>OW971881.1:0-1226875 GCA_943193645.1 Acentria ephemerella
GGTTAAGAAAAATTAATTTGACAAACAGTAGAATAAATTAAAATACTCCGTGATTAAGCAATATTTTTAGGAAAACTTTTTACAAACTTAAGCTGTGATAACCTAGGTATAAAATTAGTCATATATTTTTAAATTCATCCCCCAATTTCTATTTTTAATTTTAGCTCAAAGTGTTTGTTTACATTTATTTTCCGTGAAATTTCACAAAATATTGTAAAACATCATAACGCGGAAACTATCCATCCAATCCAAATTCTGACCCAAAATCCGAGCCCACCGGTAGTACTTTAGTACTACCGCTTCCTCTCCCACTTTCATCCCCCACCCTCAAAACTACCCCATCCCCTAAAATAGAATTTTACAAAAATTAGAAAAATTTATTAAAATCCATAAAATCAAAACTACGTTAAATAGAAACTTCCGGTCTTCAACCATAGGGTGAGTTGGACCCGCCCCATCCCCTAAAACCCAAAACAACCAAGGGTCACTTTGACCCCGCCGATCCCAAATTTAGGGATCCCATAGCATAGGAGACATCGGGGCGAGTGCAGCAAGCCCAAACACCAGCCGAATCGGACGGATAGGAGCGGAGATATCGGCCCCCCAAAACTGACGCCGCCATCTTGGCCGCCATCTTGCTTTTGACAAGAGGGCCGTATCTCCGTAAATACTTGTCCGATTCGGACGGGGTTTTCGGTGGACAGCTTCCCTGAGGGTAAGGAGCGATCTTGGACACCGAGCGACCTTACCCACATCCCAAAATCCCAACTTCCTTTTCCAGCTCCTTTGGATAGTTCGCTGCGAGCCAAGTATCCCAGTCGAGACCCCGCCTTCGTGAGACGCTTCGTTCCGGAGATATAGCTTGTCAAAGTTTTCGGCGGCCATTTTGTCCGCCATCTTGGAAAGCTTTGATTTGAGATATCTCTGGAACCGTGAGGGCTACGGTGACGGGACTTTCGACTGGTAGATAGGCGAGGGGAGAGCTAGGTAGAGGACCTATAGTCGAGACTCTACATAGAGTCCGCTCTATTTTTAGGTAGAGTTAGGTATTTTAATTTAGATTTTTAAATAGTTTAAGGTGCAAACGTGTTGACCACTAGCTTTAAGATTATATTGACCCCTATTGGTATAGTTTAAGTTGACTGTGTGTGACGTAGCCCTCTTTACAGGTGTTAGTATTAGGTTTTTATTTTATTTTATTTTATAATTTTATTCTAATTATTTCGTGTGACGTCGCCCTCTTTACAGGTGTTAGTAGTAGGTTTTTATTTTATTTTATTTTATTTTACATTATTTAATTATTTGTCGTGTGACGAACCCCTATTGGGAATTAGTATAAGTTATTGTTTGTGTTTGTTGACCCTATTGGGAACTTAGTTAGGAACCCCCTTTACAGGAACTTAGTTTAGGAAATTGAAAATTTTACGTGGCTTATAGCCAAAAGACTGATAAGTAAATTAGTACATATACTGACCCCCCTATACAGGGCAAATCACACTCTACACAAGGTCCTTACTAGCGCAACTCTTGTCGGTGGTGTAAGCGGTGGTAGCGTGGCGGTGGGCTAACTCTTTTAGTAGAGCCACCCCCAGTCGTCGCGCTAACAGCAGCTCCGCCTTGCATAGCAAGAGGAGTACACCACAGCTCAAGACACATCACAACACTAACACACACAAGAGGAAACTCATACACACAAGCGCATAACACATACATAAGAAAAATGGCGACAGTAAGGACCCCTACACAAACCAGAACCAGTAAAAGCCCAACCACACAAACGAGCGTAAGGAGGAGTATTGGAGAGTGGGAAAGGCAGCCCCCAAGAGTTTTAGTAAAAAGCGATAAGAAGAGTTACCTCAAACGCGCACAAGGTCACGAAGGAGAGATCGAAAAATGCTTAAAGGAATCGAGAAATCTAAAAGGGGAATTAAAATTAGGAATACAAACACAGTTAGGCAAAATAATAGACATAGTTAAGGAAATGCAGAAGGAGATAGAGGAACCAAAAAACAAAACAATAACAAGTACAAACACAAACACAAACATAACGAAAATGACAAAAGACGAAAATGAGAAGCTGAAAGAAAAGATATTGAGATTAGAGGAGGAATTAAAAAAGGGAAATAGAGGGGGAGACATGAAAGAGATAGAACGGAAGACAGAGGAACAAATGGGAAGAATGAATGATGAACTAAAAAAGGTGATGGACAAGATAGGAAAGATGGAGAGTGTGTGTGAGGAAATAAAAGTAAGTACGAAAGGAATGGAGAGACAGATGATAGAAAATAAGGAGCAGCATGCAAGATCGTATGCCGCAGTAGCAGCAGGGCCGTACAAGCCCCACACTACAGGCAGGCCCACTCTACATTCCATAATCATTACCGGAAAGGATAAGACGGAAACGTCAGAACAACTTGTAGAGAGGGTCAGCAAGGCGGCGAGAATGAAAGAAGGAGGAATGGCAGTAGATAAAATTAGAAGAGCGAAAGACAGAAGACTGATTGTAAGTTGCGAAAGCAAAGAGGCGAGAGAACGAATGCATAAAAGGTTAACGGAAAGTGAGAATGGACTCCTAGTTGAGGAGGTAAAGAATAGGGATCCGTTGTTAGTGTTGAAGGATGTCCTCAGGAAAAACACCAGAGAGGACATCTATAAGTCACTCCTGAATCAGAACGGGTCCCTATTTGAAGGCCTCAGCGAGGAGGACTCTAGAATGGAAGTGAGGTATGAGAGGAGAGCGCGAAACCCGCTCACGAGCCACGTCGTGTTGGCGGTGGCCCCAGCATTGTGGAGGAGAGCGGTGGATATGGGTAAAGTGAGGATAGACCTACAGAATATCCGAACGGAAGACCAATCACCGCTCGTACAGTGCTCCACATGCTTGGGCTACGGCCATACACGGAGGTTCTGCAAGAATGAAGGTGTCAGCTGCAGTCATTGCGGCGGCGCCCACATGCGGGCGGAGTGCGGCAAGGCGAGAGATGGAGTCCCACCGTGTTGCGTCAACTGCGTGCAGGCAAAGTACGCTGAGACGCAACACAACGCCTTCGACAGTAGGTGTCCTGTAAGATCAAGGTGGGACGAAGTCGCGAGAGCCAAGGTCGCATACTGCTAGGGGCGCCGCAGTGATGAATGCAGCTGGAAGCACCTCCACCAGGGACCGGGCCCGCGCCGTCATTCAGGTAAACCTGCAGAGGAAGAAAGACGCCCTAAGCGAGCTCCTTGTAGAGGCAGGAACCAGGAAGACGGCGCTGGCCCTAGTCCAAGAACCATACGTTGGCGAGGGTAAGAGGATGAGGGAATACCGTGGTGTTAGGACCTATCAGTGCACCAGACAGGAAGAGGGTACTGTCAAGGCGGCCATCTTGGTCTTTGACCCCGACCTTGAGATCGAACAGTACCCAGAACTCACAACCAACAACATCGCGGTTGTGAGGATCCGCTCAGGTGCACTGTGGGTTAAGGTTATCTCCTTCTACTTCGAACCCAACTCCCCCATTGAGCCCTACCTAGATATGTTGAATAACATCATCGACATCGTAGGGCCAACCAACATCATAATGGGAGGAGACGCCAACGCGTGGAGCATCTGGTGGGGAAGTATGAGGACGAATGAAAGAGGAGAGAGAATGATAGAGATGATGAATGAAAGAAACCTTCAGATACTAAACGAAGGAGAGGTACCCACCTTCGAGGTAATGCGTAACGGCAAGCTGTGCACCAGCATAGTGGACGTAACGGCCTGCACCGTAGACCTTCTGGACAAGATCCAGGGCTGGAAGGTCGAGAGGGACTTGGTAAACTCGGACCACAACGCGATTGGATTTAGCGTACACACTGCACACACAGACAAAATCATACACAGAACAACTAGACTATACAACACAAAAAAGGCTAACTGGGTGGAATTTCGTAGCAAATTCCTCCAGTTAACCAATAACAGCATTACAATAGACACTATAGAAAACACCACATGCAGACAAACACTAGACAACATAATCCACAAATACACAAGCGCTATAACACAAACATGCAATACCACTATACCCAAGAAGAAGACGACGCACAAAATCACACTCGCGTGGTGGTCTGAGAAGCTCCAGTCCCTCAAACGGTCGGTGGCGAAGAAGAAGAGGAGGGTCCGCTGTGCTGCTCCGATACGCAGAGCCTCGGTGGTGGAGGAGTATCTGAAGGAGAAGGAAGAGTATGAAAAGGAAGTAAGGAAGGCACAGACCGAAAGTTGGAAGAGTTTTTGTGAGAAGCAAGACAGGGAGAATGTATGGGAAGGTATATACAGGATAATGAAAAGGACGGAAGAAAGGAAAGAGGATCTCCCCCTAAAGAAAAACGGCGCAATCCTCAGCGGAGAGGAGTCGGCGCATTGGCTCGCTGAGGTATTCTACCCCAAAGACGACACCAGCACCGACACCGAGGACAATAGGGAGACCAGGAGCAGGGCAATGAAGCTGACAGCAGTAATACATCGTGATGATGAGCCGCCTCTTACGATGCACGAACTAAAAGAGGCGGCGCTCAGCTTCAACCCGAAGAAGGCTCCTGGTTCGGACGGCCTGACGGCCGACATATGCACCGCCGCCATCAACGCCAACCCCGAGCTGTTTCTAGCCATAACACGCAGATGCTGGCAGCTCGGGCACTTCCCTACCATCTGGAAAACGGCGACGGTGGTGGTGCTGAGGAAGCCAGGAAGGGCCGATTATACAGATCCCAAGGCCTACAGACCAATCGGCCTCCTCCCGGTGCTGGGAAAAATACTGGAGAAAATGATAGTAAGGAGACTCAAACATCAAGTGGTGGCGTCGGTGCACCCTAGGCAGTATGGCTTCATGCCGCAGAGGAGCACCGAAGACTCCCTCTATGCCCTAGTTGGCGATATCAGGGAGGCTATCAGCCGCAGGAGGATAATCACTCTGGTATCGTTGGACATAGAGGGAGCCTTCGACAGCGCCTGGTGGCCGGCGATTAGGTTGAGGCTTGCCGAGACGGGGTGCACCAGCGGATTGAGAAGTCTCCTGGGTAGTTACCTCAGCGAGAGGAGGGTGCGTGTTAGGTACGCGGGTAGTGAGGTTGAGAGGGAGACGGAGAAGGGTTGCGTCCAGGGATCTATAGGAGGGCCAATCCTTTGGAATTTGTTATTGGATCCCCTCCTTAGATCACTGGACGCAAGAGGAGTAAACTTCAGGGCATTCGCGGATGACGTTGTGCTGCTGTTTGAGGGAGAGACCGGTAGTGAAATAACCGAAGCTGCCAACGCGGCGCTCGCACATGTCTTGGAATGGGGGAGTCGAAATAAGTTGAGGTTTGCCCCCCATAAAACGGGGGCCATGACAATAACCAAAAAACTGAAATTCGACGAACCCAGGATAAGCATGGGCGGGCGCAGCGTGAACAACGTGGGCGAACTGAAAATACTGGGGCTTACCATCGACAACAAGCTAACTTTCAACACGCATACCACCAGCGTGTGTCGGAAAGCCCTCAGTATTTTCAAGCAGCTCAACCGGGCAGCGAAGGTTAGTTGGGGGCTGCATCCAGAAATAGTTAGGATAATTTACACAACCGCGGTAGAGCCTACGATATTATATGCAGCAGCAGCTTGGGAGCCAGCCACGCACAAGTTGGGAGTCCGGAAGGCATTGGCGACGGTGCAGCGAGGGTTTGCGCAGAAGCTGTGTGGAGCCTACCGCACGGTCTCATTGAACTCGGCGCTGGCATTGGCCGGCATACTCCCCTTGGACCTCAGAGTACAGGAGGCAGCCGCCCTGTACAAAGCGAGGAGAGGGGAGTGCCGGTCATTGCCGGGCGACAGGGAGATGGAGTGTGCGGTGGGCTTCACGGAGCTTCCCCATCCGGCCATGTGTGTGGACAGGAGCTTCACCGCAGTGGGAGACGA
This sequence comes from Acentria ephemerella, assembly GCA_943193645.1. Lineage (NCBI taxonomy): Eukaryota > Metazoa > Arthropoda > Insecta > Lepidoptera > Crambidae > Acentria > Acentria ephemerella. The sequence goes on from OW971881.1 coordinate 5,915, forward strand.
GGATGCGGTGAACAGGTACGCGGTGCAGCAGGTGCAAATTTACACCGATGGCAGCAAGATTGACGGCCTTGTCGGAGCCTCTCTTTCCATATGGAAAGAAGGCGCCGAAATCCGGGCCGTCAAACTCAAGCTCGCCAACTACTGCACCGTGTACCAGGCAGAGCTCCTGGCCATACACAGGGCCACGGCGGAGATCCTCGCTAGGGGTGAGGAGAGCTTCGGCATATTCAGTGATTCGAGGTCCGCCCTCGAATCCATTGTCGGCCGAAGCTCTCATCACCGTCTGGCGCACGAGACCAGGGAGAACCTTGGGGTGGCTTTGACCCAAGGCAAAGATGTCTCCTTGCACTGGATCAAAGCACACGCAGGACTCCCTGGTAACGAGCGGGCAGACACCCTCGCCAAGGAGGCAGCAGTTTCGTCACGGAGGAAGCCGGACTACGACCTCTGCCCTGTCTCATTCGCCAAGAGATGCATCCGTATGGAAACTCTTGGAGAATGGGACAGGAGATATCGGGGGGGGACGACGGCCTCCGGGACGAAGCTGTTCCTTCCGGAAGTGGTGGCGGCGTATGGGCTGGTAAGGAGGATTAAGCCGACGGGGATCCTGACTCAGGTCCTCACGGGGCACGGTGGGTTCGCTCAGTACCTGCATAGATTCAGGTGCAGGGAGAGCCCATCGTGCATCTGTGACCCAGAGCAGGAAGAGAGCGTGCTGCATATAATCACAGAATGCCCGGTAAACACAAAAGAACGATACGAAATAGAACAGAAAATAGGTCAAAAACTAACGGAGCAAAATTTAGCACAATTATTAGTAGATAAGAAAACCAGAAATACTCTCCTCGCATATTGCGTGGTTGTGGCAGAGAAAGTAATAACTCGCAACAAAACATAAGCAAAAATAAGACTGATAGGCATAAGCATAATTTTAGTATTCTCGTATCTCGCACTCATCTCTTTATTTATTTGTATTTTAATCGTAATTTAATTGTATTTTAATGGTATTTTAATTGTAATTATTAATTTGGAATTTAATTTATTATCTTTGCACTGTGATATTAGTTTTAAAATTTTAATGTATTGTAATTATTTTAGGGTTTAAGGAATTTATTTTAATTTATTGTTTTATTTTACTGAATTATTTGGATTTTAATGTTAATGTAATTATTGGTATTTATTTTAGTTTTTATGAAATTTGTGATAAAAAATTATTATTATTATTGTATTTTAAGAATTTATTGTAATTAAAATTGAAACTGTGATGTATTATTTTAACTATTATTGTATTATTATTATTATTCAAAATTTAAATTCTATTGTATTGTAAAAATTATTATTCAAAATTATATTGTCCAAATTATTTAAATAAAGAAAAGAAACCCAAACCCTGAAATAGTTTTAAGTAAATTGGTGCGAAAGAGATGAATGCGAGAAAGATATAGTATGAAGAATGAAAGTACGAGAAGTAGCACATGCGGGAACTAGTATGAAAGGAAAAGATTAACAATGACTCGGATTATGTCTGAGATTGTGTAGGCAAAAAAAAAAAAAAAAAAAAAAACAAAAAAAAAAAAAAAAAAAAAAACCTAACCTAACCTAACCTAACCTAACCTAACCTAACCTAACCTAACCTAACCTAACCTAACCTAACCTAACCTAACCTAACCTAACCTAACCTAACCTAACCTAACCTAACCTAACCTAACCTAACCTAACCTAACCTAACCTAACCTAACCTAACCTAACCTAACCTAACCTAACCTAACCTAACCTAACCTAACCTAACCTAACCTAACCTAACCTAACCTAACCTAACCTAACCTAACCTAACCTAACCTAACCTAACCTAACCTAACCTAACCTAACCTAACCTAACCTAACCTAACCTAACCTAACCTAACCTAACCTAACCTAACCTAACCTAACCTAACCTAACCTAACCTAACCTAACCTAACCTAACCTAACCTAACCTAACCTAACCTAACCTAACCTAACCTAACCTAACCTAACCTAACCTAACCTAACCTAACCTAACCTAACCTAACCTAACCTAACCTAACCTAACCTAACCTAACCTAACCTAACCTAACCTAACCTAACCTAACCTAACCTAACCTAACCTAACCTAACCTAACCTAACCTAACCTAACCTAACCTAACCTAACCTAACCTAACCTAACCTAACCTAACCTAACCTAACCTAACCTAACCTAACCTAACCTAACCTAACCTAACCTAACCTAACCTAACCTAACCTAACCTAACCTAACCTAACCTAACCTAACCTAACCTAACCTAACCTAACCTAACCTAACCTAACCTAACCTAACCTAACCTAACCTAACCTAACCTAACCTAACCTAACCTAACCTAACCTAACCTAACCTAACCTAACCTAACCTAACCTAACCTAACCTAACCTAACCTAACCTAACCTAACCTAACCTAACCTAACCTAACCTAACCTAACCTAACCTAACCTAACCTAACCTAACCTAACCTAACCTAACCTAACCTAACCTAACCTAACCTAACCTAACCTAACCTAACCTAACCTAACCTAACCTAACCTAACCTAACCTAACCTAACCTAACCTAACCTAACCTAACCTAACCTAACCTAACCTAACCTAACCTAACCTAACCTAACCTAACCTAACCTAACCTTTTTTTTTTTTTTTTTTTTTTTTTTTTTGGCGCAGGGGAATGCATTGACGCATATCCGTCCCGGTTCGGGGAAACCGGGAAGGGGTATGTGGGACTCCCGGGCAACGGTGCCCGTCCTACCCACTAAACCCCTGCGTTGTTCCGACACACTGCAATTGGCGCTGCCATGGGGTACTTATCGCATTCACCACAGCAGCGTCGCAGCGAGCCTTTGGCAGGCTCTTCCACGAGGTGGGATGGGATACTCTCGAAACAAGAGGAGTATCCCTCGTCGCAGAGACCGTGCAATGCAGGTACCGTTCCCCTTGAGTACCCGCTGGCCCCTACTCGGCGATGGTAGACTGGCATAGGAGAAAACTCCCGACCAGCCCGCCCGCCGGGACGGGAGACTTCAGGGTGTAAAAAGCCCCGAAGTAACCCGCCCCGACGGCCCCCCCCATCATCGTCCTAATAAGGACGGTGTTGGGCGGGGCCTCGCCTCCCGCGATCCATCGGTGACAGGGGGGGCGGCAGAGGACGGCCTAGGGCCGCCGCCGCCGCCACCCCTGCCAGCGAGGGATCTGCCTCGCGTGCGTCGCTTCAGTTGCTGTAAGCAACTTTTACTGCCCACCATGTGGTCAGCCGGTAAACCGGCCTCGGCACATGGGGGGCAGTGAAGCGGCGCCGAGCACTCGACGGCCTTGTGGCCCGACTGGCCGCAGCGGAAGCACGCTCCACTGCGGTCAGTTGCCGACGGGCACTGCGGCTTGGTGTGCCCCACACCCAAGCAGCGGTAGCACATCATGGGTCGTTGCTCCAGCACGACAACGCGCACGGAGCACCAACCCACGATGAGCTGGCCGTCTTTGCTGATGAGCTTCGCCGCAGCCGCAGGACACGTGACCCTTACGGATCCCGAGCCCCACCGGCCGCGGCGAATCTCACCAGCGCGGACCCGGTCCAGGTGACACTGTCCGGCGCGAGCGACCGCCGCCCGAACCTCGTCCACCTGGACGGAGTCGTCCAGCCCGGTCACGCGCAGATCGGCGCACTTGACCGGGACGGACACTCTGACGTCGTCGCCGAGCACCCCACGGAGGCGCTCGGCGAGGAGGTCGGCCCTAGCCGCGCTGTCCGGGCCCAGCACCTTCAACAGGCGGGCCCCCGCCATCGTGTGCCGCATCCTCACAGTAGGGCGGTCAGGGTCGTCCCTCGTCGCGTCTCTCGCCCGGGTCAGCGCGTCCGCGTAGGTGACGCCGCGCTCGACGGCCTCAGGCGAGAGGGCAAGGGAGACGGCTGCGAGAGTCGGCACCCGCAATTGGGCACGCTTGCGTCGCTTCCTCTTCTTCTTCTTGGCACCACCTTGGACTTGGCGCGGCTGCGGCTGCGGTGCAGGGGCTTGCACCTGCCGCTGCGCGGGAGTCTTTGCGGCTTGCGCATACGACTTCTGCGCCCGACGGGGGGCAGGCTGGGGCGGCTTAGGCGCTGGTGGTGTGACGGCCGGTTGCGCGGGCTTCTTGGGCTGGGGCTTGGCCTTCCTTCGCTTCCTCTTGCCGACGAGGGTGAAGCCATCTTGCTCCATCACTACCTCGTCGGCAACGCCAGGTGGTTCCACCGCTACAGGCGGGTGGGTGGCGGTCTGTTCTTTTCCAAGACGCGCGTCCAACACGCGCCCAAAAAGACGCATGAGGCGCGCGTCCTCAACGTCGCGGTCGAGATCCGGACCAGGCCTTCCTTCTCTCACGCGAACTGCGGGGAGCTCCTCCATGTCAACGCAGCTTTCGACGCCAGGTGGTGGTTCTACTGATGGTGGTAGCACGGGCGGGGGCGGAGGTGCGGGCATGAGGGCAGCCTCAAGCCGCCGCTGTAGCCCCTGGCACTCCTCACGCAGCCCGTTGCATTCGCCGCGCAGGGCATCCAACTGCGCGCGCATCAGGTCCATTTCGCCGGTGATTTTGCTGTTCTCCGCCTGCAAGCGCCTGACCTCCGCTGTGGCAGTCCGCTCGTACATTGCGTCCAGCGTGTCTTCGATGCGGCTGGCGGCCGCTTTTAGGTCTCGCACCCACGTGCCCTTCAAGTTTTTGGACCTGACGGCAATGCGACCTATTATCGCGAGGTCGTCCATCACCCGACACTTTAGCAGTCCCAGTGGCGGGTCCGTCGGCCGCTCTCCAGGCAGCGGCATGCGGCAGCGCGCCCAAGAGTTGATCGCATTCTGCGACAGCCGTGCGATTTCTTCGTCTGAATCGAGGGTGGCGAGGAAACCTCCGCCTAGTTGGGCCTCCCGCTCCTCAGAAGACCGTCGCCGTACCGTGACGTACCCCGGAGCCCGTGTAGAGGGCAGGCTTGACGGAGCTGACGACGCCGGCGACGCTGGAGGTGTTGGCGACGGGGCTGACGGTGCCGCCAGGGCTGGTGAGGCCGACTGGTCCGATGCGGCCAACTTTTGCAGAATCCGCCGCGATACTCTCTTCAATACAACTTTTGCCTCCGGCAGCCCTTCCCGAACACTGGGCGGGTCAGCCGGAAGCCGCTTTCTACTCCCGCTTCTTAAAAGTCGCGTTCCTTTGCCGTGTGACGCGTCCGATACAGTGTCATCGCTGTCTAGAGCGGTCGACATGGCGCTGTCAATGTGCTCCTCCTCCACTTCAGAACCACAGCCAACACTGCTGTCCCTACTTCTAATCTTCTCCGCCTCCTCTTCAACAGACCGGAGACGCTGTGAAGCGCCCCCGACGCGGTGATTGCCCCCCCCAGAAACGGTGGGGCTGCCCGAGCCCGAAGGCCCGGGGAGGGATTCTCCGACCGCAAGGCGGCCGGTACCCTCCTGGGGTAGTTTGTTTATATCAGTCGCGTTTTCCATATTGTGTTACTCCCAGAACAAACATCGAAATAAAATAAAACAAAACTAAAAAGACACAAGAAAAGAAGGATAAGATACAAATAAAACAAAACAAAACAGAAAAGAAAACCAAAAAGACAGAAAAATAAAAAGGAAAATAAAAGGACCAGGGCTCGGGACCGGGCTCCCCCCGGCCACTCAGCCTATCGCCGCCCTGGGAAACTTAGGCTTAGGTCGGTGGCGGCAAAAGCCGTTGGCTGACCGAAGTCTGACCACCGAGAGTGTAATTTTTTATTGAGGTTTTCTTCCTCGCAGCCCAGCGCTCAGTGCGCCGAGCCCCCGACCCGTGAGGGCAACGGGCTAGTGTGACCGTGCAATGCCCGCCCTGACAGAACAGAGCGAGCAGCCACACTCTCCGCGACCTTGAAGGCCGCCAACCCACGACCCGAAGGTCCACTGCCCCGACTGGGGCCACCAAAGGGTAATTTTTTAGAGAGGTTTTCTTCCTCGCGACCCAGCGCCAAGTGCAATGCGCCGAGCCCCCGACCCCCACGAAAACGTGCAGGGCTACGGGTTTGTGTGGCCGTGCAATGCCCGCCCTTAAAAAGACCAGGCAGCCACACGGTGTCAGAGTATTAGCCAAATACGTAGCAATGTCCTGAAAAGGACATGACCACGTAAGTGCCCGGGGTACACCAGCCAATCACATTGTGAGACCCACCGTTCGCGCCAGATGCAATAGCATCGAACGCGACTGGCGATCCCCCCAATGCAACCGACATGCGAGGAGGTTCTCTGACCTAGTACCCCAACCTAACCTAACCTAACCTAACCTAACCTAACCTAACCTAACCTAACCTAACCTAACCTAACCTAACCTAACCTAACCTAACCTAACCTTTTTTTTTTTTTTTTTTTTTTTTTTTTTTTTTTTTTTTTTTTTTTTTTTTCGTCGGAAAATCCTTTATGGATACCCAGGGAGATACTGGGGGCTTGCCCCCTGGGTTATGTGGGAGTCACTGGTGTAAAGAGCCAGCATACCCACTAAAAACCGACGTTTGCCACTAACCACGTAATGGAGCGGGTCAGGGGAGCTCATCGCATTCCGTCCTGTCCCGCGCCGGTGGCTGTCTTGCGACCCATCTTCGGGTGGAGTGATGTGCCGTGGCAAAACAGACACACACTCCCAGTCTTGGGACACGTTAGCAGGTGATAGAGCCCCCCTCTACCACCCCGTGCCCAGACTATGGCGGTTGGGGCAGCTGCTGCTGCGCATGCAGCCGCCGCCTTCGGCCGAGTCTCCGCTTACGGAGCGGGTTCGCCGCGGGATCGTCCTCGCGGGCCCTTTCCGCCGCCTCTTTCTGCGACATCACGTCCTCACAGAAAGAGGCAACCGCCGACCAGTGTGTCTCACTGCCGACCATCTTACCAATGACGGCCGACAGGGACAGGTCACTGCCAATGGCCGCGGTGAGGACTGCGCGCTGTGCCGACCACGCCGGGCATGACACAAGCGTGTGCTGCGCAGAGTCCTCATCGCCGCCACACTCATGGCACCGAGGGGTCGCCTCCCGACCGGCTATGCCGCACAGGTACTTGCCGAAGCAACCGTGGCCTGTGAGCAGTTGAGTGAGCCGGAAGGAAAGCGCCCCGTGCCGCCGTCTTAGCCAACCGTTTAGGTTGGGCCGAATGCCGTCCACAGTCCAGCGCCCTGCCGCCGGACATTCGAGGCGGTCCCGCCATGTGCGGATGGTGGACGCTTCGGCTCGGTCGCGCCACCGCCGAACCATTTCAGGTGGGGGGCGCACTCCCTCCTGGCGTACCGCAGCGCTGCGCCTGTAAACGGCCGCCAGCGCTTTGGCATCCAGATCCCAAGGAGGGGTCCCGGCTAACGCGCACGCGGCATCGCCCGAAACAGTTCGGTAGCCGCGCACGACCTTCAGAGCGATCATTCTTTGCGCCCTGCGCAAGACCGCTGCATTCCTCGGTGTGAGGGTATCAGCCCAGACTGGGGACCCGTATAGGGCCATGGAGCGAACGACCCCAGTATACAGTCTGCGACATGTGACACTGGGGCCGCCCAGATTCGGCAAAAGTCTGCTGAGCGCTGCCGCCGTCCCTACCAGTTTAGGACAGAGGCGGCGGAAGTGCTCATTGAACGACCATTTGGGGTCGAGGTCTAATCCAAGATAGCGCATGTGCGCTTTGACATCTATGCGCACGTCGTTAATTTTAATGTGCGCACCGCTAGGTGGTCTTTGACGGGGACCGTGAAAGAGGATAGCCTCCGTCTTGTGAAGGGCTACTTTAAGACCCAACAGTTCTATGCGCCCTACCATAAGCGAGGCGCCAACAGTGGCGAGTCGGGCGGCTTCCCGGTAGTTGTCAGCCCGGGCTAAGACCAGCGTGTCGTCAGCGTAACAGACGACACTTAGGCCTGTGAGTAGGGCGCCACGTAACGCCCAGTTATAGCCGATGTTCCACAAGAGCGGGCCTAAAACCGACCCCTGTGGAACACCGCATGCCATCACCCTTCTCATGATGATTCCTTCTCTGTTCGGGCATAAAATCACCCGATCACGCAAATATTGCGCGACAATCTTTCTGAGGTAAGGAGGGACTCTATGATAACGGAGAGCCTCCATGATACAACTGAAGGGTAGGGTGTTGAAGGCATTAGCGATATCCAATGATACCGCCATAACAACCCTACCCCTCGACACAGCATCCTCAGCGAAGTTCTTCACGCGGAGGATGGCATCTATTGTCGATCGGTTTTCTCTGAAGCCGTACTGACATTCGGCTAAATTTGGCCCCGACGTATTGAGGTGCTGGACGATTCGGGTGGATAAAATGCGCTCGAAGAGCTTCCCCGCTTCGTCCAGCAGGACTATAGGACGGTAAGCCGACGGATGGTCTGCCGGCTTTCCTGGTTTATGCAGTAGAACCAGGCGTCCTGTCTTCCACACCTTGGGGAACTGGCCCGTGGAGAGGCAAAGGTCAAATATTCCTTTCAGACGATGTTCCAGCACGGAGAGGGATAGCGAAAGGACGCGTCCATGTACTCCGTCCGGACCAGGTGCAGTATTTTTGGCCCGTAGTCTGAGGACTGCTGCGCCCATCTCTCCATTCGTAACCAACGGAGGAGGATCTTCTGAGCTGGGCTCTGTTGTGGCTGGGGCCATCAATGGCGCGACATGTTCTGCCCTATCAGGGAAAAGGACATTAACAATCGACTCGAGGAGCTGGGGTTCAAGTGTTTCCGTGACCGGGGGGCCCTGACTGCACAGTTTGTTTCGCACAGTGCGATATGGGCGCCCCCACGGATCCGCATCCAACTCCTCGAGCCACCTTTCGTGGGCGGCTGATTTTGCCTCATGAATGGCTATGCGAAACTCATGGCGGGCTTCTTTATAGGCGGCTTGAAGCTGCGCCTCTTGCTCTACATTTCTGCCATTTCTGCGCCTTCTGTATTTGGAAAGAGTCCGGCGTCGAGAGATGCAGACTCGACGCAAGTCGGCCAGATCTTCCGACCACCAGAACACTTGACGTCTAGGTGGGAGACGCTTCGTTCTCGGCATGGAGGAGTCGCAAATACGCGACATCGACTCTCCGAACTTGCGTGCTGCCTCATCCGCTCCCATCGAAGAAGTGAAGGACTGGGTGAACCAGTCTTCGACGAGCGCGGATTCTTCTACTAAGTCCTTTTTAAGTTTGGACAAGGTCCAGCGAGGGAACGGCTGAGGTGAAATTGCCGTCCTCGGACCATTTCCAGTAGACCCTCGAGAGGGGGACACGTCGAACGAGATATACAGGTGGTCCGACAGTGTCTCCACCTCTTCGTGAACTTGCCAGTTGGTCACGTGTGTGGCGAGAGCAGGGGTAGCAAACGAGACGTCCACTACAGAACCCCCCTGCTGTCGCACACAGGTGTTGGCAGAGCCACGATTGAGAACTTGCAAATTGCAAGTTATAGCCCAATCTTCGACAGTTGTACCTCGCGCATCCGTTGATGGGGATCCCCAAGCCGAAGATTTTGCATTGAGGTCCCCCATAACGATTGTGGGACAGGGCGCGACGCGCTGGATAGCAGCGCCAACAAGGTCGATATAGGCCTCGAAATCCGATAAAGTGCGATTTGGGGAGAAGTATAATCCAACCAGTGCTAACTCTCCCCATTTCACCACGACAAATCCATGGCCCCGCTCCAAGATGTTCAGGGGCGGGGACCTTGACGATGGCGATCGAATGACCGCAACCGTCGCGTCAAGATCGAAGGCGTAATTGACGCCAGGCGGAGAAGAATAAGGCTCCGCAGCAACAGCAATGTCAATAAACCACTCTGACATGGTTTGCAGGAGCAAGTCTTGCGCACCGCCAGAGTGGTTTAGGTTGCTCTGTAGTAGGTGGAGGGTTTGTGTATTGGGCATTTATGGGTCAGTGTTCATTGCCTCTGCCTGCGGCTGGGCCGGCACGACTTTGGGAGCAGCCTGGGTTCTGCGGGCTACATTTCTGCCTCTACGGGGAAGAGGGGCCTTGCAGCTCCTTCCCCTTATGATGTGGTTAGCTGGCCTCTTCAACTCCGCACATATCGCGCAGTGAGGCTCGGCAGTACACGTCGCAATCTTATGGCCGGGCTTACCGCAGCGGAAGCACAAGGTGCTGCGATCTGCCTCAGCGGGACAACGGAATCGAGTGTGGCCCACGTCCAGACATCGGAAGCACGTGAGTTGTCGCTTTTCCTGGGCCTGTACACGGGCCGAACTCCAGCCGACCAAGAGCCGACCTGCCGCTAGGATGGTCTTCACAGCGCCAACAGGGCACTTGACCAGCGTTGTCCCGAGCCCATCTGGGCCACGGCGTACATCGCTCACCGTCACGTTGGCTTGTGCGCACCCGGTTTTCTGGGCCACAGCAGCCACGATATCCTCCTTCTCCACCGAGTCATCGAGACCTGATACGCGGAATTCTGCGCACTTTGTTGGCCTCGTGACCCGGACAACCTAACCTAACCTTTTTTTTTTTTTTTTTTTTTAATGTTGGAAAAACGTTTTATACGTACCCCGACGTGATAAGGGGCCACGTCGAGGTTATGTCGGAGTCCTGCCTAAGAGACCGCAGTGTACCGACTAAAAAACCAACAGTATCCCGGAAGCGCTCATGCCATAAGAAAGATGCACCACGCGAGGAACAAAGTAGACGTTCGCGTGGTGCACCGGCATCGGTCGTCGCCGACCTCTACTCCTCCGAGAGATGTCCCCGGGACACGATGGACATCCCTCACGCGCTGGGGCTGAGTGTATGGTGAGTGATGGGGCCCTATCCCATCACCCACCGCCCCTGACTAAGGCTGGTTGAGCTGGCCATACAGCCGGCGCCTCCTGCCCTGTCGTCGCCTGCGGTTCGGGTCAGCGTCTGGCATAGCCTCGCGCTCCCGTTCCGCTGCCTCCTTCGCGAGCATGACTTGTTCGCAGAAGGAGGCAACAACGTCCCACGACGTCGCGCTGCCGACCATGTTTTGGATCATGGTCGGCAGCGAAAGGTCAACACCAACAGCAGAGATGAGGGCGCGGCGTTGTGGCGCCCACTTGACGCACGCAGCGAGAGTGTGCTGCGCCGTGTCCTCATCTGCTCCGCACTCGTTGCAGCGAGGGCCCGGCTCCCTGCCGAGCCTGTGCAGATACTGGCCGAAGCAACCATGGTTCGTCAATATCTGCACAAGCCGGAAAGACAGTGAGCCGTGCCGTCGGGCAACCCATTCCGCCAGATGCGGCAGAATTCCCGTCACGGTCCAGTGGCCCGCCGAGGGCGACTGCAGCCTGGCCCGCCACTTCCGCATGACAATGCGTTGGGCCCTCTCCCTCCAGCGCCGAATGAGTTCCGGCGCCGGACGCAGTCCCTCAGCGCGGACAGCCGCGCTGCGCCTGTATACATCCGCCAATGCTAAGGCGTCCAGGTCCCAGGGTGGGGTCCCGGCTATCAAGCACGCGGCCTCATAGGAGACGGTGCAGTACCCGCGTATGACCCTGACCGCCATGACCCGCTGCGAGCGTCGCAGCAGGGCCGTATTACGTGGCGACAGGGTCTCCGCCCACACCGGAGCACCGTATAAGGCCATCGACCGCACCACCCCGGTAAACAGGCGGCGGCAGGACGCATTTGGGCCACTAACATTAGGCAGGAGCCTGCTGAGAGCCCCGGCTGCTTGTGAGAGCTTGGGACTCAAACGGCGGAAGTGCTCGTCAAACGTCCACCGTGAGTCCAAGTAAAGCCCCAAATACCGCATGTGCGGACTAATATTTACTCGCACCCCGTTTATCAAGAAATGCGCCCCGCCTGGTTGTCTTCGGCGGGGGCCGCAGAAGAACAGGGCCTCGGTCTTTTCGACCGCCACTTTCAGGCCCAAGCTCTCGATGCGGCGCAGAACCTGGCCCACGCCAACAGTGGCTAGGCGAATGGCACCTTGATAATCCGCCGCTCTGGCCAGGACCAGAGTGTCATCCGCGTAACAAACGACACTCAGGCCCGGCAATAGTGCACCACGTAGCACGAAGTCGTACCCGATGTTCCACAGGGTAGGTCCAAGGACTGAACCCTGTGGGACACCGCACGACATGCCCCTCTCAACGAAATTCCCGTCGCGGTCGACACACTGGATGCGCCGACCGCGCAGGTAGTCGCCAATGAGGCGCCTCAGGTACTCTGGGATGTTATGGTACCTGAGGCCCTCGTCTATCACGCTGAAGGGCAGGGTGTTGAACGCGTTGGCGATGTCTAATGACACCGCGAGAACAACCCTGCCCCTAGCGGTCTCCTCCTCCGCGACAGCCCTGACGCTCATGATGGCGTCGACAGTGGAGCGGGCCTCGCGAAAACCATACTGGGATGCAGACAGATTCGGACCCGTTGAATTTAAGTGACGGGTGATCCGACCAGCGATGATGCGCTCAAATAACTTACCTGCCTCCGCCAAAAGCACAATCGGGCGGTAGGCAGAAGGTAAGTTCGGCGGCTTGTTTGGCTTCTGCAGCAGAACAAGTCGTCCCACCTTCCAAGCCGCCGGAAATCTGCTGGACGCAAAACAAGCGTCAAAGAGCCCACGGACGTGGCTCTCGAGGGACCCGAGGCAGATAGCCAAGATTCGGCCGGAAACACCATCGGGTCCCGGAGCCGTGGTTTTGGCCCGTAGCTTCGACACGGCCGCATCGAACTCCCCGTCAGTGATGGTAGGCGGGGGAGACGGGGGAGACGACTGGTGGTCGTCGTCACCATTCCGACGTTGGCGGGACGCACGCATCGGCGGGTCAAACTCCTCTCGCTCTGGAAAAAGAGACGAGATCACCTCACGCAGGAGGGAGGGCTGCAGCAATTCGATAGACGGGGGGCCTTTGGGCAGTTTATCGCGGACCATTTTATAGGGCCTGCCCCAGGGATCCCCGTCTATTTCCTCCAGCATGCGCTCGCGGGCAGACGTTTTTGCCCTGCTAATCGCAATCTGGAGGATTTTGCGAGCCTCGCTCACCTCCTGCAACATGACCGCCTCGGACGCCGGATCTCGGCCAGTTCTGCGCCGCCGGTAACGCGTGAGTGCGCGGCGTTTAAGAGTGCAGTCTGCACGAAGAGCCGCCACCTCAGGGCACCACCAATACACTTCCTTTTTGGGGGGGCGACGTGTGGCTCGAGGCATTGCCGAATCGCTAATGCGCGTTAAGGCTTCGCCGAGCAGAGTTGCCTCTTCGTCGACCTCCCCCGTCAAGGGCTGGATATTAATACCCTCAACTATTGCCGCCTCAATGGCCAAGTCCCTATCCATCTTTGCCTGAGCCCACCGCGGAAACTTGTGCAAGCCGCCCCTGTTAGGGGGCGGGTGGATGACATGGTGTTGAGGGGAGACGCTGAACCGGATATACCGATGGTCGGACAACGTTTCCTCGTCCACGATGACACGCCAATCGTGCACTCGTGCGGCGACAGCAGGGCTAGCGAACGTTACATCCACTATAGACCCACCCTGCTGCCTCACACACGTGTGTTCGGTGCCACGATTGAGGACAACAAGTCCGACCATGGTGGCCCATTCCACCAGCAGTTCTCCCCGAGTGTCAGTCCTCGGTGAGCCCCAGGCAGTGGCCTTCGCATTAAAGTCGCCCATAACAATAACCGGCCGTGGTAGAGCACGGCGAACGGCGACGGTCATTTCCCTCAGAAACACCTCAAACTCAGCCAAAGTCTTATTGGGGGAAAAGTATACCCCTACAATAGCGAGGTCTCCCCACAAGGCAGAAACGAGACCCTGACCCCTGTACTCCACGGAGAAAAGCTGCGCGCCCACGCCACACGAGCCCACGACAGCCACGGCATTGGAAAGATCCGCGGCCCAGTATGGACTCGATATGGCGAAGTACGGCTCCGAAACAACGCTTAAGTCGATGGACCACTGCCTCGAGGACTGGAGAAAAAGATCCTGTGCCCCCGAGCAGTGATTCAGGTTTCCCAAGAGAAAATTGATTGGGCGACCAAGGTCCATCACAGCTCCATTGCTTCCTGCTGCGCACTCGCTGGAAGCGGAGCAGCACCCGTAGCTATCACACCCGAGGTCATGGCGGGGAGTTTGCCTTTCTTCTTGATGTGGCGTGAGCCGCAGTTCTTGCCCATCATAGCGTGTTGCGCAGGGCGTTTAGCCTCTGCGCAAATGGGACAATGAGCAGCTGCCGTGCAGGCTGCCGACTTGTGGTCCGGCTTGCCGCAACGGAAGCAGAGGTTGCTCCGGTCAATGGAGGACGGGCAACGCTGCTTCGCATGACCCACCTCAAGGCACTTGTAACATTTGAGGGGCTGCATGTCCAGGAGGCGGACCTGGGCAGCGCTCCAGCCCACCAACAACCTCTTCGAGTCCGCAAGGGTTTTACCCGCCACCACAGGGCAGCGGACCCAAGCGGAGCCCATTCCACCCGGTCCACGGCGGATGTCTCCGACACGGACCTGGTCTGTCTGACAGTTGCCCTGGTGGCAGATCGCCTGCACGACGTCTTCTTTGGTGATCGAGTCGTCCAGGCCGGTGAGACGAAGATCGACTGTTTTTGTCGGTCTCGTGACCTGGACGCTCGGGCCGAGGATCTCTTTAATTTTGGCGGCCAGAAGGTCCGCCTTGGCGCCTTTATCATCGCCAACTACATGTAAAATGCGAGCCCCCGTAGCAGTCTCCCTGATTTTGAGGGGCGGGAGGCCCAGTGCATCCTTCTCGCTCTCGATGCCCAACCTGGCCTTGGTCAGGACATCGGCGTAGCTAGCCCCAGCCTGCATGTTTTCAGGGCTTAGGCTAAGGACCACTGCCGCGGAGCGAGGGGCGCGCAACCTAGGGGCCCGCTTCTTTTTCGGTTTCTCAGCCGCACCTCCCTTTTGAGGTTGGGACTGGGCGTTGGACGCGCTGCTGTTTTGGGCGGTTTTCTTGCCCTTGTTTTTCTTCACGACTGTCACCCAGCCGTCTGCATCGGGTCCAGGCTTGGACGAGGCCGACGAAGTAGACGGGACGGGCTGGGAGACAGCCGCGGGCTTAGAGGCCTGAGCCTTCCGGTTGGACTTACCCTTGCCGGGGCCAACGCCCGCTTTGGATTGCGGGGCTTTCTCACTATGAGCCTTTTTAGGGGCTGGTTTCACCAAAGCTGCTGGTGTGGCTGCAGGTGCAGCGGAAGTGGCGGCAACGGCAGCCGCAGCAGCAGCAGCTCGCACTTCGTGAGCGAGGGGAGGGCGCGGCCGATCCGGCGTGCGCTTGCTTTCCTCGTACGTAGCGAACTTACTATCTATCATCTTCCCCACTTCCCGAAGTAAAGCACGGAAAGAGTTCCCGTCGGGAAGGGGGGCATCCTCGGGCGAAGCGAGGGAGGGCATGACAGCCGTCTGAGGCGATCTAAAGTCGCTAGAGGACGGGGCGACACCAGGAGCGGGCAGACACGCATCCGTCTCCATGGTCTCCACTGCTGGACTTTTAGGGATGGGCAGCCTGGGCAAAGACACCACAGGCGCCTTGGAACCCAATTGGGCGACCGTCATCTTAAGCTCCTCCACGGTTTTCCGGAGGGCGTCAATCTCAGACTGCATCCTTCTATTCTCGGCATGCAGTCTCCGAGTCTCCTCAGTTGAAGTCCTCATACTGAGGGTCTCCACAATACGCCCCAGCGACAAATTGGCGTTCTTCACGTCTCGCTGCATCGTGCCCTTTACATTTTTGGACTTGCCGATGGCAGTCGAGACCACATCCATATACAATCGCGCGCTGCGCGCCAGACCATCTGCCGACATCTCCTCGGCCTTGGAATCCTCTAGGGGAGGGAGGGCGCCTAGATTGGCAGCTACAGAATCTGCCTTTTTGAGCATCCCGCTCACCTTCGCCTCAAGATCGACCTCCTCCTCCAACTCGCAAGCTTTTTTGTATTGGGCCTTTGCGTTGGCCCAGCCTACGTATTCATGCGTCGTTGGAGGTCGACCGCGACTACGACCCTTTTCGCTGATGTTTTCCTGCGAAACACTGAACTCACTGGAGTCCGATGAGTACGACTCCTCTTGTCTAGGCCGTTTGGCCGACGATTTCCTACTTCCAAGCGTCTCCCTATCAGTCGACGCGCACGAGCTGTGCCTACTTCTTGTTTTAACGCACTCAGCGACGCTTGCCGCTGAGGCCCACCTACTCAATCTATCCTCCGAGCCGGAGCTCCTCGTCATTTTATTTTGGGGTGAAACGAAATTTTTATTTGAGCAATCCATACAATTCCCACGAGTATGGGGGAAATAAAAAGTCCACCCCGGCAGTGCCCCCTGTACCGGGGTAACCCTAATACACCTGAGGGTCGGGCGGTCCTCAGGGTTGGCGCTAACTGGTGGACTTACCCAGCCCACCACCTTAAAATAAGGCGACCCGTCGCCACGTTCCCCAACGACAGGCCTTTGGGGTTTTTTATAGACGTTGTCTCGTCTTGGGCCGGCCGGTTAAGGCAAGCCCCCTGCTCCCTACGCCGTCCGCGAGACATGACCACGACAACGACGAGGGTTTACAGGTTGTCCAACGATGGCCGAAGCCTGTCCGACTACTACGACACCGCAGCAGCCGAACTCGCCGCACCGCGGGCCTTGAAGGCCCGCCATACCACGCCACCCGAAGGTGGCCACTGAGCCGACCAATTAAGGTAAGCTCCGTCGGGACCGGCCAGTTAAGGCAAGCCCCAGAGACGACGCGATGGGGTGTGGAAGCACCCCACGTCGAAGAACAAAAAGTTCCGTGGGCCTTGGAGACCCACCATACCACGACAAAAGTCCGCTGGCCCTAAAAAGAGCCGTTTACAACAAAAGGCGTCGGAACGCCGCGAGCGAAAACGCTCCCACACCGTCCGACAAAACGGACCGCGGCCAACTAGGCCGCCATCCACCGAGCCGAAGCTCCACCGGCCCCCACAAGGAGAGCCCCACCAGGGTAATTTTTATAGAGGTTTTCTTCCTCGCAGCCCGACGCTCAGTGCGCCGAGCCCCCGACCCCCACAAAAGCGTGAGGGCTTACGGGTTTGTGTGGCTGTGCAATGCCCGCCCTCAAAGAGACCAGGCAGCCACACGTCCAGTGCTGTCCGCGCCGGCCGCAGCCGGTACCCCCCATATCTGGAGGGCGTTCCCCTATCCGCAACCCGGGGGACGCGTCCGATGGCGTACTGGAACCGCAACACGGAAACCTAACCTAACCTAACCTAACCTAACCTAACCTAACCTAACCTAACCTAACCTAACCTAACCTAACCTAACCTAACCTTTTTTTTTTTTTTTTTTTTTTTTTTTTTTTTTTGTCGCAGGGGAATGCATTGACGCATTTCCTTCCCGATTCGGGGAAACCGGGAAGGGGTATGTGGGACTCCCGGGCAACGGTGCCCGTCCTACCCACTAAACCCCTGCGTGTTTCGACACGCTGCAATTGGCGCTGCCATGGGGTGCTCATCGCATTCGCCACAGCAGCGTCGCAGCGAGCCCTTGGCGGGCTCTTCCACGAGGTGGTATGGGATACTCTCAAAACAAGGGGAGTATCCCTCATCGCAGAGGCCGTGCAATACAGGCACTGATCCCCATCAGTACCCACTGACCTCTACTTGGCGGAGGCGGACGTTAGTCCGCCCGCCGAGACGGTCCGCTCCGAGGTTGTAAAGACCCCTGAGCGGACCGCCCCGACGGTGCCCCGCCTCGTCCCAAAAGGGTCGAGGCAGGGCGCTTCGCCTCCCGTGACCTGTCAGCAGCAGGGGCAGGTGGGGGCGGCCTAGGGCCGTCGCCACCCCCCCCACCACCAAGAGGTCTACCTCGCGTGCCGCGCCTCAGCTGCTGTAAGCAGCTTTTACTGCCCGCCATGTGGTTGGCCGGTAAACCGGCGTCGCCACACGGCGCACAGTGAGGCGCAGCCGAGCACTCGGCGGCCTTGTGGCCCGGTCGACCGCAGCGAAGACAAACGTCGCTGCGGTCGACTGCCGACGGGCACAGCTGCTTGGTGTGCCCCACACCAAGACAGCGGTGGCACATCATTGGGCGGCTTTCTGCCACGGAAACGCGGACAGTGCTCCACCCAACGGAAAGCCGGCCGCCCTTGCCGATATCCCTCGCCGCAGCCGCGGGGCAGGTGACCCTTACGGATCCCGAGCCCCACCGGCCGCGGCGAATGATACCGACACGGACCATGTCACCAGGGACACATCCGGCACGAGCGATCGCCCCCCGGATGTCGTCCCCGGTGATTGTGTCATCCAGACCGGTCAAAAGGAGCTCCCCCGTCTTGACCGGTCTTGTGACCACGGCATCTTCGCCGATCACCTCCTGGAGGCGAGCGGCGAAGATGTCGGCCTTCTCCACACGATCCTGGCCCGCGATCGTGAGGACACGGGCACCCGTCTTCGTTGGCTTTATGCGGAGCTCCGGTATGTCGGAGTCTCCTGCGGTAGCTGCTCTCGCCCGAGTCAGAACGGACAAGTAGGTTTCCCCACGCCGCTCAGCCTCGGGCGAGAGCACCACCGCTATAGCCGCAGTGGTTGGTACCCGGATCCGGGCGCCCGCCTTCTTCTTCCTCCTCCGCCTCTTCTTTTTCCCTCCGCCTGTCTGCGCTGGGGCCTGCGCTGGCCGCGTGGTATTGCGTGCGGCGCTGGCGTAAGTGCTCTCCTGCACGGATCGCGCGGGTGCAGCACTCGGCGTGGTGGTCGTCGGCATTGGGGCTGAGGGGGGCTTCTTCTTGGCCCTCTTCCTCCTGACGAGCGTGAAGCCGTCGTCGCCTGCCGTCGTCTGTTCGGAGGGAGCGGTTGGGGCACGCTCCGCTGTCGTCTGCGGTGGAGGAGGGGGAGCGGTGGTGGTAGTGGCTCTCGCCGCCCTGTCCACCTCCGCCCGCGCTTCCAGGAAGCGCTCCACGACCCGCAGTATCCGGGCGTCCTCCGCGTCGCGCGTCTCGCTGCTGGCCGGCTCCAGCCTCTCCCGGACATCGACTGCCGGGAGGTCCTCTTCTGCGACGGCAGCAGCCCTATCGCCACACACGCACTCTCTGCTGGGCTCCGGTCTAGTGGCCACCGCTGCGGTCAGCTGGTCCACCTTCTCTTCCAGCACTTTGCACTCCGAGCGCAGCGCGTCTATCTGCGCGCTCTGGAGTGAAAGATCGCTACGCAGGCGGCTATTCTCCGCCTGCAGCCTCCTTACTTCGGCGGACGCTGACCGCTCGTGCAGCGCCACCACGGTGTCTTCGAGGCGGTCTGCGCTCTCCCTCAGGGCACGGACGAATGTGCCCTTCAGGTTCTTCGAGCGCATAGCCACTCGCGTGACCACCGCGATGTCGTCTAGTGCCCGGGCCTTCAGAAGGCTCAAGGCGGGGTCGTCGGGGCGCTCGCCCGGCGGGGGCATGCGGCAGCGCTCCCAGCTCCTCTGTGCAGCCTCCACGAGTCTCTCGATCTCCTCGTCGCTGCACAGGTTCGCGCCCAGCCAACCGCCGCTGGCCGCCGCCTCCCTGTCTTCTGTGGATCGCCTAGGGTTATGTACCCTCTGTGGCACAGGCGACCCACTGGGCGTCCTGGGCTCCGAAACTCTGAGCTGACGCCGTCCTCTTTGTGCCGTGGGCACTTTCGGTCTTGAGGACTCCTCTAACGGGCTGGGCTTCTTGGCCGTCCTCTTCCGGCTCCCGCTGCGAAGCACACGCCCTTCCCGTGCTCCGTCTTCGCTGGCGCTGGCGGAGATGGCTTCGGAGTCGTCGCTGTCCAGCGAATTGCAGGACGCTCCTCCGAAGAACCTTTCCTCAACGTTAAATACTCCGTCCCGGGAACCACCGGCTTCCGCCCACGTCCCAGGACCACTTTCGTCATCGGTGCCGCTATACACTCCGCGGCTCCTTAACTCTTCCACGTTGTAGCGGAGGCACACAGATTGCGCGCCTCCGAAGCGAATAGTGCCCCCCCCAGATACGTTGGGGCTGTCCGCCGAAGCGGAGAGGGATTCCCCGGCCGCGTGGCAACCGGGACCCTCCTGGAGATTCGTATTACTAATCGCTTGTTGTTCCATTTTAATATACTCCATTCTTCGTCATCAAACAAAAATAAAACTAAAAAGATACAAGAAAGTAAGAAGAAGATATAAATAAAACAAAAGAAAAACAGAAAAAGAAAACCAAAAGATAGAAAAACAAAAAAGGAAAGTAAAAAAGGTTCCGGGGCTTGGGACCGGGCTCCCCCCGGCCACTCAGCCCATCGCCACCCCGGGAAACTTGAGCTTAGGTCGGTGGCGGCAAAAGCCGTTGGCTGACCGAAGTCTGACCACCGAATATCCGGCCACTCTGCAATCCCTCCTCCGAAGAGGAGAGTGCAAGAGCAGCGGACTGGGTAATTTTTTATTGAGGTTTTCTTCCTCGCAGCCCGGCGCTCAGTGTGCCGGGCCCCCGACCCGTGAGGGCAACGGGCTAGTGTGACCGTGCAATGCCCGCCCTGACAGAACAGAGCGAGCAGCCACACTCTCCGCGACCTTGAAGGCCGCCAACCCACGACCCGAAGGTCCGCTGCCCCCCAAGGGGGGGCCACCAAAGGGTAATTTTTTAGAGAGGTTTTCTTCCTCGCGACCCAGCGCTAAGTGCAATGCGCCGAGCCCCCGACCCCCACGAAAACGTGCAGGGCTACGGGTTTGTGTGGCCGTGCAATGCCCGCCCTTAAAAAGACCAGGCAGCCACACGGTGTCAGAGTATTAGCCAAATACGTAGCAATGTCCTGAAAAGGACATGACCACGTAAGTGCCCGGGGTACACCAGCCAATCACATTGTGAGACCCACCGTTCGCGCCAGATGCAATAGCATCGAACGCGACTGGCGATCCCCCCAATGCAACCGACATGCGAGGAGGTTCTCTGACCTAGTACCCCAACCTAACCTAACCTTTTTTTTTTTTTTTTTTTTTTTGTCGCAGGGGAATGCATTGACGCATTTCCTTCCCGATTCGGGGAAACCGGGAAGGGGTATGTGGGACTCCCGGGCAACGGTGCCCGTCCTACCCACTAAACCCCTGCGTGTTTCGACACGCTGCAATTGGCGCTGCCATGGGGTGCTCATCGCATTCGCCACAGCAGCGTCGCAGCGAGCCCTTGGCGGGCTCTTCCACGAGGTGGTATGGGATACTCACGAAACATGGGGAGTATCCCTCATCGCAGAGGCCGTGCAATGCAGGTACTGATCCCCATCAGCACCCGCTGGCCTCTACTTGGCGGAGGCGGACGTTAGTCCGCCCGTCGAGACGGTCCGCTCCGAGGTTGTAAAGACCTCTGAGCGGACCGCCCCGACGGCACCCCACCTCGTCCCAAAAGGGTCGAGGCAGGGCGCTTCGCCTCCCGTGACCTGTCAGCGGCAGGGGCAAGTGGGGGCGGCCTAGGGCCGTCGCCACCCCCCCCACCACCAAGAGGTCTACCTCGCGTGCCGCGCCTCAGCTGCTGTAAGCAGCTTTTACTGCCCGCCATGTGGTTGGCCGGTAAACCGGCGTCGCCACACGGCGCACAGTGAGGCGCAGCCGAGCACTCGGCGGCCTTGTGGCCCGGTCGACCGCAGCGAAGACAAACGTCGCTGCGGTCGACTGCCGACGGGCACAGCTGCTTGGTGTGCCCCACACCAAGACAGCGGTGGCACATCATTGGGCGGCTTTCTGCCACGGAAACGCGGACAGTGCTCCACCCAACGGAAAGCCGGCCGCCCTTGCCGATATCCCTCGCCGCAGCCGCAGGGCAGGTGACCCTTACGGATCCCGAGCCCCACCGGCCGCGGCGAATGATACCGACGCGGACCATATCACCAGGGACACATCCGGCACGGGCGATCGCCCCCCGGATGTCATCCCCGGTGATTGTGTCGTCCAGACCGGTCAAACGGAGCTCCCCCGTCTTGACCGGTCTGGTGACGACGGCGTCTTCGCCGATCACCTCCTGGAGGCGAGCGGCGAAGACGTCAGCCTTCTCCACGCGATCTGGGCCCGCGATCGTGAGGACGCGCGCCCCTGCCATCGACGGCTTGATCCGGAGCTCCGGTATATCGGAGTCTCCCGCGGTGGCTGCTCTCGCCCGGGTCAGAACGGACAAGTAGGTTTCCCCACGCCGCTCCGCCTCGGGCGAGAGCACCACCGCTATGGCCGCAGTGGTCGGCACCCGGATCCGGGCACCCGCCTTCCTCTTCCTCCTCCGCCTCTTTCTCTTTTTCCCGCCTGCTGCCCCAGGCGAAGGTTGCGCTGGGGCCTGCGCCGACCGCGTTGTGTTGCGTGTGGCGCTGGCGTAGGTGGTCTTCTGGGCGGATCGCGCGGGTGCAGCACTCGGCGCGGTCGTCATCGGTGTAGGGGCAGAGGGGGGGGCTTCTTTTTTGGCCCGCTTCCTTCTGACGAGCGTGAAGCCGTCGTCGCCTGCCGTCGTCTGTTCGGTGGGAGCGGTTGGGGCACGCTCCGCTGTCGTCTGCGGTGAAGGGGGAGCGGTGGTGGTAGTGGCTCTCGCCGCCCTGTCCACCTCCGCTCGCGCTTCCAAGAAGCGCTCCACGACCCGTAGTATCCGGGCGTCCTCGGCGTCGCGCGTCTCGCTGCTGGCCGGCTCCAGCCTCTCCCGTAGGTCCACTGGCGGGAGATCCTCCTCTGTCCTGGCGCAGGCCGCGACCCCGCCGCCGCACGCGCACTCGCTGCTGGGCTCCGGTACAGCGGCCACCGCGGCGGTCAGCTGGTCGACCCTCTGCTCCAGCACCTTGCACTCCGAGCGCAGCGCGTCGATCTGTGCGCTCTGGAGTGACAAGTCGCTCCTGAGGCGGCTGTTCTCTGCCTGGAGCCTCTTGACCTCTGACGACGCTGACCGCTCGTGCAGCGCCACCACGGTGTCTTCGAGGCGGTCTGCGCTCTCCCTCAGGGCACGGACGAATGTGCCCTTCAGGTTCTTGGAGCGCATAGCCACTCTCGTGACCACCGCGATGTCGTCCAAGGCCCGTGCCTTCAGCAGGCTCAGGGCGGGGTCATCGGGGCGCTCGCCCGGCGGGGGCATGCGGCAGCGCTCCCAGCTACGACGAGCCGACTCCATTAGCCTCTCTATCTCGTCGTCGCTACAGAGGTTCACGCCGAGCCAGCCGCCGCTGGCTGCCGCCTCCCTGTCCTCTACCGACCGCCGAGGGTTGTGGATCCTCTGCGGTACCGGCGACTCACTCGGCGTTCTTGGCTCCGAGGCCCTGAGCTGGCGCCGTCCTCTTTGTGCCGTGGGCACCTTCGGTCGTGTAGACTCCTCTGACGGGCTGGGCTTCTTGGCCGTTCTCTTCCGGCTCCCACTGCGAAGCACACGTCCTTCTCCATCCTCGCTGGCACTGGCAGAGACGGTCAACGAGTCGTCACTGTCGAGCGAGTTGCACGAAGCACCTCCGTAGTGCCTCACTTCCGAAACTTCGTCCCGGGAACCACCGGCTTCCGCCCACGTCCCAGGACCACTCTCATCCTCCGTGCCGCTGTTCGGTCCACGGCTCATCCTCTCCACGTCATAACGGAGACGCACAGACTGTGCGCCCCCGAAGCGAGTAGTGCCCCCCCCAGATACGATGGGGCTGTCCGCCGAAGCGGAGAGGGATTCCCCGGCCGCGTGGCGACCGGGACCCTCCTGGAGATTCGTATTACTAATCGCTTGATCCATTATGATATTTAACTCCCAAAAACATCGTCATAAAAGAAAAACAAAACAAAAACTAAAAAGAAACAAGAAAGAAGAATAAGCAAAAATAAACCAAAACAAAACAGAAAAGAAAAACAAAAAGACAGAGAAAATATAAAAGGAAAATAAAAAGGTTCCGGGGCTTGGGACCGGGCTCCCCCCGGCCATTCAGCCCATCGCCACCCCGGGAAACTTGAGCTTAGGTCGGTGGCGGCAAAAGCCGTTGACTGACCGAAGTCTGACCACCGAATATCCGTCCACTCTGCAAACTCTCTTCCGAAGAGGAGAGTGCAAGAGTAGCGGACTGGGTAATTTTTTATTGAGGTTTTCTTCCTCGCAGCCCGGCGCTCAGTGTGCCGGGCCCCCGACCCGTGAGGGCAACGGGCTAGTGTGACCGTGCAATGCCCGCCCTGACAGAACAGAGCGAGCAGCCACACTCTCCGCGGCCTTGGAGGCCGCCAACCCACGACCCGAAGGTCCGCTGCCCCCCAAGGGGGGCCACCAAAGGGTAATTTTTTAGAGAGGTTTTCTTCCTCGCGACCCAGCGCTAAGTGCAATGCGCCGGGCCCCCGACCCCCACGAAAACGTGCAGGGCTACGGGTTTGTGTGGCCGTGCAATGCCCGCCCTTAAAAAGACCAGGCAGCCACACGGTGTCAGAGTATTAGCCAAATACGTAGCAATGTCCTGAAAAGAACATGCCCACGTAAGTGCCCGGGGTACACCAGCCAATCACATTGTGAGACCCACCGTTCGCGCCAGATGCAATAGCATCGAACGCGACTGGCGATCCCCCCAATGCAACCGACACGCGAGGAGGTTCTCTGACCTAGTACCCCAACCTAACCTAACCTAACCTAACCTAACCTAACCTAACCTAACCTAACCTAACCTAACCTAACCTAACCTAACCTAACCTTTTTTTTTTTTTTTTTTTTTTTTTTTTTTTTTGGCGCAGGGGAATGCATTGACGCATTTCCCTCCCGGTTCGGGGAAACCGGGAAGGGGTATGTGGGACTCCCGGGCAACGGTGCCCGTCCTACCCACTAAACCCCTGCGTTGTTCCGACACACTGCAATTGGCGCTGCCATGGGGTACTTATCGCATTCACCACAGCAGCGTCGCAGCGAGCCTTTGGCAGGCTCTTCCACGAGGTGGGATGGGATACTCTCGAAACAAGAGGAGTATCCCTCGTCGCAGAGACCGTGCAATGCAGGTACCGTTCCCCTTGAGTACCCGCTGGCCCCTACTCGGCGATGGTAGACTGGCATAGGAGAAAACTCCCGACCAGCCCGCCCGCCGGGACGGGAGACTTCAGGGTGTAAAAAGCCCCGAAGTAACCCGCCCCGACGGCCCCCCCCATCATCGTCCTAATAAGGACGGTGTTGGGCGGGGCCTCGCCTCCCGCGATCCATCGGTGACAGGGGGGGCGGCAAAGGACGGCCTAGGGCCGCCGCCGCCACCCCTGCCAGCGAGGGATCTGCCTCGCGTGCGTCGCTTCAGTTGCTGTAAGCAACTTTTACTGCCCACCATGTGGTCAGCCGGTAAACCGGCCTCGGCACATGGGGGGCAGTGAAGCGGCGCCGAGCACTCGACGGCCTTGTGGCCCGGCTGGCCGCAGCGGAAGCACGCTCCACTGCGGTCAGTTGCCGACGGGCACTGCGGCTTGGTGTGCCCCACACCCAAGCAGCGGTAGCACATCATGGGTCGTTGCTCCAGCACGACAACGCGCACGGAGCACCAACCCACGATGAGCTGGCCGTCTTTGCTGATGAGCTTCGCCGCAGCCGCAGGACACGTGACCCTTACGGATCCCGAGCCCCACCGGCCGCGGCGAATCTCACCAGCGCGGACCCGGTCCAGGGGACACTGTCCGGCACGAGCGACCGCCGCCCGAACCTCGTCCACCTGCACGGAGTCGTCCAGCCCGGTCACGCGCAGATCGGCGCACTTGACCGGGACGGACACCCTGACGTCGTCGCCGAGCACCCCACGGAGGCGCTCGGCAAGGAGGTCGGCCCTAGCCGCACTGTCCGGGCCCAACACCTTCAACAGGCGGGCCCCCGCCATCGTATGCCGCATCCGGATGGTAGGGCGGTCCGGGTCGTCTTTCGTGGCATCTCTCGCCCGGGTCAGCGCGTCCACGTAGGTCACGCCGCGCTCTACGGCCTCAGGCGAGAGAGCCAGGGAGACGGCAGCGAGACTTGGCACCCGAAGTTGGGCACGCTTGCGTCGCTTCCTCTTCTTCTTCGTCTTGTTGCTTCCAGACGGGCGCGGCTGCGGCTGCGGCGCAGGGGCTTGCGCCTGCCGCTGTGCGGGAGTCTTCGCGGCTTGCGCATACGACTTCTGCGCCCGACGGGGGGCAGGCTGGGGCGGCTTAGGCGCTGGTGGTGTCACGGCCTGGTTTCCGGACTTAGCGGGCTTGACCTTGGCCCTTCTTCTCTTCTTGCCGACGAGGGTGAAGCCATCTTGCTCCATCTCTACCTCGCCGGCAACGCCAGATGGTTCCACCGCTAGAGGCGGGTGGGTGGCGCTCTTCTCTCTGCCAAGACGCGCATCCAACACGCGCCCAAAAAGACGCATGAGGCGCGCGTCCTCAACATCTCGGTCCAAGTCCGGTCCAGGCCTCGCTTCCCTAACGCAGACTGCGGGGAGCTCCTCCATCTCAACGCAGCTTTCGACGCCGGGTGCTGGTTCTACTGTTGGTGGTAGCACGGGCGGGGGCGGAGGTGCGGGCATGAGGGCAGCCTCAAGCCGCCGCTGTAGCCCCTGGCACTCCTCACGCAGCCCGTTGCATTCGCCGCGCAAGGCATCCAACTGCGCGCGCATCAGGTCCATTTCGCCGGTGATTTTGCTGTTCTCCGCCTGCAAGCGCCTGACCTCCGCTGTGGCGGTCCGCTCGTACATCGCATCAAGGGTGTCCTCGATGCGGCTGGCGGCCGCTTTTAGGTCTCGCACCCACGTGCCCTTCAGGTTTTTAGACCTGACGGCAATGCGACCTATTATCGCGAGGTCGTCCATCACCCGACATTTTAGCAGTCCCAGTGGCGGGTCCGTCGGCCGCTCTCCAGGCAGCGGCATGCGGCAGCGCGCCCAAGAGTTGATCGCATTCTGCGACAGCCGTGCGATTTCTTCATCTGAATCGAGGGTGGCGAGGAAACCTCCGCCTAGTTGGGCCTCCCGCTCCTCAGAAGACCGTCGCCGTACCGTTTCGTACCCCGGAGCCCGTGTAGAGGGCAGGCTCGACGGAGCTGACGACGCCGGCGACGCTGGAGGTGTTGGCGACGGGGCTGACGGTGCCGCCAGGGCTGGTGAGGCCGACTGGTCCGATGCGGCCAACTTGTTCATCGTTCGCCGCGACATCCTCTTCAATACAACTTTGGCCTCCGGCAGCCCTTCCCGAACACTGGGCGGGTCAGCCGGAAGCCGCTTTCTGCTCCCACTTCTCAAAAGTCGCGTTCCACTTTCTTCGACGTGCGACGCGTCCGACAAAGTGTCGTCGCTGTCCAGCGCGGTCGACATGGCGCTGTCCATATGCTCCTCCACTTCCGAGCCACAGCCAACACTGCTGTCCCGGCTTCGTACTCTCTCCACCTCCTCTTCTACAACCCGGAGACGCTGTGAAGCGCCCCCGACGCGATGATTGCCCCCCCCAGAAACGGTGGGGCTGCCCGAGCCCGAAGGCTCGGGGAGGGATTCTCCGACCGCGGGGCGGCCGGTACCCTCCTGGGGTAGTTTGTTTTTGTCATTCGCGTTTTCCATAATTTTTACTCCCAAACCAACGTCAAAATAAAACAAAATAAAACTGAATAGAATGAAGAAAAGAAGAATAAGAAATAAATAAAACAAAACAAAAACAGAAAAGAAAACCAAAAGATAGAGAAATAAAAGGAAAATAAAAGGTCCAGGGCTCGGGACCGGGCTCCCCCCGGCCACTCAGCCTATCGCCGCCCTGGGAAACTTAGGCTTAGGTCGGTGGCGGCAAAAGCCGTTGGCTGACCGAAGTCTGACCACCGAGAGTGTAATTTTTTATTGAGGTTTTCTTCCTCGCAGCCCAACGCTCAGTGCGCCGGGCCCCCGACCCGTGAGGGCAACGGGCTAGTGTGACCGTGCAATGCCCGCCCTGACAGAACAGAGCGAGCAGCCACACTCTCCGCGACCTTGAAGGCCGCCATACCACGACCCGAAGGTCCGCTGCCCCCAAAGGGGGCCACCAAAGGGTAATTTTTTAGAGAGGTTTTCTTCCTCGCGACCCAGCGCTAAGTGCAATGCGCCGAGTCCCCGACCCCCACGAAAACGTGCAGGGCTACGGGTTTGTGTGGCCGTGCAATGCCCGCCCTTAAAAAGACCAGGCAGCCACACGGTGTCAGAGTATTAGCCAAATACGTAGCAATGTCCTGAAAAGGACATGACCACGTAAGTGCCCAGGGTACACCAGCCAATCACATTGTGAGACCCACCGTTCGCGCCAGATGCAATAGCATCGAACGCGACTGGCGATCCCCCCAATGCAACCGACATGCGAGGAGGTTCTCTGACCTAGTACCCCAACCTAACCTAACCTAACCTAACCTAACCTAACCTAACCTAACCTAACCTAACCTAACCTAACCTTTTTTTTTTTTTTTTGCGTCGGAAAATCCTTTATGGATACCCACACAGCGATTGGGGCCGCCGTGTGGGTTATGTGGGAGTCACTGGTGTAAAGAGCCAGCATACCCACTAAAAACCGACGTGTTCCTCTAGGTCACGGCTTCGACGCACGGCAGGGTACTTATCGCAATCGCTGCCATGCGCCGAAGACGGTGCGACCAACGCCCGCATCCGGGCCCACCGGGGATAGGGAACTGCGCAGAACAAGACGCAGTTCCCCCACGCAAGGGCGTTTGGCGCAAGTGACGGAGCCCCACTCCGTCACCCGCCGCCCCCACTATGGCGGTTGAAGCTGGCCATGAAGCCTCCTTCGCCGGCCCAGCCTCCTTTGGCGAATCGGGTCCGCGAGGGGATCCTCCTCACGGGCCCGTTCCGCTGCCTCCTTCTGCGACATCACCTCGTCGCAGAAGGTGGCCACCGCCTCCCAGTTTGTCTCTCTCGCGACCATCGCTTTTGCGATGGCCGGGAGAGAGAGGTCTCCTCCTATGGCCGCGACCAGCGCACGACGCTGTACCGCCCACGCCGGGCAAGCCTCCAGCGTGTGTTGCGCCGTGTCGCTGTCGCAGCCGCACTCGTGGCAGCGGGCACTGGTCTCCCTGTGAGCCGTGTTGTGCAGGTATCTGCCGAAACAACCATGTCCGGTCAGAACCTGCACAACACGGAAGGTCAACACCCCGTGCCGTCGCCTCATCCACTCCCGGAGTACCGGGCGGATGGCCTCCACGGTCCCGAGACCAGCCTTAGGCGCACTGAGGCGCGCAACCCACTCCCTCTCCAGGGTTCGTTGCGCCCTCCTCCTCCAGCGCAGAACCAGCTCCGGCATTATGCGCCGGTGCCCCATCTCTGCGCGAAGAGCTGCTCCGCGCTCGTACACCTCCGCTAGGACTCTGGCGTCGAGATCCCAGGGAGGCGTATTGGCCAACAGGCATGAAGCCTCAAAGGAGACCGTGCGGTACCCCCGGATCACCCTGACGGCCATGACTCTCTGCGCTCGCCGCAGCAGAGTCTTGTTCGGGGCCGAAAGGGCGTCCACCCACACTGGCGCACCATAGAGCGCCATCGACCGTACCACCGCTGTAAAGAGGCGGCGGCACGTGTCACCGGGGCCCGCCACATTGGGCAGGAGTCTGCTCAGGGCAGAGGTCGTCACCATGAGCTTGGGGGCGAGCTGCCGGAAGTGGTTGTAAAATTTCCACCCCGGGTCCAGCACGAGCCCCAAGTACTTCATGGTAGGGCCAATAGGGACCCTTACGCCGTTGAGATCGAGAGTAGCTCCCGAAGGTGGACCCTTCCGGGGCCCATGAAAAAGTAGGGCCTCGGTTTTATTGAGGGCCACCTGCAGTCCGAGCCTCTCGATCCGATGGACGACCTGTATCGTCCCGACCTTGCCCAATGTTGCAACCTGTGCGAACGAGGACCCTTTGGCCGTTACTAGGGTGTCGTCCGCGTAGCAAAACACGCGGACCCCTGGTAAAAGGGCACCCCGTAAGGCCCAATCATATCCGATGTTCCACAGGAGGGGGCCTAGAACCGACCCCTGTGGAACACCGCATGTCATGCGCCGCTCAAACACTCTCCCGTATCGGTCCTGGCAGGACACAAAGCGGTTCCTGAGGTAGTCTGCTATTATGAGCCGCAGATACCTGGGCAGCCCATGATAGCAGAGGGCTTCGGCGATGCACTCAAACGGCAGGGTGTTGAAGGCGTTGGCGATGTCAAGAGACACCGCCAAAAGCACCCCGCCGCGAGAAACTGCCTCGTTAGAGAGGGCCTTCACACGCATGATTGCGTCAATGGTTGAACGACCCTCCCTAAACCCATACTGGCAGTCGGCCAGGTCAGGACCTACCGACGACATGTGGCTAATGACACGACCCGCTATGATCCTTTCCAAAAGCTTACCGGCCTCGTCCAAAAGAACAATAGGCCGGTAAGCTGACGGAGAGTCAGCATGCCTGCCCGCTTTATGCAGTAAGACTAGCCGCCCCTTTTTCCAGATGTTCGGAAATTTGCCAGACTCGAGACACAAATCGTAGAGGTTGCGCAGACGAGGCTCCAACTCAGTGAGAGACAGCGCCAGAATACGACCGTGGATTCCATCTGGACCTGGCGCAGTCTTCTTTGACCGCAACTTTGATATGGCAGCATCGTACTCGGCGTCAGTGACGAGAGGAGCCGGGCCATCATCGGAAGTCTGGGCCCCACGGGGGACCATAGACGGTGCGAGATGTTCATCGCGCGACGGGAACAGAGCTTCTACGACCTCGTGTAGAAGATGGGGCTCGAGGGTTTCCGCTACCGGGGGACCCTGGCCGCGCAGTTTATCACGCGCTGCACGGTAGGGTCGACCCCACGGATTTCTGTCGAGCGTCTCCAGCATCTGTTCCCGTGCCTCCGTTTTCGCCTTAAAAATGGCTACCCGCATGGTCCTCCGCGCCTCAGTGTAGAGGCTGTGTAAATAATCCTCCCAGACTTCGTCCCGCAACCCACTGCGAGTACGATGCCGATATCTTGCTAGCTCTCGTCTCTTGGCAACACAGGTTGCCCGGAGTGCAGCGATCTCCGCCGACCACCAGTAGACGGCCCCCTTGCGGGGTTGGTGGCGGACTCGAGGCATGGCAGCATCGCTAGCGCGTTGTAAAGCTTCGCGAAAGCGAGCCGCCTCTGCATCGACGTCGACAGACATGGTGGAAGGTGGAGAGCACCAGTCCTCGACCAACACCGCCTCCTCGAGACGTTCTTTGTTCAATTTGGTGAGCGCCCATTTGGGAAAGGGGGACACCAACGAACCAAGACTATAACCACTCCGAGTGAGCAAGCCAAAGGTGATGTATTGGTGGTCACTCAATGTCTCCGTCTCTTCAAGGACCTGCCAGCCAATGACGTGCGTGGCGAGAGCGGGGGTAGCGAACGTTAAGTCCACTATTGACCCCCCCCGCTGTCGCACGCAGGTATTGACTGAGCCCTGATTAAGCAGTATTAGGCCGAACATAGCCATCCAGGCTTCTACTGCTGAACCCCTAGGATCTGTGGCTGGGGAATTCCAAGCCGTGGATTTGGCATTGAAATCCCCCAGGACAAGAATGCGCGACGAGGAACTTTGTCGAACAACAACTCCCAATTCATTGAGGAACAACTCAAAATCAGCCAGTAGTCTATTGGGGGAGAAGTACACACCAATGATGGTAATGTCTCCCCATTTGGCAGCGACAAAGCCATGACCTCTCCGAAGAACCGAGAGGGGCGGAGATGTGTTAAGCGCAGACCTAATAATGACAACTGAGGCGTCCAGATCCCCAGCCCAGTTGGAACATGGGGGGATGTAGTAGGGCTCAGCAGCGACCGTTATACAAATAGACCGCTCTCTGCCGGTCTGCAGCAGGATATCCTGTGCAGCGGCAGAGTGGTTTATATTGCTCTGTAGGAAGCTAGTCGCTGGTTGCAGGTCCATCAGCGATTGGTGTCGTGTCCATGGGCTGCGGTTCTGCAACCTTTTTCACGGCCGGGGTCTTAGCGGCCGGAGTCTTCGCCTTCTTTGGGGAGGAGTTCGGTGCCTTGCAGCTCCTACCCCCCAAGATGTGTCCTGCAGGCCTCTTGGACGTGGCGCACACCACACAATGCGGCTCTGCAGTGCATTTGGCCGCCTTGTGACCAGAGGTCCCGCAGCGGAAGCACAAGTCGCTGCGGTCCACACCAGCGCACTGTTGTCGAGCATGCCCTCGCTCAAGACAACGGAAGCATTTCATCGGGCGTTGCTCTACTGCGCGGACTCGCGCTGAGCTCCACCCGATAAGAAGCCGACCAGCCTCCAAGATCTTGTTGGCCGCGCCAACAGGGCACGACACCCAAGCAGCTCCCATGCCACTGGGTCCGCGACGGATTTCGCCAACCCTGACCTGGTGGTGCGCACAGTTGCCCTTCTCAGCAACAGCCGCCACAACCTCCTCTTTCTCGATAGAGTCATCCAGGCCCAGCACGGAGATCTCCATACACTTCGTAGGCCTGGAGACCCGGATGTCTTCGCTATCGAACAGCGACCTAAGCTGTTGAGCCAAAGCGTCAGCCTTTGCACCCTGTTCCTCCCCAGATACTTGGAGGATTTTGCCACCAGTGACCGCCGTTGCAATTTTAAGTGGCGGAATGCCAAGCTCTTCAATTTTGATGGCAGACCGCGCCTTCCTGATGACCTCCGCGTATGAGAGGCCATTCTTCTCCGCATCCGCGCCAAGAGTAATGATCACGGCGGCCGTGCGGGGCTCCTTCACTTTCCGCGGCTTCTTGGCCTTTGCTTGACCCTGCGCCTTTGATTTCGGCTTGGGGTTTTGCTTAGGCTGGGAGGCCGGAGCATTCGTTTGTGTCGTCTTCTTCTTTCCCCGTTTAACGACTGTGGTCCAGCCACCCTCTTCAGATGTTGAGGGGGCCGGGGGGGCGGTGGACGGAGAAGATTCCTCATTGGTGGGCTTGGCTGGTTTAGCCACCGGGGTAGGCGCAGTCTTCTTCCCTTTGCCTTTGCCTTTGGCCTTCAGCCGCGAGTTCAGGCTAGGGACGAGGGTCATCGTTCCGCACTTAGAACTTATGGCGGGCGATTCCTTCGTGGCTGGCGGCGCTTTGCCCTTTCCTTGGGGCTGCACGGCCTGCCTCTTCTGCTCGGCAGCCAACGGTGGCCGCGGCCTATCCGCAGTTTTGATTCCATCGATGCGGGCGTTAATCATATTGGTGGCCGTTGTCATGGCCGCCTTTATTTTCTCGTCCACCACCGTGGAAACCGCTTGCAGTATTTGGGTGCCATCCAGGGTTTGACTAGCCGCAGGGACCGGGCGCAAACGTTCGGCACGCATTTCCTCTAGCTGCTTGCGCAGCTCGTCTACGTCAGCTCGAAGGCGCTGGTTTTCGCGCTCAAGTTTCGTGACTTCCTCTGACACAGAGCAGCGAAGGAGGGACTGTGTATAGTCCTCGATCGAGCTGGCCGACAGTTTTAGGGCTTTTTGGAATGTGCCCTTTAAATGAGTAGACTTCGCTGCAACCTCGAGGATCGTCTTAAGCTCATTCTGGACCGACTTATAGATTTGGGCCGCACTGGGCTCGTCATCCAGGGACATGACGTCCGAATTGGAAGCGGAGCGCGAGATTGAGCGCGTGCGTCTTTGCGCTAACTCTTCCGCGAAGTCCCTTTCTGCCTCCAGCCGCAGGGCCTCCCGCAGCTGGGCGTTATACTCCTTTTGGGCCTGAGCCAGCCCCGCGTACTCGCCGGTTTTAATGGGGCGGCCACGACCACGACCTTTACTCGAAGCTGCAGCCTTTTTGGGCGCAGCTGCCAACTCCGTGCTAGACGCACTTTCCGAACCGGACTCTACCACTCTCTCTCTTTTTCGTCCCGACTGGGACCCAACCGTGTTCACCGACAGACAAGAGCCGAAGTTAGATCTATTTCCGGCCTCATTGTCTGATTCACCACTCTCCGCGCCACTCAGCTGAGTACTGGGCGCCATCTCAACCTTCTTGCTCCTAAGGGAGCGACCAACGCACATCGCGTCAACGTCAAAACTTAAACTAAGGGGGGTTTTTTTGGGTTTTATATTCAGTGCCATAAAATTCCCACGAGTAGGAGGGATATACGTGGACCATCTGGGCGGTGCCCTCTGCACCCAGACTACTCTACTACACCCGAGGGGTCGAGCGGTCCCCCGGGGTTGGCGCTAGCTGGTGGACTTACCCAGCCCACCACCTTATAAATAAGGCGACCCGTCGCCACGTTCCCCAACGACAGGCCTTTGGGGTTTTTTATAGACGTTGTCTCGTCTTGGGCCGGCCAATTAAGGCAAGCCCCCTGCTCCCTACGCCGTCCGCGAGACATGACCACGACAACGACGAGGGTTTACAGGTTGTCCGGCGATGGCCGAAGCCTGTCCGACTACCACGACACCGCAGCAGCCGAACTCGCCGCACCGCGGGCCTTGAAGGCCCGCCATACCACGCCACCCGAAGGTGGCCACTGAGCCGACCAATTAAGGTAAGCTCCGTCGGGACCGGCCAGTTAAGGCAAGCCCCAGAGACGACGTGATGGGGTGTGGAAGCACCCCACGTCGAAGAACGAAGAACGTTCAAGATGGCGCAAGAGCGCCGCGAGCGAAAAACGCTCCCACCACAATCCGACAAAACGGACCGCGGGCCTTGAAGGCCCGCCATACCACGAGCCGAAGCTCCGCTGCCCCCCGAGGGGGGCCCCACAAGGGTAATTTTTTATAGAGGTTTTCTTCCTCGCAGCCCGACGCTCAGTGCGCCGAGCCCCCGACCCCCACAAAAGTGTGAAGGCTTACGGGTTTGTGTGGCTGTGCAATGCCCGCCCTCAAAGAGACCAGGCAGCCA
The DNA here is from genome assembly GCA_943193645.1 of Acentria ephemerella. NCBI lineage: Eukaryota > Metazoa > Arthropoda > Insecta > Lepidoptera > Crambidae > Acentria > Acentria ephemerella. The sequence continues at coordinate 40,605 of OW971881.1, forward strand.
CACTTCCAGTATTGTCCGCGCCGGCCGCAGCCGGTACCCCCCATATCTGGAGGGCGTTCCCCTATCCGCAACCCGGGGGACGCGTCCGATGGCAGACTGGAAACCGCACACGGAAACCTAACCTAACCTAACCTTTTTTTTTTTTTTTTTTTTTAACGACGGAAAATGCGTTACGCATACCCCGGCACTTTTGGGAAGCACCGGGGTTATGTGGGACTCCTCCCCCAGAGTGGGGGCCCTACCCACTAAAAACCGTCGCTTCCCCAGACAGGAGGCTGCATACGAGGACGGACGCGGGGAGCTCATCGCAGACGTCCGCATCCGCCCCGCAGCACGGCCGAGATCGGCCTCCGCCACTCCCCGGAGGGATGGAGTACTCACCCGCAGGCTTTCCTCCCCATCTTTGGAGACGTTGGATACGGCAAGGTTCCCACCCCTGCCGCCGTCCCCCGCGAACCTTGCAGGTCCGCTAGCCACGACCCACCCACGAGGGAGGGTCCGCTGGTCCTGAAAAGGACCGTTTGGGTGTGGCCGGCGGAGAAAACTCCACCGCCACGGGCTAAGGTGCTGCTGTTGCGGGGACACAAGGGGCTTCAGCCCGCCCGGCGCCAACAACACCGTCGCCGAAGACGGCCGCCTGAAGCGACCCGCAGCCTTGAAGGCCGCCCATCCTACGTCCCACCGGACAACTTCCCGCCGCAGACAAAACGCCGCACACCCGTCTGGGCCGCGACTTACTGTGACGCCGGAATGAGGTTAGCCTTACGGGCTGGAAGACACCCCCCGCAGAGGTTGGCGAAGCCTCCGCGGCAACCAGCCCTGCGTTCCCAAAGACCGGGTCGTGTTGCACGGACACCACCACGTGTGCCCACGGCACGGACTACGGCGCGGGCTCTACCAAGCCCCAAACTACGACCCGAAGGTCCGCTGGCCTTGCCACAGGCGCGAAGAAGATTACGCATACGCGGGGCCAAAACATACCCCGCGCATAGCCGCAACTCCTCCGCCCTGCCTAATGTGTACCGTGCATGAGCCAAGCCCAACGAAACACTTGACCCATAGCCACGGTACCCACCAGACAACCTGTGACAATTCCGCCCAACACTGGCCGCTGAACGGCCCGCCACCTTGAAGGCGGCCAAATCCACCGATCAAAAAGATCCGCCGGCCCTAAAAAGAGCCTTCGTCAAAAGGCGACGAAGCGCCACGAGCGAAAATCCGCTCCCCACTCGTCCACCGTAGAAGGCGGACCGCGGGCCTTGAAGGCCCGCCAACCCACGAGCCGAAGCTCCGCTGCCCCCCGAGGGGGGCCACCACTGGGTGATTTTTTAGAGAGGTTTTCTTCCTCGCGACCCAGCGCTAAGTGCAATGCGCCGAGTCCCCGACCCCCACGAAAACGTGCAGGGCTACGGGTTTGTGTGGCCGTGCAATGCCCGCCCTTAAAAAGACCAGGCAGCCACACGGTGTCAGAGTATTAGCCAAATACGTAGCAATGTCCTGAAAAGGACATGACCACGTAAGTGCCCGGGGTACACCAGCCAATCACATTGTGAGACCCACCGTTCGCGCCAGATGCAATAGCATCGAACGCGACTGGCGAATCCCCCCAATGCAACCGACATGCGAGGAGGTTCTCTGACCTAGTACCCCAACCTAACCTAACCTTTTTTTTTTTTTTTTTTTTTTTTTTTTTTTTTTTTTTTTTTTTTTTTTTTTTAACGACGGAAAATGCGTTACGCATACCCCGGCACTTTTGGGAAGCACCGGGGTTATGTGGGACTCCTCCCCCAGAGTGGGGGCCCTACCCACTAAAAACCGTCGCTTCCCCAGACAGGAGGCTGCATACGAGGACGGACGCGGGGAGCTCATCGCAGACGTCCGCATCCGCCCCGCAGCACGGCCGAAATCGGCCTCCACCACTCCCCGGAGGGATGGAGTACTCGCCCGCAGGCTTTCCTCCCCATCTCTGGGGACGTTAGATACGGCAGGGTTCCCACCCCTACCGCCGTCCCCCGCGAACCTTGAAGGCCCGCAAGCCACGACCCACCCAAGAGAGAGGATCCGCTGGTCCTAAAAAGGACCGTTTGGGTGTGGCCGGCGGAGAAAACTCCGCCGCCACGGGCTAAGGTGCTGCTGTTGCGGGGACACAAGGGGCTTCAGCCCACCCGGCGCCAACAACACCGTCGCCGAAGACGGCCGCCTGAAGCGACCCGCAGCCTTGAAGGCCGCCCATCCTACGTCCCACCGGACAACTTCCCGCCGCAGACAAAACGCCGCACACCCGTCTGGGCCGCGACTTACTGTGACGCCGGAATGAGGTTAGACTTACGGGCTGGAAGACACCCCCCGCAGAGGTTGACGAAGCCTCCGCGGCAACCAGCCCTGCGTTCCCAAAGACCGGGTCGGGTTGCACGGACACCACCACGTGTGCCCACGGCACGGACTACGGCGCGGGCTCTACCAAGCCCCAAACTACGACCCGAAGGTCCGCTGGCCTTGCCACAGGCGCGAAGAAGATTACGCATACGCGGGGCCAAAACATACCCCGCGCATAGCCGCAACTCCTCCGCCCTGCCTAATGTGTACCGTGCATGAGCCAAGCCCAACGAAACACTTGACCCATAGCCACGGTACCCACCAGACAACCTGTGACAATTCCGCCCAACACTGGCCGCTGAACGGCCCGCCACCTTGAAGGCAGCCAAATCCACCGATCAAAAGATCCGCCGGCCCTAAAAAGAGCCTTCGTCAAAAGGCGACGAAGCGCCACGAGCGAAAATCCGCTCCCCACTCGTCCACCGTAGAAGGCGGACCGCGGGCCTTGAAGGCCCGCCAACCCACGAGCCGAAGCTCCGCTGCCCCCCAAGGGGGCCACCACTGGGTGATTTTTTAGAGAGGTTTTCTTCCTCGCGACCCAACGCTAAGTGCAATGCGCCGAGTCCCCGACCCCCACGAAAACGTGCAGGGCTACGGGTTTGTGTGGCCGTGCAATGCCCGCCCTTAAAAAGACCAGGCAGCCACACGGTGTCAGAGTATTAGCCAAATACGTAGCAATGTCCTGAAAAGGACATGACCACGTAAGTGCCCGGGGTACACCAGCCAATCACATTGTGAGACCCACCGTTCGCGCCAGATGCAATAGCATCGAACGCGACTGGCGATCCCCCCAATGCAACCGACATGCGAGGAGGTTCTCTGACCTAGTACCCCAACCTAACCTTTTTTTTTTTTTTTTTTTTTTTGCGTCGGAAAATCCTTTATGGATACCCAGGGAGATACTGGGGGCTTGCCCCCTGGGTTATGTGGGAGTCACTGGTGTAGAGAGCCAGCATACCCACTAAAAACCGACGTTTGCCACTAACCACATAGAGGAGCGGGCCAGGGGAGCTCATCGCATTCCGTCCTGTCCCGCGCCGGTGGCTGTCTTTCGACCCATCTTCGGGTGGAGTGATGTGCCGTGGCAAAACAGACACACACTCCCAGTCTTGGGACACGTTAGCAGGTGATAGAGCCCCCCTCTACCACCCCGTGCCCAGACTATGGCGGTTGGGGCAGCTGCTGCTGCGCATGCAGCCGCCGCCTTCGGCCGAGTCTCCGCTTACGGAGCGGGTTCGCCGCGGGATCGTCCTCGCGGGCCCTTTCCGCCGCCTCTTTCTGCGACATCACGTCCTCACAGAAAGAGGCTACCGCCGACCAGTGTGTCTCACTGCCGACCATCTTACCAATGACGGCCGACAGGGACAGGTCACTGCCAATGGCCGCGGTGAGGACTGCGCGCTGTGCCGACCACGCCGGGCAAGACACAAGCGTGTGCTGCGCAGAGTCCTCACCGCCGCCACACTCATGGCACCGAGGGGTCGTCTCCCGACCGGCTATGCCGCACAGGTACTTGCCGAAGCAACCGTGGCCTGTGAGCAATTGTGTGAGCCGGAAGGAAAGCGCCCCGTGCCTTCGTCTTAGCCAACCATTTAGGTTGGGCCGAATCCCGTCCACAGTCCAGCGTCCTGCCGCCGGACATTCGAGGCGGTCTCGCCATGTGCGAATGGTGGACTGTTCGGCTCGATCGCGCCACCGCCGAACCATTTCAGGTGGGGGGCGCACTCCCTCTTGGCGTACCGCAGCGCTGCGCCTATAAACGGCCGCCAGCGCTTTGGCATCCAAATCCCATGGAGGGGTTCCTGCTAACGCGCACGCGGCATCCCCCGAAACGGTTCGGTAGCCGCGCACAACTTTTAGGGCTATTAACCTCTGCGCCCTCCGCAATTGCGCCGCATTCTTCGGCGACAAGGTGTCTGCCCAGACTGGTGACCCGTATAAGGCCATAGATCGGACGACCCCCGTGTACAGTCTACGACATGTAACACTGGGGCCGCCCAGATTTGGCAGAAGGCTGCTGAGAGCCTGGGCCGTCCCCACTAGCTTAGGGCATAGACGGCTAAAATGCTCGTTGAACGACCACTGTGGGTCAAGTTCCAGCCCGAGATAGCGCATGTGCGCCTTCACGTCAATGCGCACGTTATTAATTGTTAGGTGCGCTCCCCTGGGCGGTCTTCGACGGGGCCCGTGAAAAAGTAGGGCCTCCGTCTTAGACAGAGCGACTTTAAGTCCCAGGGACTCTATCCGACCGACCGTCAGTGAGACGCCAACAGTGGCGAGGCGGGCGGCTTCCCGGTAGTCGTCGGCCCGGGCAAGCACCAGTGTGTCGTCCGCATAGCAGACGACGCACAAGCCTGTAAGGAGGGCTCCCCGCAACACCCAGTTGTATCCGATGTTCCACAGGAGTGGGCCTAAAACCGATCCCTGTGGAACACCGCATGACATGACCCTCCTGACTAGGGTCCCATCTTTCCCAGAACATAAAATGAGCCGGTCTCGCAGGTAGTGTGCGACCAAGTGGCGAAGATACAGAGGGACTCTGTGATGGTGTAGAGCCTCTATAATGCAACTGAAGGGCAGGGTGTTGAAGGCATTGGCGATATCCAATGACACCGCCATAACAACCCTACCCCTCGATACAGCGTCTTCCGCGAAAGATCTGACGCGGAGAATCGCGTCGATAGTCGACCTATTCTCTCTGAAGCCATATTGGCAATCAGCTAAATTTGGCCCAGTCGTGTTGAGGTGCCGGACGATTCGGGTTGATATTATACGCTCGAGGAGCTTGCCCGCTTCGTCCAGCAGGACTATTGGACGGTAAGCCGACGGATGGTCTGCCGGCTTTCCTGGTTTTTGTAGCAGGACCAGGCGTCCAGTCTTCCACAATTCAGGGAATTGACCCGTGACGAAACAACGGTCGTAAATCCCCCTTAATCGGTCTTCCAGTACGGACAGGGCAAGCGACAAAACGCGTCCGTGTACCCCGTCGGGACCGGGGGCAGTATTTTTGGCCCGTAGTCTTAAAATTGCAGCGCCCATCTCTCCGTTGGTAATTGGCGGTGGAGGTTCTTCGAGAAGTTGCGCCCTCGAGGCAGGAGCCATCAGAGGGGCAACATGTTCCGCTTGTTCGGGAAAGAGGGCGAAGACAACAGATTGTAGGAGCTGGGGCTCCAGGGTTTCCGCGACTGGGGGGCCCTGGTTGCACAGTTTACTGCGCACTGCGCGGTATGGGCGCCCCCATGGGTCCGCGTCCAACTCCTCGAGCCACCGTTCGCGGGCAGCTGATTTGGCCTGGTGTATTGCGACACGGAATGCGTGCCGGGCCTCTTTATACTCAGCGTGAAGCTGCGTTTCTTCCTCTGGTGTTCTGCCTGTTCTGCGCCGACGGTATCGAGTAAAGGTTCGACGCCGGGCTATACAGACACGTCGCATATCGGCCAGGTCCTCTGACCACCAAAAGACTTCACGCCTAGGTGGGCGACGTTTAGTTCGGGGCATCGAAGAGTCGCATATGCGCAGCATGGTGTCCCCGAACTCTTGGGCTAGTTCATCTACTCCCGTCGAAGATGTTTGGGACTGGGTGAACCAGTCCTCGACGAGAGCAGCCTCTTCAGCGAGGTTCTTCTTTAATTTGGACAGAGTCCAACGAGGGAACGGCTGTAAATGGGCCGCCCTCGGACCAAGTTCATTTGACCTTCGGGAGGGAGACACGTCGAACGTTATGTACAAGTGGTCCGACAGTGTCTCCACCTCCTCGTGGACTTGCCAGTTCTTCACGTGTGTGGCGAGAGCAGGGGTGGCGAACGAAACGTCCACCACAGACCCCCCCTGCTGTCGCACACAGGTGTTGGCAGAGCCACGGTTTAGGATTTGCAGGTTGCATATCACTGCCCATTCTTCCACAGTTGCGCCGCGTGCATCCGTAGAGGGAGAACCCCAAGCCGATGATTTGGCGTTGAGGTCCCCTAGTACGACGGTGTGACTGGGCGCAACACGCTGAATAACAGCACCGACCGAATCTATGAAAGATTCAAATTCCGAGAGGCTGCGATTTGGGGAGAAGTAAGTTCCTATGAGTACAATCTCCCCCCATTTCGCAGCGACAAATCCATGGCCCCGCTCCAAGATGTTCAGGGGCGGGGACCTTGACGATGACGACCGAATAATCGCAACCGTCGTATTCAGATCAGAGGCGTAGTTAGAGCCAGGCGGAGAGGAGTATGGCTCTGCCGCAACCGCGATGTCAATGAACCACTCTGACATAGTTTGCAGTAGTAAATCCTGCGCACCGCCAGAGTGGTTCAGGTTGCACTGAAGAAGAGTGAGTTTGTGTGTACTGGCCATTAGGGGTCAGTATGCATGGCCTCTACTTGAGGTTTGGCCTGTACTACTTTTGGGGCAGCCAGGGTCCTACGGGCTGCGTTTCTACCTTGACGGGGCAGTGGAGCTTTACAACTTCTCCCCCGTATGACATGGTTGGCCGGCTTTTTCAGCTCCGCACATATGGCGCAGTGCGGCTCGGCCTTGCATGAAACCATCTTGTGACCAGGTTGGCCGCAGCGAAAGCAAAGACTGCTGCGGTCGACCTCAGCCGGGCAACGATACCGCGTGTGGCCCACATCCAGGCAGCGGAAGCAGGTCAACTGCCGTTTCTCCTGAGCTCGGACACGGGCCGAGCTCCAGCCGACCAAAAGTCGGCCAGCCTCCAGGATGGTCTTAACTGCACCGATGGGGCACTTAACTACAGCAGTGCCAAGGCCATCGGGACCACTTCGAATTTCACCGACCGTGACGTTACCGTGTGCACAACCAGTTTTTTGCGATACGGCGGCGACGATGTCTTCCCTCTCTACAGAGTCATCCAGGCCTGACACGCGAATTTCGGCGCATTTAGTAGGCCTGGTGATTCTGACATTTCCCTCGAGGACCTCTCTGAGCTTGCCCGCCAACTCGTCGGCCTTAGCACCGTTGACTGCGGCATCTTTGTCGACTGACACCTCGAAAATGCGGGCGCCAGTGGCAGCCTCCTTAATTTTAAAGCCTTCCGCAGAGAGGCCTAGCTCCTCTAAATTAATGGCCGCTTTCGCCTTTTTAATTGTGTCGGCGTAAGTGAGACCCCCCTTTTCCGCCTCAGGGTCTATCGTCAACACAATAGCCGCCGAGCGAGATTCTCGCAGTCTGCGCGGTTTCTTGGGCACAGCTGCTTTAGCCGGGGCCGCGCCACCCTGCTTTTGTTGGGATTTAGCAGGCTGCACAGCTGGCTTCTTAACGACTTTTTTGTCCTTTTTACTGCGGACTACAGTGATCCACCCTTCAGCATCCGGACCGGGCGCTGACGCCGAAGAGGGGGCAGTTGTTGCTCTGGGGGCCGGCTGAGGGGCTGGGGTTGGCTGAGGTGCAGTTCTCTTGACCGCATCAGCGTAACCTTTGGCCTTGCCCTTGCCCTTGCCCTTGCCTTTACCCTGATTCGGGCCGGCAGTCGTCGGAGCGGCAGGCCCTTTCGGTTTGGGTGCCGCTTGCGCTCTGGGTGCAGGAGTTGGGATGACTGCTGCTGCAGCCTGTGCCGCCGCTTTCCTGGTCTCGTGTGCCAAGGGGGGACGGGGCCGATCCGGCGTGTTCTGGCTTTCCTTAAAAGTGGCCAGCTTGTTGTCCATCATCGCCCCCACTTGGTTCAAGATCGACGAGATTAGAGCCGATTGTGTGAGCTCCCCACCTGTGGAAGCAGGGGGGTCCGACTTGGAGGCTTGCACGCGGCTTGCCCTTTTTGCACGTTGAGGCAGAGGCTCGGAGAACGGAGTCGGCAGAGAGTCCTCGATCTCCATATCCGAGCCCTGCTCAGCGACGACCGTCTGAGGCGCAGGAATTGGTGCGCTACTTCTCTCAGTGAGTTTTTGCACTGCGACCTTTAACTCTTCAAGCTCATTGCAGAGCGTGTCGACCCTTGCCTTGAGTTGGGCATTCTCCGCTGCCAACATGCGGTTTTCCTCGCTGGCGGTACGTGTCTGCAGCGAGTCAAATATACTGCCTAAAGACTTTGTGGCAATCTTTATGTCCCGCATGACCGTGCCCTTGAGATGTCTGGACTTGCCAGCAGCCGTCGACACAACCTCCATATAGAGGCGCGCACTTTGCGCAAGTTGGGCCGCCGTCAAGTCGTCCACAGCCGAATCCTCTAGAAGCTCTGGTGCATCTTTGCACTTGGCTCGGGCGGCGTCTGCCACCTCGAGCTTCCGGTGGACTTCCTCCTCGTAGTCTGCCTCCTCCTCCATCTCGCAGGCCTTTGCATATTCGGCCTTTGCTTTGGCCAGACCCACGTACTCAAAGGTGGTAGGAGGCCTACCACGTCCTCTACCGGAGCCGCGACCTTGGCCCGTAGATTCCTTGGGCGTTGGGGCGGCAAACTCTATGTCGGAACCAGAGTCCGAACCGTTCTTTAGCCTAGGGCGCTTGGCCCTCTTCGATTTTCTTCGATCTTCGAAGACCGACCTGCTGTCGATCGTGCAATCTGTGTCCAATTCGGACGACGCGCGCGAGTTGCGCTCACCAGTAATTTCGCTCCCGGCGACGCTTGTCGCCGAGGCCCACCGACTCAAACTTCCGGAGCGAGAGCTCCCTCCTTCTACATCTTTTTTGCGAAACGATAATTTTATTTTAGAATCCATACAAGTCCCACGAGTATGGGGGAAATAAAACGTCCACCCCGGCAGTGCCCCCTGTACCGGGGTAACCCTAATACTCCTGAGGGTCGGGCGGTACTCAGGGTTGGCGCTCGCTGGTGGACTTACCCAGCCCACCACCTTAAAAATAAGGCGACCCGTCGCCGCGTTGCCCAACGACAGGTCTTTGGGGTTTTTTATTGTGGTTGTCTCCACTCAGGGCCGGCCGGTTAAGGCAAGCCCCCCTGGTCCACGCGGGGTAACAGGTTGCCCGACGGGGAGCCGAAGCCCACCCAGCGACTGCAAAACCACAGCCGCCAGACCCGCCGCGCACGCGGGCCTTGAAGGCCCGCCATACCACGCCGCCCGAAGGCGGCCGCTGAGCCGGCCAATTAAGGCAAGCTCCGTCCGGGACAGCCAATTAAGGCAAGCCCGAGAACGCCCCTCGAAAGCACGAGGTGCCAAGCGCAGGAAAAGGCGCTTCCACAAACAAATTCCGCGAGCACTGCTCGCCATCCACCGACAAAAGTCCACTGGTCCTGAAAAGAACCTTTCCTCACGAAAAGGCGCGGGTGCGCCACGAGCGACAAGCCGCTCCCGACTATGTCCACCACAAAAGGCAGACCGCGGGCCTTGAAGGCCCGCCATACCACGAGCCGAAGCTCCGCTGCCCCCCGAAGGAGGCCCCACAAGGGTAATTTTTTATAGAGGTTTTCTTCCTCGCAGCCCGACGCTCAGTGCCCGAGCCCCCGACCCCCACAAAAACGTGAGGGCTTACGGGTTTGTGTGACTGTGCAATGCCCGCCCTCAAAGAGACCAGGCAGCCACACGTCCAGTGCTGTCCGCGCCGGCCGCAGCCGGTACCCCCCATATCTGGAGGGCGTTCCCCTATCCGCAACCCGGGGGACGCGTCCGATGGCGTACTGGAACCGCAACACGGAACCCCAACCTAACCTAACCTAACCTTTTTTTTTTTTTTTTTTTTGGCGGGGAAAAAATGCTTTTACGCATGCCCTGCACCCCAGGGAAAAGAGAGGTGCAGGGGTATGTGGGACTACTCGACCAAAGATGGGCTAGGTCGAGACTACCCACTAAAACAACCCCGGTGTTCCTTCCTCATCGCGATACAGACGGCTTACAGTTGCCCTTATACCGACTTCTGTATGCGAGTCGCCCAACTGGGCTCACCACTGGCACACTTTTGTGCGTGCGTGTGACCACACTCCGCGGTGCTGCACGGAACACCCAGCAGCACCGCTACCACCTCCATGAGCCATAAGTCCGGGTAAAATTTTCCCTATATTTTACCCGGGGCTCCCTCACGGGGCCAGCGCGCCGGCAAAAGCCCTGCGCCTCCGACCAATCCTCCTTCTCCTCTCCGGGCCTGCCGCTGGATCTTGTTCACGGGCCCTCTCTTCCTCCTCTTTGGCACCTATGACCTTTACACAAAATGTGTGAAAGGCTTGCCATGCCTCCTCTCTGTCTAAAATCTCCTTCACCACTCCTGGCAACCGATGCGCTAGCGCATCTCCCGTCGCCGCTGATAGCACCGCCCTCTCTTCATCCCATCTCGGGCATATCAGCAAGGTGTGCTCAGCCGTGTCCTCCTCGGCACCACACTGGTGACAGTTTGGATTGCGCTCTCTCCTCGCAATGTTGCAAAGGTATCTCCCGAAGCAACCGTGCCCCGAGAGAACCTGCGTTACGCTGTAGGAGAGCGCACCCCACCTTCTCTCTATCCATTCATCCAGCACTGGGTGGATAGCCGCAACAGTGCGGTGTCCAGCGCTTGGGTTCTCCAGTCTCTCTCTCCACTTTTCAAACGCGACTTCCCTTGCATCAGATCGCCAACCCTCTATCTCTTCCGGAGGCGGAATGCATCCCCTGGCCACTCTCTCTTCCGCTGTCCGGTGGTATACCTCCGCCAACACATGCGCGTCTAGGTCCCACGGTAGAGACCCAGCTAGAACACATGCCGCCTCATAGGATACTGTACGGTACGCCCGTGCTATTCTCACCGCCATAACCCTTTGCGGTCGACGCAACAGGGCTATGTTCTGGGAGTTCAATGCACTTGCCCATATGGGCGCACCGTACAGTGCCGCAGACCTAACTGCTCCCGCAAACAACCTGCGACACGCCGAACTTGGGCCCCCTAGATTGGGCATCAGACGGCACAACGCCAAAGTCACCCTCCTCAACTTCGGAGCGAGTTGCTCGAAGTGGCTTCTAAAGTTCCATCGGCTGTCGAGGACCAATCCTAAGTACTTCATGGTCGACCCGACACCGATGGAGACACCGCACACCATGAGCTCGGCTCCAGCCGGTGGCTTTCGACGAGGGCCGTGAAAGCATAAAGCTTCCGACTTTTCTAATGCGACCCTAAGACCCAAACGACGGATTCGACCCACGACCTGCGCAACTCCAGCAGTGGCCAGGATCCTAGCCTCTCTAAAGGATCTGCCCTTCGCCGTCACAAGAGTGTCGTCCGCGTAGCAAAACACATTAACTCCACTTAGCAAGGCTCCACGAATCGCCCAGTCGTACCCGATATTCCACAGGAGCGGGCCTAAAACCGACCCCTGTGGAACACCAGATGCTACCATTTTCTCCCCCCATCCATCCGCTTTGGGAAAAATCACTTTCCGTCCAGACAAGTACTCCATCACAATCTTGCGCAAATACACCGGGAAACGATGATGTCGCATGGCCTCCTCTATGCAGGTGTGGGGAAGAGAGTTAAAGGCATTCGCGATGTCGAGTGAGACCGCTAACACCACTCCATCCCTCGCCACCTCTCCTTCCACTAGAGTCCGCACCTGTGATATTGCGTCCATGGTGGACCTGCCCTGTCGGAAACCGAATTGGTTCTGACTCAAATTAGGTCCCGTCCCCTCCATATGGTCTAAGAGGCGGGCCGCTATGACACGCTCGAAGAGTTTGGCCGCCTCGTTCAATAATACAATAGGCCGGTAGGACGATGGTGAATCTACCGGCCGTCCGTCCTTCTTTAATAGTACCAGCTTCCCGGTTTTCCAGGCTTCCGGGAAGCGTCCTGCCCTAAAACACAGCGTCAAAAGGTCACGAAAACGAGCGTCAAGACCGTTTCGAAGCGCCAATACCCATGCCCGCCCCGGCACACCGTCAGGACCCGGGGCCTTATTCTTCGACTGTAAACGAAGAATGGCCGCACCGAGCTCCCCTTCAGTCACTGCCGGGGCCTCCAAAGATTCCACCACTTCCGCTGGACCAAAATACATTTGTGGCGGTCGAAAATCTCTGTTTCTCGCCGGAAACAGGGCGTCCATCACCGATTGTAGAACCGCGGGGTCTAAGTTTGACGTCAACGGCGGGGTCCATGGGCGGAGCTTACTCATCACCAGCTTGTAGGGTCGTCCCCAGGGATCGCTTTGGAGAGTATCTAAGAGCTCCTCCCATGCCCTATCTTTCGCCTCCGCAATTGCCGTCCGCAGTATCTTTTTGGCGTCTTGGTAATTAGTATAGAGACGCTGCTCTTGTGCCTGGTCCGATGTCCTTCCCCTAAAGCCCCTTCGACGGCATCTTGTGTACTGGCGCCTCGCCTTCACACACCTTTCCCGAAGTTGGGCGAGTTCGGCTGACCACCAGTACACCTGACGCCGTGGAGGCAGCGACCTGACCCTCGGCATTGCCACATCGCAAATGTGCGACATTGATTCGCCAAACCAGCCAACCTCCCGTTCTATGTCCAGAAATACCGATCTTGGCGACCAACCTTCTACTAACGCAGCCAAAATCAGTGCGTCACGATCTAATCTCTTCAACGCCCATCTCGGGCCAACATTTGAGGCAGAGCGACGGGCGACTGTGTTGTTCCTCTGTACGCGGGGAGAGAGATCAAACCGGATATATCGATGGTCTGATAATGTCTCTTCCCCCTCCAGAACATTCCATCTTTGTATCCTGTTAGCCAAGGTAGTGCTGGCGAAAGTGACATCTATAATAGAACCGCCTAGCATTCTGATGCAGGTGTTAATCATCCCTTGGTTCATAACAGCGAGGTTGTTTGTTACGAGCCACTCTTCTATAAGGATCCCTCTGGCGTCAGACGAAGCGGAACCCCATGCTATCGACTTGGCGTTAAGGTCCCCTGCCAAAATAACTTGATGGGGCCTCGACCATCTGAGGACTTCGTCTAATTGTTCCAGGTACGCTTCGAATTCCGCGAAAGAGCGACTAGGTGAAAAGTAGACGCTGACGACGACTATTTCTCCGCACAGCGCAGCAACATATCCGTGGCCTCTCAAGAATTTGTGAACCGACGGTGCTCCTACCCTGGTATTCGTGACAATTGCTGCTAAGCCATCGAGATCCCCTATCCAATCGTCCCTCGCCGGTATCATATATGGCTCGGAGACCAACAACACCTGTATTAATCGCTGCGCCGAGCTCTGTAGTAAGAGATCTTGAGCCCTGGCGCAGTGATTAATATTCGCCTGCAAGAACTTGATATCTGCCATCCTATTCTGCAGGCGTCATGTCCACCTCCTCGGTGCCGTTCGGAGGGCCTGAAGATTTAGCCTGGGATTTTGGACCAGGCGAGTTCTTCATACGTCTCGACATCTTGTGCTTGGGTGCCGAACAGGATGGACCTCCCAAGCGATGATTAGCTGGTTTGCCAGCCTCCGAACACAAGGTGCAATAAAAGTCCGCGTGGCATTCCGCTGCGCGGTGTCCTAGTTGCCCACAGCGGTAACATTGTTGACCCCTTTCTACGCACGACTTGCACCTGACCTGCACATGACCGGTCTCCAGACACCTGAAGCAGCGCATATCTCGGGGCGGCAGTAACTTAACCCGAGCTGAAGACCAGCCAACTAACAATTTTCCCTCCGCCACTTTCTTGGCCGCTGCCACGGGACAGCTAGCCCACACGGCTCCCATACTATAAGCCGTCCGACGTATAGTCCCTACCCTGACCTGGTCAGCCGGACAGCCACCGGATTTCGCGATAGCTTCCTGGACTTCAGATGGCTTGACGGAATCATCTAAACTGGAGACCATCAGTTCCAAACACTTTACCGGTCGTGAGACCCTAACCTCCTCCTCTTTAAATAATCGCTTGAGCTCCTCTGCAAGTTTATTAGCTCCGCTCTCTTTATCTTCCGCCGAAACCTCTATTATCGTGGCACCCGTTATTGCCCTGCGGAATCTGGTGGATTCTATGCCTAGCTGAGCCAGGTCTATTTTACTCCTAGCCACTTCAATTATAGAACCATACTCTACCCCCCTATCTTCCGCTCCCTGGGCAATGGTCAGAACCACTGCCGCGGTTTTAGGAGGTCTTGCACGAGGTTTAGGTTTTACCTTCGCCTGTGTATGTTTGGGCGCCTGCTCAGAAGGAAGGGTCGCCTTCTTTTGTCCCCGCTTCCCTTTCTTTACCACTGTGGTCCATTCCGACTCCTTGGCCACCGTTGGTTCTGCCGCTGGTAAAGGGGAACGACCATCCTTAGAAGTCGACGCTTCTGCATCACCTCGTTTGCCCCTGACAGGATTGCGTCTGGTTCCCGAACCGCTAACGACCTTCTCCGTAGTTTTTGCACGGGAGGTGCTTGGGACTATTACGAGACCGGATGAACCGGTGTTTCCTTCTCCTTTTTCCTTTCCAGTTGTAGCGGCAGGCTGGGTCTTCTTTCCCTTTCCTTTCCCCTTTCCCTTTATGGTTTTTGGTGCCTCCTGGGCTTTTGAGGGGACGATGTCCATGTCCAAGTCTTGTGAGACAGCCTTCTCGTTTATTTCGTGCGCTAATGGTGGGCGAAGTTTTGGGGCCGGATTAAGCCGAGACTCCAAACCCTCAATCCTGGCGTTAATTCTCTCACACATGCGACCCGATATTCGCAGCTCCATTTCTTCCAGCTTTTGAGAAAGAATATCCAAATCAAACGCCATGGGCGGCTTAGAACCACCTGGCGTAGTGCTTGTCTGATCTTGAGAGCACTTTTTCTCCACCACCGAAAGCCTGTTGCGCAGCTCATTGACCTCGGATTGTAGGCGGTCGTTTTGCTGTTGTAGCCTCTTATTCTCCTCGTCTATGCTATGACGAGCCAGATCTTTGGCGTTGTTAGCAATTACCCTGGCTGCATCCTTTAGAGCTTTAACATACGTGCCCTTGAGTTGAGACGATGTTGTAGCAACCTTCTCTATGATTTTGACGCTGTCCAGAACTCTGGCGGTCATACGCGCAGCAGTTGCAGCTTCATCCTCGCTGCCTGACTGACCTGAAGCATCTGACAGCATTACACCTGAGTGTTCCATCTCATTGGACTTAGCCCTTGTCTTTCGAGCCTCCGTTATCTCCTCCATCAACTCTCGCTCGGCTCTGATCATCATTTCCTCCCGCTGAGCCTTAACGTAATCGGCTTTGGCCTTGGCAAGCCCAGCGTATTCCCCAGTTGTTTTGGGGCGGCCTCTTCCTCTACTAGAACTGGAGGCTTTAACCTTCGGTGTGTGTGATGTCTGACCACCGAGTTCCTCCTCCTCGTCACTAATTCTCCTCTTCCTCCACAATCTCCCTTGAGTGTCCTCCCTTGAGGATACGCTGACCAGCGTATTAACGGATGAGTCCGATAAATCCTCCTCTGACCGTACTCTTTCTAACCTAACAACTAACTCCTTCCTAACATCCAACTCCTTTCCGACGTCTTTAGTTTTTAAAATATTTTTCTTTAACAAATCCATGCGATTCCCACGAGCATGGGGGAAATAAAACGTCCACCCCGGCAGTGCCCCCTGTACCGGGGTAACCCTAATACTCCTGAGGGTCGGGCGGTACTCAGGGTTGGCGCTAACTGGTGGACTTACCCAGCCCACCACCTTATAAATAAGGCGACCCGTCGCCACGTTGCCCAACGACAGGTCTTTGGGGTTTTTTATTGTGGTTGTCTCCACTCAGGGCCGGCCAACTAAGGCAAGCCCCCCTGGTCCACGCGGGGTAACAGGTTGCCCGACGGGGAGCCGAAGCCCACCCAGCGACTGCAAAACCACAGCCGCCAGACCCGCCGCGCACGCGGACCTTGAAGGTCCGCCATACCACGCCACCCGAAGGTGGCCGCTGAGCCGGCCGATTAAGGCAAGCTCCATCGCGGACAGCCAGTTAAGGCAAGCCGCCAAAAAGTGAAAGCAGTGAATGCTGACACACACAACAATTCTGTGCAAAAGGCGCAGAAAACCACCTCAAAACCATAAAAATGGCAAAACACACCACAACAGACCGCGGGCCTTGAAGGCCCGCCATACCCCGACCCGAAGGTCCACTGCCCCAACTGGGGCCACCATAGGGTGATTTTTTAGAGAGGTTTTCTTCCTCGCGACCCAGCGCTAAGTGCAATGCGCCGAGCCCCCGACCCCCACGAAAACGTGCAGGGCTACGGGTTTGTGTGGCCGTGCAATGCCCGCCCTTAAAAAGACCAGGCAGCCACACGGTGTCAGAGTATTAGCCAAATACGTAGCAATGTCCTGAAAAGGACATGACCACGTAAGTGCCCGGGGTACACCAGCCAATCACATTGTGAGACCCACCGTTCGCGCCAGATGCAATAGCATCGAACGCGACTGGCGATCCCCCCAATGCAACCGACATGCGAGGAGGTTCTCTGACCTAGTACCCCAACCTAACCTTTTTTTTTTTTTTTTTTTTTTTTTTTTTTTTTTTTTTTTTTTTTTTTTTTAAACGACGGAAAATGCGTTACGCATACCCCGGCACTTTTGGGAAGCACCGGGGTTATGTGGGACTGCTCCCCCAGAGTGGGGGCCCTACCCACTAAAAACCGTCGCTTCCCCAGACAGGAGGCTGCATACGAGGACGGACGCGGGGAGCTCATCGCAGACGTCCGCATCCGCCCCGCAGCACGGCCGAAATCGGCCTCCACCACTCCCCGGAGGGATGGAGTACTCGCCCGCAGGCTTTCCTCCCCATCTCTGGAGACGTTGGATACGGCAGGGTTCCCACCCCTACCGCCGTCCCCCGCGAACCTTGAAGGCCCGCAAGCCACGACCCACCCAAGAGGGAGGGTCCGCTGGTCCTGAAAAGGACCGTTTGGGTGTGGCCGGCGGAGAAAACTCCGCCGCCACGGGCTAAGGTGCTGCTGTTGCGGGGACACAAGGGGCTTCAGCCCGCCCGGCGCCAACAACACCGTCGCCGAAGACGGCCGCCTGAAGCGACCCGCAGCCTTGAAGGCCGCCCATCCTACGTCCCACCGGACAACTTCCCGCCGCAGACAAAACGCCGCACACCCGTCTGGGCCGCGACTTACTGTGACGCCGGAATGAGGTTAGACTTACGGGCTGGAAGACACCCCCCGCAGAGGTTGACGAAGCCTCCGCGGCAACCAGCCCTGCGTTCCCAAAGACCGGGTCGGGTTGCACGGACACCACCACGTGTGCCCACGGCACGGACTACGGCGCGGGCTCTACCAAGCCCCAAACTACGACCCGAAGGTCCGCTGGCCTTGCCACAGGCGCGAAGAAGATTACGCATACGCGGGGCCAAAACATACCCCGCGCATAGCCGCAACTCCTCCGCCCTGCCTAATGTGTACCGTGCATGAGCCAAGCCCAACGAAACACTTGACCCATAGCCACGGTACCCACCAAGCAACCTGTGACAATTCCGCCCAACACTGGCCGCTGAACGGCCCGCCACCTTGAAGGCAGCCAAACCCACCGATCAAAAAGATCCGCCGGCCCTAAGAAGAGCCTTCGTCAAAAGGCGACGAGGCGCCATGAGCTTTCGCTCCCCACTCGTCCACCATAGAAGGCGGACCGCGGGCCTTGAAGGCCCGCCAACCCACGAGCCGAAGCTCCGCTGCCCCCCGAGGGGGGCCACCACTGGGTAATTTTTTAGAGAGGTTTTCTTCCTCGCGACCCAGCGCTAAGTGCAATGCGCCGAGCCCCCGACCCCCACGAAAACGTGCAGGGCTACGGGTTTGTGTGGCCGTGCAATGCCCGCCCTTAAAAAGACCAGGCAGCCACACGGTGTCAGAGTATTAGCCAAATACGTAGCAATGTCCTGAAAAGGACATGACCACGTAAGTGCCCAGGGTACACCGGCCAATCACATTGTGAGACCCACCGTTCGCGCCAGATGCAATAGCATCGAACGCGACTGGCGATCCCCCCAATGCAACCGACACGCGAGGAGGTTCTCTGACCTAGTACCCCACCCCAACCTAACCTAACCTAACCTAACCTAACCTAACCTTTTTTTTTTTTTTTTTTTTTTTTTTTTTTTTTTTACGTCAGAAAATCCTTTATGGATACCCAGGGAGAAACGGGGGGGGCTTGCCCCCTGGGTTATGTGGGAGTCGCCGGTGTAAAGAGCCGGCATACCCACTAAAAACTGACGATACCCATCTCACCACATAAGTGCGGCGCGACCGAGGCAGCTCATCGCACACTTCTCAGGTCGCGCACTGTGGCCGTCCTTTCGGACTCCTCTCAGGGTGGAAAGCGCCATGGGTATGGGGCGCTTTCCAGCCGACTGCGGGGCGTGTTTAAAGTGAGTGGCGGAGCCCCCCTCCACCACTCCACGCCCCTAGCTAGGGCGGTTGAGGCTGCTGCGCATACAGCCGCCTCGCCCGGCCTTGCCTTCTACGGCGGATCGGATTGGCGAGGGGATCTTCCTCGCGAATCCGCTCCGCAGCCTCCTTCTGTGCCACCACGACCTCACAGAATTCGGCGACCGCCAACCATGACGTCTCGCTGCCGACCATCCTGTTGATGATAGTCGGCAGGGAGAGGTCATTACCGATGACTGCGGCGAGGACAGCGCGCTGTGTTGCCCACGCCGGGCAAACCTCCAGCGTGTGCTGCGCAGTGTCCTCGTCGCCGCCACAGTCAAAACAGCGCGGGCTCACCTCTCGGCCGGCCACCTTAAAGAGGTAGCTGCCGAAACACCCGTGTCCCGACAGCACCTGGGTCAGTCGGAAGGTGAGCGCGCCGTGTCTCCTACACAGCCATGCGGTCAGATTGGGCCGAATAGCCCCCACCGTGCGCACGCCAGCGACGGGGTCCTCCATGCGTCGCCGCCATGCTCTCAGCGCCGACAGTTCCGCCCGGTCTCTCCACCGCCTGATCAGTTCCGGCGATGGGCGTATTCCCTCCTCCCGCACCTCGGCGCTGCGCCTGTAAATGGCTGCCAGCGCTTTGGCGTCCAGGTCCCAGGGGACAGTGCCCGCAAGGGCGCACGCGGCATCACCTGAGATGGTGCGGTAGCCGCGCACGACTTTGATGGCCATTACGCGCTGGGCCCTGCGTAGCAGTGCGGCGTTTTGTGGCGACAAAGTATCCGCCCAAATTGGGGACCCGTAAAGGGCCATGGATCTTACCACCCCAGTGTACAGCTTGCGGCATGCTACACTGGGGCCTCCCAGGTTGGGGAGAAGACGACTAAGAGCGGCCGCCGCCCCGACCAGCTTGGGGCTAAGACGACGGAAGTGCACATTGAAGCTCCACCTGGAGTCGAGCTCGAGTCCGAGGTATCGCATATGCGGCTTGATTTCAATGTGCACTCCATTTATGTCCAGATGCGCGCCAGCTGGTGGCCCTCGACGGGCGCCATGGAACATGAGGGCCTCTGTTTTGTCCAGGGCGACCCTCAGTCCAAGGCGCTCAATGCGCCGGATGATCAGGGACGCGCCGGCGGTGGCGACGCGTGCTGCTTCGGCGTAATCTGCACCCTTGGCGAGGATCAGGGTGTCATCAGCATAGCAGACGACACCGAGACCCCGCAACCGTGCGCCGCGCAGCACCCAGTTGTACCCGATGTTCCACAGGAGTGGCCCAAGGACAGACCCCTGTGGAACACCGCATACCATTACCCTTCGTATGGGTACCCCGTCACGGTTGGTACACATGACGGGGCGGTCCCGCAGGTAGTGAGCCACTATCCGTCTGAGGTATGGCGGGACGCGATGATAGCGTAGCGCCTCGTCAATGCAGCTGTAGGGCAGGGTGTTAAAAGCATTCGCTATGTCAAGGGACACAGCTATCACCACCCTGCCTCTACTAACTGCCTCGTCAGCAAACGTCTTAACACGTCTGACGGCGTCGACGGTCGACCGGAGGTCGCGAAAACCAAATTGGCATTCCGCCAAGTTGGGGCCTGTCGTATTCAGGTGTTGGACGATGCGGGTGGATATAATCCGTTCTAAGAGTTTACCCGCTTCGTCCAGCAGCACAATTGGCCGGTAAGCCGACGGGATGTTAGCCGGCTTACCAGGTTTGTGTAGCAACACCAGGCGACCCGCCTTCCACTGCTGTGGGAATTGACCCGACGAAAGACAGCGGTTGTACACATCCCTCAAGCGGTCCTCCAGGATGGTGAGGGACAACGCCAGGACCCGTCCGGGAACACCATCCGGTCCCGGGGCCGTCTTTTTTGCCCGAAGGCGCGCGATGGCAACTTCCATCTCCCTGTCAGTAACCAGGGGGAGGGGGTCTTCATCGGGGTCAAGGTCTCGCGAAGGAGGCACCATGACCGGAGCGACGTGGTCTGCTCTGTCCGGGAACAGGACCGTGATAACTGACCCGAGCAGCTGAGGATCAAGGGTCTCCGTGACCGGGGCGCCGTGACCGCACAGCTTATTACGGACTGTACGGTATGGGCGTCCCCACGGATCCGCATCCAACTGCTCGAGCCACTGTTCCCTAGCCGCCTCCTTGGCCTTGAATATGGCCACGCGGAAAGCGTGCAGCTCGGTCTTGTACGCAGCGCGCAGCTGCTCCTCGGTAGTGGCGTCGCGACCAGTCCGCCGTCGCCGGTATCTGGTGTACGCTCTGCGCCTGACAATGCAAGAGCGGCGCATGTCGGCGAGGTCTTGCGACCACCAGTATACCTGCTTCCTCGGCGGACGACGCTGTGTGCGAGGCATTGAGGCGTCGCATATGCGCGTCATCGACTGCCCAAACGAGCGAGCCGCGTCGTCAACGCTCCCGGCTACATCCACGGACTGGGAGAAGCAATCCTCCAGCAATGCGGCCTCCTCTGCCAACTCCCTATTGAGCTTCGCCAGCGACCACCGGGGAAACAGCTGCGCTCGGTCACGGGACCTGGGCGCGGTTGAGTTGCCGTTCCCTGGTGGAGACACGTCGAACGTAATGTAGCGATGGTCCGACAATGTCTCCACGTCATCCTCGTGGACCCGCCAGTTGGACACGTGCGCAGCGAGAGCAGGGGTAGCAAACGTAACGTCTACTATGGATCCCCCCTGCTGTCGCACGCAGGTGTTGACGGATCCCCGATTGAGGACCAGAAGGCCCGATATGGCCAGCCAATCTTCCACTGCCGAGCCACGAGCATCAGTGGTGGGAGACCCCCATGCCGAGGACTTGGCATTGAGGTCTCCCAGCACCACCGCTCGGGCCGCGGCTGTGCGTTGGATAGCAGCGCCGACCTCGTCCATGTACGTCTCGAATTCGGCCAGGACACGATTTGGGGAGAAGTAGCAAGCAATTAGAGCTATGTCTCCCCATTTCGCGACGACAAAACCGTGTCCTCGCTCCAAGATGTTCAGGAGCGGGGAACGGGACGACGATGACCTTACAATGAGCACAGTAGTATCTAAGTCTGCAGCAAAATTGGAGTTGCTCGCCGGATAAAAGTACGGCTCAGCGACAGCGGCCAGGTCTATGGACCACTCCGACATGGTTTGCAAGAGTATGTCCTGCGCACCGCCGGAGTGGTTCAGATTGCCCTGCAGGAGTCGTAGTGGTGGTGTGTGGGCCATTAGGGATCCGTGACCATCTCTTCTGATTCCGCCTGGACGCGGTCGGCATTGTGGACGGCAGGGACCCTTCTGGCCGTCTTCTTCACTCTCGGGGGAGGAGGTGCTTTGCAGCTCTTACCCCTGATCACGTGGTCGGCTGGCCTTTTCGAGCCTGCACATAGCGCACAGTGAGGCTTAGCCGAACATGCCTTGGCCTGGTGATCAGGCTTCCCGCACCGAATGCAGAGCGCACTGCGATCGGTCTCCGCCTGGCAGAGCCGGCGGGTGTGGCCTATGTCGAAGCACCGATAGCAGGTCATCTGCCGTGGCTCTTGGGCGCGAACTCGCGCAGAGCTCCACCCGACAAGGAGACGACCCGCTTCGACTAGGGTTTTCACTGCACCGACTGGGCACTTTACCAGTACAGTGCCAAGACCGTCCGGACCTCGGCGGATCTCCCCACAAGAGACATCGGCGTGGGCACAGCTCGTCTTCTGTGAGATTGCGGCGACGACCTCCTCTTTCTCCACCGAGTCATCCAGCCCAGATACGCGTATCTCCGCGCACTTGGTAGGTCTGGAGACCTGGACGTTCTTGGACTGGATGTCGTCCGCGAGGATCCCTCTCAACTTCTCAGCCAGCAGATCCGCTTTTGCCCTATTTTCGACGGCTGAGTCGGCTTCGAAAACCTCGAATATGCGAGCTCCCGTGGCAGCCTCCTTCATTCTGAAGGGCTGCATGTTCAGCTCGCTGAGGTTTAAGCTGGACTTCGCCTTCTTGATGAGGTCCGAGTACGAGAGCCCCTGCTTTTCGGCCTCTGGATTGATCGTAATGACGACCGCCGCCGTGCGAGGCTCACGAAGCCGGCGCGGTTTCTTCGCCTTCTGTTGTGCCGCGCGAGTGGCAGGTGTAAGAGCAGGAGTAGGAGCCACAGACTGCGCCTTTACCTTCTTCGACCTCACTACAGTCACCCAGCCATCGCCCTTGGACTGGGCAGGTGGGGCAGAAGGTCCAGCACTTGCCGTGGACGGCCCGGGAACCGCCGGAAGATCCGAGACTGGCGGCGGAGCAGTCTTCTGGCCTCTCTTCTTACCCTTTTTGCCAGGTTTGACAGCCGGGGTGGAGGAGAGCTGAGACACCGAAGCTTTGCCCGATGGGACGGGTTTAGCTGTAGCAGCTGCCGACGTGGCTGGGGTGTCGATGTTCACTGGGGGCAATGACACCACCCTATCGCGGTCTGTGGCCAAAGGTGGCCGATGTCGTTTTGGGGGCAGGAGCCTCTCATCGCGCTCGAGTCCCTCAAATTTGGCACTAATCATGGTGCTGATTGACCCCATGATAGATCGCGACCATTCTTCGAAATATGCCGGCACTTCCGTATTTGGTTGTGCCGGCGGGGCGACTGAGTCACGCCACTCTCTCGTGCGGATTTCGCTGCGAAGCTCGGCAAGTTCCTTCCGCAGGTCGGCTAACTCGCGCTTAAGGCGCTCATTGTCGCTCAGGAGCTTTGTGTTTTCGCTCGAGGCAGAACATTTGAGAAGCGCCCGGGTGTTCTGGGCGATCGAGTCGGCTGCCTCTTTGAGGGCCTTCTGGAAGGTGCCCTTCAAGTTCCCCGATTTCTGGGCCACCTGCCTCAGGATCTCAACGTCCTTCTCAACGGCGTCACCAATTTGTGTTGCCAGAGGAGTCTCGTCCGAGGACATGTATGTGTCAGAGCCGCAGGTGGAGCGCAGGATGCGCCTTTCCAGCAGCTGGTCTGCCATCTCCTCTTCAGCCCTAAGTCGCAGCTCCTCTTTTTTGGCCGCGTTAAGTTGCCGCTTAGCCTCGGTCAGGCCTACGAAGTCTCCTGTTTTAATTGGGCGGCCCTTGCCGCGGCCCTTGCCTCGTCCAGTCGACGCCACCTTTGGGGACGTCACCGATCCCTCCGATTCGCTGCCCGAGATGTGCAGACCCACGTCTCCCCTGGTATTGTGGGGGCGCTTCCTACCCAGAATTGTGGATGCTACCGTCTCCACGCTTTTGACAGACGCCGAACAATCGTCTGACATTGCCTCGGACATGCAGTCCGTAAGCACGACCTCGCACCTTTTGGTAATGTCGGCCGGTTGAGCTTTGCTCCAAAACCTGCCGCCTACCTCCTTCTGTTTCAGCGACAGAGCGCCGAACTCGTCACCAGGCTCACTCGTAGCCAATTTAACACTTGCCGCCCGAGATAACGGCAAGCGCCCGTGGTCAGCGGGATCGTATGACCTCGTGTCAACTGACACGGAGCAGTCTTGGCCCCCCCCAGATACTAGGGGCCTGCCAACGGCCGAAGCCGAAGGGAGGGATTCTCCACCATCGGTGGTACCCTCCTGGGGTAGTTTTGTTTTAAGAGCTGCGTCCATGGTGGTTGTTTCCATTTTTTGGCGAGTTAGGTTCTCGCTTACCTCCCTATCACCGCAGTGCTAGGGACCAGACACCCACTGGCCATTCAGCCCATCGCCACACTCCGAGCTTAGGCTTGGGGCTTTTTTATTGAGGTGAGCTCCTCTCAGGCTAAGCCTCAGTGGCCTAGCCCCTTGGCCCTCTCAATGAGGGTAACAAGTTGCCCGACGAGGTCCTGTCACACAGGGATCCCCGCCGCGCAGTCGACAAAGAAATACCAAAAAAGGGACTTTGCGAAAAGGCGCGAGTGCGCCACGAGCGACAAACCGCTCCCAACCGAGTCCACCGCAGAAGGCGGACCGCGGGCCTTGAAGGCCCGCCACACCACGAGCCGAAGCTCCGCTGCCCCCCGAGGGGGCCCCAAGTGTCCGACCACTCTGCAAGCTCTCTTCCGAGGAGGAGAGTGCAAGAGTGGCGGAAAGGGTAATTTTTTAGAGAGGTTTTCTTCCTCGCGACCCAGCGCTAAGTGCAATGCCAACCTAACCTAACCTAACCTAACCTAACCTAACCTAACCTAACCTAACCTAACCTAACCTAACCTAACCTAACCTTTTTTTTTTTTTTTTTTTCGCAGGGGAATGCATTGACGCATTTCCTTCCCGATTCGGGGAAACCGGGAAGGGGTATGTGGGACTCCCGGGCAACGGTGCCCGTCCTACCCACTAAACCCCTGCGTGTTTCGACACGCTGCAATTGGCGCTGCCATGGGGTGCTCATCGCATTCGCCACAGCAGCGTCGCAGCGAGCCCTTGGCGGGCTCTTCCGCGAGGTGGTATGGGATACTCTCAAAACAAGGGGAGTATCCCTCATCGCAGAGGCCGTGCAATGCAGGTACTGATCCCCATCAGTACCCGCTGACCTCTACTTGGCGGAGGCGGACGTTAGTCCGCCCGCCGAGACGGTCCGCTCCGAGGTTGTAAAGACCCCTGAGCGGACCGCCCCGACGGCGAACCTAACCTAACCTTTTTTTTTTTTTTTTTTTTTTTTTTTTTTTTTTTTTTTTTTTTGGCGCAGGGGAATGCATTGACGCATTTCCGTCCCGGTTCGGGGAAACCGGGAAGGGGTATGTGGGACTCCCGGGCAACGGTGCCCGTCCTACCCACTAAACCCCTGCGTTGTTCCGACACACTGCAATTGGCGCTGCCATGGGGTACTTATCGCATTCACCACAGCAGCGTCGCAGCGAGCCTTTGGCAGGCTCTTCCACGAGGTGGGATGGGATACTCTCGAAACAAGAGGAGTATCCCTCGTCGCAGAGACCGTGCAATGCAGGTACCGTTCCCCTTGGGTACCCGCTGGCCCCTACTCGGCGATGGTAGACTGGCATAGGAGAAAACTCCCGACCAGCCCGCCCGCCGGGACGGGAGACTTCAGGGTGTAAAAAGCCCCGAAGTAACCCGCCCCGACGGCCCCCCCCATCATCGTCCTAATAAGGACGGTGTTGGGCGGGGCCTCGCCTCCCGCGATCCATCGGTGACAGGGGGGGCGGCAGAGGACGGCCTAGGGCCGCCGCCGCCGCCACCCCTGCCAGCGAGGGATCTGCCTCGCGTGCGTCGCTTCAGTTGCTGTAAGCAACTTTTACTGCCCACCATGTGGTCAGCCGGTAAACCGGCCTCGGCACATGGGGGGCAGTGAAGCGGCGCCGAGCACTCGACGGCCTTGTGGCCCGACTGGCCGCAGCGGAAGCACGCTCCACTGCGGTCAGTTGCCGACGGGCACTGCGGCTTGGTGTGCCCCACACCCAAGCAGCGGTAGCACATCATGGGTCGTTGCTCCAGCACGACAACGCGCACGGAGCACCAACCCACGATGAGCTGGCCGTCTTTGCTGATGAGCTTCGCCGCAGCCGCAGGACACGTGACCCTTACGGATCCCGAGCCCCACCGGCCGCGGCGAATCTCACCAGCGCGGACCCGGTCCAGGGGACACTGTCCGGCGCGAGCGACCGCCGCCCGAACCTCGTCCACCTGCACGGAGTCGTCCAACCCGGTCACGCGCAGATCGGCGCACTTGACCGGGACGGACACCCTGACGTCGTCGCCGAGCACCCCACGGAGGCGCTCGGCGAGGAGGTCGGCCCTGGCCGCACTATCTGGGCCCAAAACCTTCAGAAGGCGGGCCCCCGCCATCGTGTGCCGCATCCTAACGGTAGGGCGGTCCGTATCATCCTTCGTGGCGTCTCTCGCCCGGGTCAGCGCGTCCGCGTAAGTGACGCCGCGCTCTACGGCCTCAGGCGAGAGAGCCAGGGAGACGGCTGCGAGAGTTGGCACCCGAAGTTGGGCACGCTTGCGTCGCTTCCTCTTCTTTTTTCCCTTACCGCCCTGGACTTGGCGCGGCTGCGGCTGCGGCGCAGGGGCTCGCACCTGCCGCTGCGCGGGAGTCTTCGCGGCCTGCGCATACGACACTGGAGCGCCCTGCTGCGCCCGACGGGGGGCAGGCTTGGGCGGCTTAGGTGCCGATGGTGTCACGGCCGGTTGTGCGGGCTTCTTAGGCTGGGGCTTGGCCTTCCTTCTTTTCCTCTTGCCGACGAGGGTGAAGCCATCTTGCTCCATCACTACCCCGTCGGCAACGCCAGTTGGTTCCACCGCTAGAGGCGGGTGGGTGGCGGTCTGCTCTCTGCCGAGACGCGCGTCCAACACGCGCCCAAAAAGACGCATGAGGCGCGCGTCCTCGACGTCGCGGTCAAGATCCGGACCGGGCCTTCCTCCGTGCAGCTCTGTGGTAGCGTCCGGGGTGGAAACACAAACTGCAGGAAGCTCTTCCATTTCCACGGGTGCTTCTGGTTCAGGCGTAGGCATAGGCGGGGGCGCTGGTGCAGGCATGAGGGCAGCCTCCAGCCGCCGCTGCAGCCCCTGGCACTCCTCACGCAGCCCATTGCATTCACCGCGCAAGGCATCCAACTGCGCACGCATCAGGTCCATCTCGCTGGTTATCTTCCCATTCTCCGCCTGCAACCGCTTCACCTCCGACGTGGCGGTCCGCTCGTACATGGCGTCCATGGTGTCTTCAATGCGGCTGGCCGCCGCCTTCAGGTCACGTACCCAGGTCCCCTTAAGGTTTTTGGACCTGACCGCTATTCTTCCTATCAACGCCAGGTCGTCCATCATCCGGCATTTGAGCAACCCCAGCGGTGGCTCCGACGGCCGCTCTCCCGGCGCCGGCATGCGACAGCGCGCCCAAGAGTCGCTAGCATTTCGCGACAGTCTTCCGATTTCCTCTTCCGAATCTAGCGTGGCCAAAAAGCCGCCTCCCAACGAGGCCTCACGCTCCTCCGATGACCTACGTCGGACCGTCACCTGGCACGGAGACCGCACCGCGGCTTGGTCCAGCGGGGCCGATGATGCCGACGGGGTTGATGGGGGTGTTGCCACAGCAAGCCGCGCGAGCTCGCGACGCGACACTCTCCTCAGCACCACCTTTGCTTCTGGAAGCCCTTCCCTGACACTGGGTGGGTCCGCAGGGAGCCTCTTCCTGCTACCGCTTCTAAGCAGGCGCTCACCATCCTCCCGAAGTCCTGACGTGTCGGAAAGCGTGTCGTCACTGTCCAACGCGCCCGACATAGCACTGTCACTCCTCAGTTCCTCCATCGCTAACTCCGACCCACAGCCTACGCTGCTGTCTCGACTTCTCACTCCCTTCTCCGACTCCTCCTCAACAACACGGAGACGCTGTGAAGCGCCCCCGACGCGGTGATTGCCCCCCCCAGAAACGGTGGGGCTGCCCGAGCCAGAAGGCTCGGGGAGGGATTCTCCGACCGCGGGGCGGCCGGTACCCTCCTGGGGTAGTATGTATTTGTCACTCGCGTTACTCATATTGTTTTTTCCTTACTCCCAAACCAACGTCAAAATAAAACAAAATAAAACTGAATAGAATGAAGAAAAGAAGAATAAGAAATAAATAAAACAAAACAAAAACAGAAAAGAAAACCAAAAGATAGAGAAATAAAAAGGAAAATAAAAGGTCCAGGGCTCGGGACCGGGCTCCCCCCGGCCACTCAGCCTATCGCCGCCCTGGGAAACTTAGGCTTAGGTCGGTGGCGGCAAAAGCCGTTGGCTGACCGAAGTCTGACCACCGAGAGTGTAATTTTTTATTGAGGTTTTCTTCCTCGCAGCCCAACGCTCAGTGCGCCGGGCCCCCGACCCGTGAGGGCAACGGGCTAGTGTGACCGTGCAATGCCCGCCCTGACAGAACAGAGCGAGCAGCCACACTCTCCGCGACCTTGAAGGCCGCCAACCCACGACCCGAAGGTCCACTGCCCCGACTGGGGCCGCCAAAGGGTAATTTTTTAGAGAGGTTTTCTTCCTCGCGACCCAGCGCTAAGTGCAATGCGCCGAGCCCCCGACCCTCACGAAAACGTAAGGGCTACGGGATTGTGTGGCCGTGCAATGCCCGCCCTTAAAAAGACCAGGCAGCCACACTTCCAGTATTGTCCGCGCCGGCCGCAGCCGGTACCCCCCATATCTGGAGGGCGTTCCCCTATCCGCAACCCGGGGGACGCGTCCGATGGCAGACTGGAAACCGCACACGGAAACCTAACCTTTTTTTTTTTTTTTTTTTTTTGCGCAGGGGAATGCATTGACGCATTTCCCTCCCGGTTCGGGGAAACCGGGAAGGGGTATGTGGGACTCCCGGGCAACGGTGCCCGTCCTACCCACTAAACCCCTGCGTTGTTCCGACACACTGCAATTGGCGCTGCCATGGGGTACTTATCGCATTCACCACAGCAGCGTCGCAGCGAGCCTTTGGCAGGCTCTTCCACGAGGTGGGATGGGATACTCTCGAAACAAGAGGAGTATCCCTCGTCGCAGAGACCGTGCAATGCAGGTACCGTTCCCCTTGAGTACCCGCTGGCCCCTACTCGGCGATGGTAGACTGGCATAGGAGAAAACTCCCGACCAGCCCGCCCGCCGGGACGGGAGACTTCAGGGTGTAAAAAGCCCCGAAGTAACCCGCCCCGACGGCCCCCCCCATCATCGTCCTAATAAGGACGGTGTTGGGCGGGGCCTCGCCTCCCGCGATCCATCGGTGACAGGGGGGGCGGCAGAGGACGGCCTAGGGCCGCCGCCGCCGCCACCCCTGCCAGCGAGGGATCTGCCTCGCGTGCGTCGCTTCAGTTGCTGTAAGCAACTTTTACTGCCCACCATGTGGTCAGCCGGTAAACCGGCCTCGGCACATGGGGGGCAGTGAAGCGGCGCCGAGCACTCGACGGCCTTGTGGCCCGACTGGCCGCAGCGGAAGCACGCTCCACTGCGGTCAGTTGCCGACGGGCACTGCGGCTTGGTGTGCCCCACACCCAAGCAGCGGTAGCACATCATGGGTCGTTGCTCCAGCACGACAACGCGCACGGAGCACCAACCCACGATGAGCTGGCCGTCTTTGCTGATGAGCTTCGCCGCAGCCGCAGGACACGTGACCCTTACGGATCCCGAGCCCCACCGGCCGCGGCGAATCTCACCAGCGCGGACCCGGTCCAGGGGACACTGTCCGGCACGAGCGACCGCCGCCCGAACCTCGTCCACCTGCACGGAGTCGTCCAGCCCGGTCACGCGCAGATCGGCGCACTTGACCGGGACGGACACCCTGACGTCGTCGCCGAGCACCCCACGGAGGCGCTCGGCGAGGAGGTCGGCCCTGGCCGCACTATCTGGGCCCAAAACCTTCAGAAGGCGGGCCCCCGCCATCGTGTGCCGCATCCTAACGGTAGGGCGGTCCGTATCATCCTTCGTGGCGTCTCTCGCCCGGGTCAGCGCGTCCGCGTAAGTGACGCCGCGCTCTACGGCCTCAGGCGAGAGAGCCAGGGAGACTGCAGCCAGAGTTGGCACCCGCAGTTGGGCACGCTTGCGACGCTTTCTCCTCCTCTTCTTCTTGCTGTCTCCAGACGGACGCGGCTGCGGCGCCGGGGCTTGCGCCTGCTGCTGCACGGGAGTTTTGGCAGCGCTGGCGTATGTCTTTCTGGCGGCCTTGGCTGTGCCCTGTTGCGCCCGCCTCGGGGCAGGCTGGGGCGGCTTAGGCGTCGTGCCTGTGGCGACTGGCTGAGCTACTGCGGCGGGGTTGATGTTACCCTGGCCTTTTCGTCCTCTCTTCTTCTTGCCGACGAGGGTGAAGCCACCTTGCTCCATCACAACCTCGTCGACAGGGGCACGTGGTGCAGCCTTCTCCTTGGGCCGCAGGTCTGTGGTCCGTTCTAGTCCGAGGCGCGCATCCAACACGCGCCCAAAAAGACGCATGAGGCGCGCATCCTCGACGTCGCGGTCCAAATCTGGTCCAGGCCTGTCCTCTCTGACACAGACTGCGGGGAGCTCCTCCATCTCAACGCAGCCTGCTGGATCTTCTGGTGCTGGCAGCACAGGCGGGGGCGGGGGTGCGGGCATGAGGGCAGCCTCAAGCCGCCGCTGTAGCCCCTGGCACTCCTCACGCAGCCCGTTGCACTCCCCACGCAAGGCATCCATCTGCGCGCGCATCAGGTCCATTTCGCCGTTCAACTTACTGCTCTCCGCCTGCAGTCGCTTGACCTCCGCTGTAGCCGTCCTCTCATACATAGCGTCAAGCGTGTCCTCGATGCGGCTGGCGGCCGCTTTCAGGTCTCGCACCCACGTGCCCTTCAGATTTTTCGACCTGACGGCTATGCGACCTATTACAGCGAGGTCATCCATTACCCGGCACTTAAGCAGCCCTAGTGGTGGGTCCGATGGCCGTTCGCCGGGTGGCGGCATTCTACAGCGAGCCCAAGAATCGCTCGCATTCTTCGCCAACTTGGCGATTTCCTCGTCGGAGTCCAATGTGGCCAAAAAGCCTCCTCCCAAAACGGCTTCCCGTTCTTCCGACGATCGGCGTCGAACTGTGATGTAGCCAGGCGCCTTCGGCAACGGCGACGATGACATCGAGGCCGGCGGTGTCGCACAATCTCTGCTCGCTCTAGGGAGTGCTATCCTTTTGAGCACAACTTTGGCCTCCGGCAGTCCCTCCCTAACACTGGGGGGTTCTGCTGGTAGCCGCTTCCGACTTCCACTTCGAAGCAGTCGTCCACCAATCATCCGCTCCGAGTCCGAAAATACTGTGTCGTCGCTGTCCAATCCACTGCAACTCCTGGACATTTCCTCTTCGACTTCCGAGTCACAGCCCACACTGCTGTCCCGGCTCCTCCCTTCCTTCTCCTCCACTCCAACCAAACGTTGACGCCCAGAGGCGCCCCCGACGCGATAGTTGCCCCCCCCAGAAACGGTGGGGCTGCCCGAGCCAGAAGGCCCGGGGAGGGATTCTCCGACCGCGGGGCGGCCGGTACCCTCCTGGGGTAGTATATCTTTGCTATGCGCGCTGTCCATGATTGTTTAAACTCCCAAAACCAAACGTCAAAATAAAATAAAACAAAATAAAACTGAATAGAATGAAGAAAAGAAGAATAAGAAATAAATAAAACAAAACAAAAACAGAAAAGAAAACCAAAAGATAGAGAAATAAAAGGAAAATAAAAGGTCCAGGGCTCGGGACCGGGCTCCCCCCGGCCACTCAGCCTATCGCCGCCCTGGGAAACTTAGGCTTAGGTCGGTGGCGGCAAAAGCCGTTGGCTGACCGAAGTCTGACCACCGAGAGTGTAATTTTTTATTGAGGTTTTCTTCCTCGCAGCCCAACGCTCAGTGCGCCGGGCCCCCAACCCGTGAGGGCAACGGGCTAGTGTGACCGTGCAATGCCCGCCCTGACAGAACAGAGCGAGCAGCCACACTCTCCGCGACCTTGAAGGCCGCCAACCCACGACCCGAAGGTCCACTGCCCCGACTGGGGCCACCAAAGGGTAATTTTTTAGAGAGGTTTTCTTCCTCGCGACCCAGCGCCAAGTGCAATGCGCCGAGCCCCCGACCCCCACGAAAACGTGCAGGGCTACGGGTTTGTGTGGCCGTGCAATGCCCGCCCTTAAAAAGACCAGGCAGCCACACGGTGTCAGAGTATTAGCCAAATACGTAGCAATGTCCTGAAAAGGACATGACCACGTAAGTGCCCGGGGTACACCAGCCAATCACATTGTGAGACCCACCGTTCGCGCCAGATGCAATAGCATCGAACGCGACTGGCGATCCCCCCAATGCAACCGACATGCGAGGAGGTTCTCTGACCTAGTACCCCACGGAAACCTTTTTTTTTTTTTTTTTTTTTTTTTGGCGCAGGGGAATGCATTGACGCATTTCCGACCCGGTTCGGGGAAACCGGGAAGGGGTATGTGGGACTCCCGGGCAACGGTGCCCGTCCTACCCACTAAACCCCTGCGTTGTTCCGACACACTGCAATTGGCGCTGCCATGGGGTACTTATCGCATTCACCACAGCAGCGTCGCAGCGAGCCTTTGGCAGGCTCTTCCACGAGGTGGGATGGGATACTCTCGAAACAAGAGGAGTATCCCTCGTCGCAGAGACCGTGCAATGCAGGTACCGTTCCCCTTGAGTACCCGCTGGCCCCTACTCGGCGATGGTAGACTGGCATAGGAGAAAACTCCCGACCAGCCCGCCCGCCGGGACGGGAGACTTCAGGGTGTAAAAAGCCCCGAAGTAACCCGCCCCGACGGCCCCCCCCATCATCGTCCTAATAAGGACGGTGTTGGGCGGGGCCTCGCCTCCCGCGATCCATCGGTGACAGGGGGGGCGGCAGAGGACGGCCTAGGGCCGCCGCCGCCACCCCTGCCAGCGAGGGATCTGCCTCGCGTGCGTCGCTTCAGTTGCTGTAAGCAACTTTTACTGCCCACCATGTGGTCAGCCGGTAAACCGGCCTCGGCACATGGGGGGCAGTGAAGCGGCGCCGAGCACTCGACGGCCTTGTGGCCCGACTGGCCGCAGCGGAAGCACGCTCCACTGCGGTCAGTTGCCGACGGGCACTGCGGCTTGGTGTGCCCCACACCCAAGCAGCGGTAACACATCATGGGTCGCTGCTCCAGCACGACAACGCGCACGGAGCACCAACCCACGATGAGCTGGCCGTCTTTGCTGATGAGCTTCGCCGCAGCCGCAGGACACGTGACCCTAACGGATCCCGAGCCCCACCGGCCGCGGCGAATCTCACCAGCGCGGACCCGGTCCAGGGGACACTGTCCGGCGCGAGCGACCGCCGCCCGAACCTCGTCCACCTGGACGGAGTCGTCCAGCCCGGTCACGCGCAGATCTGCGCACTTGACCGGGACGGACACCCTGACGTCGTCACCGAGCACCCCACGGAGGCGCTCGGCAAGGAGGTCGGCCCTGGCCGCACTATCTGGGCCCAGAACCTTCAGAAGGCGGGCCCCCGCCATCGTGTGCCGCATCCGGATGGTAGGGCGGTCCGGATCGTCCTTCGTGGCATCTCTCGCCCGGGTCAGCGCATCCACGTAGGTTACGCCGCGCTGGACGGCCTCAGGCGAGAGGGCCAGGGAGACGGCAGCGAGAGTCGGCACCCGCAATTGGGCGCGCTTTCGTCGCTTCCTCTTCCTCTTCTTCTTATCACCTCCCGACGGGCGCGGCTGCGGCACCGGGGCTTGCGCCTGCTGCTGCGCGGGTGTTTTGGCAGCACTGGCGTACGTCTTTCTGACTGCACCTTGTTGCGCCCGCCTCGGGGCAGGCTGGGGCGGCTTAGGCGTCGTGCCTGTGGCGACTGGCTGGTCTAACGGGGCGGGTTTGGTGCTACCCTGGCCTCTCCGTTTCCTCTTCTTGCCGACGAGGGTGAAGCCACCTTGCTCCATCACAACCTCGTCGACAGGGGCATGTGGTGCCGTCTTCTTCGTTGGTCGCAGTTCGGCGGTCCGTTCCTGTCCGAGGCGCGCATCCAACACGCGCCCAAAAAGACGCATGAGGCGCGCATCCTCCACATCTCGATCTAGGTCCGGACCAGGCCTGCCTTCGCTCACACACACTGCGGGAAGCTCCTCCATCTCGACGCAGCTATCGACCCTAGGTGCTGGTTCTTCTGGTTGGACGGGCGGGGGCGGAGGTGCGGGCATGAGGGCAGCCTCAAGCCGCCGCTGTAGCCCCTGGCACTCTTCACGCAGCCCGTTGCACTCCCCACGCAAGGCATCCATCTGCGCGCGCATCAGGTCCATTTCGCCATTCATCTTGCTGCTTTCTGCCTGCAACCGCTTGACTTCCGCTGTGGCCGTCCGCTCGTACATGGCGTCAAGCGTGTCCTCAATGCGGCTGGCGGCCGATTTCAGGTCTCGCACCCACGTGCCCTTCAGGTTCTTGGACCTGACAGCTATGCGACCAATAACTGCCAGGTCGTCCATCACGCGGCACTTCAGCAGTCCTAGAGGCGGGTCTGTTGGTCGTTCGCCCGGTGGCGGCATTCGACAGCGAGCCCAGGAATCGCTCGCATTCTTCGCCAACTTGGCGATTTCCTCGTCGGAGTCCAGAGTGGCCAAAAAGCCACCTCCCAACACGGCTTCCCTTTCCTCCGACGATCGGCGTCGAACGGTGACGTAGCCAGGCGCCTTCGGCACCGGTGACGATGATGTCGAGGCCGGCGGTGTCGCACTGTCTCTCTTCGCTCTAGGGAGTGCTATCCTTTTGAGCACAACCTTGGCCTCCGGCAGTCCCTCCCTAACACTGGGGGGTTCCGCTGGTAGCCGCTTCCGACTTCCGCTCCGAAGCAGTCGTCCACCAATCATCCGCTCCGAGTCTGAGAACAGCGTGTCATCGCTGTCCAGTCCACTACAACTTCTAGACATCTCCTCTTCCACCTCCGAGTCGCAGCCTACGCTGCTGTCCCGGCTCCTAACTTCCTCCACTCCTGCCAAACGGTGACGCCCAGAGGCGCCCCCGACGCGATAGTTGCCCCCCCCAGAAACGGTGGGGCTGCCCGAGCCAGAAGGCCCGGGGAGGGATTCTCCGACCGCGGGGCGGCCGGTACCCTCCTGGGGTAGTATGTCTTGACTATGCGCGCTATTCATTTTGGTTACAACTCCCGAAACTCAACATCAAAAACAAAAACAAAACTAAAAAGACACAAGAAAAGAAGAATAAGATATAAATAAAACAAAACAAAACAGAAAAGAAAACCAAAAAGACAGAAAAATAAAAAGGAAAATAAAAGGTCCAGGGCTCGGGACCGGGCTCCCCCCGGCCACTCAGCCTATCGCCGCCCCGGAAAAACTTAGGCTTAGGTCGGTGGCGGCAAAAGCCGTTGACTGACCGAAGTCTGACCACCGAAAGTGTGATTTTTTATTGAGGTTTTCTTCCTCGCAGCCCAGCGCTCAATGTGCCGGACCCCCGACCCGTGAGGGCAACGGGCTAGTGTGACCGTGCAATGCCCGCCCTGACAGAACAGAGCGAGCAGCCACACTCTCCGCGACCTTGAAGGCCGCCATACCACGACCGGAAGGTCCGCTGCCCCCCAAGGGGGCCACCAAAGGGTAATTTTTTAGAGAGGTTTTCTTCCTCGCGACCCAGCGCTAAGTGCAATGCGCCGAGTCCCCGACCCCCACGAAAACGTGCAGGGCTACGGGTTTGTGTGGCCGTGCAATGCCCGCCCTTAAAAAGACCAGGCAGCCACACGGTGTCAGAGTATTAGCCAAATACGTAGCAATGTCCTGAAAAGGACATGACCACGTAAGTGCCCGGGGTACACCAGCCAATCACATTGTGAGACCCACCGTTCGCGCCAGATGCAATAGCATCGAACGCGACTGGCGATCCCCCCAATGCAACCGACATGCGAGGAGGTTCTCTGACCTAGTACCCCTACCCCACGGAAACCTAACCTAACCTAACCTAACCTAACCTAACCTAACCTAACCTAACCTAACCTTTTTTTTTTTTTTTTTTTTTTTTTTGGCGCAGGGGAATGCATTGACGCATTTCCCTCCCGGTTCGGGGAAACCGGGAAGGGGTATGTGGGACTCCCGGGCAACGGTGCCCGTCCTACCCACTAAACCCCTGCGTTGTTCCGACACACTGCAATTGGCGCTGCCATGGGGTACTTATCGCATTCACCACAGCAGCGTCGCAGCGAGCCTTTGGCAGGCTCTTCCACGAGGTGGGATGGGATACTCTCGAAACAAGAGGAGTATCCCTCGTCGCAGAGACCGTGCAATGCAGGTACCGTTCCCCTTGAGTACCCGCTGGCCCCTACTCGGCGATGGTAGACTGGCATAGGAGAAAACTCCCGACCAGCCCGCCCGCCGGGACGGGAGACTTCAGGGTGTAAAAAGCCCCGAAGTAACCCGCCCCAACGGCCCCCCCCATCATCGTCCTAATAAGGACGGTGTTGGGCGGGGCCTCGCCTCCCGCGATCCATCGGTGACAGGGGGGGCGGCAGAGGACGGCCTAGGGCCGCCGCCGCCGCCACCCCTGCCAGCGAGGGATCTGCCTCGCGTGCGTCGCTTCAGTTGCTGTAAGCAACTTTTACTGCCCACCATGTGGTCAGCCGGTAAACCGGCCTCGGCACATGGGGGGCAGTGAAGCGGCGCCGAGCACTCGACGGCCTTGTGGCCCGACTGGCCGCAGCGGAAGCACGCTCCACTGCGGTCAGTTGCCGACGGGCACTGCGGCTTGGTGTGCCCCACACCCAAGCAGCGGTAGCACATCATGGGTCGTTGCTCCAGCACGACAACGCGCACGGAGCACCAACCCACGATGAGCTGGCCGTCTTTGCTGATGAGCTTCGCCGCAGCCGCAGGACACGTGACCCTTACGGATCCCGAGCCCCACCGGCCGCGGCGAATCTCACCAGCGCGGACCCGGTCCAGGTGACACTGTCCGGCGCGAGCGACCGCCGCCCGAACCTCGTCCACCTGGACGGAGTCGTCCAGCCCGGTCACGCGCAGATCGGCGCACTTGACCGGGACGGACACCCTGACGTCGTCGCCGAGCACCCCACGGAGGCGCTCGGCGAGGAGGTCGGCCCTGGCCGCACTATCCGGGCCCAAAACCTTCAGAAGGCGGGCCCCCGCCATCGTGTGCCGCATCCGGATGGTTGGGCGGTCCGGGTCGTCCTTCGTGGCATCTCTCGCCCGGGTCAGCGCGTCCACGTAGGTCACGCCGCGCTCTACGGCCTCAGGCGAGAGAGCCAGGGAGACGGCAGCGAGGCTTGGCACCCGAAGTTGGGCACGCTTGCGTCGCTTCCTCTTCTTCTTCGTCTTGTTGCTTCCAGACGGGCGCGGCTGCGGCTGCGGCGCAGGGGCTTGCACCTGCCGCTGCGCGGGAGTCTTCGCGGCTTGCGCATACGTTACTGCAGCGCCCTGCTGCGCCCGACGGGGGGCAGGCTTGGGCGGCTTAGGCGCTGGTGGTGTCGCAGCCGGCTGCGCGGGCTGAGCGGGCTTGGGCTTGGCCTTTCTCCTCTTCCTCTTGCCGACGAGGGTGAAGCCATCTTGCTCCATCTCTACCTCGTCGACAACGCCAGGTGGTTCCACCGCAAGAGGCGGGTGTGTGGCGGGCTGCTCTTTACCAAGACGCGCGTCCAACACGCGCCCAAAAAGACGCATGAGGCGCGCGTCCTCAGCATCGCGGTCGACATCCGGACCAGGCCCTCCTTCTCTCACGCGGACCGCGGGGAGCTCCTCCATATCCACAACAGGTGCCAGTGGGGCGGGCACATCCGATGGCGGGGTTGGGGGCACAGGGGGGGCGGGCATGAGGGCAGCCTCCAGCCGCCGCTGCAGACCCTGGCACTCCTCACGAAGGCTCGAGCACTCTCCGCGCAGCGCGTCCATTTGCGCGCGCAACAGGTTCACCTCCCCCGAAAGCCGGCCGTTGTCGGCTTGCAGTCGCTTCACCTCCGACGTGGCGGTCCGCTCGTACATCGCGTCCATGCTGTCTTCGATGCGGCTAGCCGCCGCCTTCAGGTCGCGCACCCAGGTTCCTTTCAGGTTTTTAGACCTGACCGCAATTCTCCCAATCAACGCTAGGTCGTCCATCAATCTGCACTTGAGCAGCCCTAGCGGTGGGTCCGACGGCCGCTCTCCCGGCGCCGGCATGCGACATCGCGCCCACGAGTCTCTTGCGTTTCGAGAAAGCCTTTCTATTTCTTCCTCTGAGTCGAGAGTGGCCAAAAAGCCGCCTCCCAACGTGGCCTCTCGCTCCTCCGATGACCTTCGTCGGACCGTCACCTGGCACGGAGACCGCACCGCGGCTTGATCCAGCGTGGCCGATGATGCCGACGGGGTCGATGGGGGGGTCGCCAAGGCAAGCCGCGCCAGTTCGCGACGCGACACTCTCCTCAGCACCACCTTCGCTTCCGGAAGCCCTTCCCTGACACTGGGCGGGTCCGCAGGGAGCCTCTTCCTGCTGCCACTTCTAAGCAGGCGCTCACCATCCTCTCGAACTCCTGACGCGTCGGAAAACGTGTCGTCACTGTCTAGCGCGCCCGACATGGCGCTATCGCTCCTTAAATCCTCCTCAATAGCCAGCTCCGAGCCACAGCCCACACTGCTGTCTCGACTTCCAATCTTCTCCAACTCCTCCTCAACAATACGGAGACGCTGTGAAGCGCCCCCGACGCGATAGTTGCCCCCCCCAGAAACGGTGGGGCAGCCCGAGCCAGAAGGCCCGGGGAGGGATTCTCCGACCACGGGGCGGCCGGTACCCTCCTGGGGTAGTGTATATTTACTATTCGCGTTATCCATATTGTGTTTTCCTCTCCCGAAACCAACGTCAAAAATAAAAACAAAACTAAAAAGACACAAGAAAAGAAGAATAAGAGATAAATAAAACAAAACAAAAGAGAAAAGAAAAACAAAAAGACAGAAAACCAAAAAGGGAAAATAAAAGGTCCAGGGCTCGGGACCGGGCTCCCCCCGGCCACTCAACCTATCGCCGCCCTGGGAAACTTAGGCTTAGGTCGGTGGCGGCAAAAGCCGTTGGCTGACCGAAGTCTGACCACCGAGAGTGTAATTTTTTATTGAGGTTTTCTTCCTCGCAGCCCAGCGCTCGGTGCGCCGAGCCCCCGACCCGTGAGGGCAACGGGCTAGTGTGACCGTGCAATGCCCACCCTGACAGAACAGAGCGGGCAGCCACACTCTCCGCGACCTTGAAGGCCGCCATACCACGACCCGAAGGTCCGCTGCCCCCCAAGGGGGCCACCAAAGGGTAATTTTTTAGAGAGGTTTTCTTCCTCGCGACCCAGCGCTAAGTGCAATGCGCCGAGTCCCCGACCCCCACGAAAACGTGCAGGGCTACGGGTTTGTGTGGCCGTGCAATGCCCGCCCATAAAAAGACCAGGCAGCCACACGGTGTCAGAGTATTAGCCAAATACGTAGCAATGTCCTGAAAAGGACATGACCACGTAAGTGCCCGGGGTACACCAGCCAATCACATTGTGAGACCCACCGTTCGCGCCAGATGCAATAGCATCGAACGCGACTGGCGATCCCCCCAATGCAACCGACATGCGAGGAGGTTCTCTGACCTAGTACCCCAACCTAACCTAACCTAACCTAACCTAACCTAACCTGTATAGTGCCATCTATGAAATTGCAGCGGAACTTTTATCATTAGCACGTGCGATTCAGATTTGTGCTGTGCTATCTATGAATACACGGGGCAATTGCAAGTTGTTATGTTATAAAAAATAAAAAAAAAAAAAAAAAAAAAAAAAAAAAAAAAAAAAAAAAAACTAGTTCGGTAGTGTGAGGTGGTCGAGTTGTAAGGAGGGAAGAATAATAAATACATTTTGAAGATTTGCGAGTTTTAATCCAAGTTACCACTTCTGAGCCCTTTTAATAGTGTAACATATAAATCTACACTATGGTATACGGTCCTATGTAACATATTGAGTCAGTACATATCAGTCATTTTTATCATCATCGTCAATAGTTATCAATAATACCATGCCAATGTGTACCAATGAAATAAATAAAGAAAGACTTTCGTGAAATTAATTGAGCTCGGCTGCGGTCGGGTCGGTCGGGTCGGTCGGGTCGATCGGGTCGGGTGGACGGGTTCGGTTCGGTCTGTAGGGTAACTCGGAACAAATCAGATAATCAGAAACACGAGAGTTTTTCTTCCTTTATATCTGTCTCTATGTTACATAGAGTAGAGTATACAGTAATACATGCAGCGTCGCTATGTTGCAAACAGGTCATCCAAATTTAACATATTAAGCTTCCCTGTGTTAGCTTTTCTGCATAGGCCCGCTTTGTATACCGATTATGCCCTATGATTATTGATTACTGATTGTTATCATCAATGATTTCCAAACACACTGACTTATATATTTTTTTTTTTAATGCATATATTTGAATTGGATCATTATTAAAAAAAAAAAAAAAAAAAAAAAAAAAAAAAAAAAACGTTATATCCTAAAATTTTCTTAAGATCAATAAAGAATGGAATTGAATTGAATGACTGATGATCACTAACACTATAAATAATTATCAGTTCGTTTCACAGCTAATTGTAGCAACCAGTGGACTACGCGTAACAGGGTGAACCTATAGGACCCATCATTATAACGTCAGATCATGATATATAAGCTGCAGTCCAGAATATTGCCTCGGAGTACTAGCCCGCCAGTTCCAGGACGCCCTATATCAACGAAGTCTCCCAACCGTAATTACTGGAAGGACAGAGGATATATGTAGAGCCAGTCTCCAGTCCGGAGAGTCACTCATACATATAACTTCCGGGTGTTATATGCCTGAGCCGAATATTGGCACAAATATAACCTAGCTGCCATAATTCTCTCTCTCGAGTTAGCCTATAAGATCAAGTATCTGAACCTGGCACACGCGGTCACTGATATGTGAGGGTGACATCCACATAGATCATACCAGTCGTAGTCTCCCATAGTCTCGTCCCAACTTTTCTTCACGACCATCTGAAGAGATTGGGACTGGGCGATGGACCAATGATTGCAAGGCTCCAGAGAGCGGTCTTCCACGATAACACCAGTCCACCGATTCGTCGTCCTGAACCTCGGCTGTCTGGCTTCCTCTGCCTAGGAGGAGTATTCTCCCGTCCCTCTAGCCGTCGAGGGGCCGGTGAGAGTTGAAGACTGATTTTTTAATAATAATATAAAGGTTAAAAAAAAAAAAAAAAAAAAAAAAAAAAAAAAACCACAGGAAACTTCATTATAGTTGTATTAAAATTAAAAATTCACGATTAACATTAAATCTGTAGTATTAAATAACGATGGTCAGTCTATGTCGCCGGCTGGTCGGTCAGGGCGCGCGCTTGGCGCGGGCTCGGGCGCGGGCGCGGGCCGCGTACAGCGCGCCGGCCGCCGCCGCCAGCAGCAGCGCGGCGCCGGCGCACGCGGCCGCCGCGGCCCGCAGCCGCGCGTACTGCGGCACGCTCAGCGCCGCGCCGCCCGCCGCGCCCGACGCGCAGCGCACGCGGGCACGGTACGAGCCGCCCTCCTCCGCCTCGCCCACTGCCGGGGACAAGCACACGACCGTGTAACGAACTCTTAGTCGATTGTTTAAAAAAAAAAAAAAAAAAAAAAAAAAAAAATCTATAATAGTATTTAGACGACCGCAGGAGCACAGAGCACACGATACGCGAGTGGCTCCGTCAGCGCCGGTGCGTACCGAGCACGTAGTCGTGGTGCGTGTGCGCGGTGGCCCGCAGGCGGCCGGCGCGGTACCAGCGCAGCGAGCAGCGCGAGGTGTCGGCGCGCGGCCGGCTCCAGCGCACGAGCGCGCCGTCGTCCAGCAGCCGCACGCTAACCTCCAGCTCGCCGGTGTCACCGGGCGCGCCGCCCTCTCCCTCCCACTCATCTGCCCCCTCCCCTTCATCCTCCCCCTCAACCTCCCTCTCCCCGGACATCGGCGAGGCCTCTGTCACTGCTGCCGCATATGCTGTCACCCCGTCTTCAGCTTCCGCATCTGAACAGTCATAGTATATTATTGAAGAGCCTGTGGTAGTTTAATTTTTTGTCTGGAAAACGTCAATGGTATTTTTTTTATTATTATTATTACCCATTGGTTTTAAAGCCCTTCTCAGTCATATACAGCCAGTGCTTTCCGAACGAATGCGGTGCTATATGCCTTTTACTTTTGAGTGATATCTTACTTTGGGGCAAAGTGCTTTTCAGTTTTCGATCCCGCTTATGACGTAGCAGAATGAAGTAGTACGCTAATTAAAAGTCCTGGAGAGCCGTCACCCCCTAACCTAACCACGAAACCAGAGGTTCCTAGTTTGAATCCAGGCAAACTCGTCGCAAACTGTCCGGGCTATGCCGAAACAATAATGGAAATAATAAAACTTTACTGTGAAAAAAAAAAAAAAAAAAAAAAAAAAAAAATTGGTGTTAATAATTACGCAGCGCCCTTGATGATTGTTTGTATGGTGAGTCAGAGGTTTTATTATTAATGTGTCATAGATGTTTATCGGTTTATTATTAAGTATTATTTGTGATATTCATTTTCACAGAATCTATTTATTAATTTGATATTTGTTCCCCAATTAATATGCCTGAACCTCAAAATTTCAAGCCGATGATAATAGGATCCTTGAGTTTTAGGAGTTAGTGTGGGGGCAGCCATTGAGAAGTTCGATATCGCGGAAGGTTTGATGACTGTGTATAAGAGCCCGAACTTAGAAGGCACAAACTTTTGTACGGCTTAAGAAGGATAGTGGTTCGTTAAAATGGAACAGTTACCAGCGTTCTCACTTGACCTAAGACTTCAAAGTTAGATACGGTTTTGAACCACTTCAGTAATTATTGCAGGACCAGTACTCGTCAAGCCGCAGCAGTTCTTGGGGCACTGAACCTTATGCAGATGTGGTTCTCCATGATGATGGTGGATTTACGAATCGAGATGGGTGAGGGCGAGGGTGAGCTTTTCGTGCCATTTCTATGATTTCGATCACATCAATTTACATATCCGTTTTTGTCAGAACGAGTCCACCTACGAGCTCGTGAACGCGCTATAATATTTGTTCTTTAAATTTACTCAAACATGAAAATAATTTCAACCTAAAACATTATTTTAAAATAAAAGTTGTAATCAGTACTAGACTAATACCCAGTGTAGTGACATAGAGAGGCTTGCTGAAAAGGCCGTCGCCGATGTGATCCTGCGCCAGCACGCGCAACTCGTAGCCGGTGGCCGGGCGCAGGCCCGCCAGCGACGCGTCCGTTACGCCGCGCGACAGGATCTTCATCGTGCGCCACTCGCTCACGGCGCGCTCCCGGTACCACACCTGGTACTCCACCTCCTGCCCGTTGTGACCTACGTCCGCAACAATCGTCATGTGAAAGCGTCGACGCCATAATATAATCGGTAATGTCCGGCGCCGACAACGTTACCCGGCGCCCAGGAGAGATGCAGCGCCGTGGCGGCGGCGCGCGCCCGGAGCGCGTGCGGCGCGCGCGGCGGCAGGTTCTCGACGAGCAGCTCGGCCTCGGCGGCCACGGCGGCCGCGTCGTTGCGCGCCGTGCACACGTACACGCCGCGGTCCTCCTCGCGCACTTCTGCGATCGTCAGGTTGCCCTCCTCGAACGAATGCCGCCCTTGAGGTAGCGGGCTGCCGTCTTTCTGCAATAGCAGCGGTAAACATCATCGATTGACGTAAGGAACTTTGTAAATATAAAGATGTATCAGGAACTATGTCCCGTGATCTTCATCAATGAGAGACGTGTTAACTTAGCAGTACTGTACCCTGGACCAGTGCAGCACGGGCGCGACGTCGTCGGGCTCTGGCGCGGCGGCGCAGGGCAGCGTAAGCGCGTCGCCGAGGCGCGCCACGTACAGCGGCTGCGGGCGCGCCGTCAGCGCCGGCGCCTGCTGCACGCGCACTCGTACGCCGGGCGACGCGCCCGCCGTGCCCAGCGCGTTGTACGGCGTACACGAGTACGTTCCCTCGTGTGACGAATCCACCTGACACAACCGAGACATTCACTCTGAGACGTAGCTAAGGAAACTGTTTCACATGCATGTGACCGATACTATTCTCGAGATACTTTACATGTTGAATAATACTACCTGTATTGTGTACGGCGTCCCCTTCTCCTGTCGAGTGGTCACCGGAAGAACTATCTACATGACGCCACACACATTGGACCAATAGAACGAAAGACATTAACAGGGCTACATTGTGAGAAATCCGGACATCGGACAATTCCGCGTATTTGACATGAAGTTATTTAGTTGATTACTTTCACACCATCCACTGTGAAACTTAATAAAATAAGAAAAGTTTAAAGCAAATCTAAAACCGCCTGCAAACAGTAAAAAGGCAAAATATTTCAATTTAAAAGGTTATCACATTTTAAATAATTTTTGGAACTTCACTTCCTATAGTTTTGGAAACAACTTGGCACAACTACAAAAAAAATAATGTTAAATTTGATAACTTCTTTATATATATACTCTACATATGTGAGTATCACAGTATTTCAGACAAGCATGCTAACATCAGTAGGTTGCGGCTCAATAATCTACTAAATTTGATGAAAGTTAATAAAATGAGTGAACACACCACTTGTTCACACCTTTGCTGTTTGGTCGAGTGCTGAAGAACTACGACTATAAGTTTTGTATATATTAGTATGTGAAGA
This sequence comes from Acentria ephemerella, assembly GCA_943193645.1. Classification (NCBI taxonomy): domain Eukaryota; kingdom Metazoa; phylum Arthropoda; class Insecta; order Lepidoptera; family Crambidae; genus Acentria; species Acentria ephemerella. Next base: position 85,258 of record OW971881.1, read on the forward strand.
CACGAGTACTGTGTGATATCACAGTTGATTTATATTTGGGGCTTACAATATTTTAGGGAATCAGTGCTATTTATATAAGATCGAATAACATTACCTGGTTAAAGAGTAGGCTGCCATTCCTGCTGTAGAAGACTCCCGGGACGTTGTAGGGGTCGAAGAGAAAGCCGTCTTTCTCCCAGCGTAGATTGGTGAGCGGCGGGTTGGCGCTGAAGTGACAGTCGAGGCTGGCGGGCTTCCCGTGCGGCAGGTACCGCTCCGCCGGCGCGTACACCACTTTGGCTTTATCTAAAGGCATTCGATAGTGGGTTAACTTATGAACGCATCACTGAAGCGCCCCTACGAGTGCAAGGTGCGAGGTACTCACACTGTACGTCGAGGAAGGCGCTGGCGCTCTGCGTGGAGCCGTCGGGGTCGGTGACGCGGCACGAGTACTCGCCGGGGTCGGCGGAGAGCGCGCGCCGCAGTACGAGGCTGCCGTTGCGCGGCAGCTCGGCGCGCGCCGCCAGCTCGGGCAGCTGCTGCAGCGGCGTGTCGGCCCGGTACCACTGCACCGTCGCCTCGGGCTCCTTCGGCAGGCACTCCAGCTCCGCCGGCTCCCCTTCCAGCACCGTCACGTTCATGGGAGGCGTTAAAATCAGATTCCCTCCTGTGTTTACGAAATTCTAAGTTTAAGACATCGCTAGAGGACATTCCTTCCGAGTCGTGTCGATACAAAATATTCTAAAACAAAGTTTTAGTTGTAAATTTGTAAACAAAATTCCCGATGTTTTCACATGATAGTAACAACAATAGTTTACTGGCATCGAGTGAACCACATAGTCAAAGAAAAAAAAAAAAAAAAAAAAAATATATATATATGAAGTTATACTTTCAGTTAGCAATAGATATTTATATTAATTTTTATTTCAATTTTTTTATCAGGTCAATTTCTTAATGAAACAAGGTTCGACATTTAGTCAATAGATGGCGTTGTCACTTTGGGGCACATTTCTGCAAGGCGGTGTTAAGAGTTTTTGTAAAGTAATGACCACTCTTGCATATTGCTTTGTTATGTACCTATGTATGTGTGTGCGCATGCATTAATACATTTTACAGTTATTGTGAATGTTCTAGATTTATGGATTCCGCCTTTTTGATTTTAAGTTTTAGTTACAAATTAAAGGAGTTTTTGGCGCGTAATGGCGGGCGGCGGTTTGGTGCTGTGTGTTTTATTTCATATATTGTGTTGTAGTGTTGAATTTGTAATGAAATTGGTGTAGTTTTATGGCAAAAAGGATCGTTAAGTCATGCAATATATGGATACATCATTCAGCGTTGATTAGTGACTTACGTGAGATTTTTCAGTGTTTCATTTCCATTCATTCATTTGAAGGGTAAGTTCATTTATTTAAAAACATTATATGATTTCATTCTCATTTACTTATCAATTCGTCGTAATCATTATCATAACATTCCATTTTCGTATCATTTTATCATAATCGCTTATATTGCATTCCATTTTCAAAAATTTTCTCGTAAGTCATTAACAAAATAGAGGGGCCTACCATTAGTCGCTAAAAACTCCATGGAGCAAAGGGCTACATTGCACCAGGGATCCTGGAGCCATAAATAAAGATAAAAACTATATTAATGAAGATATGGCTTAAAGGTCTTAGTTACCAGGCCAAATAATTGAAAAAAAAAAAAAAAAAAATACAATTTAAAGAGTTCTCTCTCTCTCACACACATACACACAACAGTAACTACAATACAATATATTTTAAAGTATAGGTGTTTATTACTTATTAGTATCATTATAAAGCCTTATTTTGTGATCGATTCTTACTGGTAAGTAACTGGTAACTGATTTTGGGTATAAATAGGGTTACCGTCGCCTTGTTTGGCATTCCTTTTCAACTTTTGCTACGAAATATTGTGTTACATTGTAATGTGCCGTGAATTAAGTGTTTGAATATTGAGGAGTCTTATTTATATCGATTATGGAGGAACTCCTTGGTCTTGGATTTGTGCGTCTTATTTGCTTGTATGATGGTATTTCATAATACCTTTCTTTGTCAAACAGCTAAAGCGTGGAATACGTATTTTCCTTACCGGCACACGTATTTCCTTCATGCAACTTGGGTTCATTCAAAAGAAGCGTGAATAAGCACTTTTTGGGTTGACGAGCTAGGGGCGGTTAGGGTAGTACGTCGCGTGCTGCACTAGCTATATGTACCCATACTGCTTACCATCAGGCAATATCGAGTCATGTCAGACATATTTTCAACACAAACTTGAATAGTTCCACAGTATTCTTAATAAACGAACTAAAGGAAATAAGTTGCCATCAAGGAGCGAGCACCGACCGTCGACGTCAAGGCGGTAGAAGGTGCCGTTGTTCCGCTCGGGCGGCGTGCGGTTGGGGAAGGAGACGCGGCAGCGGTAGAGGCCAGCGTCGGTCTCGCGCACGGCCGTCACGTTGACGGAGCCGCGGCCGAGCCCCAGGCGGCCGTCGGCCAGCCGCCGCAGCCGCCCGCCCCAGCGGTCGGCCACGCGCCCGCCGCCCGCCCCGCCGCCCTCCCCGCTGTACCACGACAGGATCGTCTCGCCCTGCCACAAGTCAACATATAGCTTGTAGCTGACTAAATAAAATACTAGTAAGTATTTCAATTACAAGTCTTCAAATACCTACAACTACTTGCACAAACGTTGCTCGTTGGGAGCACCTCACAACCTCGTAGGCCTCGTGCGTGCATGATGAATGTTATTGTGTTGACAGCCCGACAATGACCGGTGGGCTTCTTGACAATTACCCATTTAGCGCTATAGAGTTAAGCCTATTATTATTTTAACGGTACCTAACCTGCCTTCTTAAAGTTGCCAAGTCAAACGAATGACAAATTTAAAACAAATATATATACCTTAGCCTTGTCTTTTTGAATTTGTGTTTCACCACCACTACCCCTACCTCTTCATTCCTATTGTAATGAAGAGCACCGTGGGCTACTTTCCTATAACTCCTTGACACAAAGAGACATGTGATCACGTAAGGGTCGCGCGCCGCGTGCATGTGTGCGTGCGTGTCGCGGCGCGGAGCACGCGGCCGATGGCGGCCTAGACAGTGCGCCTCCTAATTGACAGGAAGACTTCACTTGGACGCATGCTGTATTGTAATTAGTGCCGGACGAGACACGCGCTGACCTACTTCACTATTAATAGATCAATATTATGTTAATATCATCATTACCTGAAAGTCTAAAACTATATAGATACCGACGTTGATTTGAATTCACCAGTGAAAATGTATTTCTTACAACAATCATCGTTAACGTTGGTGTTCTAGCCGTGCATGCACTCCGGATACAATTAAATTTTAATTCTCTCAAAGTGCCCTGGAGATTATCGCGGCTCAACAATTTAAATATATTCAAACTAAACTTGAAGACGGACCGTTCGATTTTAATTCTCTATAAATTATATAAATTAAAACTCAAAAGTTTGAGTAAATTGAATACCAATTATGTTTTTGTATGATAAATGAAACATTAAACTATAATAGAATAAAGGTACCTTACTACAGTAAAGTACGGTGTAGTCACAAGACATGAGTGTTGCCGTGGGAGAGTCGCGGGCGCGGCTCGAGTGCGCGTCAAGTGTCGGACGGCGGACGGCGGACGGCGGACGGCGGGCGGCGGGCGGCGGGCTCCCACGCTCGCGCACCGCCCGCCGCCACAACATGGGACATTAGCTTGAGGTACCAATCCTGATAAACCAATTTAACAACTAACACCACAGGTAATCGTTTGATTACTCAACGACTAGAAAAAATATATATGTTTTATGTCATGGACATTGCATCACAGAGAGCAGATTATGTCGGTTTGTCGTCATTGAAACTTTGTGATGTTAATTATACCACAAAACAATTGTGGTATAATTAAATGTATACATTTATTACTTATACTAGTATTACGTACTTATACTAATATTATAAAGCTGAAATTTTTGTTTGGCTGAACGCGCTAATCTCAGGAACTACTGGATAGTCCATATATCGAAAAGGTTAGATAACATTTGTGGTAGACCAAACTCCAGGCGGGCGCAGTGCGGGCGGAAGCTAATCTATTATAAAAATATTAGGACCTTACATATGAAATTCGCGTTTTTTCCTACTGGCCGAACTGATATATCTCCTCTTTGGTTAAGAATTTATTTGTTTTTTTTATACAGTTCTGTTTTTTCTTTGGCGTCGTTCATATCGCACAATCGAAAACAAGAAATATCGCTATATTTAAGAGTACGGGTTCTTCTAACGTCGCGTCAGTGTGCTACAGAAACACCTCGAAGGATTAACGTTGTGTATGATGGTGTCGCCAAAGAAAGCACGGTTCGTTTTTGGTTCCAACGATTACAACCTTCAAAACAAGTCACGTGGACGGCCAAATGCCAAAGCTATATAGATAGTGAGGAATTAATGGATACTGTAGAAACGGGTCCATCGCAATCCACTCCAGAGAATCAAACCAGTGTTTACTGGTCGTTTGTTTCAGCGTCGTCTGCTGCATACATCACTTTGCTCAACTGACTCAATAATGAAGGGATTTTAAATCTAATCACTATCAAGTGGATCCTGAACGATAATCGGAAATGTTCGTCGTAATGTCTGAACCAACAAAGTCCTGCCCCAAGCGAAAGTTTACTCGGAAATCTTACTTGTGTGAGTGAGTGAGTGTTTGTTGGACGAGTGCCGCTGTCGTTCGCTACAGTTTACCAAAATATGGCTAAACGGTTACGGCCGATATATTTTGTCACCAACTGCCAACCATGATAGAGCTAGCTGTCCAGCTTGACCAGCTTCGGTTGTTTAAACCGTCGCTGACGACAACAGACTGCGGCTAAACTAGAAGCGCTGCAATTGGAACGTCTGCGACATCGACCGTACTCCTCGGACCTTGCTCCAACAGATTACAATTTCTTCACTGTATATAAGTGACAGTCCAAACGACCTACAGAGAGTTTATGATTTTCACCGCCATGGTTTTTTAAATACACGTATCAATAACCTAACTATGAAATGGCAAAAGAGCATTGTGCATAGTTAACTTTGATTAATTAAATATATTTCACAAAAAAATCGACTTTATATTCCTCCTATACAAAATGCAAATTTCATAAGTAATATAAGACCTAATATATGAAATATTAAATAGAAGTAAGAGTGCCTTTTCTGAACCTGATAGTGCTCCACAAGGTCCGCAGTGATTTTTATGCCTCGTTTACTGTCATTTATGTACTTTCATTGTGTTTGCAATAAATATTGAAATTTTATTGTAATCATTCCAGAAATAATAACACTTTAATAGATAATATTTGAATATTATAATTATTATTACTAATTTCATCAAATACTTCTATTAAACAGTTGAAGTGTACGTCACTACACGTGTATAAGGAATACGTTAGTAAAAATGCTTATACACTTAAAGCGTATAAATCATTTTTAGTATACCTTTACCAAATTTTTAGATGTCTTACAGTTAGATATCGGATACTTTAGCTTGTAATGGATGTGATCTTTTCGTATTGTGTACACGTGTCATGTTGTGTATTAAGTACACATGTCTCCCCGAGAGTATAGTAGCAAACATCCTTCGAGCCGGCACCTTCGGATACGGCTCATTGGCCCTCATTGTACGACGGTGAGTCACCACATCACATCATTGTTACTTGCTCACTAGATTACCACATTTGTTACTGTTATAAAACACATTAGTGACCACGATGACCGACTGCGAGCGACGCGGGCGCAGGCGCTACATAACTACATTAACGCTATTAATTATGTTGTGGGTTAATCTATTAAGTACCCCATTTCAGAGAACAAAAAGTAATTTTATTAACCAACTTCAAAGAGGAGAAATTTCTCAATTTGGTTGGTGTTCTTTTATGTAAGTACAGCGACAACGCCGCGATTACGGTTCCGATTTACGTGATTCTTAACAAAGAATCGTTACAATTGTTCGATGCGGAATATTTGTCATTATTTTTGATTAAAATTTAATTTAGTTTGGCGCAGTAGTTTATTTTATGAGCATTTTTATTAACTTGGACTATGTAATTTTGACGGTACTTTATTTGTGTACACCGATTACTTAAAGAATTCTGATTCTCAAGTTCGTTATTATTTTTGTGTTCGATTCACAATAAATACGAGTATTTTAATCAACACAGACAAGCGAGTCGATCGTACTGACGGTCACCCGTCTAACTTTGACAAAAATAAAAATCAACTTTAAATTTTTTTGAAGTTGGATTTTATTTTTATTTAATACTTTTATTTGAAAATAATTCAATTTAAGAATTAATTCAGTTTTTGTAGTTAAAAGAGAAATTTTTTGGAGCTTCCAACTCCAAAAAATAATTTTAAATTTATATAATTTTTGGTTTTTAGTATTTGAATACGATCTTTAGTTTTGTTTAAATTAATTTTTGTTGTATTATACGACAATGATAACTTACAGTTAATAAGAATTTTGTTCGGTTGTTTTCACTTTGATTGTCAAAATGAGTTTCCAGATAGGCCAGCCCCTTATTCCATTGAATCTGGAGGCCCTCAGGCACAGAATCATTAAAAATATACAAAGATGTGTTTGCGAGCAGTTTCAATAGCGTGGTTGCTAGGGTTGTGAATTAATTCAATATAAAATTAGTGGATGGATTTCCGTAGGTTTTGACAGGTGCTTTTATAAAATATGTTTGGTGTTTTATTTCTATAATTTTTTAATTATGTCAAAGATATAATTTTAAATATTTACTCGATAGTATTTAAAAATAAGAATTCAATATAAGATTTTACTATCGTTTTATTTCCTACTTTTCTGTAATAGTTACGAATACGTCATATTATGAATATTTTTATTACACTATTCAAAATCAAAATTCATTGAAAAACTTATAAAATATTGTATTTAACCCACACATACTTAACATTCTAATCTGTGCACTGATTCAATGATGAATGCGATATTGATTCAAAAGTAAATAAATAACATAAATATTATAAATAATCATACATACTGAAACATATCAACAAATATCTACCTCTACGGGATTCGAACCCGCGACCTATGATTAAGTAAACAGGGGACTGACCACTCGACCAGGTCAGGACAGGTCGTCAGTCATAGATAGTTCCTATTGCTCATAATATTGCTTCTTTAGGATCGTTTATGTTTACAAATATTCATGTTATATAAAATATTTTAATATTAGTCCTATAATATGTATAAAGTTTAAGGAGTTAAAATACCTTTTTTCATCATAACAAGCAATTACTGAAATGGTTGGTTTTGCATTCAACCGTAATGTAGAAATGTCCCAATTATCCAGGTGGTTGTGCTGCATATATATATATATATATGTCGGCCTACCGCACTAATGGAGAATCCTTCAAACTGGAATCAATCGAAGCCGAGTAGGTAGGTATCGTGCGGTGGGCGACATCGGGAGCCGAGGACGAGGACGAGGAGGTCAGTGGCCAACACAATGCACAATCGAGTAGCCGCGGCTCCATTCAAATAAACGTGTGCACAAACGAGACCGTCATATACTTATTTTATGTATACATACTCATCTACCTATGAAGCATGAGCAGTATGCGTTATATATAAATAATATTCTTTACAGTACCGAAAGTAAGAAAAAATGACCGGGTAGTAACTGCAGGAGTCCACCCAACCTCGCCAGTATTTTCAGACTGCATTCATAGACCATAACATAATAGTAATAATGCTACGATGGTCATAAGCCAGTAGTATTTATAAGTAATAAGATCTAGCTCGAATGAAGACAGCTAACGTTTATTACGTTAGGTTTGGAACGTCTAGCTCACGGACGCACGGCGGTTTATTATATCGCATTTAAAGATTTTGGGTTTCCACATTCCAGTTTAAGGGAGCGACATATAGGAGAGTTGTAACCTAGTGGACAATGTAGAGTGTGCTAGTACTGTTGTCAGTATTAGTAACAATAAGTTGCATAATATGGGTCAGGGTCAACTGCTGAATGCCGCCGGCCGGCCACAGGCTCCGCTGCTCCCGCTGCACCGACCGCGGCCGCAGTACCAACTGACAGCGGGCCCGCACCATGCATGTACTGACTTGTATTAACATGAATTTTTCTTTCAATCTATGATCATGGATATGTTGATTGGTCGTAATAGTCGATAAAAATATTAAGTTTAGTAAGATCTGGCACAATCTTCTACTCAGAAGGGATGTCGATATCGATGTTAACCTTTTTATATGTTTTATAGATAATGTATAAAATATCAAGCATTGTAATTATTAAAAATATTAAAAAGCCAAATATTTCCACTAGGTATAAAATGTTTTCAATTTTTTATAAATTTTATACGCACCACGTGCGACACTCCAAGAATTGGAATCACCACACACTTTAAAATCGATCGATCACGTCGCGTCGGTCGGTCAGTCGGTCGGTGCAGAGGCTGCACGAGGTCACAATGGATGGCACGGACATTTATTTATTAGGACAACCAACAAGGCTTACACTAGAATATTTGACTGTGTATTATCTGGTCTTAATCGAAGGTTTTCACGGAATATAAACGTGGGCCTACAACCTCATAGAGTACTTCCATTTCCATTGACTTATTACCTTTTGGGGGTCTGCTCGAAGAAATCTCGTTGCGAATGAAGTTGATGATGATGTTTTGTTTGTCACGTGCCCATAAATAAATAAAATAAATAATAGATACATACACACGATAAACACTACCCTCCCTCTGGGCCATTCATGTAAAAAGTTTTTATTTATTTTATAATTCTATGTAGGTATTCTCTATAGGATGAAGGATTATGAGAAATATTGTTCTCATCAAGGTAATATTGTTCTTTATCTGTGTTTAGGGGATGAGCACTCGCCGAGACTACGTAATGTTGGCGCGTTTAAAGACTAGCACTCACATCTTTTTCCCACTGCAAGTGATAAGGTATCTCCGTGCCGAAGGGGAAGTCGAGGTGGCAGTTCATGACGGCATACCCGCCGACGCTGGCGTGCAGACGCTCGGCCTCCAGCGGCAGCAGCGAGGCGGCGCACACGCACACTGTAGCCGCCCACAGGCCGGCCGCGCGCGCCACCATGTCTCCGCTGTGGGCTCGCGGCTCTGTCTGTAGCGCACTAGGTAGAGGCACGCCGCCGGGGGCCGTGGACGCGGTGCGCTCGCTACTGGCCTCGCACACAGACTACTTACTTACTCGTAGAGCTATACTCACTAGGTGTCCCGCGCCTCGCGCCAATGTCTCGGCCGCGGCACGCGCCGCCGCCGCCGCAGGAAGCTCCCCTCGCCTCCTACACTCTACCTATTGCGTCTTCGTTTCTAGTTTAATCACTGTTAACTTTTGCTACTTTCTGTAAGCAAATAGACACGACCTCTCCCTTCTCGCCTTCTAAATTGCCTAGGTTTTTCCTAGCCACGACTACCCTTTTGCACAATTTTTTTGATTCGGACCACTTTGATTGCCTCATAAAGAGGGTGGACCAGGGTGGTCCTACTATGTTACAAAAGATTTTCATTTAGGACTAATTCCGTTGGCCATAGATCACTTTTACAGTTTTAACGAGTTTTAAGGAGGCGAGAACCATGGTGGATTCAGATTCTAAATTATGAATTCGCGTCTAGGGGCTTTCTTATCAACAGTCATGCTGTCTCCAGGGTGTTCGAGCTGTGAGGATACGACAAATCTGAATGAGAGTGGCTATAGAGAGGATCCCAATTAAGAAAGGAAGATTGATAAAATAATGCCCATACAGAACCTATTACCAGCGACATTATTGTTTCCGAAAATAAATTGCTCAGAATTTATCGCTTAGTTATTTCACAAACATATTTTACATGCACTGATTAGTTGAATTACATTGAACTACTACATATATTCTTAGTGGAAATAAGCCATATTGTTTGACGAAAAAATGGCAGAGCACATTTATATACTCGTAAACTAGAAATCTACGTTGAAAATGGCGGTAGTTTTCTATTTTGTGTTTGACAATAAATTCGTCAATTTTCTTAAATTACGTTATGTTATACATATTTGCAAAACAAATATGCTAACTGTTAAAATAAATGAATAAAAAAATATTTAGATGCAACTCCGGCACTAAAAGTGCATTGGAGTGTATAATAATCCGCCTCCTTTTTTATACTAAACTTATTTTAGTAGTAACTAAAATTTAAGCAAGCTCTAGAATTTGTCAGTCCAAATAAAATAAACCTTAAAGATAAAGTATAGGCTATTTCTTGTTGATCAACCTTGCAAAGATAATGTAGTGGAAGTATCATACGGTTGTGATTTTACATATAAATAAAACTTAAATACACCTACCACACCTACACGCGACACAAAAAATCTAAAAGTAATATAAATTAACGTTTGCCCTATTAACTTCATAAAATGTTTTTTTATGTTGAGCACGCTGCGCCGCGTCGTCGGGCGACCGCTGTGCGAAGAAGTATAATTAGTTATAATTTAGTATGAACATCAATCTATCTTAAAAGGTCAACTAAGTTAAGGCTTACATAGAGTTCAGAAGATTTGTGTAACCATTATCCTTAAATAGCAGTAAGACATCAAACACAAAGGAGTCGTTCATCAATCTAACAAAATCATTTTTGTAAATTAGGCAAATGACACACAAACACCTAAAATTGACACACAGGCAGATACAACAAACCATGAGTGCTCTTTTTCCATAGGAGATTAAAAATATATACTAATTTATTATTCTCAATTATATTTAATGGAAGTACCTTGAATTACAAAACAAAATTAAGTGATTTGAACAATTCTCGGTAGCCAGCCTAGGCATCGTGTAAGCGGGAGGGTTAATTAGTGTATTGTGCTAGATGAGTCCAAACCATATAGTACGGGGAAAGTAGCTCTAGTTCCTCCTGGGCCTCGACATAAATATACGAATATATAACTCATATCTGGGATCAGCGGCTTGTCTGCTCGTCTTCTTTAGAAGCACAAAAACACTGTAAGCACTAAACAGTGTTTACTGGTATCTAATTCTCACCACACGCGTAACCCTAATAATAAATACATCTGGCTGAGGAGACCCAACATTGAACAGTATTCCCCGCTGTCTATCTCCACAATAACTGTACATTTACATTAAGGAGTTCCACATTACTATTTCAATACGAGACAAAATTCTGAAGCAGCTTTACAGTACACTCTAGAAGTAACCATAGGACACCTCGTGAGGAGATAACCAAACGTCACCGATAACACCAACGCTAATTACGTTACTTGGCCAAGATTCTCAGTATGTGTACACTCACCCAACCTGGATCTAGCCACCCTTCCAATTGGATGACCAGACACTAGGCTCAGGTCGGTGCTGTATTATACTGCGATGGCCAAATCCAACTAAGGCACACCCCATACACATGAGTGCACTTGTCACCTAGTTCTAGAAATAAGACTAAAGTTAGAATAAACAAGAAGAGAGATCATAGTTACAGATGTGACTCAATAAATCTTAAATAATTTTCAATAATTTCACTACTTCACTCAGCCACAAAGTGTTACTCAAAGAGTCACCCAAGGAATTACTCAAATCGCCACTCAATACTCAAACAGTTAATCAAGGACCTGCACAAAAAGCTACTCAACTTGGGAAGGTGATTCTTCTTCTTCAGTGTTGATTCTTACAATCACATATCAAAGCTCTCCAGCAATCACAACTTTACTTAATAAACATGGCCGTCTGTAAAAGAGCGCGTAATATTTACCACAGATATTGTATTTTACTCGGTGTTGCCATTTGATATAACTCAGTTTCTACTTACTAATCTACAAACTCGTGCCTGGCGCGACACTATATCATGTTTATGTGTATTTTGTACATAAATACTATCGTCTGTCAAATGTATATTAAGTTTTTTTACGAAAAGGACTGCCGATACTTCACTGCCGACTGCTCAACAATACAGGTGTCCTGCCGAACGCAACTACGATCGCAAACGTCTCGGTAAAATTAAAACTCAAACTAGGGGTACAGAATGTTATATAATAATTACTTATTTTGTTAGATTTAACTTTCACATAACACTAATGGCAGTAATTCTTGATGGTTCATAAAAAACTTGTTTAATACTTGAATAAATTTATATACTTACAACTGATTGCTCGTCTACATATATAATATTCATAACAATATTAGATATGTACACGATTAATCAGCCGTAAGTAAAGGCGCGGAGGCTTTAATACACTCGTAACAATAAATTGCTCAAATTCGACACATATCATTTCGCCCCTTTACTTTGATATTTTTTCTGAATGTTAACATGGAATTAGTATAAGGTACTACTTTCGCGCTGCATTATGATTTATTAAACGTCTATGATTGTCGAGTAAAACTCATATCAAACGTTTAGTGAGTAATTTTGTTAAAAATATTTTTATCTATTTATTGTAATGAGGTCTTAAATTTGTTAATTATATAAAAGTACAGTTGAGACTAAATGAGACGTCTTATTTAGAATTATAAAAATTATAGGTTTATTTCATGACATGTACAGAGAGTGACAAAATAATGTAGGTCGTGAGAGTAGTGAGTGGTGGAAGCCACTGCCATTATATACATTTTGGACAGTGTCCTCTAGGTGGTCTGATCTGCATTAAGTCACCTAGGTCGGTGCTTGCGTGCTCACCATAAACTAAATAGAGAACAAGTTCTTAAGGTGCTCACCGATCGATGTAGACTCTGCAGCAGAGTCAGTGTCAGATAGGTGGCGTTATAAATAGCTATTCTTGTCAATGTACCTCCTTGAGTGACCTTTTTAAGCAGATTAACTTATTAGCTGCCAACCCATATCAAAAGCTGTTTGTCTTCTTTTGCCAAGCTATAAATGTTAACATCTATATAGTAAAAAGTAGTGATGGGAGTGATTGTTATATAGATAATTGTTATTGACTTTTTTTTACACATAGTAAATAAAAATCGACATCTTGTTTTTTTTAAATAGTGGTACTATGAAAAAAATACATAATAATAAAAACATACCCAAAAAAAACTACACAAATAAGTTATATTTAGTTTAAACTATTACATACACACACTAGTCTTATGACGTCATCCCGTTGTGTTCAAGACAGTAGTGCTAGCGACAAGCTTATTTAAATGTTTCTAGTGATGTATATGGTATTTTTACGTTTGCGTGTTCTTTATGATAAACACACAAGTTTCGAAGTGACGATCATAACGAAGTAAATGCTTATGCCAATTACTACTTTTTCGCGTTTTTTTAACCATACTAAATTCTAATTGTTTAAATCACAATCACAATAACCAATTATTAATCTTTTTTATTTTTTAATAATTTACTTAAAATAACAATCATTACAATTGTGCATCAAGAGGGGATGTTTTACTAACTAATGACTAATTGATTAAAAAAATTATATGCTCAGTAAATTACTAGATACCACCTGATGATAAGCAGTCGAGGAGTCCATACGTGAAAATAGCTAGTGCAGCATGCGACATACTGCCCTAGCCATCCTCACCTTGCCGGCCCTAAAAGTGCTTTTAAAGGAACCCATGTTGTATGAAGGAGGGTATACGTGTGCCGGTAAGGAATCCACGCCCAATCAATGCGACAGAGAAAGGAATCACAAAATCTCTTAGTGCGCAAAGTAGATGTGGCGACAGTAAAATAAAGAAAACGAGTCGTTACTTACGAATGTATATCATTACCCACATTTTAAACATGAGCCAGATTCCTAACATAAAAATCTATTTTTTGGATAGTGCATACGTTAGTGCTTCGTTTAAATTTAATAAGGACTGAGTCTGTGTTACCATAGACCACAACTCTCTGATTACTTCGCGAGTAACGAGTACTGATTGATAAAGCGAATACACTCACGGGTACCCTATAATTAAGTTAGTTTTACAGATTTAATAACAATAAGCTCTTCTCTAACATTCGTTTTTTTATATTTCTAATAAATTTACCTAAAAACTATAACAATTTTTGTGTAGGTACTACAAATGGTTTATTTTTACTAACCAATTAAGAATTGATAACATCGCTATATTAATATTAATTATCACTAATTCCTAACTCATATTAATTTCGATAAAAAAAACTAATAACCTAGTACACGCACTTCGAATGGAAATACAGCTAAATTAAAACACTATGCTTGCTGTAGCGCAGAAATGGGACCCTCTCCAACCGACACATTAAACTTGCTAATCTATTATCTCACTAATCAGGCCAAAGGAGTCCATGTACCTTGTACTCAGCGAAATTATTTAAAAAAGAAAGTAATAGACTTAGCTCAAAATCTTCAACTGATGCACTCTCGCTTTCAACAGATTCACTTTACGGCTCCACATCTTCTAGAATTCGTAGGAGTTCGTCGAAACTTACTCGGTCTCCTTCACAAAATATTTTAATTAGCAATTACAATTAAGGACAAGAAACAATATCATATAAGTAGAGCTGCACTATCTGACAGTGGTCTTGATGCGCTTACGTCCCACATAATGTCCCAGGATGTCTTCTATTGATGTATATTGCGCACGAGGCCCCGATATCTATTCGTTTTATAGAAACGAAAGATCTTTTAATATCCATATCCATACTAACCAAAGTACCTTAATACTTCATGTGGTCAAAATAGGTAATATCATTTATATAAACTGTATATTTTTTTAAACTCAAAAAATATACAGTTTATATAAATGATTTTGTTGTCTGTATATATATTAACTGTTTTAAAAATAAACAAAGGCTCCTGTTAAAATATCAAAATGGGTTTACGGTAAAATTAAGCACTAAATAAAACCAAGCATTTGTCAATGTATTTTTATTAAACAAATGTGATTAGATATTGTCTTCTAATAAATACGTGGGGGGGGCACGGAATCGTTTGTTTTCTATAGAAGACCATGGCGGTGAATAGGTTATGTAAGAGTAGACAATATCCACACCATATGTGAAGTATCTCCAAATTTTTTATTACTGGAAAGATCCCGGCGGGCTAGGGGGGATTAAGCAAGTAGTTATAGAATTCATAGCGGTAATCCTGTTCATAAACATTATTATATACCTTTAAATAATTAATAAGTGTATAAGCAGGCTGAAGTTGACATACCGCCAGCAAAGATATTCTACCGAATGTTACTATAATTATGTGGCTACTATTTCATAGTCGCCATTAAAAACAATATGTTCTTGTTCAGATCACTTGTGAACACATTTTGTCACGTGACCAAGTTATCATGAATAAATATAGATAAAACATAAGCTTAATGAGCGGATGAGTAAATCGATGTTACGTAACGTGGACATTGAGTCTTAGTAATATAATTAAGTGGTTCATCTTAATATCAGATTCACCTTAAATCAAATCAACACTAACTTTTAATAAAAGACTAAATAAATATTTATGAACTGTAATAAAATTTATTCCGATTTCACTTTGTTCAAATGTTTGTACGCGTCTGTACAATTGTTATTTTTTATTAATTATATATTCTTACAACTAGTAAAGTTTGGAATAGATTTATATGGAAATTATAAGGAATTATGTAAGTATATAAAATAAATGATTGATAAGGTCTTAAGTTGTGGCGGCCGGCGGGGCCCTGCCGGGGGCTCAGCCCTGCATGATGAGGTGCACAAAGTTCTCGTAGTTGATGTTGCCCTGCGAGTCCTCCTGGCCCTGCAGCAGCTGCTCCACCTGCGCGCACCGCACCACACCACACGACACGATCGATCAGTGAGAACTTATACTAACGATGTACTTACATCGTTACTATATCGTAACCAGGCTACAGGTTTATACAATACTTATTACAAAAAACTCATTCGATGGTTTTTTGAATAATACTAACTTTAAGAACTGCATAAAGCTGTTCTTAAAGTTTGTATTATATTTAGTCGCGGTTTGGGCACACTGTTAAGACTGTTACAGTATTAGCACACTTAACATTCTGAGGAAGAATTGCGCAAATGCAGCTATCTAAATAACTACGCATAATTTATTCTTTGTTTTACTGAAAACTAACTAGACTAATCATGATATTGATAAACTCAAATGCGTTCCACTGCTGGGTGCAGGTTTTCCTTTCTTCGTGTTTCCCACACATGAGGTTGAGTTTGGACTATAACAACACTGCGCTGGCGATAGTCTAGTCACTGCTAGTCTAGTGCGTCCTACGGGACCAACGGATCAAAAATTTATCGCGTTCTGATATACGCTATCGTACAACTTGGTACGGTAACATTCCTTCCTCCGCGCTTCCGTAGGAGATCGACATAGTTTGACCAAGCATTCAAAAACCCAAGCGTTCAACTGCTGCATGTAATAAACATTTCAGTTCTAAATTGCGAACCATTTTAATCCACAAAGACACAAGTTTTTCATTACTACAGTATGTGGGTCTTTTTATGCTGTAACAGTAAAGAAAAATCCGAAACCATAGTAGCCATGGCAACTGTGTAAGGAACAATTATGTTATTTTTGTGCAAAAATCATTGTTACTTTTATTGCAAACACATTTTCATGGATATTTCATTTCTTGGTCAAGAATAAGCTGCACGAGATATCTAACAAAAATATAGTCTATATTGTCAGAAGAAAATATCGGCACACAATAAAAATAGCACTTTAAATAGAGACTAAAAACCAGAATATGCTATTGAATGTGGTCATGGCTAAAAATTTCCAACTATTTTAAGCAATATAATGTTTGTGAAACAGTTTTTTGAGGTTCATTGAAACTTTGTCTAATAATAGTAGTCTTACCTCATCATCACTCAATTTCTCTCCTAAAGTAGACAGGAGGTGCCTCAGCTCAGCAGAAGATATAAATCCATTGCCATCCTTGTCGAAATGACGAAGTCCTTCAATAAAATCATTGGCCGTATCACCACTTCGAGCTTTTGAGATTGCCTGAAACAAACACTTATCTCTAGAACACCTTATAAAATAATTATAGATTCACAGTAGATTAGTAAATGAATACACTAAGTTGCTACATAAAAATAAAAAATAATAACAATAGCTAAAGACATTTCAAATAGAAACAATGTTTATTTAATTTTTATACACAGTGACTCCCATATTATTTTAAGAGCTGAATACACTCAACTAAGGATTATCTAACATTTCAAAGACAATTTTCTACCTTTCTCCCATTGTTGAAAGTTTGTTTACAAAGTTTAATAACATTCAATGTTGATACATGTTCAATTAATCTATTGAGCTGTGATGTAATCACAGGATCCATGTGACAATTAACAATTTACTTATCTGTACTTTGATTAATTCTTACTTGATATATTGGCAAGAACACTTCAAATGATATTCTTTCATCTTGTTTTAGGTGGAGTGTGCACTTCTTGACATCAGATTCTGTGGGATTTTGTCCAAGAGCCCTCAAAGCATCACCAATTTGTGCTACATGTATCTTACCATCACCACGGGAGTCAAATAATTGGAATGCCTCCTGGAATTCTGAAATATGAATAATTATTGGGCTATATTATGAACTCTTATCTTCAATTATTTAATGTCAATGGTAATTTTTTGCTACATCATCAACTCTTCAGCCTTGCCAATATAGTTTACTATAACACAAATTAGATGTAGGCCCTAAACTAAATGAAAATAATAGTACATAATACACCCTCTGAATGTTGACTGATATAACCAAAGAGAAGTTATGTTAGCTGTACCTTCGACAGAAGTGAGTTTAAGTTTGGTCGGCGGTTCGTACACAAACATGTTGGACGAAGCGAGAGAAAAGACTGCGTTGTTCCAGACGGTACGCCAAAGTCATTTTAAAATACCCACCATATAAGGAAACTAGGGCGCATGCAATAGCTACCGCTTTCGGTAAAGACGTTGATTGACATGAGTCACAATGGACACACCTCGCCCTACGTACGTAAGTAGATAATATTGCCACACAACCAGTTTTTCTCATCAATGTTCAAGCAGTTGGTGTACTAGTTTTAAGGCAAACGTACGTGATTTATGAATACTTTGTTCCCGATTGCAAAGACTCACCTGCTAATTGATCTTCAGAATACCCGGCCTAAAACAAAAATAAAACAGTTTTCTGAATTCCGTGCAAAACTTTTATTTAGAGAATATTTAATAAACATTTACTTACCATTTCAATTTTTCGAAAAGTGTTTAGATGTTTAGAAATGTAAACTGTTGAATCAGTGAAATGTAAAATATAAATTGATACACAAACAAATTATTACAATGCTTAGCTGGCTGCACAGACTACTAAGGAGATACTACATAATTGTACTCTGTGATTCGGAAATTCAAAATTCATATCACAGCTAGATGACAGGTGTAGTCTTTGGTTCTTTTATTTTATATCGACTACTAGTGAGGCCAACGCTGACCGTGTGGCTAGACATAAATATTTAATTTACAGGTTGGACAAACAGAAATAAACTTTAAAATATTTAGTATTTTACATTAAATTATCATCATTAATACGTTATAAAACTTTGAAACATCTTAAAATTAATATTCAAATTAAAAATAATAATAATAGATGTTGTACTTCCAAATCTTTTTGTGAATAGTGTTTTGTAAATATCCCTCTTCTTCGTATTTTCTCATAAAGAATCACTTTTTAAAAATTACTTTTATCCGATTAAATATATTGTACCAATAATAAACCAAAAACGTACTCCATAGTCGATAAATTATTTAATAACTTATTTTTAAGTATGAAACTAAACCTAACTCAACAAATCAATGTGTCTATTCACTAACTTATTTTAACAACTAGTAATAGGTATTAAACTTATATTATATATAAACTAATAGTATATAAACTTTGTAACAATCTCACTTTGCTCTGTATTTTCAACAGATGGTGAATAAAACACTTTTTTAAAGTTAAGTTTAGATCATAATTGCTATGTGTAAAAAAAAGTAGACAAACAAAATCAAAGTTATTTTTTTATTAGTTACGATATGTATATGCAAATATTCTTTTGCCCTTTATAGATTTAGTTTAAAGCAATGAGATCATATCCTATACAGCCGTCACTTATGTTATTTCTTTTTTATTTTATACAGTTTTGGGATACCATATCCATCCATCCATATCGGCTTGGGATAACATTGCCTTGGTCATTAATTGGTCAATATATTGGGAAATATATGAAATATATAATTCAGTTTGGCTTGGAAACCTACGTGAATTTTTCCGGAAAACAAAAAGCCTAATATAGGTTTTGTTTATTTTTATTATTATTGTATAATTTCCTCATAATATGCTTTTTCATTTCTTTCCACCGGTATGTGGGAGCCAATATAGAAGAAATAAGTACATGAGACATGGCTGTATGGTCAACAATTTCCTTTACTTTCCCTGTAATAGGGAGAATTTGTCAAAAACAATTCGTGTGCTGTATATTTTATATCATATATTATGTTTTAATGAAGTCGTTATGAAATTGATGAAGTTTCATGCCAAAAACGATCTTTATATCGCACAATATATAAAATACATCACTCAGCGTTTATTTAACATTTCTTTTCCATTAAGAGGTTAATTTCATTTATTTTTCATCATCGTATCATTTCATCGAAATCGTTAACATAATATTGTATTTTAGTATCGTTTTATCGTATTTATTAACATTGCATTCCTATTTCAAAATATTTTCTCGTAAGTCATTAACATTATTATGCAAGGCCCACCATTGGTCGCCAAAAACTTGGGGCAAAGGGATACAAAAGGAAATAATCACATAAAATATGGCTGTATGGGTTAGAGTTTCCTTTGTACTCCCTATAATAAGGAGCATTCAACAAAAAAAAAAGCGATTGGGGTTCGTGTGGGTTCGCGGTGCTTCGGCTGATTTTTCGTTTCGTTTACTAGTTTTGGTATCAGATAGAACGAAACGAAAGTCTGCTCGGTCGCTCTTGGTTCGCTTACTTACCCCCCTAGCCCTCTATCGCAGGACAAGCAGAAAGAAAAATGGCAAAATGGTGCTGTGGTGTCTAAAAAGGTTAGTACAAAGTTAACATAATTTTATAGTAAAGTGATTATTTTACTTTAACTGATTATTGGGGTTTATTTTCTCCTTGTCCATATTTTGTTATAGTTTTGAGATAATTAATCGATAACAACCAGATTTTGCAATATCGGCTTCGGGCGCGACCGTGCGATGGCAACGTTCGGCGATCGCTTTGTTCGTCGATCTCCACGTGCCTTCCGCCATTTAAATAGTAGCTTGAAAATTGATTTACATGAATAATCTCGTAATATTGTACAAATTTCTTTCACTATTGAGACGTTTAATTTTATTTTCGAGTTCTAATGTAAGTTGATGGTCATGGTCATGTAAAATGGTGGAAAGCGGTGTGACAAGTCGGCGTGGTCGTATCGGGCGGCGGTCGGCGGACTCTGCGGAGAACGCCGGCCGCTTTGATGCCGGCGCCGGCTTGAGTAGAGTGCGCGCCTGTTGCAGGTGAAGCGGCCTCGGTGGCAATCTTATGGCGGCTGAGGCTGGACCAGAATTTGTGGAGGGCTGGCTAGTGGCGCAAGTGCTCGGTGAGGGCGCCTATGGCGAGTAAGTATACTTCAGTTCATTGCACGTATACAATCTTAGCCATAATATATTCCGGTAGGTTGGAAAATTCAAGGGATTATTGATTTAACATAAGCTATTTAATAATATATTCAGTACCTACAAACTACACTTAGGCGAGTGTTAGATCATAATTACATACAATGCAAATAAATAATTGAATGTAAACAAAATTTAAATGGAAATTCATGACTTAACATATATTTCATTGTTTCGCAAGGACATATCGCTACAAATGTACAACTATTTTAAATATTTTCATCGAACTTTAATAATTTGTATATTCATCACAAATATGAACAATATATCACTACAATGTTACAATTTACAATTACGTAATTACTTGACGCTGATGTTAAGCTACCCTATTATAGATAATTATAAAAAGACATCTGAAATCCCTGAGAAAACAACAAAATAATAATGATCATACCTTAGACAAATAAACATTAACAATACAGGAGTGGATTAACAGAAAACTAACAATTAATGCATGAAAACCATGCTTGTCTAGGTGCTGATTTATAAATTTACCCATTTCGAAAGTACATTTTAATAGGGTTCAGACGCTTAAAATCATGTGGGTTTTAATTACATGATTTAAAGTATCTGAACATATTGAAAAAATTAATTTATCAGAATGAAAAAAAAATGGGGTAATTCATATTTTAGAACACAAATTACGAAATTAATATTTATAGTAGTTGATCCAAGGCAATGAATTTTTGGAAGTTCATATTTTTTAGGTTAGAATCTTTAAAAAGCTATCAAGAGTTTAAATTTCAAACATTTGTCAAAGATTTAAGGGTTAAGGAAGTTTAGAACGAACATGATATTAAAATCGGCGTCATCCAATCA
Organism: Acentria ephemerella; assembly: GCA_943193645.1. Classification (NCBI taxonomy): domain Eukaryota; kingdom Metazoa; phylum Arthropoda; class Insecta; order Lepidoptera; family Crambidae; genus Acentria; species Acentria ephemerella. Next base: position 106,778 of record OW971881.1, read on the forward strand.
CTAGGAACAGATTTGTTTATAACTGAAGAAAAACTGCAGTGAATATTAATTTTTGTGATAAAATTCTATTGTAATAATATAAAATGTTGCTTTTTTGTTATTTGTTTCATCTGACATGCTTATAACTAAAGAAGAACTACAGTATTAAGAAAAAACTCAGTTAATCAAAATTCAGTATGATTAAAATTCAACAAAAGTAACAAATACATTTTATATTTTTCTAATTAGTAAAATCTAGTGAAAGTAGTAAAAAAATCTAACTTAATCAAATTAATCTGATAAATTTAAACATTTTAATCATAATTTTTATCAACCCAAGCATTTTAGTCCATTTTATTCCATTGCTAAAAAAGACTAAAAGCAATTTATTAAAATGATAACTATTTTCTATCATATATTTAAAAGATAAAGCAACCCTATTAAAAAATCAAATAAAACAACAATTTAATTATGTTTTTAATGAACCAATATCTAATGATTAATTATTATTTCAAATGAGAAAAAATGGTGGTAAAAAAGGTGATAAAAAGAAAAATTAGAGATTATTGAGTAAGGCATAAAGACATATAATCTATATCAAAATAAATTCAGTTATTACATTTGTAGTAGATGGCAGTATTTTATATTCAGTACGAACACAGTTTAATTGTTGGTATGAAACAAGTAAAATAATTTACTTCTACTTAATATATTTCTTGTTGTGTAGTATTATGTCCAAGTATTCGTCACAATGATGAACATTTCTATGTACATTCTCCTCTTTAACAAAACCATTGAAACTTTTTATGGGTAATGTGGAGTGTTAAAGCTATTAAAATTGTACTATAAGAAAGATTTTCAATATGTAAAGTACTTACTATTATAATTATCATTTAAAAATAAAATACTTCCAACTATTATGTTGCTTAAATCACAATTCTTACATTCTGCATTTAGTATAAGTAGGAATTATTGTTGAATTTGTTTCTAAGTTTACTAACTTAGAAATGCACAAATTTACTTCTCAATCTTCTTTATTGAATAAGTACCTAGTAACACATATGTATATAAACTTATTACATACAAATAATGCAGAATTAACATCCAAAATTGTTTTCAAGCTAGTTCAGAGCAAAGTTGAAATTAATTGAATTTAATTTGTGATGATCATGATGAGGAACCTCTTATGTATTTTGACCTCTTGGACATTATGATATCAGTAGTAGTGACAAGAGAAGGAACCAGGTTTTCAATATTTATTGAATTTTGCTATTTTTGATATCTATATATAAAACAATTGCAAAAAAATGTATTGAGGAAAGAGAGAGAGAGTGAGACTTCACTGTTGTTGACAGCAATTAAATCTTTAGGTTCGGCTAGAGACTGACAAAAATAGGCATCAAGCTGATTATTAACAATATATGCCTAAAAATAATGCTCTTACATTAATTTAAGCCAAGCTAGCTCCACATTTAATATGCATAAAAACTAGCAAATTAGAGTTATTTAACAGTGTACCACACACTGCACGATGGCACTGCTTTCAATGTCAAAATATTTTATTTAACTTTGGTACCTTAGTCTACATGTGAATTTGCTTTATGACATCAATATATATTCTTACTGAATATGGATATATTTTATCGAAAAAAAATGGCCAATTATAAATTATTATCATTTATTAACAATTGAAAAAGAAATCAATGAAAATACATTAAAGTCAAAGTAATGTAATTTATACAATCATTTGATATTTCGTACCTAATATATTAAAATTAATTGTCATTAAAATATTGACAATTAAATTAAATATATTCAATATAATTGTAAAATGACAGATGCCATACCTCTAGGGTAGCAAATAAAATGACTTGACTAGTAGAACATAGTGCATGGTGGAAAGAGAAATATTAAAGAGTAACAATTTAACTTGAAATTTTTTTTGTCATTTAAAAGGATTTATTATAGAAAAAGTTAAAATGATGTAGATAATTTTCCAAGAGCTGAAAATAATTATGGACTGTCGATAGAAATTTTACGCTCCTAACGCTATTATCGTTGCCAGTGCAAATATCTATTTTTTTTTAGATTTACCTCACAAAATGTTACCATTATTACGTTAGTTTATGAGAACTTACCGTAGGTAAATTATCGATTATTTGACTTATCAATGACCGTTCTGACCGTTCTTATTAGGATACACACGGCGCTGCCCGTTCGCCTCTAAAGGCGGCCGCCAGACAGCGAGCCGCTGACCGTGAATTTCTTGGTTAGATCATAGATTTAGGTCAAGGGCGCTAAAATGATTACGAAATGTCCTAATAGACACATTTGCCTGATTTAATTTTTCTATAGATATTATATTATATCAAAAACCAAATTACATTGGTGTTTTTATGTACTTAGTCAAATATAAATTCCTTTTCATTGCGTATCTCAAAATAAGTCATTGTATATAGATGACGAAGTAACTATCTCGAAATAATCACTGGAATTCATTCTGATTGAAACCTCAGACCCTAACAACACGTCTGGATTCTGAAGGTGGGTAGTAGAATTGTACGAACTCTGATATCCACCTCCAGACGCGATAAGGTTGGCAGGGCTACGCAGTTCCGGACGCGGATCTATGCTGCGAGTGTACTCGCTGATGAAAAAACGTGGTCGTCTGGCGGCAAGCACGCGGCCGGCGCGGCGCGACGACGGCGCATCCTTGAAAGTTTAACCACCCCGTGCGGTCAGTGGCGCCGCCCGCCGCCCGCCGCCCGCCGCCCGCCGTCGACGTCGTCGTCGCCGCCTAGTTCGCGGCTTGTTTTTCTGCTGCTCGATATTTCCGGCTCGCGCTTTTGCATTATGTTATGTTAGTCACATTATGTTTGCAACTCTAGGATTACAATATTTCGGCATACTATATTAAAGGAGTAAAATTATTGGCATTAGGTACAAAAAAAAATTATAATTATAATAACGTATAAATAACAAGATGAATCTTTTTTGTACAATAAGATCGAACCACGAATTCGGGAAGTTTCAAAAATATAAAATAGTAAAATTCGACGGAAGAATCACAAAGAGGGGCGGGGCACCGGCATGTATGTTGTTATAAGCAATATTTTTTTATAACTATTCTGCGGATATTTGAATGACTTCTGTTTTCTGACTTCGCCGGCTTTCTGTGCCTCTCTTTATCTGGCTGTCTCATATCTGGTATAATAATAATCTGGTTTTGACTAAGCGTGTGACAGCTAGGTAAACATGGAACTAGCCTTCTGGGCGTTATTATTATAACATACATACTAGAAAATGAAGAAAAATAATAACAAACTGGCTCAAACCAAAAGCTGCGGTTACTCTAAAATTACGACTTTTACCTAAAAATAACAGATTATAAATAGCATTTTAAAAAATATAAAAAATAAGGGACTTCGTTCAATTAAGAATTGTCTCTATTTGAAAATTGTGTTAAATAGGCAAACAAATAAAGTTTAAATATCGCGCGCAATTGTTTTACAATAGTTTATTCATCACTGCATCGGCCTCTAGTATTTTTACGGCTGCGTAGGTCCTCGTTTGGTTTGGAGGCGCGCTGCCTAATAAGAAAATGAGCATGCGTGGAAAGACTTTAAGATCGGTCACGTACAACGGAAATTTATATTAAATAATTTAAATTTTCTCAATAAAGGCTTTTGATTTTCTTAACTTTAACAACATTTAATTTGACTTGGTCGTTTCCTGCGCTTCTAAAGTTTTTGGAAAGTCAAACGGGATTGCCTGAGGTGGGCCCGTTTGTTGCACATTTTCTCCAATTTGATCGGTTGCATCTTGTAAGTAATAGGTGATAAAGTTTTTTAAATTTCTCCCGTTAACTACTGTTGAGACGAGCTATTATGTTTAGGTTGAAGGTGATCAATGTGCTTACGTTTGATGAGGCCATTACTAATTAAATAATACATGCTAAGAGTTTGGTGCTATTATGGTGCCTGGTTTTGATCTCTTTTTAATTTGTCTTGTTTTTTATTCTAATGCTATCGTGGAACGTTTGATCTATGGTTTAAAATGTAAGATGAGCCCTTTTTCTCTAACTCTGCTTTGACGTTTGGTTTAAGAAAATCAAATACAGTACGCTTTGTTATACCAAACATAATTCAATATGGTGTCCGATTTGTAGAATTACGAGGTGTTTCGATAAGCGCTTAAGAATAAATCAATTCGTTTTCATTTGTTCAGGTACGTTTTAATTCTCTTATGCCAAATATAATGTCAACTGGTGATATGATATTGCTCATTAGGTGCCTAGTGAAGTGAGGCCATAAAGAGTTACTTTTTTTTAGCGAATTGTATAGGTACCGTTACTTAAATTGTTACGTTTATCTTCAATAGTAAACTTCCAAACTTATTGTATTTTGGGTGTTCTAAAATTTAGAGAAATTGTTCTCATATAAGTTTGTTAATTTATAATAGACCTGTTTCTGAAGACACACTTTTAATATATATTTAAGTGCAGTATAGCACGTTTTCTTAATTTGAATACAAAAAAGGACAGCATATTTTGAAATTGATTTTTTTTACCATTATTAATATGGTAAATGTAAGTTTCCCATCAGCATTCATGCCATCGTAATACTTTACAAATTGAGAGAACGAGGTGAACTGACCTTAAATGAATGTAAAGTGTGTGTTCAGTGGGGAGCGTATAGCCAGCGGTGTTGCGCGGCAGGGTGCGGCTGCTGCTGCATGCGCGGACGGGCGCCGCCGTGGCGTTGAAGGCGGTGCGGGGCGGGGGCGGAGGCGGCAGCGGGGGCGGGGGCGAGGGCGCGCGCGAGGCGGCGCTGCACCGGGCGCTGCGGCACCCGCACGTGCTGCGCTGTCTGGGCGAGCGCGCGCACCACGACCTGCACTACATGTTCCTTGAGTACGCGCAAGGCGGCGAGCTGTTCGACCGCATCGGTCAGTCCCAGTGGGTCATTTGATATATAATCAACTCCATCTTTGTTGTTTATAAACCACGCTTTGCCATATTCAGCCATAGGAAGCTATCGTTATCGGCAGCAAGCAGAATTTGAACTACCCTCGCAACATGACGGGGTTCTATTGGTATAGGATGTGAACATGTGAGTGCGTTATGCAGAGCCGGACGTGGGCATGCCGGAGGCGGCGGCCCGACGCTACTACCGGCAGCTGCTTGCCGGGCTGCAGTACCTGCACGGCCGCGGCGTGGCGCACCGCGATATCAAGCCGGAGAACCTGCTGCTCGACCATCACGATAACGTCAAGATCTCTGACTTCGGAATGGCCACCCTCTTCAGGTGAGGTGCGTACGGGAGGACAACAATAACATATAGTTTAGCTCACATACTAAATATATTTTTAACGTTTTATTTATACCCGTGTGAGTTCCTCTGTTAAATAATTATTATTTACAAGAAAGAATAAGTATATCAGCCCTGATGGTAAACGATAACTACTTAAAGAGCTATCAGTAGCACGCTTTAATAGCTGACTATATATATTCTGTGTCAATGACAGATTTTCTTTATTTTAATTTTTTTTTTGTTTTTATAATTTTTCTACGAATGTTGTCACTTACGAATCGTTGAATTTTGTCGTGTTAAACATGTGGAATGTCAACACAATTTAACCTCTCGAGAAGAACCATTAGTAGATCGATAATTGCAAGCAGCATTGTTGCGCATAAGTGTAAGGTGTATGGTGTATGGTCTGAGCAGACACGGGCCCCGCGAGCGACTGCTGTCCCGCGTGTGCGGCACGCTGCCGTACGCGGCGCCCGAGGTGCTGCAGGCCGCCGGCCGGCCGTACCGCGCGCCGCCCGCCGACCTCTGGGCCGCCGCGCTCGTGCTGCTCGCCATGCTGGCCGGCGGTGAGTGTCCTGTCCCCGGCGTCCACCCTCGCGGTCAATGCTCCCAGTGCTCCCAGTGCTCCTAGTGCTCCGCTGGCTGGCGCGGCTCGTCTCTTTGGTATCCTAGCTGTAGGTGTTTTCCGATTCCTAAAGTTATGGTACCGAAGTTACGAACCGCTCCGTTCCCTCCGATGTGTTTTGACTTCGCTCGGTAAGCTTGACTTATTTTTCATCCTGCAATTATCCCTATTTGATCTTTTTTTTTGCATAATGAGTATTGTAAAATATGTAGTTACATACATTTGACGCCTAAGTAAGACTTCCCTTAAAATGGTCTCAATACAGAGTTCTTTAAAATTAGATTTTGATTTGTTAAAATGGATTAATTTGGTTTTTCATACTTTTTAGACTTAATTTTTGCTGTTTTTTTTCTGTAATTGTTGTAAATGTGAATATTAATTATGGCATTTGTGTTGTATCTTAGTCCATTTATAATTGTAACTCGATAATTGCTCTCCATTTAGTACAACTGAACGTATATGTCGGGGTAGAACTGCACCCAGTCAGCAACAAATATTATCAATGATGCACTTTCATTTATACTTCAGAGTGAAATTTTTTTAGTGTTGTGATCAAAATGTAGGCAAATGCTACTGCGTTTAATTATTTTGTTGCGTTGCTGTTATTTTACTGTGGGGTTCGTGTTCTGTGTGTCGTTTCACGTAACTAGAAGATCTTACATGATTCTGTTTCTGTGAGACGTCGGGCAAGGTCGTGACACTGACACATCGTGTGATGCTGTCCGTAGAACTACCGTGGGAGCGCGCGACGAAGGAGGACGCCAAGTACTGCGCGTGGGTGCGGTGGACCGAGGGCGAGGATGGTGGCGGGGACGGGGACGGGGGCGGGGGCGGGGGCGGGGACGGAGCGCCCGGCCCCTGCGGCAAGCTGAGCGCGGGCGCGCGCGCTCTGGTGCGGCGGGCGCTGTGGCCGCGGCCCGAGGGGCGCGCCACGCTGCGGCGACAGCTGGCCCACCGCTGGCTGGCCGCCTGCCAGGGTCAGTGTGCGCGCGCGCGCCATGCTTTGACTTACTATCTTATTTGTTGTTTCGCTAAAAAGTTCAACTATTACTACTGCCAATCTCTTGTGGTTTGGGTACAATTGAACCTTTCGTGTGCCGTTCGATAAAAGCATGTCGAATCCGACGTCTGTTCTTTGCTGTTTATTTCGCAGCTGTAACTGGCTGCCCAAATATTTGTCACTGTATCTGTCTTCATTGCTCGCCTACCTGGTACGCGGGGGCTTAAGTCTTTACTACGTATCATACATATACGTGTTCGCGACTTCGTATTTAACAATACATTTCGACGAATTCACAATCCAAACCTTACGATCGTTTTATATTTATTTAAACAAACTAACGTTATTGTTTGCGATCTTTGATATCTTGAAACAGTTACAGTTACAGAGTTATTATACAATGTAATATGTATTAAAACACCTGTCAAATATATGCTATTTGGTAAGATAAATATGTGCCATGAATTAAGTGAGAAAACGCCAGAATATGTCGAGACGTCAGTACGGATGGTCCCCGGCGGCCGGCCGTGCCAGGTACTAGGTGACTCTGAGTGGAGCGGTCTCAGAGCCGCCTCGTGCCTCAGCCCGGCGCGCCGCCGCCCGCCGCCCTTCGCCTTCCGCCCTCCGCCCGTCACAGCGCCGGCGCGACCCCTTCACCGGCGCCTTGCGATGCTTTGGCGATTTAGCTCCGTGACGTGTTGAATGCTCATAAAGCTAGATTACCAAAGCACCGCGTGGTGGCCCCTCTCCGCTCACCGCAGCAGTACCCGCCCAGGCGCCCGACGAGAGCCGACGAGCCCCGACAGAGCCCGACGAGAGCCGACGAGCCCCGACAGAGCCCGACGAGAGCCGACGAGCCCCGACAGAGCCCGACGAGAGCCGACGCCGGCGTGCAGTCTCGACGACCGCCTCGCCCGCGGCGCGGAGACTTCACGCTGGCGTCAATACTTAGTGACGCATGGCTCTGCTGACCCGACCGGATGATATTACTGTTTTTATTTAGAAATTTATAACAATATCCCTTATTTACAATCATTTTAAATACGACTAAAATAAATGTTACTTATCCAATGTGTTATTTTAATTAGTTATTTATTTGTGAATACCGATGCGAGTGTCCTAATTTTAATTATATAAATCAATTATTAGCTTTATTATTTATTTAACGAGCGATATGGCATTGATACTTGCGATTCCATTGTACCAATCTCTAAACTAACGTAAAAATCACTAATCTTAATTCTCAGTTTTAGTCCTCCGCTATTCTGTTGTGACATATAAAACTTTATATAGTTATATTTCTTTGACTATGAATTTAATTTAAAACTGGTGACTTAGATAATCGTGTGGCACACGACATTTATGTCAAAAACTACAATACATTAAGAGAAAAATACAAACCCGGTATCTTAAAAATACTAAAATAAGTATTTTTAAGATACCAAGTTTGTATTTTATTAATTATTGTTTTCTATTTATTTTTATTGAATCTGTGAAGAATTTTGAGATTGAATTGAATAAAGTTCATTATAATGCGCAGAGATGTCGCTTATAATACATAAAAGTAAGTTCTTATGTACCATATAATGATTTACGTTTTCGACCCAATATTATTATGATCTTTTATCATAATAATATTGGGTATTATTTTCTTTTAAATGTTTTAAAATGAGGCCTTATGAAAGGTCTACCAAAATTGTTTTAAAGTGTATAGCGAAAACGTTTATGAAATTTGCCCTCAAATAGTCTCGTAGATTCTCAAAGCGAATCCTTCATAATTCCTTCTTCGAACATTTTGATATTTGAATAATCTGACGCACGCTAAGACACTTATAGGTACTTGTTTACTTTCTATCTATTTACATCTCAAAATAAATATTTGGTCAAAAAACTGTTGTGAGTATAATGCAAAATAAAATATATAAATACAAATTTCTGCACTGAAATGATAAATAGATTCAATCCTACCACCTTATAAGTTTACAATTTTGTTTGGTAAAAAGAAAAAGGGAAAATGCCTAAAGTCAAAGTAGCCTGTAGAAATAAATGCAAAAATATGTTTGGTTGAGTCGGACTAATATTTTAATCCACACCTAATTATATGTTGTTTAAATTAGTTTGACACTTTTAATTTTAAGGATATTTTGACATTCAACTTGTACAACAGAATAGGGAAATCTAAATTGAGTAACTAAAATTATTTAATGTCAGATAAAAATTAAATTTAGTCCTGTCATTTTAGTCCGTTACAAAATAGGGATCGCGATCTGACAACACTAAAGCTAAATTAAGTTTGGTATAGTTTGTGCCAACGAAATCGCCACCACTGTCGACCGCGCATCATAAGTATTACGGTTGTACTTTGCTCACCATTCTATTCAAAATCATGAACAAATTCAAATATTAAATCATTTATTCAACATGCATATCTATTAACTGAAAATTATACAAAACCCGTTCTTTGATGCCCGGACCTAGAATACACAAATTAAACCCATACCTAGTTATAAAAAATATTTTGACCATATTTTATTTACGATATTGGGTACCAATACTGTTGTGCATGAACTAAATTTAAGTTATTCGCATCTCTTTCAAACCTATTCATTAAGAAGGGGTGTAATGACTTTATGTCTAGTTAGTTGACACTGGACTTATTTTAATCGGCGTGTTTTATGATGCGCATTAAAATAAGACAAAAACGCACGAAAGTAGCAATTTTAGAAACGTCAAATGACGTCACCGGTCATCCGTATTTTTTGGTTATATTGTACTGAAAGAGTAGTACTGAACTTAAATATAATTTGGTTCGTGCACAACGGAATCGGGGCCATTGACGTTTTGTTGCCTGTCTTTCGCAGATTACTTTGTGCTATCTTATCTATCGGCAGGTATTTTGGAGCCAAACAATATACTTTAAATTAGTTTTTTTCCACGATACTCTTACTCTTTTATCTCATTAACTGGTACTTGCTTGTGACCGACTGCCAGCCACATTCGGCACTTCAATGTTGCGAAATAGTTAAATGTTTTATTGGAAAAAATATTTAATATAATTATTAAAAATATCGCAAATATTGCACAACAGTGCAAATATGGACATTTTTATCGCATTGAATGAGTATGTTTGTAATATAAAGTGAAATATATTATATATATTAATGAAAATATCAAATTGTCAACGGTGTATCTAAAAACAAAAAATAATAGTATATTTCGATACATGTGCGGATAGATTGTCATTTCTTCACAAGTCTCGGTTTGTTTAAAAAGCCCGTCTTGCTAATTTACCGCTGATTCGAATTTGCTGATTCTCTTTATGATATTCCTTATTGTTCTTGTGACAAATTCCGTTCCCATATCGCTGCTAGCACCGTAGCTCCCTAATGTTTCGATCTCCCTGGAGCAAACTACAAGACATAAGGAACACGTCGTTTGAAACATCCTAAATGCAGTAATGGAATTTCGATGTTTCCCATCGGTCCGAAGCTCACTGCAATCTAATCATAATGTAGTGTGAGGGCAACGAACATTGGTTGGTTGAGTGTCGTGTAATGGACGGTGTCTGGTGCAGGTGAGGGCGGGCGCGCGTGGCGCTCGCAGCCGGCGCCGGCCGCCGTCGGGGACGACGTGGACGGCGGGCCCGGGGCCGTCGACGAGCTCAGCGACGCCGCCATGGACGCGCTGCTGCGGCACTCGCAGCCCGCCGCCGTGGACGACCTGCTGCCCGCCGCCGGCCCGCCGCGCGCCCAGGTCAAATGTCACTCCTCCGTATCCCTGTCACATCTGATGCTGCGTTTCAATCGGCTACTAAAAGATGGATTTGCGTCGGAGGAAGGAGTTGAATTTGATATTATTTATGTCAAAATTTAACGAATCGTTAGATAAACCATCCTTTGGTAGACTATTCCAACCCAGAGCAATAAAATTTACTTCGAAGTACTACTAGATCAGGTTTTTCTTTGCACTATAGATTGATATCAAACGAAATTAAATAACACTTTAGCATTTAAATTTTTAGACTATCTTTAAATAACAGTTTGAAGTGTATCTTTGCAGTGCGTGCTGCAGCGGCTGGTGCGGCGCATGACTCGCGTCCAGCTGCCGTGTGCGCCCGCCGCCGCCCTCCGCGCCCTCGCCGCGGCCGCCGCCCGCCTCGGGTACACGGCGCGCCGCCTGCATCACCCGCACATGGTACACTCACACACACACACACCGCCCGCCTCGGGTACACGGCGCGCCGCCTGCATCACCCGCACATGGTACACTCACACACACACACACCGCCCGCCTCGGGTACACGGCGCGCCGCCTGCATCACCCGCACATGGTACACTCACACACACACACACCGCCCGCCTCGGGTACACGGCGCGCCGCCTGCATCACCCGCACATGGTACACTCACACACACACACACCGCCCGCCTCGGGTACACGGCGCGCCGCCTGCATCACCCGCACATGGTACACTCACACACACACACACCGCCCGCCTCGGGTACACGGCGCGCCGCCTGCATCACCCGCACATGGTACACTCACACACACACACACCGCCCGCCTCGGGTACACGGCGCGCCGCCTGCATCACCCGCACATGGTACACTCACACACACACACACCGCCCGCCTCGGGTACACGGCGCGCCGCCTGCATCACCCGCACATGGTACACTCACACACACACACACCGCCCGCCTCGGGTACACGGCGCGCCGCCTGCATCACCCGCACATGGTACACTCACACACACACACACCGCCCGCCTCGGGTACACGGCGCGCCGCCTGCATCACCCGCACATGGTACACTCACACACACACACACCGCCCGCCTCGGGTACACGGCGCGCCGCCTGCATCACCCGCACATGGTACACTCACACACACACACACCGCCCGCCTCGGGTACACGGCGCGCCGCCTGCATCACCCGCACATGGTACACTCACACACACACACACCGCCCGCCTCGGGTACACGGCGCGCCGCCTGCATCACCCGCACATGGTACACTCACACACACACACACCGCCCGCCTCGGGTACACGGCGCGCCGCCTGCATCACCCGCACATGGTACACTCACACACACACACACCGCCCGCCTCGGGTACACGGCGCGCCGCCTGCATCACCCGCACATGGTACACTCACACACACACACACACACCGCCCGCCTCGGGTACACGGCGCGCCGCCTGCATCACCCGCACATGGTACACTCACACACACACACACACCGCCCGCCTCGGGTACACGGCGCGCCGCCTGCATCACCCGCACATGGTACACTCACACACACACACACCGCCCGCCTCGGGTACACGGCGCGCCGCCTGCATCACCCGCACATGGTACACTCACACACACACACACCGCCCGCCTCGGGTACACGGCGCGCCGCCTGCATCACCCGCACATGGTACACTCACACACACACACACCGCCCGCCTCGGGTACACGGCGCGCCGCCTGCATCACCCGCACATGGTACACTCACACACACACACACCGCCCGCCTCGGGTACACGGCGCGCCGCCTGCATCACCCGCACATGGTACACTCACACACACACACACACCGCCCGCCTCGGGTACACGGCGCGCCGCCTGCATCACCCGCACATGGTACACTCACACACACACACACACCGCCCGCCTCGGGTACACGGCGCGCCGCCTGCATCACCCGCACATGGTACACTCACACACACACACACACACCGCCCGCCTCGGGTACACGGCGCGCCGCCTGCATCACCCGCACATGGTACACTCACACACACACACACACCGCCCGCCTCGGGTACACGGCGCGCCGCCTGCATCACCCGCACATGGTACACTCACACACACACACACACACCGCCCGCCTCGGGTACACGGCGCGCCGCCTGCATCACCCGCACATGGTACACTCACACACACACACACACCGCCCGCCTCGGGTACACGGCGCGCCGCCTGCATCACCCGCACATGGTACACTCACACACACACACACACACCGCCCGCCTCGGGTACACGGCGCGCCGCCTGCATCACCCGCACATGGTACACTTACACACACACACCGCACACTTTACATATCACACTTCACTTCTTCCTACACTTCTTTCCTTTTGTGTTTATGTTATTAACTAACTTTTTGTCTCGTATTTTATTCTTTCTAAAACGCCTATCCTCCAGAAGAGAACATTAAGAAAATAAACACGTCTTCACCTAAACGTTGTGCCCTGATCAGAGCGCATATCGGCAGATGGCGGTGGAGTGTGGCTCCGAGGTGCGCATGCGCGCCTGGGCGACGGGGGCGGGGACAGGGGCAGGCGGGGGCGAGGGCGGCGCGCTACTGGAGGTGCGGCGGTCGCGCGGCTGCGGGCTGGAGTTCAAGCGCTGCTTCCTGCGCCTGCGCCGCGAGCTGGCGCGCGAGCTCGACGTGCCACTCGACGAGCCGCTCGGCGAACACACACCGTACCTTATGGATGTCGACGCGGATCAGACAGACTCCTGACGCCCGGAAAACATTGGCGATACATATCTCTTTATTTTATTAGCATTTTTACGAAATACATTTTTATTTTTCCTAGTGTGTTTTGGTTGAAGTAAAAATGATCATTTTTGAATTTTAATTTTTTCCCCGAGGGGTCCGGGAGAAGATCGCGACTCCACAAATCAACCAGAAAATAACGAGAAAGTTGAATAGTTAAATAGTAAGCCAAAACCAGCAGTAAAAAGGCGAATAATAGTCAATACCTCCTTTTTTTATAAAAAGCACAGCAAATGACTCGACACCACTAGATGATATGCAGTAGAGGAGTCCATATGTGAGGATAGCTAGTGAAACATGCGACATACTGCACTAGCCACCCTCACCTTGCTGGCAAGTGCTTTTTCACGCCTCTTTTAAAGGAACCCATGTAGTAAGAAGAAGGGAATATGTGTGCTGGTAGACGTGGCTACAGTGAAGAAGTGACTCCGTAGACCAGCACGCGTACTCCTTCTCTTCAGAACACTCCATGGTACAAACAATAAAAGGCACTTAGCGCAGTTGCAGAGGCTCTAGGGTGTTTGTTACCTCCGCATCGCTTATGATATGCATAGCGCAACGCTGCAATCTATATAGAGTATCGAGAAGGTACTGAGCGGAGGCATCCCAAAGGTGCGAGCAATACTCCACACAAGACGGGACTCCTACATCGAAAATAGCACCAGTATATTTATTTTTAATTTGATCATCACAGCGACATTCTGAAATTAAGACGAATTTAACGACACCTATCACTAGAAAATCCATCGAGCCGTTTAGGCTACAGGCGTGCCAAAGAAATAATATATGCATTATACATTTAATCGAAAATATACACCCAACCGACCCCGCCATAACGCGACAAATACTCCATTTTGCTTTTTTTATTTATATAATTCTCTATCACAGGGAAGGCAAGGGAACTAAAGCCCATACAGCCAATTCCTACGTAGTTATTTCTTTATTTATACCGCTATCCTTTTGCGACTAATGGCAGGCCTCGTCATTTTGTCTAACTTACGATAATATTTTTGATTATGGAATGCAATGTAAGCGGTTATGATAAACTGATATGAAAATGGAATGAAAATAAATGAAATTATTCTACAAATAATAAATCGAAATGAAACACAGAAATATCACGTTGGTCACTTATCAACGCTTAATGATGACGACAATAATTTCAAGCACAATATAAGATATAAAATATGCAGCACCCAACCGACCTCGCCATTACGCGCCAAAATCTCCCCGCGGTATTTATTATACTCGCTTCTTTGTATTAAGATTTAACCAAGGGAAATAATAGTCAAGAATATATAATAAAAGAGTTTATTACAAATTTTCCATTACTCCTAGCTGGGATTTTAGTGACCGGGCCGCCTGTGAGCTGCTGCAGTCCGGGACACGCCTTCATCAAACCGAATTTATCAGGCGAAAATACATATTGATTACATTAAGACTTTCGGACTGAACCAATTTTCATGTATTTTGTACTAAGTATACTTAATAATAATTCAAAAGCTCTTATATTTCGCCTGGACACCTAGTTGACAACACTTCAGCCGTCACAGATCAAGCCATTTGACATAATACACAGGAATCTCTATCCATAATACGTTATTACAATCGTCACGATACAATTTCAATATTCACAGTTATTAAAGCCAGTGAACGAGTCCGGGACTCTGGTACAGATTTGATATCTACATGTCCTACAACAAACGGACAAAGAATGTACCTACTGTACTAAGACAGCGAGCCCGTCCCGTTTATTTTCGCGAATTTAGCTACATTTTATAACAATTTATCAACTAGAACATTCACGCACTTAATTAAACAGTACTGTATTTGTTAATGCTAACATGATTTACTCATTTTATCTCTGTAATGTATCTAGAACCGCAATAATTTACCACCTAGAGGTGAATTTCTATAATCGCTATCGCTTAAGAAATGTAAATTGGGATTGGACGTTAATTAATATTACCAGTATCTAGGATGGCAGCACCGCGCCTTATCACCCCCATACGTGTCCGTGGAATTGAGTACGCAGTCGAGAGGTTCCTTACACCCACGGCACCCGCCGCTACCACACGGACCACGTGCAGGGTTACAAGTAGGCACTTGCCTAATTTTCTAGAGTTACAATCAGTAATGCAATCGATTTACAATAAAATAAAATACATGAATTCAAACATCGCCTGCCGTCTTAATTATAAGGAGTTCTTGTTGAATAACTACATGCATATTAAAGTGATTTTCAGAATAATATTATGTACGTTCTTTAACATAAATCAAAATAATACCATTAACAATTTCACACAGTTTATGAATTCTTTCAGTAATTATTACCTACTTGTATAATGTCAGTGAACTATGAACAATAACCATCATGAAATGCACCGGAAACAATGGCGTTGGAATAATGGACTTGCGTGTGAGCTAATGGCTACAGTACCATTTATAAGGATCTAAATAATGTATTTTAATTTAATAAATATTATAAATAGCCAGTCCTAATACAGTAATGCTGGTATGTTCTGCGCTGTGTTAGCGCAATGGGTTCTACACACGGATTTTTAAAATTTTACATAGTGATAGACATTAAATGTCTCGATACAACTGCAACTATGAGATCTGCAGACATCTTAACATCTCAGATAATATAATAATTGGTTAGTTGTCACCAAGCGACAAGGCAGCATGCCTAAGTTAACACAACCCGCAACGCGTTTGATATGTTTATTACACACTTCCCTCATTCCCGATCTTAGTATCTGGCCGGTGAAATCGACCTCAGTGTAGTAATATCCCTTAGTCCAATTAAGTCGACTTAAATATGCAATATAAAATGGTCTTATTATTAACTTACGCCTAATTCGCGGGTCGGGCGAAGTCTCGGCGCGATGCAGCCGACGCCGGCCCGTTTATTAATACTTTGTCTAAATTCTAAAAATGCGGTATACGCAGGCAAGAGTTTCACATAAAGTCCACAATTATAGTTAAGAACAACACACAAGGTGAAATTAAAACACTTGAAAAGTTAAAAAAGTGGTTTTTGTATGAGGAAAGAACACTAACTAATGAACGGATTTCTTAAACCCTCGCTTCCTGCTGGAAGCCAAGAGAGGGTTACAATAAAATCTATCATCGATTTAATGCTAAGCTACTGTAATAAAATTGATAATAATCATTACGTATATCATTAAGGTAACTAAATAGGTTCACGTTCATTCAGCATTATTTTAAAACACTAATCACTGTTACAAATTTGTGATTGTTTCTTCCACCTCCTGTTCAATAAAAGTATTTACATAATAAATGAGAGTGCCGTGCGGCATCCCACCGCCATTGAAGGACGCGCGGACGAGGCCGCAGCCACCGCACGTTGACCGTTCAGAGATTGATTCCATTGACCGTTAACATAACCTAGAGAGTTTTAGCCTTCTCTAACAGTTCGTTGATAAATTTCTGAAAATAAAAATCAAAATAAATTTATTAATATCTCATGTCACGGTGTTTATTATCGAATTAAAGAGTTATTTTTTGTGTATATCTGGGACGTCTGAGAATAGGCCGTAGATTATTTTTCATACCCTGAGTGAAAAGGGTGGCCCCCAGATTTATTTATAACTTCTTTATATGGCATAATAACGTTTGCTGCGGCAGCCAGTTTTAATAAAAAATTAAGTTTAAGTTAACATATTTGTCTGATAAAGTAATGGGTCATTTATTTAATAAATAATTAAGTATGTTGACCAAGTTTATTGCATCCTTATTAATCCGATTGATTCTGAGAAAAAATATTTATACTATCCACAAACGTGCATTTTATGAGTGAAAATGTTTTTTTTTAAATTAATATTTAAGAAGTTACACTATTAAAATATATAACCTAAACACAGATTTGAAAAAAAAACACTTCCCATCCTGAAACGAGCGATGCGAATTTCACTATCCCCTAGCTCACTGGTTTAACTACTGAGCTAGCGAGGAGTTGCGGAACCGTATACTTATTTTGTAATCTTTCTTTGCTTTCTGTTTATTACACGTCCAAAACCCAATGTGAGTTTTAATCGTATTGAGAAGTTTGCGATCGTAATTGCGTTCAGCTGATAATCGCATACATAAAAAATAGTTCCCATACATTCAATAGAGGCGCTGCTGTCGCTTTCATACAATTTGACAGCTGACGATCAACACGATCCAGACGTTTCAATTCGATTTATATTGACACTAGGCATACTGTACTACTGTACTGTTTAAAGTGTATCGACTTGTTCAGATCTTAGTTGTATTTATATTACAAACGAATATATATAATAAAAGGTAGTTTACAATACTGTACACAAGGGGCGCTGCTTTAGTTTTCATTGGATTTAACATCTGACCACAAACGCGATGAAGACAATTCAATTCGATTAAACCTTCACTAGGGGCATAGAACAAGTATATTTTTCATATAGGCCGAGACTCTCTCTACCGTTACGGTTACCTCTAAAAAAATATAATTACCGTCAATAGTACAGTAACGCATTGTTTTTTGTATATGATATAATCGATAATTTAAATCACACTATGTAATTACTTACATTTACATCTTTTTGTGGTTTTTTGGCATCCGCTAATAATTTCTGTAACAAACAATTAATATAGGTAATGCATGTATGGAAGATTATACTGATAGCACGGTATATCAAAATACTGTATTGTGTGCTGTGCCTACTTATATTAAATACATTATTACACGCATTAAATTAAACGAAATTAGTGTTTCGAACAAATATTGTTTCTGAGAAAGGTAGCTCAGTAGAAGATTAACACTATCAACAACAAACAAAAAAAAACAATTAAAATAAATAACCAAAAAATAATATATTAATATCAATCAAATAAATAACCGTAATAGTTAGTGTGACGTGCTGCTTAAGTGTGTATCTAGTACTTTTGAGGATGACCTATATTAATATATTTGAAGTTTAATTTATAATGTATATAGAACGCGTACCCCGAGGTGTGAGCGGCGCACGTCGTCGCTGTCCATGTCGAGCAGCTCGTCGACGTCCACCTCCACCTCCTGGCTGGAGGCCGCCGCCGGCCCGCCGCCGCCCTCCTGCAACAGATGCGACTCACTCATAACAGGCTGTCATTCAGGTCAGAGCACTCAACCAATCCCACTGATCTGACATATATCTGGAGACAGGCACTAGGTGAGCGCACTTACCGAGGTTTCGTACAGTTTTTGTAGCTCGTCATAAAGCCACATCTCGACCGCGAGCCGCTTGCGGATGAGCGACATCTGGTGGCTGCCATACTTTGCAGTAAGAAATTTTTCCCGGCGCTCTTTGACCTGAAGACAGACGCATAGAACAAAATTTAAAGGTTTCATAATGTTACAACATTATTATTATTAATACTGCTTCAAATGACCTTCGTAGTTGGTCAAAGAGTTGTGGTCACACGCGGTTTACTTTTGTTATTGTGTCTGTGCAATGGTTGGCGTATTTCCAATATGTTTAACAAAGAAATTAAAAATCTCTTTTGAAGCAAGTAAAACTTACGATTGAGGGTTACTTGTATTTACTCAACTCTTTCGATGTAATTGCAAACTTTGTAAGCGTGATTCACGTTTCACACAACGTATTTTGACGTTTATAATGTCGTGTTTTGTCTTAGTACTTTACATTGCAGAAGTTTTCGTTGATCAATCAACCAATGTCTCTAGGTTACACGATTTCAACATAGGGTATTATTTAAACTTTGTGTTAATATCAGTGTCGGTAAGCTGAGTTTGTTCGATAGATCTGGTAAATAACATCAATACTTGTTCACACATCATGCCCCTCCTCTATTCTTTATTAACGAGCGGGTAACTCAAATGGCTATTCTAGTCACAAAAATAAGATAAAAATTATCATTTAAACATTAGCGAATTACCTCTCCTTTGTCACTGAAGTTGACGTGTAGTTGAGACTTGGCCGGTGATCGCTCGGTGGGCGAGAGCACCGGGTGCGCGGGGGCCGGGGCCGGGGCGGGGGCGGAGGCCGGGGCTGCGGGGAACCCGCCCGCCGCCACTCCACACTCCATGCCGCACGCCGCCGCTGCACCGCCCGCGCCGCGGCTCTGGAACCGATACAGCCACGTCCAAATATCAACCGAACTTCTTCAATGCGTGCCCACAAAGATTTATCCGCGACGCGTTCAAATATCTACTTTGATAACTAACGTAGTAATTACCTAACCCCACTGTGGCCGCGAGCTACCGAGCCTCGACCGATAGCAATCAGACACAGCCAAGCGTGGTTCCTTCTTCTATTTTATATGGCAATAAGTAATTTTTAAGATGCGCGAAAAATGACGAATATATTCATTTCCCTCCGATAACTTAGATGTTAATTTTTCACAAAATAATATAATATCCACAAACTCATTTATAATCTCACCCAAAGTAATGAGCATTGTTATCGTGGATACCTACTAGATAACTGAAAATAATATTTAATTTTATACATATTTTGTATACGAGAACGTAACAAACAAACACAAATATCCATAACGAACAAATAATTAGACATGTTTATTATACAAACACCGGACTCGAACAACCCTTGTAGTAGTGATTAGAGCAGTACTCTGGGTTCTCATCTTCTCAGGAGAATCTTATCATCATAGAAAAGAATAATGTACAATACAAAAAACCTACAAATTTATGAAAGAATACTGTTATTTTACGGTTGTATATATACTTTCTATATATTTTCTTATGAGCAATAGACAAACCTCCGTTGAATAAAGGAGGTAACTATATCATAATTGTGAACGCCTTTCTGAGTTCGACTAGTTCGCTGTACTTTATTGTGACAAATGTATCTAAACAGGGTAGCTCTTGGCTTCATCTCACTTGATGGTAAGTAACGATGAAAAGGCTGAATATTATATGTAATTATATAAAATTATACCGATTCTAATTATCCTGATCTCACCAAAGAGGAACAAAACAAACTTGAGCGGCTTCAAAATGTTTGTATTAGGTTTATATTAAACAAAATGTATATAATTACATAGATTCGTTAAGCAACGCTAGATTTTATGTTAGTATACTTTTGAAATAACAATAATGGATGATTCCATCTCACTCATCATAGTGTGCGTGCGCGCGCGTGTGTGTTGTGTGAATTAATTAGCTTATAGTCGGCAAAAAAAATATACTAAGCTGGACGGGGACAGCAAGAAGTTGGTTCTCACTTTTCCTCTCCACCACCTCATTCTGCATGATATCAGTCTAGCTTGCTGTGGCAAGGGAGCAGGGGGTCCTGGGGATCAGGGTGCATCAAAATGCACCCTGACCAGAACATCACCTTAGGTGGTATGTATCAAATACCTAGGAAGGGGTTATCCCGAGGTATTTAGCCATTAAAATAACAATTATGTAGTTTTATTTAAACGGTGATTTCATAATGTACCACATCCTGATCGTAAGTTGATATTCTCCGGACCAGATTTTAAGATTTCATAAAATCGTATAATAATAGGGATGACGAAACAGTAGAATCCATATAATGGCGCGATACTGAACGGTAAGCACACATTTATTTACAGAACGACAAATACCAAATGCTGACTGGTGGTGTCTCATATTTTGAGTGAAATGTGAACCAAAGAAATATGCGTAAATAGATTACGCTGAAGTATCGCCCAAACGTCACGTCACCCACGGAAATAGGCGCTGATGCGGCTGCGGGCGGCGCATTTTCATTAATTTTTTAACCTTTTAGTTACACGATGGTTACATTCACAATTAAGAAGTTTAAGCATGGTGTATCACAATAGCTATTATATATACTTAGTGTAGACATTCTTGAAAGTGTCTACACAGCATGAATGGGTAAAAATAAGTTTAATTTTATGCAACCAACCACAGCGAAATGTTGCTTCATTTTAACATTGCACGTAATATACCTTGTTTGTATATATAATAGAGCATAACAATTATTTTGTGTGCCAATTATTGCGCGAAGAACAGTTAACACTCGTGGAATTAATATATACTATGTATATTTCTCCGTTATCTAGTGTCCATAGCACAAGCTTATAACGATGCTTAATTAGGGCTACAGGTACATAATAGTTAACATTTGTATCCATATATTTTCTTAAGGTAACCAAAGAACAGGGTTTATAAATGAATATTTATAATATGACGAAACACTTATCTTATTTAGTCGTCTTATGTAGTAGTCTTAGCCATGATTTAGTCGCGGTTCGCTTCGACCAATACGGATGTATTGTCGCCCTAACCATTCACTCTTCCTGTACCTTAAGCAAGCTGTCATAAGTCTCACCATATCCGTGGGCCAGAAAAGCCTGTAGACTTCTTGGTTCTCGCCAAATTACATTGACACAATAATTGTTCCATTGATTCCTGGTTTTCACCATACACTGTAAAACTGTGTTAGCTAGAGTAACATTTAATGTAGCGTTTGGTTGGTAGTAAAACGTCCTCTAAGCGCTTCAGCAAATATACAACAAACAGATGCACTATATAAACAAGACTATATTTTACCACATCCGTAGATATATCTATCCATTCTCCTTAGAAGAAAGTACAATTTGCGTAGGTACGCGTGGTAGCGTGCTGCTGCGCAAAGGCAGCATGACGTCACGCTCCAGGAGTTCGGAGGTAAGCGTCACATTATCAACACTTGCTGTTCGCCGGCCTCGAAGCTGAACTACTCGTTTTGCGTAGTATTACTGTACAATATGTGTAAGGTAACTTTAAATGATATTTACTTGTTTCTAAGATTAGAACACACTATGTTGGAAGAAGTGAAGGTACGAGATTACTCAAATGATGGCCCATTCATGAACCTTTTAAAATAAATCTGAAAATGACAACACACACTCACACACACACAGACAGTGTAGCAAACAACTTATAAGTAAAGTTCGATATAGCTATAATGATTTCTTTTGAGCCATGGTTTTACGTAATCAACACTGTTATATGTTTCGCTCATTTTAATGACTGAAGATATATTTGTATGTTGATTTAAACACACAAGATTCATTATAACCGTTATTTTTTAATCTTTTAAAAAATAAGGTTTTAAATCCTTCTGACCTTCAAAAATTATTGCAACAAATTTTATAGTTGCCATTTTAAAAATGTTACAATAAAAATTTCTCCAAAACTATTGAAGATAAATTAATATTGAAACAAAAAACATTTCTTTGAAGGATGAGTTTATTATAAATTACAAATATTTCAAGATAATAAAATATAAAACTACTAACGTCATTGATATCACATGGCTATAGCAATGACTGGCCTACTGTTTGTTCTGGGATGAGACTGGGAAGGTTTAAAAATATAAATATTGATATCATGCGTCTCAATAACTATTATGTATTGTAAATGGATGCCATCGAGGACCGCGCGAGTCAGTTAGTGTATAAATAGTAGTGGTAGTTCCGGCAGTGAGCGTGTCGAAGGCGAAGCCCTTCCAAACGTGTATATTCTTCCTAATTAGATTTAAGAGATCTGATTTCACGAAGATCTATAAATTTAACAAGTTGACGACATGTTGTTTTGAGCGTTAATTAAGAGCGTGATAATCTGTATTCTAGAAGTTGAGGTTAACATATGATATGATTACTTGAACAAAACCTCAACAAACCTCATCTCATATGCACTTATCATATTTTACACAAATAACTACTTAAATACCTGACTATATATGTTATGATATATTATAACGTGATGTTTATCTTAGTCTAACCAAACCGAAGTTATTTACTCTGCACGAAATAGTGTTACAATCTTCCGAAAAATGGGAATTTTTGATATAAATCGATCAATTGTGAAATAGTTAAAAGGAAATTAGCGTACCTGCAATACTCCTGGCGTGAGATTCATAATTTAGAAATTACTCTTCTTTATTGATTCAAGTCCGGTAGGTAAACAAAATACCAGACTTTTCTACAAAATTCTGAATAGATGGCAACTCTAAATACGTTATAAGTCGATAAAAATAGATAATGATAAGCTTTCGTGAAAAGACTGGCTCTTCGTTTGTTTACAAAGTCACCTGAATTATAGAATGTATTAATATTATTTTAGGTAATATACGTATGTATTTATTTCAGTACATTTACCTTATTCTGTAGTAAATACTAAAATACTCGGACAATTGAAGTATAATTAAGTTCGTAAAACTTTAGACAAAAGGAACGACCACAGTGTCGAGTAGTTGGTTTGGTGACAACAGTTATTTAAATGATTGAAACAGACAGATCACAGGACATGAGGCGCGTTTGTTCGCGCAAGTGTGGCGGTGTCGGCTACTCGGCTCGGCTGCGACCAGTGCGGAGTCCTCTTAACATCAACACGTACCGGGTCGAGACGCGGTCAGTGCCCTCGGGGGCCGCTGCTCGACGACGGTGACGACGTCCTCTTCGTTCAGTCCAGCCGCACTCACTCGACGTCGACACCACAAACCCCGCGGGGAAACAGTACACACACAGGCTATCTTCAAACGCGAGATCACCTTCGATACGTTACCGTAGACAAGCTTCAACCGGCAGACTGCAGCCGAAGCGTCGATCGGCGGCGGCGGGGCCGGCAGAGTGTATGGGGGGGGGGGGGGGGGGGGGCGATGGCGGGGCAGCGGCTCAGCTGATAGCTGCGTTCTTGCTGTCGGCCGTCGCCATTGACGCACATCTTCACGGGAGCCGTATCGTTCATAAAATTTATCTCCCGATATGAGATAATTTTTTTAATCTACACATTTTTACAAAATGCGATAATACAACAATTATAATTATAATGTATGCATTCCCAATAGGTCGTATTGTAAAACCTTTTTTGTTTATATCAATGATCTTTCCCTAACTGCACATATTGTTTGTATGGTCACACAATTAGCGGTCAATGCACTTAATTTAACATTCTTATGAGTCACCATATCTACGTTGAAATCATTAAGTTAAAATAAAAGGTCCATCGAGTCGGATCGAAGTAATAAAGACAACTGTGGACAAGGCTCCTGGGTTCGAGTCCCTGTTAGGGTTAGGTGTTTGTGTGATGAACACCAAAATGTTTGCATTTATTATTAAATGAAGCATAGCAAGTGTCTCGACACCGCCTGTTTATGTATGTATATAGTTAATATTGTAAGATCAAACATTTTAAATAAGTTTTTCTATATACAAACCTAACGACCCAAAGAATAAAGGACAAGCCTCAAACAAACACCAACTAACCTTTTCATTTATAATAATTATAGCATACTGTCCACCCAGTAATAGGTACAATGGCTGACATACATGGCCAACTGCAAAAAATAATTTAATATTGGATAAATTCCTGCATTGAATTATTTTTGCTTTTTAGAAAAAGATAAAAGTTAGTTGGGTGACCGTCACCGTCGCCGTGCTCTAGACTAGCCTGTCTGATAGTCTTTGTTACAAATACTTGAATAGCTTTAGAAAATAAAAAGAAACACGCGCCTATAACATTTGGAGGTTGACTTCGATTTCCCTGGGATCCCATCATCAGATCTGGACTTGGTGACAATAGACCGCCTTAGGAGTATACTCAATCGAATAAAATAAGGTATTTTGAAAATCTATTCACAATTGACAGAGAAATAAAAACAAAATAAAAAAAACGGTGAATAGAGAACCACGTTGCAATGTTGTTTGACATAATCATAAAACATTGTTTTAGCTGGCCTTCTCATACAATACAACCAAGTCATTAAATTCACTTCTAAGATTTGCCGACGACATCCATAACAAAGGCTCCTCCTAATACAATTAAATTTTTGACAGATTAGCATTTAGCCGAATTATTTGTGCCGTGAGATATTGACAGCAAATACATTATAGAGGACACGCCGCAACATCTGCTTTGTTCAGGGTGGGTTCATCTCTCTCGGTAACTTTGTGAGTAGATAGCATCAGTGAATATTGGCTATAGATACTAATTAAAATGATTAAACTAGCATTTTATAAATACAAGGTTATATTGTGATAGAATTTTCATGTCTTTAAGACCTTTAAATTAATTAAGAAAAAAATCAACTCAGTAAAGGGAAAGTTATAAATCACGAAATAATTAACAATAGGTAACACGAGTATTACACCTGGTTCTTTCTCAAATGACGGCCCAACTAATTGGGATTTAAATGCTTATTAAGAATTTTATTGTGTCTAGATTTTGTGGCTTCGACATATGGAGCATCGCAAAAGTAACGAAGTGGATTTGGAAGGTTGATCGTGTGTAAAAATGTTAAAATTCTTTCAATATTTGAGAAGGACTTATAAGCTGCTGTATATAAACATACTAAGGCTATATTAATATTAAGTAAAAAAGTAGAATTCAAAAAGATCGGTTAATTAATGTATAAAATTAAAATAAGTACGACCATGATACATATGGCCGTACTTATTTTAATAACAAACACAATGAATAAATGAAATATGAAGACGGACAAAACTATAATAATCTTTATAATAATTATTATTTATTTCAACAATTGTCTTGACCCGGGGAGGGCGTGTCGAGGGTGCCAGAGGGTGTGCAGCGTTACTCTCCCGAGAGGAGCGAGCACCAAGGGTCCACGAGAGGATGTTGACTTGGCTCATTCCAGGCTTTTTACTCTAATGGGGCACCGGGTTTAATCCACAGGATAAATTACAAAAAAATACTCACGCCGCTTCTGAATTTGAAGAACAGCGACATCGGGCGGCAGGAGCGGTTCGGGCTGCGGCCGGCGGTCGTGCCGACACTGCCGTGTCCGCCGCGCGCGATCCTTTGACCGACTAAGAAATAAGGGTACCCGTCAACCCCGTTTTTTAGTGACTAATGCAGATCGAGCGCCGTGGCTCTCACTCTAGTCCTTTACAGGACAACGCGGAAATAAAATCCACAGTTATAAAGTCGTCCAGTATATCTATAGAGTCAGAGAGCCAGTTTCAACACCTCCATTCATTCCCGCATCCTTGTGAACGCAATTAGTGCGCAGTCGCGAAGCGATCGATCGCACCGTGGCCGTTGCTCGGTGGTCGAGAGCGAACGATCAGGTGCGGTGTGTCGGACGTACTGTCATCGAGGAGTGTCCCTGTGGAGGTTTCCTACTGTCTATGCGCAATCTTGGAGGTGTCTAAAACTCGTCGAAGTATCTATGGGTAGAGAGGGAGCCCTTACGGGCGCAGAGTGTCTAGTACTTACGCGCTTAGGACGGGGTCAATGAAGAGGATCGTAGCAGGCATGCACGGTCGACGGCGGTGCCCGGGGGCGGCGGCGGCGGCGACGTGGTGGGTGGCGGCGTGCGCGCTGGTGGGCGCGCGCGAGCTGGACCCGGCCGCGTGCGGCGCGCGCTTCGACGTGCAGCGCGACAAGATCATCCGCACGGAGGAGTCGCGCGAGATGGGCGCGCGCTACCTGTCCGAGCTGGACGTGGGCGCGCGCCACGAGTGCCTGCGCCTCTGCTGCGAGACCGACTCCTGCGACGTCTTTGTCTACGAGGAGAAGGTAGCGCGCTCTGTGTGTCCTTAATGTGATTATACAACTGACGGGTCATTTTAATATAATAATATCATGTGACAGCCTGCTGGCTGCGTCGTCATGTTGTGTGTTGTGTCTGGATGTGGGTAGTGAGCTGGTGATGAAAGTAGGTATAATTATGTGGTTCATATCAGTCTATTTTGTCTGATTATAATAGATAGTTCAGAATTACTAAAAAATGTTACTCGATGGACAGTTGTTATGCATCCGGGTGATGACCATGGAGGTGATGACTGTGATGACGTAACAAACAAAACAAAATTATATAAAAGATAAAACATATCTTTTGAATAGATATGTAGGTACATAGGTAACATTTTGTCATGAGACATTTTGTGTGAGTTTATAATTTAATAACTAGGTTTAGTCATTATGAACCCAATGTGTAATGTTATCATATCCTCGTTTGATAACATCATACGGGTAGATAGTCCGCGGGAGGGCGAGGGCGCGGGCGCGGGGGCGCGGTCTCTACTGTCGTTTATCATTATTGCTGATTGATGCACGAATTATGTGGCAAATATAATTAGTTACCTGTTCTGAGCAAATATGACATAATAATAATAGTAATAGTGTTCCCAGTCATAGTCCCTGAACCGTCGAAGGACTGGGAAGTGTTTAAATTGATTTGTAAATAATAATAATAATAATAATAATTCGGTGATCTATTTGTATAGAACAGTTTATATTATTTTTGATGATTTCATATTTGAGTTTTCAAAGCCCATATCGATATATGTTCCTAAATTTTGTATGATGATCTCCAACACCTCTGATGTATCCTTCAAATGTTACAATTGACGGTTGCAGAGTCCAGGCAGCTGTTACCTGTTCAACTGCGGGCCACCGGAGGACTTCCGCTGCAAGTTCACGGCGCACGGCAACTTTAGCAGCGGCGTGCTAGCGCTGAGCCGCCGCCTCGCCGAGCTACAGGACCAGGAGCGCCTCGCGCGACACGAGCACGAGCTCGCCAGCCTCAGGTCGGCGCGCACGTACATACACACGCACACACGCTCACACTAGCATACCAACCTTCAGTCGGCACACACTCATACACGCTCGCCAGCCTCAGTCACCTCAGCCAGCAAGAAGCACAACTTAGAGAGTATACCGGCGGTGATCCTCACTCTAGCTCTTAGACTATTCTACTTAAACAGTCCGAAAAAGTTAGCCAAAAGCAATCCACTGAAATTTATTGACTTACCTATCTAGGACGTACGATGCTCCTAAGACATACCCTAAGAGCTTTGTTTATAATTCGATATAATCATTCAATTGTTGTGACTTCAGAGGTGCGACAAGTACAACGTCCACGACGACGACCACAGTGCGGACGCCGCCTGCGCCTCCCCCGCCCCCGCCGCAGCCTCCAGATCCACCTCGTAAGTACAAAAGTACACTATATCAAATATTTACTACTTTTTTGTATACTTAACGGGTTAGCACTTGGCCTCCATCAGTCGCGATGGAAAGTGAAAATAAGACGGAAGATGTAAGCGAGCTACACTCGGATTCCTCAACCACAGAGGTAACTACTAATATCTTACCTTCAATAGCCGAAACACAACATTGCTGTTGGTAGCTAGCCAGGCGGAATCATAAAAATCCCTACCACCAACAAAACCGAGCAGAAAATTTCTGCCTTTACTGGGAATTGAACCCCGGATTTACAATTCTGAAGTAGGTTGTCTCAAGCAATGATCCCAGAGAGGCGGTTTAAATATGTTATCATTCTGATTCCCTTTTACAAAAGAGAAGGAAACAGAGCCAGGAGATAGTATATTCAGATCATTTACGAACCGTGTGTCGTTTTTTCGTAGTTGCCTATCGTTGCTATATAATGTTGTTTTTCTTCCAACTCTATCCACATATCTAAAAAGCATTTTATAACTTCTATTCCATGTACATTATTATCATGGATGATCTACAAACGAATCCTTTCATCTGTTCCCATCCAGTACGTTCTAAAAGCTACTGTGAAGACAAGTAAACAACTACGTCACATTGCTTTGTGTGGTTGACGCATATCATTACGACCAGCCAGCTAAGATTTATCCAGGTACTTCAAGACTCACTCTTTTTCTGTCCGATGATAAAACGTGCAATTTTCTTAATTCAATTCCATAAAAACTTCCACTAGGGGTATTGTTCGTTTTTGCAAACGCAAAAAACGCTAGTATAGCTAAATATATGGATCCAATTGAAACATCTTAAGGTAACGTCTGTAAATCTACAATTGTAAGCATTCGAAATGACTAATTTTAATTCTTATTTTAAAATTATAGGGATGTTATGGTGCCTGTGGCTGATTGTACATTTAATTGTATTCTTATGGTACATCTATTTGTACCTACTTAACTTGATAGTATGTTTAGGTAGGTAATAGACAACCATCATGCAGTCCAAGAGATGGCAGACGAAGGTAACGTTTGTCTATGGACAAGATATGCTGTACGTAGATACGTATGTCCGTACATATTTTTAAAAAACATACGAATTCATAATGAGTCACATTCACGACTAAAATCCTTAGAAAATGAATAGATGCAATTTGATATTGTAGATGATTCCGCTGTTCGCTCTTTGTCTGGACTAGCGAGGGCGCGTTGCCAATTTTGTTTTTGATAAATAAGTTTAATTTCGCACATCGTCATATTTTATTTAAAGTATAAATTTTATTAGTATTAGGTTTGTTGACAATATGACACAAAATCCTGCGCATAGGTTTCAATATACCCAGCTCTTTACTAAATGACCATCTTGCCATAACCACAATAATATAATCTGAATTTAAAAAATGATTCTTACTCATGAAAGAACTTTACTAAGTACCTATATTGGAGGGACAATGTTTGAAAAATCACTAAGAAGAGAATATGTCCTGCATGAATATTAAAATTCTGAAAATTGAGTCCGTCTCAGTCCCCGCCGGCGCCGGAGCGGCCGCGGCCCTCCTCGTGTGTTCGCGCTGGTCCTGACTCACCGACGCTGGCAATGACGCACCACTCGCGGTGCTGCTTCAAAACAGCTGATCACATTGTGCTTGCGCTCGAATAGCCTATAGTAGCGATCATAGAGACTTACAATGCAGTCCGAAACCAATTTAAATATGAATTTTGAGGAACAGATTCTAACGCAAATAGCTTTGATCTCGTTTTATTTTGTACCATCACTGATATTTGTTGTGTGATGCGCGAGAAGCAGGTCGATGCAGCCGCTACCAGTTCGAGTGTCGGCACGGTGGCGAGTGCATCGCCGTGTACAACGCGTGCGACGGCGTGCCTCAGTGTGCCGACGGCAGCGACGAGGCGCCCGAGCTTGGCTGTCCCGCGTCGGCCACCGCGCCCGCGCCCGCGCCCTCTGCCGCGACACTCACGCTTGCGCCGACGGTAGCGCCCGTGCACGTCGCGCCTCCGCCGCCCAAGCCCATGCAGGTGAGGTACAATCAACAACAAAACTAAATGAGTTCCTTCAAAAGTGACAGGAGAAGGAAAGGGGCTGCCACCGTCGTATGCTTAACTAACTATCTTTGCATATGCACTCTTCCCACTGCTCACAATCAAGCGGTGTCAGTCAATTGATTGTCTTTTTGTGACAAATTTGTTAATAGAGGATATTATATAACACAAGTGTCCATGTGGGCAGGTCCTGGGGGACAGCACGGAGGGCGAGGGCGCTGCACGCTGGCCGCACCGCCTCACGCAAGCGCAGCCACCACAGCGACGATATAACGGTATAGTGTACACCTGAATCGACGGCGGCACGGCGAATACTTTCACATCTCGCTTTTTACTTTCTTATAAATAAGGTTGATACTACTGTTGGTATTTGAGCGTTTAATTCAATAACTAATGTGATATCCGTGTACTCGTTTAGTGGGCGAGGCGTCGCGCGGGCCGCACATCTTCAGCCACAAGGGCGGGTTGTTACAGGAGGGTACGGGGGTGGGGGCGGGCGGGGCGCAGTACGCGCCGTTCGAGCCGCCCTGGGTGCGCCGCCTGTGGGATCAGCCGCAGCAAGGTGACCACTCTTTTAATCTACTCCACTTGTATATTAACTGTGTTCTCTGGTTACAGCCGGGCCAAGCCAGCCAATCGTGACATAATAAAAATAATAATTGGCCACGATCAATGCCAGTTTGAGTCCGTGAAATTATTGATAGGTTTTAATAAACTTAAATATTTAATTACTTAGAAAATAGGTTTTAATAAAAAATGTTTTTGGTCCGGTGTGCAGTGGCGGAGTGGGCGCAGGCGAGTGGCAGCGGTGGATGGCCGGAGCCCGAGCCGAGGCCGGAGCCCGACCCACGGCGCGCCTGGCCCGTGCCGCCACCGCGTGAACCCGTCAGTACCATTCCTAAAATGAAATCGTATTCTTAACTGTCTCAAAACGTTCCATAGTTAATTGGCCAATGCCTTGTTAATCCTGTGAGCAGGAGATGCCGATGTACATGCCTGCGAAGACGATGCCGGAATTGCCGCTGGTGTATTCGAGTCAGCAGCAGACCCTACGCGACGGACCCAAGAAGGGCCTGGACCTATCGCGCGGGCCACCGCCCGCTCCCCCGCCCCCGCCCCCGCCCCGGCCGCCTCTAGAGACAGCGCCGCCGCCGCAGCCGCCGCCACCGGAGAGCTCCACCAAAAAGAAAGTTTTGAAGGAGAATGTGAGGATTTTAAAATTTCTTAGTTGTTTGCTTTATTTAAGATATCCTATCACGCTAAGAAACTGGAGACGTTTCGAAATTTCGGATATATAAAGAAATATATATATGAAAAGAACCTTTCATCTAGATTCTAGATAGTTCTAGACTAATAAAAAACCATTGTGAGAGATATTGTAAAACATGCTTAATTTTGATCTGCCTTCAAAATAGTAACTATGATCCTATGCTTGCATAGCCACCAGAATAACTTTCTGCTGAACAGGAGCAGCCACACGATGCGAAAGCAAATGACGTGAGCGGCGACCCAGCGGTGACGGCTGGCTCCCCAGCCCGCGGAGGGGGAAGCGGAGGCGGGGGCGGAGGCAGAGGCGGGGGCGGAGGCCCGGCGGCGAGGCTGGCGGCCGACGAGCGCGACGGGCTCAGCGACCATCCGCCCGCCGCTATACTGTTGCTCGTTCTAGGTATCGTGCTGCTCATATTTTTCAATTACTGACATTTTCTATTTGTCCTCATTAAGATTCATGTTCGTGATGATATAATGTGTTGATGGAATGGTTGCATATTACTCGACTCTGTCAAGTATACCTATACCTAGATTGATTATATTAGGTAATATATATAAGCTATATGTGTCTGGCGCGCAGGCGTGGGCATGACGGCGGTGCTGGGCGGCGTGGCGTGGTCGCGGGCGCGGGCGGCGCGGCGCCGGCTGCGGCGCGGGAAGGCGCCCTTCGCGCACGACGCGGACTACCTCGTCAACGGCATGTACCTGTAGCCGCCGCGCCCATCACGTCGTCTTGTGTCAAATACCATTACTGTGGGACAACATCATTGTAATCGAAAGATAGGGAGAACTATTGGCCGGGAGGCTTGCTGTGAACACAACATATAAAAAGACCATTATTATTAAACCGTCGATTTTTGACATATACTTTGTTAAATATGTCAAAATTCAACGGGACGTTAGCAAAACCATCTAGATTATTGAAACTCAACCAGCTGAATGAAAGACACAGTGGGATTTAAGACACCAACTTTTGAAATCCTATACTATTAAACGGTTGAGCACTTAAAGCAATTTGAGTTTGACTTGTCTAATCGCCAATCTAAACACCAGGAATTGAAATGAAGATCTTGTAAAAAGAATCATCAAGAGATATTGTTATATTAATTAGCTACATGGTCTATTATCGTTTGTACCATCCTGACTGTTGATTATTTAACCACTTTTGACGCTGGGTACTACAGTACCACCACAAGATTCTCGATTCTAAACAATTCTTAAATTCGTTCAAAACTGAAAAATTATTTCGAGAAAGGTTCAACTACGAAAGGCTTTAGGAGTTATCATCAAAAGCTTGTAATAGTAGGTACTGTATAATAATTTATATTTAAATCCAATGGACTTTAGACGATTTTTCAATACACAGATATTTTTTTATCTAGGGAATAGTTTAGGTAGTTTGACGATTAACTTAAAGAAATATACAATAATTTATATCTGAGGATTGAAAAATCGGCCGTGTGTTCGTTATCGGCCTTTATTCATTTTATATATAAAATGTTATTTTTCTGAACAATCAAATATAAAACTGAAATTAAAATGTTGCCGCTGTATACGTGTCGATATTTTGAGTATCATTATTGTATTTGACAGACATTTTTTGTCTTTAATAAACTTTAATTTCAAATTATAATGTAAGTGTACATGTTGTTAAAAGTTAGTTTTTGGATTAAACATATTACACTTTTATATTTTATTTTTATTTTATACTATGAAACGACATTAATTGAAATGAATGGTGAGACATTACACGAGAATGCAACGAAAATGTAACGTCTTATATCAATGATACAACGGCCTCACAAGTAAACTGAACCTTAAGTACTGTCAATGTGACCTATTAAGTATAGAATAGGAAATATGTATAATCAATCTACCCTACCTAAAACTTTCCAATTCTTAGTTAACCTCAGACAGGTATTTAAATGTAATCAAACGACTCTGTTGGTTCAACACTTTAATAATGACATGATATAATAAATGAACATCTACTCTTTGAACGTAAACAATCAATACAGGGCCGGGCCGCACTGTCCACTCACCAAACACTGTATGGCAAAATAACTTATTACGATCACATAAGGTAGGTACCATAATCAAAATCTTTATAAATATGACATTGCTGTACAGTCATCGATCGGCGCGTTATACTAAATATCAAAACAATAATGTTTTGAAAGATCGCCAACTCACAATAGTAAATTCTGACGTTGCTACACAAGTCACTAGAATCGAGTCCACTCAGCACTTGATGTTGCGTCTATTCATACAGCCTGGCCCAATTATGAGATAAGAAGATGGCGTCGTATGTATTACTTTTGTTTCCTCCCGTAATTTCCATTAGCGTTTGATGCTAATATATAAATAATGTACATAAAATAATAAAAACGTATATAAATATATAAGCAATATACTTTATATGTAGGATGTCGTAAATTATATAACACTTCAAATAAACTCTCATAATTTAAATATTCACAAAATTAATATAATTTATAATATCTTTGATATATCTGGGTTGTACCTCTCTTAGAATCATGACACTCCAAGATCTGATTCAATAAAAATTGTCCTTAAGATTACTTTTATTGTAAGCTTGTCATGTACACAAATTTAAATTCATTGTCCGTACACATTTTTGACATCAAAACGACATATTATGAATTCAAAATGGTTCTAACTTAAATTGATTACGATTATTGATGACAATAGAGAACACACGATGCCACCTTCAAAGCCGTAATGTAACTGATTGATATAAACTTATACATCACTACCCGATTGTTTGGTGGCGAGATTCAGCAACGTAAACAGTGTATAAACTACGCAACCTAACCTTATCACAACTAAACGTAAGGTCGCGTTTCGTCAAACACATATTATATAATTTAAGACTCCTTTACCTGGGTCCTCACTACGAGGTCTCGTACCATTCTTAAGTTCATCATAATCTAACCGGCCAAAGCTATCATCACTAAGAGCGGTGTTTCGACTTGATGATTCTTTTTATGATTCTTTTTACTAGAAATCGTAGTCAGAGTCAGGCCAATTATAAACTTACACGTAACAAATTCGTCTAGTGAAAACAACAATTAGGAATACTTAACATATTCTGGTCTATTTTAGAATTGGATTAACAACAACCATTTGTCTCATCTCTATTTATAGGCACTTGATCTGTTTGACTTCAATCAGTGGAAACAAGAGCTCTTTTTGGATTGTATTGATAGCAAAAAAAATCGATCATTTCAATAGAAAGGCGGAGACATTATCAATCCAAGTCCTCGCTACACTAATACATAGTACAGGCACTGTTGTATATAATAGTAATCCATATATTCTATAGGAAATACGTCGTTCATTTTAATTTATAACACACTGTATCATACAAACAATCGTTTTAACTTACAACTAATCCTGAGGGAGGGAAGTTACACATTGATATGAGAGCTCAACACACAACCAATCAAACACCCGCTACCCACACTACCATCGTGCAGACACGTGTACACGTGTGCATGTGTGCATGCGCGTGCGCACACACACATACACACTGGACACGTAACAACCAACAAACACTAACACAATATTTCACAAAGTTTAATAACTTATCACAATTATATAACAATAAAAACTTATTTAAAATGTAACCTGTTCCATTGCAATTTAGTAACCGCTATCTAGAAATGTGAAGCTCTCACAATACCTGCATATAGTGTACGTTCGATCAAACCTCTCCGGCTGTGGATCCTGTCGCGACTCTGAGCTGAGATCTACTGATATGCAAGTGCTTAGA
Source organism: Acentria ephemerella (assembly GCA_943193645.1). Classification (NCBI taxonomy): domain Eukaryota; kingdom Metazoa; phylum Arthropoda; class Insecta; order Lepidoptera; family Crambidae; genus Acentria; species Acentria ephemerella. The sequence continues at coordinate 142,318 of OW971881.1, forward strand.
GCCACAGGTTTTAAGTAAGTTATAAATACACATCATAGTGCAGGCAGGGATAAGGTTCTCACGCTTAAACCTATTTACTAGGCAAAGTAAGCAACGTTAGGAGCTCGTGTAATCAATACTAGGTAACAGGGAAATAAAGATATAATAAAAATACATAAAAAAGGAAAAATATTCTAAAGCGGAAATTAAAGTCGTAACCTCTTACAATCAAAGCGCCTGCGCCTGCACTGGCCACTGGCCCAGGCACGTATTTTCAAATTGTTATATATGTCAAAATTTATTGCCCACCCATGAGATAAATTATTGAAACCCACGAACATTATTGAAAACCAGCGAACCTTTCCCGAGTCCGTCTAGCTACTAGTGCTTGCCGCTGCGACCACGGACGGGTCAGACCTTAGGAGCCCGGTAATGTTACATTCAGAGCTTACTCCCTGCCTACACTGCACTATGTCATTGCTGTAAATAATATTTACTTCGGTCTATATAGGAAACAATTATTCTTATTCTTTGATATATAAAAAATTGCATCTAGCATTTTTATATAAATATAAAAATATAAAAGCACAGTTTCGTGTCGTATGGACCACTTGTGTGTGTGTCGTGAACGAGACATTGAAACAATACTAACACAGTTTCATTAAAGCATCAAAATTATGTCACGTGATCAGCCCACAGACGCTGCTACAGTCGAGTACAAAGTAAATTCACTTTATTTGTCTTTTCATTCGCTCATGATATTAATATATTAATAATCGATTAAGATCGCTCAAACAGTTCGGACGGCGTCCGTACACGGGCGTCCGGCGCGTCCCCACTTGACAGTAGTCAACCACGACATAACAGGTTATTTATTGACATGGTTGAAATCGTTCATCCTTACAATATGTATAGTAATGTATATGTGCTCCAATCTATCGAACTGGACTAAATTCAGTATTATAAAAAAGTTTATAACGAATAGGCCGACGATACGAGAGAGAGTGTACGATTTTGATGAAAGCGGTAAACGTCACACTTACCACAGCCGATCACGATTTTGGGAAATGAACTAACAGTCTTTGGGTTTAATGGCTTATCGAGGTTAAATAGAAGGAAGTCTATGCCTCTGCATAAGCTGCGCGGGGCCTACATGTATGTCTTTATTTGGTCAGATTGTAATGAAATAGTAGTATCGAACATAAATTTCATTTAGTTAATATACAATGAAATATTATCAATCAAGGAGTTGGTGGCAAGTGTAACAGTTTAGCAGCGCCTAATAGAGGAACAGTGTCATGCGAGGAGGGCGGGCCACGCGAGCCCTCGCCGCCATGTGCTCGACGGCAACACTACATTATATCGTGATGTCTAATATAGCTCGAGCAGGGAGCGGACGGACAAGGCACTAGGTGTGTGTGTGTGTGTGTGTGTGTGTGTGCGCGTGCGTGCGTCAAGGCGCGCGTCGGTGTGCCAAGTGACAATTCTCGACGTAGAGGTCCTTGACGAGCAGGTCGGCCGCGTGCAGGCGCGCCGTCAGCCGGCGCACGGCCGCCTCGGCGCGCGCCGCCCGCGACCGTAGGGCGGCCGCCTCGCGCGCCCCCGCCCCCCGCGCCGCCGCCAGGCACGCGCCCAGCCGGCCGCAGCGCTCCGCCAGCGCCGCGCACGAGCACGTGGCCGTCGACGGCGCCGGGGCGGGGGCGGGGGCGGGCACTGCCTCCCGCAGCCGTCGCAGCTCGGCGGCGTCGGCCTGCGCGCGCGCACGGTGCTCGGCGCACTCCCGCTCGAGCTCGGCGAGCTGCGCCTCGAGCGCCTCGAGAGCGACGCGCTCCTCGATGGGCGGCAGAGCGCGCGCCGGCGCGAAGGTCCGCTCGTAGTCAGCGACGCGCGCCACGAGCTCGGCGAGCCGCTCGTCGCCCGCGCGGCGCTCGTCGTCGTAGGCGGCGCGCTCGTCGTCCAGCTTGCGGGCCCAGTACTCCTCGCACCGCTCGTACTCGTCGCGCATCTGCTCGAGGCTCCCCTCCAGCTCCCTGAAATGATCGCACCGAATATGTTAGATGGCTCTGGCCCCAGAACACTAGAAGGAAAGAAACACTAAGTCCATACAAAACATTCAAACGTAACAACATCATTATCTTTCATATACTAACTTCTTAAAAAGAATGTTCCCAATACAGCTCAGTGTATGTTACGCAAATTCTCTGTCAACAATTAATATTTTAAAAAAATCTATATAATATAACATCCAATTTAGAATTGTTTACTCGACTTGGTGCTAAGTTGTTTACGTTGAAACAATAGAGAGTCAAATTCTACAAATAATTTTAAATTGGATAACTTCTTGGATGGAAGTATTTTTCTTGTATTTTGAAAAAGGTTAAAATTTAGTTCCAAACTTTCAAATTTCATAGAAACTACCTAATTTTTTTTTAATAAGTTATTACGAACGTCAAAAATTTCTGATGTGTTGTACAGTGCAGAGACCATCCAGCTTGTAATAATTCAACAATGTTATGGCGATGGGCTTTATTTGAAGTTTATTGCACACAAGAAACCGTCAGTGCGAGAATTAACCATGTTACCATTGCAGGAAACTACGTAAAACTTCTGGTCTCCTAACGCTGCGCGACCTTCTCCGCTCACCTGATTAAATCTCTATATCTCTGCGTTTCCTCGTCCCGTATCGGCACCTCGCCGACAGGATCAGTCTCGGTGAAGGCGTCTCGACTCCGTTCCGAAGGCTCGACCGGCACCGCCAAATCGCTAAGCTCGCGCACCCGCGTCTGAACTTCCATCACATAGTTTTTGAAACAGACACATGAGTCGCAGCTCGTTCTCTCCGTCGTAGGAACACTCTGTACCGTCTCAAAAATAAGTCGAAGGCGTTTTACCACCTCGACGTAATCTACCATTTTTTGATCGATGCTGACTGGCGATGAATCGGTTTCCTGGAAATTGAGAAATATAAGTACATCATTATTTTCTCTTTTCCCACAGCTAATATATGAAATTAAAAAAAAGTAAAGAAAAATACGAGTAGACAGAATTTCTCTTAAACTTCTATATAACTTTTGAGCGTAGTCCAACCTCTATAGCGTCGGCCCCCAGCAGGGAGCGCAGCTCCGCCGACAGGTCCCCGCAGGCAGAGTCCGCCGCCGTCTGTCGCGGCGCCGCGCGCGCCTCCAGCAGCCCGCACAGCTCGTCGTTGCGGTCGCGGAGCTGCTGCACCTCGCGCCGCAGCTCGTCGAGGCGCGCGTGCAGCTCGCCCACGGCCGCGTCCCCCGCACCCACGCCCGCCCCCGCCCCCGCCCCCGCCCCCGCCGCCTCGGTAACTCGAAGCGCGTGCTCGGCCAGGCTCTCCGCCTCGCGCTCGGCCACCGCGACGCGCGCCTCGGCCGCCACCGCTCGCGCCTCAGCCTGTACGCCGCGTTCCTTCTCCGCGTCTAGATCGCACCGCGCGCGCACCTCAGCCTCTGCCCGCCGCGTCACTTCCGCCTCGAGACGCACCCGTAACGAGGCCGCACGCTCACGCTCGGCGACCGCCTCGTCGGCTGCTTGCTTCGCCGCTTCCGCGTATCGTGCTTCAGTCCGTCGTAGGTTTGCCGCGAGTTCGGCTTCCATGCGTGCGTGGCTTTCGTCGACGTCGAGCGCCAGCAGTTGTGCGCGTCTGTTGGCCTCGGAGACGTCTGCCCGCAGCTTGTCTCGTTCGGCCGCAGCGATGTCGGCGCGACGTCGTGCCCGCGCGAGCCTTAAACGGCCGAGGGCCAGCGCGGCGGCGAGCAGCGTGGGACGCGGGTCGCGACGCTCGTCGAAAGGCTCGCCGAGAGCGGCCGTCTCGTCGTCTAACGCGCGCTCGAGGTCGGCCGGCCGGACGGCCGAGGAGCCGAAGCCGAGATCGAGAAGCAGCCGGCGCGGTCGAGGCACGCCGGCGCGCTCCCACGCGTCGACTACGAGTTCACTCACGATTCCAGCGTCTTCATCAGCGGCGTCGTCGTCGAGAAGAACGACCGCCGGCCCAGGCTCACGGGAGCTCTCGATTGACGACGTCAGCGAAGCGTTCAAACGATCGAAAAACTCCCCGACGGTGGTCTCATTGTCCCGCGAGTCTTCAAATATTCGCTCGACGAGACTAGCGTCGATGCCGTCCATTCGCAGATCGCGGCATAGCGCGAGTGCCTGATTGCGGTTGATGCGACGGTCGTGGTCGATCTCGCCGGGGACACCGTCGTCATCGTCGATGGTCGAGTTGAGATCGCGACTCTCCATGGCGGAGGCACTTCTTTTAAATCGCATGCGTTGCGACGAACGATTCCTTCTATCTTCAGCGTCGAGGCGGGACACGGACGCGGCTCGAGGTGAGCCGTCAGACGCGGCAGCCGCACGTTGAGGTCGCGAGCGTCTACCGTACTTTTTCGATCCAAAAACAAACTTGGGGGCCACTTCACGGCCAGAGGAGTCCTCGTCGCTGGGCGGAGCGCCCGTTGACGTGGGAAAAGATGGGGGCGTAGACACTGGTATCGGATCGGGCACGGACTGGACTGAGCAGCGATCGGCGGTGCTGAGAACGGAGAGCAAGCCGTTGCGGAACTGCGTGAAGGTAACGCGGTCAGCTCGCCGCTCGAAGAGTGTGTTGACGAGGGCGGCGCCGCGGTCCTCGAGCTGTAATGCGTCGCACAAATCGAGCACTGCAGATTTATCTAGGGCTTCTTCGTTATCTACGTCGAAGGTTTTAAAAACTGTATACAGCTGCTGTTCGTAAGGATTCATGGACATGCTGTCCATAGCTAATTACGTACGATCTATAAGCGAAACTTACGCACTTTAAAATTAAAGTTATACGAATCACATATTATTGTATTTATTGGTAAAAATTCTATAAAATAAATCTTTGATTTTTATTTGTGTGAATGTCATACATATAATTTTATTTCATGTCATTGTCAAAGTTGCGTTGACGTCAAATGTCATACTACTTTTTATGGTAATAGTAATAACAATCATACTGCCTCCTTAATAATAAATTTCATTTACTTATATGGAATCACTATAGTTAGCTGAATTACATAGTTTAGTGATTCTATATTTGTAACTAAACGTGACTTTAAACAATTATATCTAGATCGATGAACAATACACTAGCATTTTTTCTATATAATCTATGGAAGAATAGTGACGTTTTTGATTTTTGGGTCTATGTTTGTTTATTTACGTACGCAGCTCTATCGTTACATTCGTCTTCTATTTGTTTTCAATATTTAATTAATTCTAGGTCAATAATCCTACTTTAATTCAACAAAGAGTGTAAGTTAGTGACCTAATCATTTTATTAGAACAAAAATTAAACAATTATATTCAACTTTGCAAAGTTTAAATACCCTAGTTTTATAACTTTTATATGATTGCAATTTGAATAAATTTCGAAAATTAATGTTAGAAGGCAAAATTATGAGTGACATATCCTACCAAAAGTTCAAGAATTTTAGGCCGAAAAAACCTGACGGTGCTATTAACGTTGTGAAAGTGTTCTGTACAGTGAGTGCCTTGAGTATTCTGACGATATTAATTACTGCTACTGCCTTTGTTCTAATACGACAATTTGCATTCGTTAACAAAGAAGCTCCTTATACACTACTGAAATCTTTCATTCGTGCTAATCTTTATGCAGATCATAGAATACCTGAATCTGTGTATAACAAACCTAAATTGGTAAAACATGGCAGTCCCATTGAGCAAACTAAGATTGTATCCTGTTATTATAATACTCCTACCCAGTATGAGACAGCCCAACTGCTGCCTGTCAACATTCACCCACATTTATGTACACACATCAATGTTGCATTTGCAAGAATTGTCAATAAGGAAATAAGCTTAGAGAATGTTCAATATAAAGCACTATTAGATATAGTAAAACTTAAAAAAGTTAACCCGAGTTTGAAAATTTTGCTATCTGTAGGTGGTGCAGGCAATGACAGTGGTTTTTCAGACATGATTATAAACCATGCATCAAGAAAAATATTTATTAAATCTATAAAAAGTATACTTCGCAACTATACTTTGGATGGAATAGATCTAGATTGGGAGTTTCCAGCTATACATTTACAAAAAAAATCAATAGCAAACAAACGTGAGAGACAGCACTTTTCTCAACTACTGAGAGAAATTAGAAGTGAGTACATCAGAGAGAAACGTAACTATATTTTAACTGTAGCTGTGGCAGCTCCTGAGACAATTGTTGATGTATCTTATGATGTGGATCAATTAAACTTGTATACAGACTATGTTAATATCATGACCTATGACTTTCACTCATATACAAAGTACACTCCCTTCACTGGACTCAACTCGCCATTATATCCAAGACACAATGAGCAGTTATACTTAGCTACACTTAATATTAATTATACTACTCAAATGTACTTTGATAAAGGTCTAGATAAAAATAAAATTGTTGTTGGCATACCTACATATGGACATTCATTCAGGTTAGTAAACCCTGATAATACTATGATAGGAAGTCCATCTTCTGGAGTGGGCTCACTGGGCAGCATGGGATTTGTAAACTACCCAGATATATGCCTATTTGTAAATAGATTTAATGATGTAGTAATAAAGCAGGACACTGATGCGAAAGTGCCATACCTGTACAAAGACAAAGAATGGGTTTCATACGACTCCCCTGCGAGCGTGGCGCTCAAGGCAGACTACATCAAACGGCTGGGGCTGGGTGGTGCCATGATCTACTCGCTGAATGCCGATGACTTCGGTGGTATCTGTCACCGTGAACGAGGTGCAGAACTCAAGTTTCCACTGTTGCGCTCAGTAAGAAACACGTTATTAGGGAACGACATATTGTTGGAAGCTTAGATACGTAAATACGAAAAATAAGCGATCAATCAGTACCGCCGCGAATTTGATGAAAAGTATGGAATAATCTATGATTTGTAGAAGCCTTATTTACCTTATGTTTTCTTGCCACATATGTGATTTTGTACATAGCACAAGATTTCATGATCAGTTCAGAAAGTGGGCACTGCGGCACCGTCGTGGACGGTGTGGGCCCGCACGAGCCACCGCGCGTGCACTGCCGCGCCGTGGCCGCGCCGACGCTGCGCTCTGCTCACCCGCACAGAACCGCACGCGCATTCATTATACTGGACTTATTAACTTTTACAGTTTGGAAAAAAATGATCGTGTTACTTTACAGTTTCATTATAATGAATGTTTCCACTTGACCGAGTGTGATCCACGAGCTGGAGGATGTTATACTACTGGCCATTTTATATTTCACAGATGGCACATTAAGTTGTAGGATGTGGATGTGGGTGGTCGGTGACATTGGTTTCCTATCTTGGTTAAAGTTACACAATTGAACAACACAAACTAGAGCTTGGAGCTTATTTACATCAAATTATAAAAACTAAAACAAAATTGACTCTGCAGCAAGCAATTTTTCCGTATCTCAATGGAAAATATATTTTTTTTCAACATAGAACATTAGATTTGTAGAATTAGCATTGTTTTTTTATTTGGAATTCATGTACATTCCAAGCGATATACTAGTCAAGGTGGGCAGGTGCCTAATTGTGAATGTTTTTAATGTGTGGGTGTTTTCCCATTTTGTAAGAGGTTATTACGACCCTTTAAATAAACAACTTTTTTCTGTATATTTATTATTTATCAAGTTGTCCCAACTTGAAATCAGGACATATAATGTGTGTTTTCTAATAGAATATTAACCTTCGACATTGTCTTGATAAATATATTGTATCGTTATTCTTTAAATTTGTAAGCAATTTGGATATCCATTTGAATAATTTTACGAAATTTGTGGCAACCATTCATGAACACGACCAATAATATTATATGGTTAGGACTTATCAATTTTGATGTTTTGTCATAAAATAACAAGTGTCAATGGTGGCTCATGACTATACTATTTACGACTAAAACGCGCTGTGATTAGCTTGTGAATCTTAAAACCAATGTAATTGGGGAAAGTTGTGTGTGCCATGGTTTAGTTAGGTTAATACTAGTATATAATCTTTTGTATTATATGTAAGGTTAAGTGAACACTAACTTAGCCTCAAGAATACTAGGTGATTAGAAGTATAGTTGAGTTCAATAATGTATAAACACTGCATTTTTGCAATAGTGACTAATCTACATATTTTGAGTGTGACAAAGTTCTAAACTATTAGTGCAACATAACAGTACTCTCCGCTTCGTCTGTCGAATGGACATGAATAAATAAATAATTATATTGAGTAGTATTAAAATGATAATACTTTGTAAAACTTGGTTTTGTAATTTGACTGATGTAAGTTATTTATTGTTAGGTATGAAATTCAGTTTTGCCTAATTTAAAAGCACCTCTAGTGGCGCGAGAGGGAATTATAATATGGTATTTCAACAGATTTAAAAATTCAATTAGGGATTTTCAATTTTACTGTATATATTTTTGTTTTTTTCGATAGAGTATACTCCTGAGATGGTGTTATTGTCACCAAGTCAAGATCTGATGATGGATACTAGGTAAATCGAGTGTATCCTTATTCGAGTATTTTTGACAAAGACAAACAGTCAAGCAAGTCGACACCCTGACGGTCACCCTTTTAACTTAGAAACTTAACACTGAAATTTGTGAAAAAAAAGTTTTAAACTAAACTAAAAAAACCGACTTCAAAACGCAAACTTCTTTCTTTAAAAATATTTTTAATGTAAGAAGAAATCAAATTTAAACTGATTTGGAAGTGATTTGGCTATATTGTTTACAGAGACAATGGAAAATGAAGTTCCGACTCCAAAAAAATATTTTAAATTGAATATAAATTTGCATTGAAATATTTTACCATTTTAGGGTTTTCAATGAATTAATTAGCGTTGTTAATGCATCTAATTTTGTGGAAGTGTTTAAGTATAAAGAATGGATCCGTATGGCCGTGTATGCCTCATTAATATCATAGATTGTTCAATTTTGTTAAAATATATTATTTTAGGTTATTTGGAATCTTATTTCATATTTAATATATTTTGTGGTTATCAATATCCATTTTATCATATTATAATTAAAAACAGAATAAATGACTTGATGAGACCTGAATGTTGTGTAGTATTATTTCTTTACCATTATTATTTGATTTAATATATGTATATTTAAGTGTTCGTAGCCCAGAGTGGCATGATAGACTAATCAAACCGAAGTCAGTATAAGACTGTGCAGAGACGCGCGACACTGGTTGCAATTGGCGACAATGAAAGACTATTTAAAAATAGTCAGGAAGCTCTTTTAATATGGCACTACCTTAAAGTACCTACCTAAGCTTTAAGACTAATTAAAATACATTTAAAAAAGGCATCGCTGACTGCAATCAAAAGCGTACTCTGTAAATAAGCTCATCAAATATATAAACATGTATTTGCAAGTAGTCATTCGATATCGAAAAGAAAAGAACTATTAATTCTTTGTCAATTTTATAGAATACCCTTTTGAAACAGTACTAACATATCGCACCATTAACAACACTAATGTATTCTTGAATCTAAGACAGCTGTTGCTGTCAAATATATTGCTAAAGAGACATACATATTGTTATAAATCTCTTAAATTAATTGTAATAAGTAAAATTACTCCCCAGCTTCATTTTAAATCAGTTGTACAAACATTATGGCTTACTCATGGCTTTAGTAATTAACATATATTTTTATCAAATAGACAGTATTATCAAGTTATAGGCTTGATAATAATCCAAATTTTAATATAAAACTAAAATTAAAATATGTAGTATCATACATTAATAGACTTAAATTGAGAAGGTATTTAGAATGAGGCTTTGTTTATCAACTGTCGTAAATTCTAACAAAGAAAAAGCACCGAAGCATTGTCAACAACTACATAATATTTGAATTGAAACTGTGTTAGTGCCAAAGTTTATGTAATATATGTGTAGGTTATATGGTTACCTTACAAATTAGGATCTACTGTTTATGATCTCATAGATCTCACATTCTATGCTTAGGCTACCTATTTAGCTTAAAATAACCTTTAAAAAATTATGGCTGCATCATTTTGCAAAACAAATATTAATACTACTTACACTATCTACTCGAGGCACTGAATTACATCCTACAGATTTTAAAATAAAGAGGCTTAGACCTTGAAGCTATCAAATTAAAAGAGTGTTATGACAATAATTATAAAACATATTTATGACACATTACATAGCAGCTAAACCCTCATAATATCAGTCAATATGTATATATGTTGACACAAGGTTCTACTTAAGAGAATGGGCCCACTTTACATTCACCCAACTGTGCAAACTGCTAGGCAACTAATAATAGTAAATAAACTTAAGCAAATTATCTTAATACTCTTAAATCAATCTGTTAGTAGGATATGTGCCACTCCATAGGGAAGTTATTTTTATGAACTCACAAAATACTGCTTACAAACTTTAAAGCTAAGAGAGCACAGAAAACAGTTGTGATGAGTATTTTCAATAAATGCATATTCTAATGAGATTACAAATATGTATTGGCAGTTTATTCAGTAAACAGTAATGTTTTCTGGGAATGTGGGGTACAATACAGTACAATGATCAGCATTGCTCACAAGTAGTATCACACATTCATAATAAAGCTTAACAGCAAATGGTCAATCCACCCATAGCACTGTCACATTTAATCTATAAATTACAACTAGAATTGTAGATTCACACAAATTGTAAAATTCATCCGTATCACAAACTATAGGTTTATATATTCTATACATCTCTATATGCATACATATATATCATATGTATATATATACATATATATATATAATATAATAGTTGAGTATCTAAATATTAGGATATGGCAACTTAATAACAACTTATTGTCTAGTGGAATATTCTATTTGCTCATAAAACCTGTGAGGCTCCTCGCAACTTTGTTCGTAATTACTCCATATAATCCATAAATTTTTGACCCTTATTAGACCACCGGAACCCACTCAATAATAGAATATCTGCTGTGTCTGTTCTGCATATTTTACAGATATAATAATTTAGAGATGTAAAAAGTTCCATTTAAACTGTTACATTTAGCATAGATGTTCTGATGACTTATACAGAAACAAGGTTTTGGTATGTCTTCATTGTAGCTCAGTAGTGGGCAAACTTTCCTCAATTGTAACACAACCAATGAACTACACAGCTAGTTTAAACTTCTTTTTCGAATTCATATAATTTACTTAGTACAGCTGGCTTTCTAGCCAGCTGCCTGCGATAATTATATTTTGACATCAACAACCCTTCAAAATTAATAGTATATAATAGGTATACTTATAATTTTGAAAGATCATCAGCAGGCTGGATTGAATACTTGGCCAAAGCTGACCTGCAAGCTGTACTTTGCCCATCACAAATCTAGCTAAAAACATGAATATATTCATACATCCATGAGCTACATAGAAGCTACAAGGTATGATTACAGTACTAGAAATTTTACTTGCTAATTATTAGACAGATTAAAATTATAACAGGACGGTTATGTCGATTTGATGTGCAGTGTCTCATATTCTATATATATAGAAGCAGTATTCTAATTTCATTTGATATGCGTATTTTATATCACATAACAAATCTACTGCCCACTTGTAAGAAGTCCAATTTTTAGATTACAACAATTATTATAATTGAGAACTTCAATAGATAACGTAATTTAGAATTCACAATGATATGACGATGGCCGATCGCCGGAATCTTAGCGGCGCGGCACGAGCACGCAGTGGCGGTAATGTTACGTCTGCAGCCAGTGGAACATGAGACTGTGCACTGTGGGGTAGTCTAGCTCCGCATTAGGCGAGCTAAGGAACTCCTTGAGACTGAGCGAGGCGTCAGCGGGCAATGACGATTCCTTGGTTTCCGGCGCCGAGTGAGCGGAGTTGTCGTCGGAAGCGCAGTCGGAGGAAGCGGCCCGCCACTGGGCGTCGTAACTGAGATCGCACAGTGTAGGCGGCTCGTCACCGTCACTCAGCTCCTCGTCCGCCAGCATAGCGCGGGTCTTGCCGCGTCCTGCTGAGTTGTCGCCGTCGCTGGCGTCACGCGTGCCACCGCCTTCGTGCTGTCGCCGTGCATTCTTTAGGGCTCGGTACCTTCGTGAACGCTCCCTCTGGAGACGTCGCTTCCTCTCGTCGGCTCGTTCTAACTCTTCCGGAGTCTTTTTCAACGAGTTTTTACCAAAAAAATATCTCATGAAAGACTCGTCACAATTCCGTTTTGATAGGTAACTCGCCATTAACTTGTAGTAGTATTGATTATCCATATCTTAATTGGATGATGTCGATTATGTCTTAAATTTTTATATGAGAATCTATAAAACAGAAGTTATTCTGGATATTGCGAAATAAATAAAAATAATGAGAACACAAGGACTGACGATGACGTGACGTCAATGAATTTCCACAGATAAAGCAATCCAGACTTGTCCAAATGACATTGCGTTTAGTTTCTAATAAACCACGATTACTTCTTGCAATATAAGCTTTGATCTATTGATACTTTTTGCTTGTTCTTTATTTTAGTTTTATACCTAATTTATAAACTTAGAGTCACGCTATGTATTCGTCCCAGTATAAAAGCGGAAATTTTGCTCAGTGTCCCCAATAGTGGAAGAAATATCTGGCTTAATTAAAACTTTAATTAAGCCAAACATTTCTTCTAATACTAATTCATCGTAGCTTTGGTAAGAAAATAGTAAAGGTATACAAAATTGCTATCCAAACATCGTTAAAATATAAAGCGTAATGATATAAAGTATTGATAATTTTATATTTCATTTGTGACATTTGACCAAACTGGCATTGATTATTAGTATCATGGTATAATGATTTAGGGGCCTTTGATAGAAATGAATTAATTCGACTCGGTCCTTAACCAATTTGATAAGTGCCGCATACTTTGAAGACCATGGTAAGGACACAAATGATATTTAGATTATATATTATAAAGTATTGTTTGCAGGTATACACCAAATACCTATTCTAATTTAAGAAAAATTTTGTCGAATCTTCACGTCAAATATCGCTTACCGAAAGATCCATGTCGGTATCCATGGTCCTATATGGCTGATCCTAAATATCTCATTTTTTATTTATTAATAAGGCAAATGAAAGGAGCGGGCTATTCGCTAACTTTTACTAACAGCTAAAGTCGTAACCACTAAGTTATTTATAAATCCCTGTGTCTATCACTTTTATGGACAAAATGAGTTTGGGAATGAGCCGACTGGTGACTTGCCAGCAATATCAAAGATTAATTCATAAAGCTGGTGTACTTAGTGTTTTTAGAGATAACTAGAAGAAGATAATATTTCCCATGCCCAGTAAATAAATTGGACACTACCCTTAAACGGACGTCTGGTCGAGAAGTGAGTACTCCTGTCTATTTAGCCAGAGATCCCGGGTTCGAATCGAAGTGAACATATGTGGATTATAGGTTATATTTAAACTCTGTAAATATGTGCACACACAATAGGAAATAGAAGATATTGAGGATCGGAGGAATGAAACAAACCGATAATTAAATAGCTCTAGATGAATATTTTTATTTTATAAAAAAAAATTCAGTCTTACATACTAAAAATAACATAATTAAGCGAATCTTTTATTGTAATGTGTTTCAGACACGAACTTACTTGATGGGACCTCGGTCACGTGGCTGGCAGCACTCGCTGAAGGTCAGTTACATACTTATTCAAAAAGATAGTCATGTTTTAATTAGGTGACCCTCTCGCAGCTTCCCGGTGGCATAAGGCTCGAGGAGCAGGAGCGTATGAAGTCTAGAAGACGGCGATGTGCGTGCGCGGCACGGCGGCGAGCCCGTCGTCCCAGGTGAGCATGGCGTTGAAGGAGAGGTAGAGCGCCAGCGCCGACAGCAGGTGCCAGAGGTCGTGCGTGTCGTAGAAGAGCAGGGCGCGGCACTCGTGGTTGAGCTCCCGCGAGCGCGCCGCCGTGGCCGCCCACGAGGTGGCGCCCGACGTGAACATGAGCAGCGCGCCCGCCCACGCGGCCGCCGCGCCCGCCGTCAGCGCCCACGAGTACCAGCGCGGCCGCTCGCCGTGCAGCAGCTTCATGGCCAGGTAGAAGCACATGTACAGCAGCGCGTTGCCCAGCACCACGTACAGCAGGTGCGACGCGAAGTCCGCGCTCTGCGTGAACAGCCTGCGACCGCCGCGACATCGGTTACATCACACCGTGCCCGATCGCTCCCCGGTAAAAAGGAGGAGGTTCGTTCGGTATTTTAAAGGAAATACGGTTTCATATCGTACTAGTTTGGTTTCATTATTATTCAAGTGCGGTTCTGATGGTGGAGAGCAACAGGAATCGAGGGAACTCCTCAAAGTTTAAAGACTATATAGAGAATTTTATTCGACGGTGTATATCCTGAAGTGGTCCCATTGTCACCAAATCAGAATCTGATGGTAGGATTCCAAGGATATCGAGAACCGCCTTTAACTTTTTTAAGCACATATTAAATGTTTCATATGTTTTGTATTCCAAAGTTAATTGATAACGGATCTCACAAAAACAAAATTTTTAAATCATACCTACAACATTTTTAATGTGACCGCAATTAAAAAATTTAGCATAGAATAGAAATGAAAGATAAAAGGTCTTCGCTCAATGTATGCCGTGCCAGCGTGTGTGTTTTAATTATTATTGGTATTTACTCTGTGATATAGGCTGTTCATAATATGACACATTTGTATAGACTATTTTATTTTCTTTTTCTCTCAGATAAGTACAATTTGAAATATATGTAATTTGAAATATATTGACCTGCCTTAACGGGGACATCCGCCAGTGGTGCGGTCCTCTTGCGGTTTGAGCACTATGTACGTACGATTATGTGAGCATACTGACCCGTAGAGCGCGAAAGCCCAGTTGACGGCGTTGGCTATGAGCAGCAGCACCAGCCGCGCCGTGTACAGCGGCCGCAGCGCCCGCAGCGCGCCCCCTGCCTCGCCCGCGACCTCCTCGCCCCCGCCCCCGCCCCAGCCCCCACCGCCGACCACGCCCCACGCCTGTTGCAAGCTCTGCTTCTCTACACACACAAACCTCCATTAATGTACCTTAAGTACCCTCGCGCTCTCCCGTGATTCGGTCCGTATGCCGCAAGGTAGGCAGGACCATGGGTTGGTGGAAGGAAACCTCCATTAATGTTTTTTTAGTTTAAGTTCTAACACAAGGAAGGTAAAAGGAACAAGCCCATACAGCCATGTTTAAGGCTATTTATTATTTCTTATATATAACGAATCTATTTGCCTCGTGAAGTTTTAGAGCCAAATAGTAATCCTTATTTTACATATTGGGTACTGACCGAAGCGGAACTGGCCGAGGTAGTAGATGCGCAGAGACAGCAGCAGGAACGTGAACACGTGCAGTACTGTGAACACGCCCCAAAACAGCGCGCCGCCCCCCAATACGCCCCACACCACTGCAAAACACAAATTACAACAATAGGTTTATCGAACAGATTGCAAGTCGATTTGTAACTTATAGGACATATTGATAGACAAAATAATCATGAAGGCTGAAGCCATAATAAAAGAAAAGACAAAACATAAGCAAATTAAGACATTGGTTTAGAATTAATATTAGATCGAGGAAAAAGTCTTTTGGCATATAGTATGTATAAACTTGTAATAAAATATCTATAGCTGTATTATTTGTATCTTGTTGTTTTCATGATATTAAAAAGGTGACATTTCAAAAAAAGAATCAAATTAGGAAAATTGTGTTTCCCGCTATATTTTATTTCATTCCAGTTTCGGTCTCTTCAGAATTCTTTAGGCAGTGTCAGGTTAACATCAATAGAGGACTGCCAAAACTACTTGTGGCGTTTTTTTGATCAGAAGTCCTAAAATTTCTACAGCAACGAAATCATGTCACTACCTACAAGACGGCAAAGAGTCTACGAACAAAATGACACATATATACTGTAGTTAAATATAAATTAAATTTATCAAAAATTTGCAATAAAATGCGAAAAAACTTTTCCCCCCACCTATTATTTTATTTGCTATCCAATTCTGTCTGATCCGCGCTCAGCCCAGAGGTGGCACGTATAGGGGTGCGTGCCCGCAACTATGTGACGTCACGCTGTGGTTATATTGATCAATTATGTGTATGCGCAGGCCATTCTGAATTTAACCTAAAGTGCATTAATACCGTTCTCTCATGATGTGGGCAAGCAAATAACACAGCTTTTAAGAAACAGAACAATATTTATATATTTAGAAAATTATTGAAAGTCATGTTTTCCATAAATCATGACTATCTTTATGGTCGAAAATTAATGTCACGTTGGGTGAGGCGACTGGTAGTGTAGTGTAGTGTAGTGTAGTGTTGATGTTACCTAGCGCGATGAGCACGGCGAGGACGCCGAAGGTGGCATGCGCGCGCGCGTTGACGTCGGGGTGACGCGACTGGTAGATCTTGACCATACTGAGCACGCCCAGCACGTACATGAACGACGTGTCTGTCGTGAAACATTTGTAACATTAGTTACATCTATTTCTTTAATAAATAAATAATTACAAGGTGTTCGATATTATAAAAACTAAGAACTTTAACTGCATCGGCAACTCTGCTTTGTTAAACCGATTTCAACAAATTACTGAAGTTCTGAATTCAGTTGTATTTAATTTTTATTTATGTTTATTACGTCCAGTATTTTGTCAAACTCCCAGGTGTTCTCTCTCTAATCACCCAAAAAATGGTGTCGTTGAAAGACTCGGTTGGTTCGTCTGAAGATGCAGGAAGATTATTAGATGGTAGTCGTACCGAACTGGAAGTTGAGCCTGTTGGGGCACACGTGGTAGGAGGCGGACAGCAGCGCCACCACCATCATGCCGGCGCCCAGCGACGCCAGGAGCCCGTAGTGCGCCGGGATGCCGTACTCCTGCAGACCCCGCGCTACTATTACAGCGTGCACACGACAATACGACCAAAAGCCCCGATCCCGTTGGGCACAGACTGAATTAAATAGATAGATAGATAATGACTTTATTCTCATCATGAGACCTAAGGCAACGGAACGAAATTCAGCGTTAGGATATGATTTTCTCGCTGCCAGTTAAGCAGACTCACAAGACAGATCCGAGATGTGTTTAAATAAATTTAATTTAATTAAGTCCGTGCTCAACGGAATAGGGGTCATCACGGGGGTCAAATAACAACCTAACTGAAGATTCAACCCTATTTTAATTTAAACCGCATAGTAAATTAAAATATCGAATGTATAAGTTATTGTAATGGCCGTCTGGTCGAGTGGTCAGTACGCATTTTTACTTAGCCAGAGGTCTCAGGTTGGAATTCCGGTAGGGGAAGATTTTTGTATGATGGCTACTAATATTATTTTACAAGTTATAGATGTTTATTTAGTATATTTCAAATATTTACATACATATTATTTTATTATTATCTATTTTTCCCCATCACTAGTATCCATAACACAAGCTCTTAATTTGGGCTAGAGGTGTGAGGGTGAGAAATAATATTTATATTTTTTTAAATATTTTTTTAAATCAAAACTGTAAAATGTTAATAATTCATAGTAGTGTGTCTTTATGTGGTAAACTTTAATGAATGGTGCGGTCTTATTGTAGTGAGGATGTAGTGACGCGCGTGTAGTGAGACCTCGCTCCGCGGCTGCGCCCGTCGCCTGGCCTGCCGCCGCCGCAGCTGCAGCATGAACAGCGCGCCCAGCAGCAGGTAGCCCAGGTTGGAGAACACGTGGTTGAAGTCTGACACCACGCCGGCCGGGTGCGCGCACAGGAAGTTGTAGTAGCACGTGTCCAGCGACCCCGACACGTTCAGGAACTACGCGGCATGCCGCATACAAGTATCAGTATGGAAGCAAAAGGTTCGGTTCAGACTGTGATTGGCCAACGGACTGCAGTTCATCGAGTGCAATGATTAAAATTGTAATTTTATTTTTTTATTATTTAAATTTTTACTTTAACAATACATTTCGTGTTTCCGTTATGAACTTTATAACGAAGCGTGGAAAATAAAATTTCCGCGAATAAGATTTACGATGAAAAAGTGTCCACATTTGAAGAGTATTTGAAATAAATAAGTTAACATCTCGCCGAAAATGTAAATTTTATTCAATAAATTTGGACGATTCACAAATATTTTGCGAGTGCAATGTGATAGGTTTTCGTAATGATAGATATGTAACGGCCGGCTTACGATCTGGAAGGTGAAGACGAACTGCAGCACTGGCAGCGCGTAGAACACGGCCACCGTGAGCAGCGTGGTGAGGTACCGGTCGGTGCGCGCGCGCAGCACGCGGGCGCGCCGCCGCGACAGCGCCGCCACGTGCAGCCGCCGCGGCAGACCGAACGCGCTCTGCGCCCGTTGGATCATCATTCATTATATACACCCAGCATTAGATTAAACTCGAGACCTTATCAGAAGAATCAGGCCGAAGTCTTCTTTTGCTCGGTTCTTTTATTAAAAGCACAGCAAATAATTCGACGCCGCGTCAAGGAATGCAGTAGGGGGGTCCACCATAACAATAACATCACAATTGCAGTGTTTTAGTATTTGTATATAAGAGTGAAGCTCGCTGCTATCTTACATCTTCCTCACAAAAACAATTGAAAACATTTAAAATTAACTTTAGATAATTATACATATTCTTTATCTCGACTGGAGGAACGTTACAAGTAGCGAGGAACTGTCAGTGTATGTAATAAGTGTATGTAAGGGAATCTTACTGTTAAATTACTTTTAATCAATTATAACCCAAATTAAAACATTTTCAATAGAACCAGCAATCTATAATATATCGACCATGGCTGTGACACTCATGCTCTGGGAAGAATTAACAACATGCCTAAAGAATGTCAACGCAACGTAGTTTCAATAAATTTCATCGTATTGTTGATGTTAATGTCTGTAGGTAAAACTGATCTTGATATTCTCAAAATTAAATCTATCCTTCATATTTTGTATAGCCCAGAAGTTAAAGTAACTCACCGGAGTGTTAACACTGT
Source organism: Acentria ephemerella (assembly GCA_943193645.1). Classification (NCBI taxonomy): domain Eukaryota; kingdom Metazoa; phylum Arthropoda; class Insecta; order Lepidoptera; family Crambidae; genus Acentria; species Acentria ephemerella. Next base: position 161,347 of record OW971881.1, read on the forward strand.
CGTTGGCGGTCAAGCCGTTGAGGGTGACGCCAGCTGTGGCCGTGACGTCACGAGGCACGGCGTCGGTCTCCGAGGCCGCCATCGTGGGGCCGGCGGGCGCGGTGACGTCACGGGCGGAGGCCCCGGCGACGCTGGAGGGCGTGGTGACGTCACGCTCGGAGTCGGAGTCCGTGTCACTGCCGTCGCTGCTGTCGAATGTCGCGTCTATTGCAACAGATATGCTGTCACTACTGAACGTTGAGTATTTAAACTCAAATTTATAGAGTTAGCAACACGCGCATTACCGAATCTATATGATATCATTTTGGTTAGTTTCTTTAGCATTACGATATGTGATTCATAATAAAACACAAATGTATCAAGTAATTGATTGATAATGTCTCGCGCAAGGATTAATTTCATTTGTCTCGTACGGTACATCATACAGACTCAGAAGTACATCAAAATTAACTAGGTATAGTTAAATTTGATTTACTTCTGAGGTCGATGCCATGGTACAATATAAATAAAATAAATTAGATGTACTCAAATAATTAACATCAAAGTACAGTAAGTAAAGTACAATAGAACGGTATATCGTACTAGAATCGCGTCGGCGGCGTTGTGAATTCGCTGGTGACGTCACATCCGCCGCGTCTGGAGACGACTCGCCTTGATCAGGCCCTGTGGACACGTGGACATAAAGTTTTCAAATATTTGAGCCAGTGTTCACCAACACTTGAACAGGCGATTATTATAATATCGACAAATAAATAATTATAATAAACGACTGTTCAAAGGTTAATAAACACCAACCTATGGCATTTGGATGATGTAGAATGCATCGAAATATTGTTTTATTTAAGTGGATAATTTAAGTATTTAATTTAAAATGTTTTGACGTTTATTTTTATAAAGTGGAAAATTAAAAAAATTCACATGTAGTGTATGTATAGTCATAACAACGTATAATGGTGGATTTCAATAATTTATCTACGGATGGGTTTGAGTAACTGTTAAGCAAAAACAGCCGTAGACAGATGATTGAGAGCCATGTTGTGGGTAGTGGGTAGTGCATGCTGACTGGTGGTGAGCGCGGCGAGCACGGCGCGCGGCGCCACGAGGCGGCCGAAGGGCTCCCAGCGCTGGGCCAGCACCAGCAGCGCGCACGCCGCGTACACCGCCAGGCACGCCGCCAGCGTGGCGCCCGTCGCCACCAGGTACTGCCCGCGGCTCAGCGCCGGCTGCACACACCTCGCTCTGTACTACTCTGCGTCACTTACATCACTGACAATGCCAGTTATTCGAACACACAACTTGGGATTCACACATTTCCATTGATCTCCATTTGTAAGAGTTATGAGGAAACGTTTTAAAATAGCTTATTAAATTGGTAACTCATCATTAGTCCACTGTTAGACATAGGCCTCTCCAGTAGCTCGCCACTTAGAACGATCATTAGCTGACCCCATCCAGTCATTATCAGCCACTCTGCGAAGATCATCCCTCCACCGAGACACGGTCTCAACTCAAGTACTCGCTTACTCCGGCGGCCGTCAGTTTTAAGCATGACATGATCAGCCTCCTGTCATTTCAGCTAAGGAATTCGGTTAAAAAACTAAAATCGTCAATATAACCATGTTGAAGATTTTAGTTTTTTTACGGTTGGCGCTGACATTTTGTAGAAATGATGAGAAAAAAAATATGAAAATAGAATGTAATGTTAATGATTAAATGATACGAAAATGAAAATGTAGTGATGAGGTAACGTAAAATATGAATATATACAGCCACCTCGCTTTTACGCGCCGAAAAAATGAAAAGTTGGGAAAAGTGTGTTTACACGGCGCCGGTACCTTGGTGTCGATGGTGATGGTCTTGGTGGAGGGCGCGGCGTGCGCGGGCGCCGGCCGGCCGTACAGCAGCTCGGCCACGAGCCAGTCGTCGGCGGGCGGCGCGGGCTCGGCGCACGGCGCGCTCCCAGCGTGCAGCACGCCCACCACGAAGAACCCGCCCGGGAACCGCGCGCGCTACCACAGTGCACGCCCGTTACGTCACACACTATCGCTCAGTACACTACCGACGGGTGCTGGCTTCGCTTTTGAGGCGTTGGATTTTGGTATATCTTTGTAAAATGTCACAAAATTCACCGCTTTTATAGCAAAACTACCAGTAGATATAATATTGAAACCTAGCATAAGCCAAGGACTAAGTTTATAGAATATAAGATTAAATTTATAGATAATTACGACTAAATATTGCTTATAACATTAAAATGAAGGGAATTAAATGATTGTTTCATAGAAATTCAAGTTTTGAGTGATGTAAATTTTTATTTTTTATGTAATATTTATTCACTAGTGGGTTTATTACCGTGATCTGCGCGGCGCCCGATCGTGTGATGGTCATGCGCATGGTGGAGCCGCCAAGGTCCTCCAGCGTCTGCGCGATGGGGCACTGCAGACGTAATACTATTAGTACTGTCCGTTTTCAATAGATCTAACTTCTAAGTCAACTCGAAAGTAATGCAGTTATTTAAGCACCATAAGAAACTAAACAGTCTTGCCTTGGTAACAATTCAAAACAAATTTATTCGGTATTTATAGAAATATAGTAGAGGGACTATAGCTGTAGATTTTGTCAATCATTGTAAAAATGACACTAATTAACACAAAACTTTTAACGTAGATATATCTTGCGTAGGAACCCTCTTCGTGTGTCCACAAATTATTACGTTGAGTGACGAGACAGAAGGCGTTCGCTACGGATGACTACTGCTACTACTGAAATATTTTTGATGATTTGAAGTGAAGTGGTAAATTGTGGAAGGCCATATACGTGGAGTACAGTACCGCGGCGGGATGCACGGCGAGCGTGGCGCAGAGCTCGTCGGGAGACTCCACCGTCAGCCGGACGCGCTCCTGCTGCGCCGGGAACTGGTAGTAGTGCACGCTCGGGGACACCTGCCGACGGTACTGATAACTACATCTCTTACATCACTCTTTTCATTATATTACTATTAATCTAATCCATTATACCTTTTCTTTTAGATATAGTACCGTAATGGATAATAAAAGATGTGTACCTATTAATTAATTATATGTAATTATATATTATGTGATATTATATGTAATTAGTAAATGCCCGGTTGATACCCAGTAAAATTATGACTATTGCCTTTATAATTATATTTATTTATTTTCTTATACATATTCCCTGTTGTGACGATTTAAAAGAGCTTAATAAATAAGTCTATTTAAATAAAGTTATTTCTGACTTCTGACTTCTGCTATAAGCAAAGGAAAGTTGAAATTGGGAATTGTAGATTTATCGAAACAAACTTACCTCATGGGAAAACTATAATCGGATGTACACCATGGTCCATTTTGTTACATTACTAGCACTAATAGCACACATAACTCTAATTATGTGTGTCATTGTTACTTATAGTGATAAATAAGTAATTCTATATGTAATGTATTGCTTTCGTTTTTAATACATATCTATATCCTTCAATATCAACTAATATGAATAAAAATCAAAACTAGAGCACTAGTTACGTAGAAAACAATAAATACTTAAGCATCGTGAACAATTAAAAATTTATCCTTCAAATAAAATAGATTGTGCGTCGTTTATCATCGACACTGTAGGTAAATAGCCAAATGATTTAACTTACAATTATTATGTGGCCTATTCAAAATTATTATTTAGCAATAACTGGATTGTGATTCGATTTTAAATTGTGGTTTAATATTAGTTGGACAATAGGCTGAAAATGTAGTGATATGATAACGTGTCTCTAGTGATATGATAGATCACAGCAAAAATGCAAGGGCTCTCACACTTTTTGCATAAGCACCAATCGACGGAATCAACACCACCTCTCAAGAAAGAAGATAGCACTGAAAGTTGGTACTCAACACTAAGTTCAGTTGATTCAAGAAACACTATTCATAATGAAAGCCAAACAAAATCAATTCCCATTAAACAACGAATTTCTTACGGCCAAAGGAGCCTACGTGGGTCTTCAGGCAGTCCCTTTGAGTTTGTTTCCAGTCCTCGTGATCGCTATCCAAACTTTGCCAGTCACCATGGCTCACGCCACGTCGTATAATTGGAGTGTACCACACGATAAGTGTAAAACTTCGTACAAAATGCGCGTCCAGTTCAAAAGCGTAATCCGTACTCCAGATCAAACTTATTAAACAGTTAAATTTTAGTTCGATCACGGATCACCTACGGATGTAGGATGCCGTGGATATCACTCAAGATGTGTGTGAACTGTGTGACAATTATAAGGAGGACGGGAGTCGTCGATCCTTCGGTTAAGATCTATATAACGAACGTAATTGTTAAAGCTACTTTATGCCGCTGGCATGAAAACAGATACGGTGCTTATTTATGATGGGTTACAATAATATACCTGCTAATGATTTTGGTTATGAGGCGTTACATTTTCACATATAGTACATGTATGTTAAGTAGAAAAACAATGCCCTGTAAGCTTAACCGGCCATTAGGAGTGGATTATTGTAACCGAGCATTAGAAGATGCCTGACCACGGAGAGCGCGGCTGCCTGCGGGCGCTGGTAGTGCAGCCGCCAGGCGCGGTCGAGGCGCGCGCGCACGCGCACCGCCAGCGGCGCCGCGCGCGCGCTCGACGCGTGCAGCGAGAACGAGCCGCGCGCCTCGCCCGCCGTCGCTGGAATCACGATTATTCCGTCTCGGTTAGGTACACGAACACCATATATAATTGCATAATACAGAAAAGGCGAGAAATCGCGTTTAAAGATGGATGGAACTGATCATGAACCGGGTATTTGCAAATTATTCCAATTTTTTTAAGTTAATTAAGTATTAAATTAATTATTCAAAAATTAACTATCACCATAATGCATATTTCTAATCGTTAATTTTTCAAGTTTCTCAGTGCTTCGAAACGCACGTCGAGCCGTTGTTCCCGGTTGTTACGGCAACCGCGTTCACACAGCAACCCGTATTACATCATCACAATGCTATTATACCCCTAACTCGTCATGTATTTCTCCCATGTTGGAAAGTGTCACGTATGTAGGTTGTTGATAATGGTGATTGGAGTACTTCTAGTCTGGATTTGAATCCGTTCCTTTTATATTGTGTATTAAATGGTGCGTCGCTCACCGCAGTCGGTGACGGCGCAGTCGTCGGGGCACAGCGTCCGCTCCAGCTGGTAGTGCAGCCGGGTCTCGTCCGACCACGGCAGCTGCCACGTGCCCGCGCCTACACATAAGCGAACAAAGACATGCTTTCAATACCTACATTGACCCAGTCTTTCTGCGATTCTTCAATCGAGCTTGGTGTTTAATAACTGCACTATAATGGTGGAGATATCGTTCGACGGCCTTTTAGAATTGATGTACCTTCACAATACTCTTATTTCAGGAGAAGGAATCCTTTAACGAACCTACCGGCCACTGGCTGAGCGGAGAGCATGTGTGAGTATCGCCCAGTATCTGATAAAAGGCATTAGCAACTCCCTTATATCTTTACTGCCCTTCGCGGCAATGACTTGGGTTCTGCCGGAGCAATTGATCAGAATCGCGTCTATTCATATTGTCCCACTCACCAGACTCTTCTCTTCTAATTTTTGGACTTTATTATCTAGACTATTGAGTTCATGATGTAGCAGAAAATAACCAGACACAAAACTGAATGTAAATAAAAGTTCATAATCCAGTTTCTGTTAGTAGACCTACATTGTATCTGTATGGTTCATGTACATTGGGCAATCAGTGATACATACATACATACATACGATCGCCATCGCGCGTTGTCAGCATTTAAGCCAGCACTATAAATCGATATTCTATTTAAATTATCAAACCAGTACGTAATCAATCGCCATTCATTTCGGGCATGCTCCTTACCATTTACCATTACCGCGTTACCATTATAGTGTATTAGATGTTGTTCAGTATAGTATGCTTTCCTGTACCAATGTTGCGCGATGAAGTGCGCGGACATTGAACGCACAGTACCTGTCCTCTGTCGGTATGTCAGCAGCAGCGGCCGCGCTAGGTCCCCGCCATCGCTGCTCACCCACACGCGCGCCGGCCATTGGCTTTCTTCCTCATTCTGTAATTTAGCGTACGCACTTCAGAATTGAACATGACGGCTTTGGATTAATATATAAATAATGAAAAGGAGCACAGTTTTCATTACTATGCTATCAAAATAAGGATATGATCGTACCATTTAACTTCACTGTGTAAAAGTATTAAAATACAATCTATTTTTAAATAAAGTTTGTTCACTAACCCTGAAAACATAGATACATCTAACCCTGAGCGTATATTTTTAACGAACGCTGTTTAAATTACATTTATTCAGTTGGAAAATGGTAAAAATAAATTTGAAAATCTTGAAAATGATGATAATTAGTATTTTCTGTTATTGTTACAAAATATTATAAAAAAATGTTATTTTATGAAGAATAGTATTCTAAATTTAATTAAATAGAAAATTGTTTACTGCTAGTGAAGTCAGTTTTCCGCCAATGACGTCACAATATGGTATTCTCATTTCATCACTTACCGGTATAAAGTCTAATATGTACTCGGTGTCGATGTCCACGACCACCGTGTGCTCCTCCTCGAAGGTCAGCCTGCACCCCACAAGTAAGAGAACACATAAAAGGAAAATCCAACTGATTGTTTGCTGACTTCTGCCCAACAAGCAGTCGCCAAGCAAAAACTACGAGCAAATGACAGATAATTTGTATTCTAAACTAAACTAAACATTATTACAGTTGAAACAAACGGGAAATTTTTTGTTCTGAGTATCCTTTCTTTTTCAAAAGCTTTTTCTTGTTCTGTGATGAATGATGAAGTTTCAAAAGAAAGAATTGCTGACTTACATACAATATGTACATATTAGAATTTACTAAATAAACATACAAAATTCTACCCCTACGTGGTTACGAACCTTCGGCTTTGAACCCAACATAACAGATTTCTATAGTTTGAGCACGGGCACGGAAGGATAGCCTGATATGGTGTGGTCAAGGTAAGGACCGATGATGTTTGAAGAAGGAAGTTTTCGAATCTTACTATCTATATTTGTCGATAACGAGTAAAAGAGGGAGATAAATATTTAGACTGATCTAAAACTCATTATTCAAATTTTTACTGATGCTTATTTGGTCTCGATGGTAATTATTATTATTTTCTAAAATAAACCGCCGTAGTTTACCCACAATATTAAACTATATCCTATTATTTATTGATAAAAAACTGATGCTATTTTCAGTATATGTACGTTAAATCACCGAAATTGTCAATCGTCGCAATGTAAAACATGGCAGAATTTACCACAACATGATAAAACTTATCATTTAGTAAAATGAAGGCTAACCAAATTGAATTGATTGGACAGAGGTTGTTAGACTTTATTTTACTTATTTAAATATAAGTAGAACACTATATAATTATGTGTGGTAATATGTCTATAGTGATTCGAATATATATTAGGTCCGGGGAAAAGTCTTGTAATAAAATATCTTTGGCTGTACTTTGTATATGGCTTGTTTTGATGGCATTAAAAAGGTAACATTTCAAAAAAAGAATAAAATTAGAATTATTTTTTTCCCACAATTTCTCATTTATTTTTCTTTCTGTCGAAATGAGCGAATCGAATGAAGAAATTAGATAAATTTTAAAATTTCGTGACTCACAAAAGTGGTCGTGTACGGACAAAATTCTATTGAAAATTGAATCGTAATACGAAAGCGATAAAGTTGGTTTTGATAAAAAATTTATAGCTATGTTCGTTAGTTTCCAGTAATCACTTAGATTTTTATTATTGTTAATATGTATATGTACTCACTGCTTTCTAATAACGGAGGCATTGTGCAGCCCCCAGGCGCCGCCGCCGCCGCTGCCGCCTCCACCCAAGGCCGCGGCCAGCAGCGCGCCCAGCATCAGTCGCGCGCCCATGCCGCCAGTGTTGGCAGTGTTGGCAGTGTTGGCAGTGCTTGCAGTGCTCCCAGCCCAGCCCAGGCACATCACACCGCATGCCGCCTCCACCCGACTTGTGCCCTATCAGTGCTCTTATCACCACTATCGCGGCGCCGATTATCGATATCACTTCCCTGAACCTATGATACGGATTGACTTCACCACTATTGACACATATACTGTGACTGATGGTTTTGCATAACTTAATGATAACCGTCAGCGTACGGACGGATTTGATATTTAAAATTCTTTATCTGTTTTACAATCGCGTATGTCTAGCTATGTTTGTTTAATAATGATAAAACATTTCAGTGAAGTTTTTGGACATCACTACAAGGGGGGTTATCAAAGTAGTTCAAGAGTCAACATGTATTATTTGATCGTGTGGCGTTTAGACACGTTGGGAGGATATTATTATCTTTTTGGGAAGTTGTAAGATTAATGTAACACTTCTGTATTACATAAAATATTGGGATGTTACTTGTTGTTTATGGTCAAAATACATACATTTGCCTTCTCATTTTACGAAGAAGCTCCTGAGGTGCTGTGTTATTCTGATTGACACTTAGTATATTCAATAACTAAGTTACGATTACTACTCCTAATCAAAAAATCAGATCCATTTCTTGATTCAAGAGGCGGCTCCCTAAATAAAATTTTGTTTAAAAGAAGTATTCTCAATCCCCCACACAACATATATAAGTGAAATTTAATTAAACGGCTCATAATATATAATTTTGTACGAAACTTCCTTTTTTCTAAGGATATGACGAATTTCTCCATTAGTTAGCACCTTGTACAATAGAGTTCTGTTGATAGCCAGTTTTCGTTTCGTAATTACTGACCACTACAAAAGTATCTTATGCTGCGTTTTATTAAGCGGCCAACGGATGGTTTGTTACAATTGTATCACATTATGAATGTGAAATGTCTATGTTATGTATTTAACGTTTCCTGAGTAAAAGACTTTGCTTGCACTTATTTGCGAGTCTATCAGCACTTCTCGAATAGATGGAATCATAGTCACTTTTATAAGAATTTTACTCTGCTCTGTGTAAAATCAAATAACTTTTATAGGTAAATAGTTAGAGAACGACATAATATTTTTATTTAATTACTATCTAATTAGCAGGCCAGGAGTAACCCCACGGACATAGTGTATGCACGCACACAGGCACGTCCATGTGTTTTGCTCTCCATATATTTGGACATTACTCAGGGGGGGAAAGTATTTCATGACGCTTCGGTTCGATTCAGCATCAATGAGGTTTGGGTCTAAATAATGTAGTCAAAGAACTTGTGAAAATAATTTATTAAGTAGAATAGTTTGTGTGACACTAGTGGGTAGGATCCTTTGGGTGTTGGTCATGTTGGTCGTCCAGGCGGTCACAGTCGTCACAGTCGTCAGAGAGGTCACAGTCGTCGGGCTGGTCGGGCGGCGCGCGCGAGTAGTCGAGGCCAAGCTCGCGCACGACCTCGTGCACGGCGTCGAGGCAGCGGTCGAGCTGATCGCGCGTGTGCCCCGCCGACAGGCAGAACCTGACACACACACCGCGTTTACACTACACCACGCTCTAGAGGCACACACACACACACACACACACATACACACACACACACAACTCAAATTTAAATACATATATGGTTTTTTGTATATTTCTCTCAAATTTAACTATAATATAAACATAATTACTGGATTAAGTACAGTACTTTTTGTGTTCTGAAATGTTTTGTAATGTTGCAAATAAATTATTGAACTGTAATATAAGTGCTCCTATTAAAATCTGACCTGATGCGCGCCCTGTTGAGCGGCGTGGCGGGGAAGCCGACGCCGACGGCGGCCACGCCGCGCGCCGTGAGCCGCTCGACGGTGGCGGCCATCTTGCTGAACGTGTACACCAGCATGGGCACCACCGGCGACTGCGCCGAGCCGAACGTCACCACGCCCATCGCACGCAGCCTGCACACACACCACCACCGGTACACCATATATACCTCCGCACCCATCGTACGTAGCTCACTTTGTATCACAACATTTAACAATGCTTAGAGTGCGTCAGACACGTTTCAACTACACCGTACTCTGTACACGCGGCCTCTTATTGTCACCTTATTTTTTTTAAAGTAATTTAATTAGAACGGCTAATTAAATAACTTGAAAAAAAGTATTTTTGCCTCGTTAGTCTTTAGAAGTCGGTTTTAGTTATTTCAAATAAAAGTCCACAACTTTCGAGTGTTAAGTTTCTAAAGTTAAAGATAGATAGGTTGACCACAATATTGTCAGTTTAGTCTTTGTTAAAAATACTCGAATAGTTTTAGAATGAAATATGTGACTATAAAATTTTCCCTTCATCAGTACCTGCGGCGGAAGTGCCTGGTGTTGTCCCGCAGACGCGCCACCTGTCGGCGGCCCAGGCTCCCGTCGAGGGCGCCCAGCGCCCACAGCACCTGCGCGGCCACGCACGGCGCCATGCTGTGCGCGTAGCTGTGCGCGTGGCCGGCCGCCCGCAGCCCCGCCACCAGCCGCCGCGACCCTGCACACGACAACACTCATGTAGCCCGCCCGACGCCTGCACCTGACGCCTGCAGCTGACGCCACGGCGGCGCGCACTCACCGGCCACGTAGCCGCCGGCGGCGCCGAAGCTCTTGGTGAAGGTGCCCATGAGCACGTCGACGGCGGCGGGGGGCACGCCGCAGTGGTCGGGCACGCCGCGGCCGCGCGGGCCCAGCGCGCCCACGGAGTGCGCCTCGTCCAGGTACAGCTGCAGCCCCAGGCGCTGCTTGAGCGCCACCAGCCCCGCCAACGGCACGATGGACCCCTCCATGCTGTACACGCCCTCCACCACCTGTCACCGACGCACACTTCTGCACTCGCCGCGAGACAAGAAGAGCCCTCTCATCGTCATTATTCATTCGAATCAAACGTTTCTCAAAGAAAATACATTATTTTCCCAAAACAAACAAGCTATGATAACACACAATTCCTTTTTGAAACGGTCGTATAAATACATAGAAATAATATTTTGTAATAATTTTGAACTACTCTACGACCTTCCATAAAATATCTTACTATTCATGAATTGTTTTCAGAATGTTGTAAGCAAAATAACATTATAGAATTGTATTCTCGCCATAAGGATGGTAGCCATTTTATTTGTGTACGTGTGTGATGTATGTTGTGTGTGTCGTAGTGGTAGACAGAGAGGCACTGACGATGACGATCTTGTCCCACTTCCGCTCGGCGAGCGCGGCGCGGGCGAGCCGCTCGAGGTGCCGCAGGTCGTTGTGCCGGAACACGCGCACGGTGGCGCGCGCCAGGCGCAGCCCCAGGATCAGCGACGCGTGGTTGTTCTCGTCGCTGAGCGCCAGCGTGCCCGGCCCCAGCAGCCCCGGCAGCGACAGCGTATTCGTCGCGAATCCCATGCCGAACACGATCGCTGCCTTCATGCGATATACAATTATACTTTAACGAAAACTAAATTCATAATAATATCAAAATCGAACAACGTATTCACAACAATAATTATATTGACAGTTATTATATCAATGAGAACAAAATTTTAATTTACTCATTGGGAAATAATATAAAAAGTAGCTAGCAGGTAGCGTGTCATGTTACCGTGGAAGGGCGCTCACCTCAGCCCCGACGAACTCGGCGATGGTCTCCTCGAGGCGGGTGTGCAGCGGCGTGGTGCCGAGCTCAGCGCGCGCGGAGCCCACGGCGAGCCCGTAGCGGCGCACGGCCGCCGACACCGCCGGTACCGCCTCCGGCGCTGCGCCCAACCCGAGGTAGTTGTACGACCCCAGGTTGATACATTGCAGTTTCCTGCCTGTGAATCTGACCGATAAACAGACTTCACTACTGACTAATAAATAAATGTTCTCGCTCGTCGAGGGTGGACTCTCTGATTCCAATCTGTCGAGCCGCACGAATCTAGACTTAAGCTTTCAGGTTTCCAGTCACAAAGCTTGGAAAGAAAATAATATACCCCAAACAACTGAAGTATCTCATATATCTGTGATCTTTAAACTAGCCAATGTAATGACGCACCGCAGTAGGTGAAGTGTTCATCAATCACGTGCACAAGGCAACCGTCCACAGAACAAGGCATCTAATTAGATTAAACTACCAAAAACTTTCAGCATAGACTAGAACTACGTTGTGGACAGTAATAAACATATTTTTTTAATAAATAAAAATAATAAAGAAATGAATATAAATAATAATGATGATAGAACGACAGCCAATGCGACTAATTTAGCATCTAATTGTGCGCTGCTTAGGGATGAATCGCCTAATGAATCGATGCTTTGAAACGAAGTTACAACTTCATATTTTGAAGTTTTTGATGTACAATAAAACAAATACTATCCATCTATCTACACTGATTACTTTATAATTATTATAATTTATAGTAGAGCAGCACTGACCTCAGTTCAATCTTGACATTAATCACACAGTTTTAGGGTTTTCGTTGCCATTGATATCTCGTTATCCCAAAACCGTGGAAATTGAAAGCATGACGACGTTTGATTTTTTTCATGTAAAAATAATTTAGAGAATGAATATGAGAATTAATAGGTATGCTTACATATTTATAATAACAAGCTTGTGTATAACACGTCTGTCACTGTCACGGATGAACAAACATATTTTTAAGACTGAATTCGCTACATGTTGCCTTTTGTATCGACTTCTGGTGAATATTTAAAATAATATTTTGAACTTCGGTTTGCAAATACTCTACTGACCCGTAGTATCATTTATAAAAAAAATTGTTTACATGACCGGAGATCTCGAAGGCCATTTAATGTTCCCGTAGTTACTTATCGCCAGCTAACAGAATAGAAAAAAATCTTGTCTAGTCTTAAATTGTCCGTGTTACACTATGACAGCGAAATTTGATGACGGACACTTTTGAGAAAGTAATTATTTAAAACTAAAAGAACAGATTATTTAAAAACGGACTCAAACAGGTTATTTAAAAAAACATATATTCTTTTTTGATATGGAAAAAAAGTATTAAATGGCAAGTATTTCTATTTCTTTTCTTGTTTGCCTTTTGTAGAGGTTACATATAAGGTAGGTATATAAGGTAATCATACTACATGCAATTATTCAACCGAGTCAGCCATACAAGAGATATTATACGTAGGGAGGTACTGATTAGAGCGGACTTATTGAAAATAATCAAATAAAATAATTTATTTTCAAATGTGGGTTGAAGCTGATGATAGTGACATATAATACATACGAGCAGCCAACATTTTACCTTTCGTCGTGCAAATTATAATAAAATAACCCTCAAACAAACCATTATTAAAGAATATATGTCAATTTTATAATTAAATATTTCACTACCTCTATTTATTGCTGTTTGTAAAGGACAGAGAGTTTAGAACATATTCTAAAGTTATACTATAGTATTAAAACTATTTGATTCATTGATGATTATTTAAATGACAACATGGGTTGCCGAACCTATTTTACTTAAATTAACAAACTTACCCATTTAAACTGACTTATTGAACAGACCTACCTATGTAGTAATTACTTCTTGTCATTTGTCGCCAAAATAAAAGGGAATGTTCCCTTTTCATTCTAGAGAAGGTAGTTACAGTAGCGAAACAATAATGGTAATTTATGAGAACTATTAATTTCAAAACTGATATTTGAGTTTTGTGCTTATTATCACACGTATTTACAGTATTACATTATAGTTTACTGTTACAAAGATTCACTACATTGCAAGGGAAAAAACGCGATAAGTGTTGCATTATCTATCTAGTCCAGAAAGTATTAAGAAATCTCAGAGGAGGGCCAGGATTGTCGTTTTCGTCCTGTGATAGAACAAAGTTCACCCGCGCGCTCAACAAAATTCAACTTGCTTGGGACTCCATCACTAACCCATTGCCCATTTATTCATTTAAAAACCCATCTACTTTGCCTAACGATTGCACGACAAACTTAAACAGCTTTGGTGCTGGATAAGTGATAAAGAATTTTAGGCTTCAGAGCATACATAGAAAAGATGATTAAAACGACTTGAGAACCTTTTCATTTTTCGAAGTCGGTTAAAAATTTCCAAATATAATCTAATTATCAGAAAAGATTTATTGGATAAAATTATTTCATTAAACTAAATTGTAAACAACTTAAACGGGTAAAATAAATTCCGTAATTGGCGACATTGGCCTTTACAAATTAATACTACACAGTACAAATGGGCGGCCGGCCTTATTCCCTGGCCCTTCTCTTGGCTTGCCTTAGCCTTAATATTTGATTTGCAATAATGCATACTAAATTAAAATTAAAAAAATATGTACAACTTACAAGTGAAAATTAATAGTCTTACACTTTTTAGTTTATTCAGCCCGATTCCGCAGCCATTAAATGGCACAAATCGTCATTATTTAATCATTTGTAAAGGTGTGTACGGAATACGTTGACTTTGTGGACTGCGCATCATATGCGCCATATATGGCGTGGATTTAGTTGCATCCAACTGTATGCGTGGTCTCTGTATTAGTATGTTCTAAATCTAGGATGAACTTTAATAATTTTACCTAAATGACCAGTTGTAGTCGTCGGATTGTCGCTCCATAAGCGTGATCTCTGCTGCCGGCGCGGAGCAGATAGGACGGTTGAAGCAGTGCCGCACGCGCCGGTACACGTATCGCGAGAAGAACTGGTCGAACGGATTGTACAGCGGTGCATAACCCTGAAAGTTAACACAACATGTATATAGACGGCAAGCTACATTTTATTACATTATGAGGTTTATTATCAAAAAAGTGCCAATTGACGGCCATCATGTCAAGTGTAGCAGTTTGTATGATGAGTACGAACATTTTTCCACGAGCCGTGGATGTTTATTAGGAATTTTATAAACTTACCATTTGACCCGGTGAACTTTGTATCACGTAAAAACTACAATAAACTATATTTGCTTATTAGAACTGTATTTTGAGTGCAATGTCTGACTATCCTTCCTACTGAGATACTGAGTCCGATTGCTTTACCAAAAATAAAAAAATTAAACATAGATTTCAATATTAAAAAGCACGTGCATATCAGAAAAACAGATTGTCGTTGATCGGCGGATAATAAAATGTTCGCAAGTTTTACGATTAAAAGGACTTCCGCCGACGGGGCCACGTGCACTTGGCAGCAGAAAGTTGCGAAATCAGTGGCAATAAGTAGTATTTATTATCATAACTGTTTACGTAATTCTTCCATACTACGTTATACTAAGTGGAAGACCCGTTTATGTATGCCGCCGAATACGATAAGCATATGGCATTTAATGTATCTAGACCCGTATTATAGGAATTATTATAGGATTGATAAGCAAACATCAAAACTCAGATCTGCCTCACCCGCTCGCCTCGACTTTAGGAAGCAATAAATATTACGCGTAATTTAAAAGAATGCGCGTGCGCCATAGCATCGGCGACGGCGCGGCGCCTACGACCGCGTCTGCCCGTCCATTATATTGAACCAGAATTATGGAACAATAATATATAGTATAACAACATGATGTGTAAAGAAATTTACCTTAATAGAACCTTTATGTTCTTCATGGCCAAACTAGTTACCCTCATACTTAATTTAAAACCATGCCCATCTTTCTGTATTTAAAAGTTATTTTATTCAGAGAAACTTTGTTCACGTATAAATAAAGAAATCTGTTTGGAAAATTAAAGACATATATTTTTTAAAGTAAATTTATCGAGAGATCAGTTTCAGTTCTAGTTCTGGCCGGCAGTAAAAGCTCATAATAGAAAATGTCCTTCCAATCCCACCATAGACACAGCATCACCTTATTGTGAGTTAACCCAGATTTTGCCAGTCTGTGAACCTTACCGACCTTTGACCACGTCCTTTTTCGCGCGTTCTTGTCACACGTGATCCACTTTTCATCACCAATAAAGAATCGCAAATGAGTACACGGTTCACTATGTTTCTTTCAGTGAGCTCGTGCGGCACCCAAATATCGAGCTTTTTGTATACCCAGCTTTTTTCAAATGTGTCTCAACTGTATAATGGTCAATTCCCAGTTCTTCAGCTAAGTCATAACTGCTGATATGCCGATCATGCTCCAGTCTTTCAAAAATAGCGTCTATTTAATCTGTAACAGGGCGACCAGAGCGAGGTCTTATCTTTGATATCAAAATTCTCGGATTGAAAACGCTTAAACCAACTTTGTGCTACTCTTATTGACACTGCATTAGATCCATAAACGTCACAATTTTTGTCGCGATCTGCGTTGCATTTTTCCTTTTTTAAATAAAATTTTAAAATGTATCTAATTTCTTCATTCGATTCGCTTATTTTGACAGAAATAAAAACAAATGAAAAATAATGGGAAACAAAGTTTTCCTAATTTGATTCATTTTTTATTTTATGAAAACCACATAGTATGCATAGTACAGCCAAATATATTTTATTTCCAGTTTATACATACTATATGCAAAAAGACTTTTCCCCCGACTTTTTATAAACCCATAGACCGCCTTTGTTGTAAAATTACATATTCTTACAAGGTAAGAGATAAAGCCGACTAAGCTATGTAGTGTGGACAAAACTGATCAGGATTAACCGGACATGTAAACAAGCTAATTACAAAACAACAAGTACAAAATTATTTTGAAATAAACAATGTCATATTATGTGTGAGTGTAAAAAACAGTAATGTAAAACACGACCAAAAGGACCTTGGTGACTTACATGTCTGTCAACATTATTTGTTCACATAAATGGCAAATGCTGCCACGACGCTGGTTGTAAAAGTAGCAACATTGAAGTGAGAATATTTCGTTATCATATGAGTTATTCTTGGAACTGTTGTTTGGGGAAGTTGGATGAGGATAATAATATAAACATTTACATTACCATCATGTTTTCGTTCTATTTGAAAACAGATATGAATTTGCCGTTTTAATTTACAGCACTGAATTGATTCACCATACATGAAGTCAACCAATAACACAGTAGTGTTGTGTTCCTGTGTGTTGTGGTTAGTAAGACTAGCAATGCTCCTTGATGAAGCTCTGGGTATAAGGGGTTTTATGTCCTATGCAGCTATCTCTCCATATGTAGGTGAACTTAGACAACTTTGGCTCACAAAATGTAGAGTTTCATGTGGAACAGATAATTTATTAAAAAATGTATTGCTCTTCTTGTGGTTGTAAGTGAATGTAATAAAACTTTTTCACTTTTAGTTTCTAACTTCGTCGGGTATATTTACGGTCCGGTGGATCATCCTGGGATATGTCTAAGCAGCAGATCCAACATCGTTTCCATAAAAGAACCCAGGCGTTGCCGGATGTTATAATGGATGTTCCCAGTGTTGCCGCCATGATCAGGCCTGGCCAGCAACTGGTAGATCCATAAGCGGATTCGTCCTCGATAAAAAGGTGTAATGTGTGAAATACATAAATACATTGTTTTTTACGCTTATTAAAAACTACCAAATCGCTGTTATCTTCGATTTCTATCGACATGAGTATTTTTTGCAATAGCTTTAAGTATTTTATGACTAATGACTATGAGCTCCACGCTCTACTAAGCATTTTGATGGTCGGGGAACAAAATCATATTATTATTATTATTAAACATTAAAATTACGCATTACGCACTTATCGAAAAGTATTGTTTAAATAATATTCCAATTCCAATTTCAATAACAAAATCAAACCAGGAAAGTCCGTAATAAATATTATTATGTTATTTGCTGCGTAACGATGCTGCTTGAATAAACGCCATATATCCATCGTACATATACCACAACCTTAGCATTCGATAACGTAAACACCATAAACATAAAGATATGTTTGTGGCTTCAGTTCTAGATCTAACCCAATGAACTTCTTAAAATATTCCATCTTGAAAATACTGTTAATCTGTTCAGACTCATAGAGTTCTGTGTGGACATGACCACGTCACATCGACACACAGTGCACCGACATGGGGTCAGTTGTGCGTACCCCGCTGACAGTAAATGTCCAGGATATTCTGATTTAACAAAACGACTAGAAACTTATACGTATAAAAGGCTAGCTATAAATTCCAAAGGAAGAGATTGATTGGATGCAAGAATAATGAGAAATACAGACAATTTAATACGAATAGGTACGTACTATATATAATACACATAATATAGATATTTGATGAAGCAGTCTCAATGCAAGTTAGTTTCTTCGTGAGGTGCAGCGGGAGATTTCTATTGTATATAGTTACAGTACATAAATAAGACAAGTGACCAGCAATAAATTAAATGTTACGTAATAAGGAAACACAATCAGTATCACCTAAAATTTCTTCATTAAAATTTAAATTCACTGAACTGAATAAGAAAATTCAGTCGAAATATATGTGATTAAATTTTTTATTGTTTAATATGAATTGATAAGAATTGCGATAACAAATTATAACATTTTGGTACTGGACATAATTTTGAATCATTTTTTGTATCATATAAAAAAATTACAGTATACAGCAAAATAATATTATCCCATTACAGACGGGTTTATCTTTTGGATAGATATGTACATATTTACAGCTAATGCAGTGTTTGTATATTTATGAAAAATCCTTATATTTATGTAATATGAAGGACTTGATAAGATAAAAACCCACGACGCAAAATACATTGCCAATAATTACATTTCCGCATATTATACTCTTACACTAACTGTCATATATCAACAGTGTGGATTAATATTTCTTGCTGTCCAAATCGTATTCAAACTAAGGCCTAAGTAAATAAGAAACTATAGATTGAAAAAGAAAACGTTAATAACGATTGAGGGTACTAATTTGTTAATAAAACAACAAAAAGCATATATTATTATTATCAATATCAGAAACAGAGATCAGTAAAAACAGTTCTGCATCACAACAATGGCGATATCAAGGCGTTAACGTTGCCTAATTCGTTAAACGAGCAGTCTATTAGGTTTAGCGTTGAAACAAATAGGAATTGGTTTGATTGCTATGGCATTCAAACTATCACTCCACCAGTCATGAAGTGGCGTCAACCAAAACAGACAGTCATTAACATAAATGAATAACAAATATACTATTGTTGTCAAGTTTTGCAAATTGAGTAACAAATTAAAAGTCAGGTCATGAAAGGCATATTATTTGTTTATATATCTAGTGTAACTGCTGTACAGGCAAACACTTAATATTTGCCTTTTAATTTCACTATAATAAATGGATATAAGTAAACCAAGTAGGTATAATAGCTATAAAATCCTAAAATTATATTAGGTAAAAATACACAAATAAAAAAATCGAGTGGTGAGTGTAAATGGTGTTGCAAGTACAAGTAGGCTACTGCAACCACTTTCCATAAGGGGAGCTGTATGCTTTGTGTTATAAAAAAACCAATGTAAGTGGATTTCTAGGTAAACATCTACATGCCCATTGACAACATTAAATAAAATATTTAAGTGTATGTGAGTGATATTTACCATTAAATTAATGGTTGGTTCTAATATTTTGTATCAAAATAGCAATGGTCATTTTTTGTCAAAGTTCGAATGTTTTTCTGCTCGGGGTAAAAGCATTACCCCACTACACACTAAATATACTTTTGGGATATTCCGTCATGGTACTTGTCAGGGAAGCCACGGCCTCACCCGAGAACCTTTAACCAGGTTGCCTCCTGTGTCTTCATTTACTAGTACATTAACAATCATCCTATATTAATTAACACTCACCTCTCTGTTCTTCTCTATTGCTACCTTGGGCTTGAACAGAAGGTGGTTGACGAAGCCCAAAAACATAAGGATGTAAAGGCCAAGATGTGTCAGCACCGCCGTCAGTAGCGTGCTTTTCTCAAATGCACCAGGGAAAGTGTCATATTGTGACCAGTCCATCGGTGGGATACCACCATGCTCTGAAGATGGCTTCTGTGATCAAAAACATATTCATTAATTTTATCAAAGCTGTAACATCTTAGCTCGATAAAAAAAAACTAAATAAATAATATATAATTCTACACAAATCTCCATTAGTGTTGAATTGTCATGAAAAAAGAATAAAGGTTGCATATGAATTATAGTCAGAACCCGGTGGAGCAAAGCGAACCTTGCTATAAATAAACATGAATCAAAAAATTTTATGCATATAACTTTCAAACAATCTTATTTTTGCTGTGTTCATGTTATTGTAAGAACAAGGTTTGTATGAAAAAATATAAAATCTTACTTTAAATTCTTTTTTGAATATAATGAGACATTGGAAGGTACATGTTAGCTTATATCACAACAACAGAAAGCCAAAGGAATTCATACAAATTGTGGGTAGTATGAGTGAGATTTATATTCCTCTCACACTAGTGGAGAAGATTAACAAAACACATACTTCTTAGTAAACTAAACTACTCATGTGAAAAGAAGTGGGTAGTTGCAAATCTAATTGAAAACTGTACTTAATTTAATGTCTATGCTATAGTTAAATATTTTTTTGGTATGTGTTTTTGATGACTACCCTTAAAATAAATAAATAAATGTAATATTTCCATGTTTTTCTGTATGCAGACAGATAGCAGTATTATTTTTTATCTAATGTAATGAATGATTTATATTGTATTTCAGATGAAATAATAGAGTATTTCATTCCATTCTAATACAGTAAAACATAGAATCCATTCAAATATAAAATTAAAAAAAACCTCCATCATTCTAGTTAAATTAAGCACAATTATAACTACTGGAAATTACTACTTTTCTATAAACTGCACAATAACTATAAAGATGTAATATTTCTCTATAAACGAATTTATAGATTAATATTAAATTCACACCACCTAACCAGCGGAAGCAATTTTTATTACAAATAAAAAAAATCATCAGAAAGAAGGTCGCAATCGCTGTGCACCGCAATGGGTAGGCTCATCGGCGTTCGAACAGTTATGATTAATGAGAATGATCATGAATGATGATGACATCTCTGATCAAGGGCGTGTCCATGGCAATGTGCAATTAGTACTGTTTATCACCGATAATCGCTAACTTATAGTGAAAAAGGTTAGATATAGAAAATAAATGAAAATCTACTTACATTTACGCCATTTTTCAAATTTGTTGACTTATCGTATCCATTGCTTTCAAAATTTACTTTTCCATTTGGTAAATTTGCTTCAGACCCGTTACATTCTGATAAGTTTTGTAATATATTTGTTTTTTCGTAATTCTCACGCCCGTGCTCAACTTTCGCCGCCATCCTTGATAAAAAAAATTAAGTTGTGAATTTGACATGGAGGGGAGTGTACATAGAGTACAAAATCGCTACATGCATAGAGTTATGCAAAATTACAAATGACGACTCTATATATTGTACACATAGTGGCTAAAGCTGCATTTATTTTAGTTAGTTTTATAGCTTTGGAATATAGGCATGGAGACCTGTTTTATCGACAATAACTTTTCAGATAATTTGACGTTTAGATTTTTAATTTGGTTGTAATGACTATGGCTACAAGATTTTTTAAGCCCTCATGTCTTGTCAAATTTATTGTTTCATCAATAATCTTATTCAAAATGCGGAGGGCAGAGATACACATTTTATTCAACTTAAACCAAATTAAAATCATTTTTCAAAATTAAATGTTCGTCTTTTAATTAATATACTGTCTGGATCTATTTTTATTTGTGAGATAGAAATGAAAATAAAGACTTTATCTATCTATCTATTTCAAAAATGTATCCATATACTTTTATAGTTTATAGAATCTTATTTAGAAAATTAATAGGTGCTTACTATAATTTTTATTTAATTATTTCAACTTTAAATTATTTCACAATTCTATCAGCTAGGCATTGCTTTTTCTGACTATCTCCAGGCTAAATTGATGTTGAAAGTCAATGGTACAGTATAATTAGTTGCCATATTGAAATTCAAATAAGAACAACATTTTAATGGGAATGCCAAACGAAAAACACCAAAGAAAATGGACTCAATAATAATAATTCTCACACACACACTTATTACCTAACCCAAATTAAGCATCATTAGGAGCTTGTGTTTTGGATAAAGGAATAATATAGATAGTAATATAAATATTAATACTAGAAATATAAAAAATAAAAAACAACTATGACTCGAGAACTAATATTTGTATTCATCATACAAATATCTGCTCCTACAGGAATTCGAGTCCGGGATCTGTAGCCAATTAGACAGGGGTTCGTGTACTGATCGCATCAAGAGATATTTACTTAATCTTTTTGATCGTTGTACTCAACACGTCATTGCAGAGAGGCCGTTGCTAGAGGTATCGTACCGTACTCACGCATTTACGTTTTTGAGGTTGTGACCAGAGGGTATGTAATAATGTTACTTTAAAGTTTATTTCGCAATCCTCTTAGATACGATATATATGTATGCATGGAACATTTTATCTTCGTGTTATAATACGAAGTTTGATGTAATTAAATAATGCTAGATTTATTTAGCCTTTCATGGTTGAATTGCATAGGCACCTTTGCCTTTAAAATGAATAATGTCTCTGCTAAGTGCCACTACTGCGCGTGTGCGGCAGCGTGTGTCGGTAAAACAGTTTCTAATTTTTCCGCAGCGGGGAGAAGTTAGCTAAGATTTCTGAAAAGTCGATAATATTCTGACTTGCTTTTCCATCTAATAAGTAGTTGTAACACTCCCTTTTTCTTTGTACTTTAATATCTTTCTCTATTTATCCAGTATATTTAGTCAAAAATTTTAAATCATTCATATAAATTTAAATATTGGCGGAAGGAGCCGCCCCCGCTGCATCGACAATCGGAGGGGCCGGCAATGAGTAATACCGTTTCTCGTGCTGAGTGACGTCGTGCAGCGGTTGCCGGTAAACGGCTCGGAGAAGTCAGTCCGATACGACCAAGAGGCACGGCTGGACCCGCCCTCTGTATTCGCCGCACCCTCACCCGCCCTCCTACAGCACCCTATCGATCATCTTACAGTATTGCCTTATTTTAATTACTTCTAAAACAAAAGAGTACAACATGGATAGTGCTGATGCACTTTTGGGGGGTCTCGCCGGTGGAGACAATGTTCCTCCGGTCAATATAGAACCGCATACTGATACATCCCTGAAGCGAGAACAAGACTCCACGGATGACTTCGAACACCTAGAGCGCGAGAAGCAGGATGCTAGTGAGTCGCCTCTGCACCATCACCGCACCGCCACGCAGAGCTTCCTCGACATGGAGCGAGACGAATTTGTGGATACGCCGAGAGTGCCACCTATTTCTGATAAACAGCCCGAACATCTGGCTGATAAGTTCACCGACAGTGAATCAGATGCAGACACCGCCGGCGAATCGCCTATGCACCGGGCCGAGCCACCGCGCCCTAGAGCTCCAGCACCGGAGCCTCTGTTGCCCGAAATAGTGGACTCCACACCTGTGCTAGCGCCCGCTTCCGCACCAGCACCAACTGTGACTATGGCTCCGCCGCCGCCAGAGCCAGTGCCTGAAATTCATTACGAGCCAAAGCCCGTGACTCCTGCGCCCGAGCCTTCCAAGCCGCCAAAGCCAGAGCCGGTGGTGTCGGTGCAACAGTCGAAGCCCGAGCCGGCGCCGCAACCGAAGCCCGCAGCGCCACCCGCCGCCAAGCCCGAGCCGCCGCGTGCACCCACCGCACACATCATAGAAGCTGAAGTTATCTTTTGCCAAATGGGATTAGGTAAGATAATTCTATCTTTAATTTTGTTTAATAATCTGTTCTATTAGATTAGATTTTCTGAGGTTATACATATTAGGTGCCGATATTTTATATTCGAATTCATATAGTTACGAATAGGGCCTAGACGCGTACATAACGCGCCAAGGCTCTATTTGTGTCGATATGATTTCATCATCCATTTACGAAGTTCCGTGGTCGAAGTGTCGCTGGAGCGACGACGATCGGCAACATTTTTTGCGAGTCGACGATTGTTCATTTGCCGCACTACTTTCAAGGCGAGCGCTTCAGACCGTGAAAGATCGTGTCTGCAGGTGAACAAAGAGCACCGACAACAGTGAAGTTTACAGTTACTATATTGAAATAGTTTATGTCCTCGATGATATATCATAAACGTTTAGAAATGTATGAAAGAAGAGTCCTGAGGTGAAGGGGAGGTCAGGTGTAGAGGTGGCGAAGCGGCAAGTACGTTGACCGCGCTGCAGCGGCGGCTAACGGCACCCCTGAAACCCACGCTCGTGCTCCCTTCATGATATTTAATATATCTTACATTTGATTTAATTAATACCACAATTATTTAAATTTACTATCAAACAGTGCATTGACTGACCAATGCGATTATCCTTTATTTCTAACTTATGATAACTTTGTATTTCTGAAAAAATAATTACATAACGCTCGCTGCCATCGTGATGACCTAATTGATCGATACATTTGACATGTGCCGCGTGAGTCACCCGTCGACATGCATAAACCATCATAAGATACCTATTCCGCTGCTCGATTTCGAATGACTAGAATTAATTTCTTACTCAGACATGCGTTATCAAAAACTTATAGGGTAGATAACTGTTTTATCTTATCGTCGGCCGTCTCTAAAAACAAGTGAATCTCGATAAGTTATAATTATTTTTAAATATGACGTCGTTGATTCATTACTGTTCAAAGCAGACACTTGAAAAGTGTAGTCTGTTTTTAAAGGTAAACAAGCAATAATAGATTTAAACTGGACAATACACTCGCCTTATCCAGTTATTATTCCGGCTGGCTATATTGCTTTGCCTGAATTACAAAAGTATACAAAATTCACGTATAAAAATTATATCCGTCATGAATTCGGGCGTAGATGTGGTGGCGGGAGGGGCCGAGTGGTATGCGTTTGCAAGTGCGACGGCACCATTGCTAATTTTAGCAGCAGTTCGGAAGCAGCGGCCGCTCATAAGCGCTGATCCCGCCGCGGTGAGCTCACGCGCGTGTCTCTGCCCGCCGCTCCTCTGTCGCCGGTCACATAAGTTATCTATGTAGCCCCGTGCCGTGTGGGTCGTGAAGTGATTCATTAGTACTTGCAAGGACACTGTGTTGTAAACAATGGGATCCGGAAGCGATGATGCGATCACACGTAAGTATCGACTTAGTTTACTTAGATGGGATTATGGAAAATTTGCTCTTAGCTTTGGTGATTGGGTCTTGAATATTTAATTCATCGTGTTCCTTTGGTGATGTGATCTTATGATAAGAAGCGATCTTTCGCTGCCTTCTATTAAAATAATAGTTCAGTAGGAATCCAGTAGCCATATTTGATTACATAAAAATACCGACAGTTATATTACATTATAACGAGAAACGTTATAAAAACTTGTGATCTAATTTTCTTATGATGTTCCAATCCCCACTGAACCGTGTAGATAGATCATGTTGTTTTCGTCTACAAACGAACTTATTCGTCCGGATCGACCGCAATGAATTAAAATTATTCTTATGGACATACTCATTGTCGAACTTCTAATTTACTTACGTGCATATAATGTCCAAAAAAAACCACTTGCGCTTTGTTGTCGACAAAAGAATGTATTGTTACAAATAAATCAAAACATTTTGAGCTCACAGGGGTCTGTTTTAAAGTAAAGTCTTCGATGATTTAATTGTGGCGATGAAACCATACATTTTCAGGTGGAATTAGATGTAGTTGTAGGTTTGTAACAATTGGTCTCTTACCTTAATTGCCTTACCTACTATACCTACCTTAAATGTATCGAATTGAATGAATGAGTCGCACACTCTTACTTCATCTCTCTCAAGTTAGAGTACGCATTCTATCCTACACACCCCTCACTACCCTTGACCCAAATAGGAACCCTTCTGTCAAAAGAGACGCAATAGTCTTTGTTTGCTGTTCTCATAAATGACGCCTCTCTACCGGTGCCCTTATTTTTGTAGTATATTGAACAGGTACATTATTAATTTCTTTTTGATACAGGTGCATTCAACGAGATTCTGAATTTTATTAGTATTTGTACCTCGGGTTGAAGAAATAACCATTCTAAAAATTTATTTAATTTCATTTAGCCCTTTCAATGATAAATGCTTTTGGTAGTTAGTCATCCTTTAAATGTACTCAGGGTTTGCGGAAAAACCCAGACAGACGCATAAAGGTTAGGCCTCAGGGGTGTAACGCGGGGGAGGTCTGGATCGATATCCCGCACGCCGCCCGTCGGTCGCCCCAATACCTCTCACTGTTACTTAATTCCATGACTAATCTTAACTTTGTTGCTTTAAAACTCGTCGGCTGAAGAAAAGGATTATCCCTTGTACATTAATTTTGCTTTATTCAGAATGCAATTCAATTTTCATACACGATCACCATCCCGGTGATAACGTCAATTGTCCTTTGTTATCTTCGGAAAGTACAGAACGCCGCTAAGCGTGGCTTGACTCTTTGATCATATTTATTTAAATTGTTCCAAAACAATGTGGAGCCGCACTTTGTTAAGATTGCACTTTCTCTCATATACATATGAATCCAACGAATGGGCTTTGATGCAAGCTCGTGAGTTGGTAACGTTAAAATTAAAACTGTCCTAGTTAGACATTTTAGCCTCGTAGGTTTCCGTATAGGTCTCGTCTCGACCTGACTTTCTTAAATAGTATTCGGCTGTGTTATATTTAGAATGAGTGTTTGTTGGACTTATTGCTAGTTTCATCATTATATTAGATTTTCGGTTGTTAAGCCAATCATTTTCACTTAACAACCCGTATTGGGCTTCGTGGTGTTGTCTGGTCTACTAAGCTTTTGATGTGTTGCTCCCTTGTAGCTAGGCCTGTGCCCAGCAGTGGGGTGTAAATAGGCTATTGATGTTAAAATTATCAATAAACCGTATAGGCATAGTTAGTTCTTTGGAGAATAAAGATTTTTTAATAATCATATACTGTCTTTCGCTAATATTAGCTAAGTATTTCTAGTATGGGACAAGAAATGTAGTTAACATTATTGTTCTTATAATAACGGAACTGTGCGTAATACGATATTTTTTTATACCAGGAAATGGGGTTGCTACCGCGAGCAACCCTTTTGCCCCTTACCATCGATTTGTGGACCACGATGTTATCTAGCCGTTGCTCGGTGACAATGCAGGTGTGTGGTGACGTCACAGGGTATGCTCGCACTAGCAAACGGGTATTTTTAGCGGCGCGCGGTCGCCATGCCGTGACTTGTAACTACTGTGACGAGACAGTAGTTCTACTACTACTTCTAGCAAGCTATTCAATTGTTCACTAATGTTACGTCGATCATGCAACGACATGATGATTGACGGCGACGCGGTGAAGGTCGTCCACACTATTTGGACTCACCATCCAAGTTCCGAAAGGGCGTAAGCCCTTTGTGCTCTACGGTTAGCTGTTTATCGTTTGAATACGGAGTTGTTGACTAATATCAATTAAAAAATAACGTGTCGGCTCCTGACTCCTGAATCAATCACGCTCAACTGCAACATGACTGATATACTGACAATTTTTCAAGGGGCGGTATTTCGATGAGTTTAAGGGAATTTTAGGAATTAAAAATAACCAGTAATTCCTATTAAGGTGTACTGTATGTTTGACCTTGGATCAGTTCTTTTATGTAGTTTAGACTTTGGACATGCCATTGCTGTATTCTTATATGTAGCTAACTGTTTTTGGCTGCTGGCTTTGTGTGGCAACATTGTTATGTTGGGATCACGTCATCCAAGTAGTGACATGGCTGCAGACTTGTTACAAGGAGTTAGGTTCATAATGTTGAGTGAGTGTTTTGTGTGTCGGTCAATCTATATATATTTTTAATATAAATTTTAAATAAAAACTTACATTAACATTGTAGAAATTTAGAGAAACTAATTTAGCATAGAAAACACAATCTTAGTTATCCTTTAAAAGTAAATAAATTGACGTTGAATGTATTTTACCTACCAACTAAGCGTCTTTTACTCTTTATTAATTGATTGACACCGACGAATAGTGGTCAAAGGTCGCGTTAATAGAAACTTATCTATGGCACAAACAATTAAGAGATGAGAAGCGCAGTATAAAAGATATAACGTTAGTTTGTATGTATTTGTGTCACTTGGTCGTAGGTGTATAATTTTGTCTTCGTTGTTGTGGGTTTGGAGTGGTAATTCTTCCAGTTTTATTTCAATTAAAACAGCTTCATTTCATTTCTCACTGTCTAATAATAACTATAGTTCGGATTTCTCTCAATCAACTAACTTGCAAATAGCTTCTAACTAAACTAATATTGCAACAAGCGGGCGATCCAGAGAACCAGCATGTCGTCAGACTGCCACCGACCAACACAGGCAAGGCAAGACGTGGTCGGTCGCGAGACCAGGGGTAGCACCGATGTGACTAGCACTGTGGTGGTGGTTGGCACCTGGACGCGCCAGACTCGGGGTCGAGCACTGGTTGGGGGTAAGGAAGGTAGCGTGGCGCCGAGGGTGCGGGCGGCGCGGCGCATGCGCGCGGCCGCGGGGGCGACGGGCGCGGGGCTGCGCCGCCAGTATCGACGCGAGAGTCAGGCGCGGCGCGCGCTACGTCCGCCGCCTTCAACTGTCAACTTCCTAATTACGTAAAGTGTTACCATGGCGGACTCCGGGCCTTCCTTCTGCAGCGTGCTCGACCCCCGTAAGTGGCCGCCGCGCCGGCATCGCTTCGCCCGCTTGTTCTATCTGTCGCGACTAACCCGCTAACGCGCAGCCTTATATTCCAGATGCCTGGTTCGACCCCCAGAGACTGCACCCTGAAGGTGAGTGGTGGCTGCGGCCGGAGGGCAGAAATACGCTTAGGTCGGTGAGCGGCCAGCGGGTGCGGGCGCCCGGGCGCGAGCGGCGGCCGGCGGCCGTGGCCCGCCGCGGGTGACCCACTGACCGCTGCCCGCGTAGTGTTAGTGGCCCAGTGTTCCCCGCGAGTGTCGCGCACGGCCGGGCACCTGTACCGCGCCGCCGCCGCCGCCGCTCGCTCCACCTGTGCGCCCTCTTCGCGAGCTGAACAATAATAACTTCGTAATGTTTCAAGTCAAGGTTTGATCGCATGCATCGTCCCTAATTTTATCATTAACACGCGCGTTTGTCATTCATCCCTATCCATTCACATTCGAGATAAAACTGACCGCTCGTAAGACGTAAGTCTTGTCCCTTTACACCTACCTACAAGACGCTATTAGTTAAAAAGCTAAAGTAAAATGTACCCTTGCATGTGAGTATTTCTACGATACTTAACGACACGATGGAAATTTTGTTCATTGATACTGATTGTTGCAATTATGATTAAAGTTTATCTTCACCGTGAGCGCTAAGCGCTAAGTTTCTTAGTTATTAATGTATCAGAATAAATTATGGTCGCCAGTGTATAGAGGTGGCGGGCGCGCGCATGCGTGCCAGTCCTACCTCTTAGCATGCAGAGGCAACAATTGCCAAGATCAAATTAGACTTGATTTTAGGCCTGTAGCATGTTGATTTATTAATTGATTGCGATTAGATGAACTCATATCTAAGAATGACACCTTGAAGTCAGTCTATTACGATAATAGATTGCCCCGTGCCCCGAGTTGCACTTAACGTAGACAATGACAGTAATTACCAGTCTGTTCCAGAGGTCTAGCTGTCTGTTCACTGACTGTCTACTATGAGTTGATTACTATTAAATAATCATCTCGATCAGCATAAGTGTGCGGTTGATATTTTTTTCAATATGCGTGATGGAAACTTGATCACAACTTAGAGGTTATACGTGTAAATAATCTTACAGAGAAAACTAAACCTTAAAATAAACAATTATTACCAATAAAAAGTATTCCTTTTTTAGTTAGTATTATATAGTTTATCAGTGTGCTTGTTTGTTTGAACCATAATAATAATGTTAGAAGTTGTTCATTTTGAGCAGGGATTTCCAAAGACTGAACTGATACCTCAGATCCCGAAGCCAAATTACTTTAAATCCTATCTCTAGTGTTTTTAAAATATATGCTGCCCCTGGCAAACTGATATCAACCCCAAGGGGTCGATGTCGGTCACTTTGGGAATCCCTGATTTAGAGTATTAATTTTATTTACTACAAACTATATACCATTTAGTGAATCAGAACGTACAGTAATCTAGCCGGGTAGATTACTAATTTTCTGTGCTGTTTGTTACCTGATGCTCTTAAGTCGCGCGGCATAACAACGGACAGTTTATCGTCGTTATGTTAGATATCAAGTAGTTCAGATAAACGCTTTACGAAATAGAAAAAACTATCATATGTAGTCGTTGCAAAAGATAACAGGAATCTCAAGCTAATCTTGCTGAGTACCTGTCACCTACATAGTTACGAAATTGTAATCTAGGGAATAGATGCCTGTCCCACGAACATAAACGTCACAAACAGATAATGAAAGCACCACGCTACCAGTCCAGTTGATACAACTTGTTTTTTGCCATATTCGCAGCCTCCTAGTACACATCGACTGCTTCTTAATGTTTATTAGCCGCGTCTTTTTCTTATGACAAGCTGCCGGTTTACACGTCACGTGGCCATTCGCGGTCATTATACATATTTGTACATATTTAGACATAATAATCTCAGTTGGACGTTGGAGCTCGTCACGGCAGCGTTCCCGTCTCCCGATCCCGCTCAGGTCGTCAGTCACGCCGGTATCGGGACACACGGAAGCTTTATTTTTACCGCAGCGTGCTCGACCGCGCTGACTGCCGACCGCGACCTCCGGCTCCCATTGTATTTCTGTTAGAAATGTCTCTGAACTGTCGTGGTTACTATTGTCTTTTTAGTCTAATAATAGCGAATACAAGTTCCCGACGACGCACTAATTGTTTCGTGCCTTTCCTAGTTGAAATGGAATTGGCAACAAGCTACGGGCTCGTTTTACATTCCTCGCAAAATACTTTAAAATACTTACTTTTTAAAATGAGGTAGAACAGAACACCTGTGTTCTTGCATCCATATAATTAAGGATACTAGTTACTTGGTACACATCTATACTTATTTGGCGAAAATACGTGTTTTCTATTTGTTTTGATTAAGTTTTGCACTTGGATATCAATATATAAACTATTATTTATGAACATGTGTTGCGTACACAAACGTAACTCGTATGACCGGTGCGCGGGGGTGCGGTGTAACTTGATGCATCACTTCATAGCTTATGTACGATCTTATGCAACAAACCGCACAAAAAATAAGTAATCACATTTTCAATATAGCATTACATCCAACACCTCGTTTAGTAAGATTCTTAAATCCTATTAGAGATTCATTTCCTGGAAAAAAAATCTCTAAGTGACTATTACTGCATTGATACCTATTACTGATTACTGATCAAAGAATTAAATCGTGTACACGAGATTCAAATTGTTTTCGCTGATTATTGACTCCTATATCCTATAGTACCGATTGCAACCATTAAGTGACCAGAATAATCAGATAAACAAGGTTGGAATTATTAAAATTCATAAAATAAAGATCATTTAATGTGGAAATCTCTTCAAATAATAATTTCTGATGGTTATATGCACGACGCCATGATTTTGGCAGTCCAGAGGACAGGTAATGGGTTCATTTAATTACCAGTAGCACGGACGCTTAGCTCGATAATAGGCACGACAATTGAAAAAGCTAGGCTACATACCTCTATATATCCATTTTATTATTAATTTATAAAAAGTTACGACATAAAGTGATATAGGTAAAAACGCGAGCACGTGTGTGCCTTGTGCGTGAAGTTAATAATATTTATTGACTTTGTTATTGAATTGGGCATTTGCTATATCGAAGATGTAAAAGGTATTATGTACCTATTATTATATTATGTTTGTATCAACAAAACAATTTATCGCACAGATAAAAAGTACACATCTCCATAAATGTTGAAACGGCATGAACAAGCATGGATATTATATATGTTATTGCTTACGATAACCTTTTACCGAAAGTGACCATATCATTTAGGTCTATTTCTTTAGGTACTTTTAATCTCTTATCAAATCTATTTTCGTTAAATTTTATTTTTGCTGTATCTCATACATTTGGAAAAAACAAATTCCGTTAATATAGGTTCAAGTGATAAGTTGTTACGTATGACGATCGACCGGTATCCAACGGAGATATAGGATACCAAGCTCATTGCTTCAACTGTCAACTTGTATATGAAACAATCAAAAGTATACTTTTTCAAGTGCATTGAAAATTACACACAGTCGGGTCAAGTTTTAGATGACAGCCTAATGTCATATTACCCGCTGTGGTAATTGTGGACGAGTTGGTAAAGTTATTCTTTTGGGTTAATTACCTCTACTAATAGAATTCTCGCTTTGAAAGCGTTTACCATTGAGATAAGATAAAGTTTACGATATCATAGAGGTCTTATTTCAAACGTTATTAAGTTTACAAAGTTTTAATTTTTGTTAAGCAATCACATAGGCATTATCTTACCACGACAATTAATCTTTTACATTCAATGTGTAAATTTACTTTGTTTGATTCTGTGCTATACAACTGTCGATGTGGGTATAATAGGTAACTGATAGTGATAATATTGCATAATAATACATCACAGTATTGCTCTTATCAGTTTGCATTGTGTGAACGTGCGAAAACGCAGGAATATAACTTCAGACTAAATTATTACTAAAAGTAACTTTTTTCGTTTATTGCAAAGCATCATAGTGAGACCTGCCAATTTTTTTAGATTCGTTGGGTTTTATCTATGCGAGATCGATAAGGCACCGTGGCATTGACCGCTGCTTGTCTTTCCCTGCTGACGCTGCGCCCGCGCAAGTGCTGTCTGCCAGACAACACTAATCGACCGGGTCCGTCTAATAGCGCCTGCCTATTTATTTTGGCAACGTCCCGCGATAGATCGACGCGATCGAATGGAATTATCTCCATAGCTTGATGCGTGCGCGCAGCGAGCTCTAGTAGCCGACTATACACAATTATGCGATTTCACAATTATACAGATAAATCTCTATTAATAACAGCCTTATACTAAGAAACTATACGTTTTTCTACGTAGATGAATATTTCCATATGTAATGATGATAGATAGCTCATGAACATCATGTATTATCATGATCGCCGCTGGCGCGTTGCCGATTTAACTAGCCCCTTTCACTTTTACCTCATTAACGATTCGTTTTCATTAATAATATACTAAGTACTTATGCCGTTATTAAAATATTATCAAATACTTCCCAGAATATTAAGCTAATATTTTTAAAGGCGATCAGTATCATCAAAAGATTATTACAGACAGCAGACTAAACTAAGCCGAAAGGCCTTTAAATAGTAATATATTTCGCCGAAACATAAATGATTAATATATAAAATTACCATATTTAATATTTCATTAATTATTAAGCTTGCCCTTAGACCTACGCGATTGTAAGGAACGACACCAAACGCGTCCAATGATGATGCTAATTTAAATAGAATCTTTAGGGCTTTATTACATAATTAGTAAAAACAGTTGATAGACATCTACCTATCATTCCGGGATTGAAACATTCAAGTCCTTCCTACAGTAAATGGTATATTGGTAAATTTATCAATTCTAACCATTGAACACCGTGGCGATCCCTAACTCGAGTGCTCCTATTTTGCTATTAACCAGTAATTAGGTAGTACTTCACAAAATTTTGAAACTATGCCCAATAGAATTTAGCCATGAATTGAGGCCCAAGAAGGAAGCAATGGAAGCAGAGGCTTTTATTTAAATACATCAATAATATTCGTATCTTTTGGGGATTCCAAATATCATTGGTCGCCCAGAGGCAAGTAGCAGCATTATATAAAATATATTAGTGCCGGTGTCCGTAATATATTAGTAATACGAAATCGCAGTGATGTCACGTGCGTGTCATATATTCATATTCGTGTTTCATAAATGGCTGCACCATAACATCAAGATCCTTAACTCAAAAGCAACTTCTTCAGATGAATCTATTTAGCATTAACTTTACAAAAATATAAAGCCATTTGAAAAACAGTAAACATATTATTATGAATCAGAATAAAGGGCTTTGGCCTCCAAGCGGAAGTTTGGTAAATTTCCAAGTAGGTTTAAAACACTTAATATGAAAAAATATACTATATATTCGTAAACAACACGGTCTCTCAAAATGACATGAGAGAACAGAATATTGTTTATTGTACATCAATTTAAAAGAACCAGTTAAATAGATTTATTTGTTTTCTTGAAGACCTTATTTCAGTCATTGACACGAGATTGATATACAACCTAATCGAGGCTTTTCCGGTGGAATGACTCATTAAGATTGCGAAAGTTATCGGTCCGGGAGATGGATGGATCCGGGGATCATTGACATCGGCCTTCTGGCCAGGCGCGGAGGGAGGCGGGGCGAGCTGTTGCTTCAAATACAACTTTGAATTATTTTATTTCTGGAGCACTTTAAACTCTTCAGCGTTTGTACGATTACTGACGTATGTATAAGATAACTAGTAACCCGGTACCAGGTACTTAGTTATTTTAATTTGGCGCCTTCGCCTTTTAGTATTGTGGTGTCTGACAGAGGTGTGCGCCGTTCGTTTGATATAATAACGGGCGCGGGCGTATCGTCGTGTCGGCCAGTGTCAGCAGTGGGTCGGGTGACGTGTGTGAAAGGCTTCGCCCGCGTGGCAGAGCGGCGGCGGCGGCGGCGGCCATGTGCGCCGACGGCTCGCTCACTCCGCCGATATGGCGCGCCCCAAGCAGTCGCCCCGTCACGCCGCTCAGTTCGAGAACCTCCCGCCCCGCGGACCAGGTACCCGTCCTCCGACCTGGCCGTCCACGTCCCGGGACGCTCCCTCTCCTCTTACAACAGTCTGTGTCTGTGCAGTGCTCGAACTACCACCACCGTACATAAAGACGTCGAACTGTAGCCAGTAGCTCGCCTCCGAGTGCTAACGTGGACAAAACGAACATATTGTCAGTCAGTGTCGCCGTCCAACATTTTCTTGTATTAAAAGTCAATTTAAATCACAATTTAATTTAATATTATTACGTGTTACAATGTTGCATATATCCGAAAATTTTAGTCGTGGCATTTTAGAACCGATATACTCAGTTATAAAATATTAATCTGTTTTATAATGTCGTATTAAATGGCACGTCTATTAAATTACTTACAATGTAGAGATAAGGTATCGTAGAATGTTCATTCGCATGCTGTAAGTAAATAAGTAGACTCATTTGTTACGTGGATATTTTATTTAGCGTCGTCGATGTTCCCGTCGTCCCTCTAAGTCCTCGGGCCGAACGCTAGAGTGCGTGACACGCATGCTATTTAGACGAAAACCGGTCCTCGACCACAGGAGGGCCGGCCAACGCCGACGCCGACGCGCCAGTCAGCCGAGTGGTGTCTGGCGGGAGCGAGTGGGCTGTGGCAGTGGTCTGATGGTGGTGTTGTGTGTGCGCAGTGGAGTCGCTGATCTACTGGCGCAACGCGGCGCGGTCGGGCGCGGCGCTGGGCGCGGGTCTGGCGGCGCTGGTGGCGCTCGCGTGCTGCAGCGTGGTGTCCGTGCTGGCGTACGGCTCGCTGCTGGCTCTCTCCGCCGCCGTCGCCTTCCGCATCTACAAGAACGTGCTGCAGGCAGTGCAGAAGACCAACGATGGACACCCCTTTAAGTGAGTATGACACACATCCCTCCACTGATTTATAATATTATAACAAAACAGACATACTTACAAAACATCCCTTTGAACACCAAAGTAACATACCACAAACATTGCTTCAGCTAAGTTCGAACCCAGTACCCCGCCAATGTTGTAGAAGGCAATTGTTTAATGTTTACACAGCGTGGTCCGTGTGATGTGACCCGTAAGACAGTCCCCGCCGCGCGTTCCCATTGTTATTATATGGTACCTATTCCACTTACTTCCTTCTGTGTGTCTCGCTCTATCGGGAACACATGTAAGTAAAAAAGGTAAATAATTAGCTCTTAGATATATATGTTCAGTTGCTCGGTGCGGGTTGTAAAACGTGAACTAAAGGATAGTTCCTGTTTAAAACTGAGGTTGTCTCATTTTTGTTGTTAGAGGCAGTTAGAGATGGCATGCGCTTTAAGCTACAACTTTTACAAAGGACCACGTTTGGTATTAAGGAAGATACAGTTTGCCCAAGCTCCCAGGTTCGCTTTTTACCTGAGGCATGTTTAAAAGCTAGATTTTCTATTATTTTCAAATAATTTGTTATAATAAACTCAAGTTTAAACTCAAATAACTGCTATAATTTTCAAAACATAATCTGTTATAAAACCATTAGTTACAAATCCACGATCGCATAAATTACATTTATACAATGACAGTGCTAATAACGCCATGTGTATGGTCGGCCCATTGGTTGATGTTGCCCGCTCGCTGTTTACTCAGGCGTTGTACACTTTATTTGCTAATGAAATACTGAACGTCTTAATTAATTGCGTCACCGTGTGGAATAACAAAATTTTAGAGAACTATTGCTGTTGTCTGATTAATTTTGTTAACGACTTACAAGCCGTTATATCACCAAATAGCTTCCGTCCGAACGTCTCTCATGATTGTTAGCCTGTAACTCTCCCCGATAAATGGACTATCCAACACAAAAATATTTGTTCAATTCTAGATATTACCCCCCACAACGTCACAGATTTTACCTCTTTGTAATATTAATATAGATAACAGTGTAGTAGTGTCAGTAAGTATTTACAATGAGGTTTCCTTACAATTAGTTAGTTAGGGGACAAGTAATAACATTATTACCTTACTCATTAATCATGTTTCTGTTAGAAATAATCTGTACCGTACAAACAGCTGTCTCTAGCGGTATTCAAACCTTGGACCACTGGTTTTGTAGACATATGAACTACTCGTCTAGGTAATGTTCAATTTTGTAATGAAGCGATAGTTCGTGTTCATTGAAAAATTTTTGGTATTATTTTATGTAATTTTGTTTTATTATTATCTTTGAATTCGAGGTTGTTAGGAGTTAGAGTTCATCAACGTGTAACTACAGTTTTATGTCGGACTAAATAAATAATATCATATTAAAACGAGTAAGAAGTGATCAGCTGACGACGATAATCGGATGAGAGCTTACACGAGTCACGTCACACCAAATGTATCTTACCCACAATTCCTACATTAATATACTTCTTATACTTAATACTGTTAATTTAGTATTAGAATATTAAATTATATAATAATAATAAATAATAGGTGTGAGCACCTATTGTCTAACCCAAATTAAACACTACAAAGTCCAAGCTGAGGAGGTAATTTTTTTTTTAATTTGACGAAAGAATTCAATTTGATGCTTGTTGAAGGACATACCGAGTGTCTTAAAAATTAGATGATGTGAATGGTACTCTAACGTGATAACAAATGAATTTAAATTTTAAAAAAAAATCTTTATTAAATACATATAGTTTTTTAGAATGTGTGGGTCTTTTCTTTTAAGTTTATAAAAACCTGTATTAGAAAAGACCCCTCTCTTTTCTGTATTACAATTATGGGTAGTTACAGTATGTAGTTACAATATATTTACTATCACAATGTGTGTGTGTAAATGCAATGTCGTTGATGAAACAATCCAATGCAGTGCATGGTGGTCGCGTGTAGATGGTTCATAAGGGGGTGGTTTTAGTGTATTGGGGTCGCTCGCTAAATGGATATTACTATGAACGTTACAGATGGTTGTTGGAGAAGGAGATCAGCGTGCCCGCCGAGCGCGCGCAGTCGCTGGCCGCCGCCGCCACCGCGCACTTGAATGCTGCGCTCCACGAGCTGCGCAGGTAACGACACTACACTACACTACACTACACTATGGTACAGTACAGAGAAACACGTTACATCACTATAATAGACTACTCGTCTTGGGATTTTTTGTTTCTTCACTATCTAGAAACACGGCTAGTAATAGTAATGTTACAAAACCAACCAGTCATTCAATTTTCCTTCAAGAATGATTTTTATGTTGTCAGGATAGGTTGTATTTATACAACAAGAATAGGAGAATAATAACCTAAAGGTTCTACTTATATGTCATCTATTCTCCTATTTATCGACATATATACGAATATATTGAAATTATCTCATGAGCAGTATTAGTTTAGGTTAGTATTTTATACTGTGATACTTACCCATTATTGGATAGCAGGTGGTTGGACTATGACAGATTTGGGGTTCGCATTCCCCAGGACGCGGTAGATCATACCGCGTTCTGGGGGTTTTATTTAGTAAAGTGTGCAGGCTGCTTAAGGTCATTGACACATTCACAATACAACAGGGCTCTGCCTGAAACAGCTGTTTCTTAGTTCACCAATGATGAACCGATATGATTTTCTATCATTAAAAAGTTCTTTTTAGAGACACAATAAAAGTTTTCAAAAAATCTTGCATTCTTAGATTATTTTATTTATAAATATAAAAATGCTAAGGTTCTTGTTAGATCGTTTTAGGCCCACTTGTCTCCTTAATATGAATCTCTCTTAGATTTAGTAAAATTAGATTTGTCAAATAATTTTAATTTGGGTCGTTTTGAAGAACCATAGACAACATGGACTGCAGCATGTATACGAAAATTGAACACCTCTTTCATCATCATGTCAGCCTTTTTTTGCTAATATACTGAAATATCGAGATACTTAAAACCCACACTGAACCCGTTTAGTATCAGTAATGAGCACCATCTAGTTGCTGGCCCCTACTATGGTAATCTGACGGTAGCGTGCGCGCGCGCATACTTGCAGGTTGTTCCTGGTGGAGGACCTGGTGGACTCGCTCAAGTTCGGCGTGTTGCTCTGGTGCCTCACGTACGTCGGCGCCTGCTTCAATGGCATCACACTTATTATTCTCGGTGAGTCACTCTACAGTAATGTATAGTAACAAGGTGTTGACAGGGTTGGCAGTTGTGCAAGCAAATCCATTTTAAAATAATTGAATTCATTAACCAATATAATTGGTAAATGCGTACAATTTATATAAATCTATAAACATGTAATGCATACAGAATACCACGGCGTGACGTCATACTGGTTCATCCATTGCTTTCGATTACCATCGATTGTCATATCTCGAGAAGTTGCCGTATCATTAAATAATATATGCTCTATGTATATATATATGCTGTGTTTAAATAATACACTGAAAAGAAAGTTGTCATCACGCCTCTTACTTACTGACTAGTGGCAGTTATATAACTTCTGTTGTCTGCAGAATGACAACGCACCGTTAGAACCAAACGATGTTGTGTTGGAAAACTGTTTCATGTCGACTAAATTTGTAATACATCGAGATAACTAGATCAGTTAATACAATGTGTAAATAGGATATACTATAGGATAGGTGAAAGCGGTTGCCGTCACAACCGGGGCCAACGGCTTTACGTGCACGACGAAGAACAGAGGAGCTTGAGATAGTAAATGACTTTTGTCACGCTTTAATTCACCGCTTAAGGTGCCAGTGTACACTGTATACTATAGAACCCAATTTCTGGTTTCGAAAATTAATGATCGTCTGATTCGCAGCGGCGCTTGCCGGTGACCACGTAAAAGATACCTCATTCATGCTGACGTGTCTCGTTCAGATCCCAGCAGCTTCATAAGCAAACGAACAAATATATTTCTCTCATGTTCAGAGAATACATTCTATGTGTAATATAGTATTTATAATAT
The DNA here is from genome assembly GCA_943193645.1 of Acentria ephemerella. Lineage (NCBI taxonomy): Eukaryota > Metazoa > Arthropoda > Insecta > Lepidoptera > Crambidae > Acentria > Acentria ephemerella. The sequence goes on from OW971881.1 coordinate 200,972, forward strand.
TAATAATATATGTGTGGTTTGATTCCAGGGTGGATAGCGTTGTTCACGTTGCCCAAAGCGTACGAGATGAACAAGGCGCAAGTGGACGCTAACTTGGAGCTCGCGCGCGCCAAGATCAACGAGATCTCATCCAAGTCAGTATCTGATAGTGTTCTTTATAGAACTTTTATATCTTTATGATAGCATCTATTATTTGTTTAATAACCGTAGGTATGCTCCATACACAAAATTTCATTTTATATATCTACACAACCATAATTATAGTTTTACATATGATATAACTTTAATTTTCAGCTTAAAGTAAGGTAATTCACATCAAAACAAATATCATAGTAAATATTACCGACCATTAGTAGGTCTTGATAAAATCCACGGTATGCTAACACGCAGGGGAAGTACTACAAATATTTAAAATTTTTCTTACGGCTTTTTGGCATCGGAAAGAAATAACACACGTCCATCTCCAATCAAACACTTTAACATTTTGGTAGATATTAAATCAATTAATACTTCCCAAGTCTCCCAAAGGGCCGTGGAGACGGCTATGCTCGGAGTTGGTCTGCGTGATCGAATTAGAAATGATGAGTGTATGTATGCGAGTGAACCAAGGTCGCCGATGTAGTCTTAAGAACTGCGAGTCCAAAGTGCCCACTAGGGCAGGGCACATTGCCAGGACGACTTACGGTTGATTGGGCGTAACATAAACAGAACTTAAATGTTTATTGTGTGAAGCATTGCAGTATTGCAAATGCAGTTTATTTGCAAAGAAAGTCTGTTAGAAAAACTAAATTAAAATTTCTTATATTTAATATGTACTTTCCCTGCGAGTGGCGGCCGTGGAACATCTGCATCCAATGAGGCTTCAACATTTAATTCGATGCAAAGGGATCGATTTTCAAGTATATCTAAAAAACTGTCCACTGGTAAACGCTTCGATGCACGGACCGACCTTGAAGGCCGAGACAAGATACTGAATTTGATATCTTTATGTTTTCATTACAAGTATCTGATGCAATCGTTTGGTTGATACATTTTTAATAGTTGAGTGATTTCATTTTTAAACCCAATTGGCATGGCAATGTCTTGTTCCTGGGTTTTTATAATTTTACTTTATTTATTGATTAATTGGAACCACAAAAATTATGAGGAAATTTAAATTAATATTTATGTAATACGTGTAAACCTGATGATCACTAAAGAAGTATTTAACTTAGAAATGAGTGGAACCAGAATAACATTTATAAATTTCTAATTTAACAAATTTTATACAATTTAGTGTGTAACACTTATCTCAAACTATTAACTTATAAATAAAACAAATAAATAAATATATATAATATTAATGTACATCATGCCATGATGTACATTAATCACATTCCATAATGACTAGCTTAAATAATATTTGACAACATAGTTTCCATTAAACTATTTTTGGATAATTTTAATATAAATAAGGAGCTTTGCTTTAAATTTATGACAGGTTTCAATAAGCTATCAAAGGAACGGATGGTTTTGCTATACTCTTTTAACAAAAAAATTATTCATCGCCTTATAAGCAAAATCGTTCTTTGGTTGTTTACTGATGTTAACCATCATAAATGTCAAATTCAAATTTGGAACACACTCGACTCTATGGTACAGAGTGTTCCAAGTAGTGTAGACAGAGTAAGTAGTGTAGACAGAGTAAGTAAGTAGTACCTAACGTGCGAGCGTTGTTGTTGCCGGCAGGGTGCGGGCGGCCGTGCCGCTGGGGCGGAAGGCGGACAGCGACAAGGACAAGTAGGGGACGCCGGTTTGTTATATTTATTGTAACTATTAATATAAAGATACCACTTACGTGTAAAGCTTTATGAGACGAGTCATGCGGAGATTATTGTATTTGCTTTTTGAAATTTTAAATTAAAATAACTGTCGAACCAAACTATGACTTTTATTAACATCGCCGCAGGTGTGATACTGCTTTGTACGGTATAGACAATATAACGATATCTCTCACCCTCGACATCCTTATATAGCCCAAATTAGGCATCATTAAGAGCTTTTCTTATGAATACAAGATAACGGAGAAATATACTAAGCAATGTAATAACACACATATACTAAATAAACATACAAACATCCAAGACGCCTGAACAAATATTCGTACTCAGCATATAAACATCTACCACTACCAGGATTCGAACCCGGGACTTCTTCTAAGTAAACTGCAGTACTAACAAGTCGACCAGCCACCGACAATGAACATTATAGTGATTTTGTTTAATTATTTAGATTAAAATTCTATTAATTAGTAGTTTTTAATAACTTACAAGTTAATTCTTCATAATATAACAAATAAAGTTGCTCAATTTTGTGACAAATACAGCTATAAAGTGAATCATTAAAATGATCTCATGATCCTAATACCAATGACGTCATACCCGCCAGCCTTCAATCTTCAAAAACAATTCGTTGCGCTGGACCACCTCGTCATTAAACTCTTATTATATATTATTATTTTGAAAAAATTAAGGATTTTTCATTTAATTAGTGTTGACCTTTATTTTATTTCACTTGAAAACATATACTTGTGAAAAATGTTATATATAACTGTAATTAGCGAACGTTTATGTATTGAAAACTATACTGATAACACTACTTGGCAGCATCCAAACTGGGCCGTATAATTATTTCGCTTTCATTTCTCAAGAACAATTTACTTGTAATTATCGGAACTATTACTAGATAGTCATTTAAATTGTAAATATAACAGATTAATAATATCTAAGATATTTTTAAAACTAAATCTTGTCGAAGGCCCAGTTTTTGAAGTGTAGACCAAATGTTTAGTGTGCTCACTACTAATAATGACGTCAGTAAAATATTGGGATATTTATATCATTATAATGCATGTCACTATATCTAAATATACCAAATGCTACAGGATCCAATATTAGCAAGTTACATTAAAAATAAGTACAGTCATAGCGTGGCGCTAGATAGAATGCGTCCACTTGTTAATACTATTTTGAATAACAAACTTAAAGAAGTAGCCATGAGTCCTTCATCTGAAGGTGTGTAAAAATAAGTTAAGTCGGCTAGGTGGGAGCTTCGCTGAGGAGTTTAGTGGGTGAGAGCCCCCCCCCCCCCTCCGTCCTCCCCGGGGGTTGGGGGATCGGTTGGTAGCTTCTCGGCTTCACAAAAACCGTAAGTGAGAGTGAGGTGTACCAATAAAACTTCCGGTCTGTAACAGCTTCATCGTATATTTGGTTACTATGCCACAATATTTATATTACATATATTTATACCACAAAACGAATAACAACCGAAACGAATTCATCTATAACAAATAATATACAGTGATTACAATCAGACGTACACACGCATTGGAATTATTTATTGCACACTCGATGTACTCTGCACGATTTGAAGCGACAGTTCTCATATCGAAAACTGTCGACGGCTCGCACAATGATTATACATTGTTGGGTCACAAGGTCAGTGATTCAAGTACATTATATTAATGTTACTGTAAGGCTGTTATTAACTCTGTGCCTACCACAATATAAAATGTCTGAGTTAACCGCTAACATATTTACACATTGTACACAGTCGGTTTTCTCGTAGAAACTTTAGTAGGTAAAAACGACGCTATCAATGCAGCTGTCGTGTAGTGTCAATGCAGCCTAAGGTTGATGATTAAAACATAATTGTGATTTTTTTCAATATTTTGAGAACCCCCTATTCTAGGGTGCTTTTACAGGTTTCTCTAAGTCAACGGTGGTTGTTGAATTCGTATTCTACCGTAGAACGTGTCATTTTCTTGTTTATACAACAATAATTGTGTTATTTGTTAAAAACTTATTTTTGTAGTGTATAATACAAAAACAAGGTATAGTATAATGTGATGTACTTACATAGGTATATAAGCTAACATAATATACCGTACAACGGCGGATTGAAGCCAGACTATTTACTTATACTATTTTATAAACACTGTATAAATTCGCAATTTACACCATTTCTATAACAATCATAAAATTTTCCAAACAATAGAGATCCAACCTTTAAAAATCAATAAAAATTAATTTGAAAAAAATATAACAATAAACTATACACGGAACACATGCCTGCCCCGTCCCGAGGGTCCTCTAAGAGCAGCCGCGCGCTGGGTCCAGTGTACTCACTGTGGTAGCGCTAAGTAATAGTTTAAAGAAGGTATTTAATAAGCAGTGGCGGATGTCTTATAAACATTTTTTTATTATTCTTGTAATTATATATACATTATATTCAATATAGTGTGTTACTAGTTTTAGCTTTAGTTTTATAAACATAAATAATATAGTTATGTTTTAATGTCACGTTTCAAAATTAGCTTACGGTTAAAAAAATATTTTAATTGGAGACAAATCCATAGTCAATCACTTTCGGCGACCTTTAATTATATATTCGATTTGATAAGAATTTTTCCATAATTCATAGAAGTGTCATAATCACGCGCATACGTGCGGGAATCTGCACCGTAAGCGCATGGGAAGTTACAATATTTATTAATGAAACTGAATTTGTTGAACTCAAATTTCTCAATCAATAAATGTATGAAATAAATTTACATTTGTATTCGGACTAGCTTTTTCTTATATATTTTTATAAGTTCCTGAATTATATAGATATTTTCTGAATCTTCCTTAGTTATTGTTATATAATCTATTATCGTAATGCACTAATGCAAATAAGATAGAGCCGCCACCACAACCTCTAAGTACATCCTTCGTTCGGATCCTCACACGGGCACATCAAATGCGCACGCGCACTTCATCATAACGGTAATATTATCTAGTCACAGCTAAGAGCACTTAAGTTAATTAAGCTAGTAACAGCCATAACGAACTAGCAATGAACATTGTAACCACATAGTCTTGTTCGTGGCACTACGCAGCCGGCACTCTGGAGTAATCATTCCACCGCGGGCTTGTATGAGTCGGGAGAATAGCACCTTGATGGATATTTATATATTGTCTCAGTTAAGTACAATTTTGGTTTTGAGCTTATGTTTGTTACGAAAATTAAGTACATTTTTCCCATGATTGGGTTCAAAGATGACATATAAGCGAAGGGCTCGCCACGAGATAACTTAAGATTAAATTTTTTGACATCAGAGGTAGCATTCGGGCGTTGTAAGTAACAAGTTAAGCAATGTTCATAACTTTAGGGTAACATTCTTCTGATTGAAAGGTAACTTTTTAATGTACGAAACATATTGTCGAAGATACAAATATACAATTAACATGTCTAAATATCGTTACAAAATTTTCAATTATGTTTTCACCTAAAAGCGAGATTTCACAATTAAAACCGTTTGACACTGTGGGACTTGAAAATTTTGGATAATTTGGTCTAAAATATAATTTGCCATTCAAAGTGCTTATACAAAGTGTAAAAAGCTAGCAGTAATATTTAAGAGGTTTTTCAGCTGGTAATTTCGATGTTGACCATAAAGTTGTTCAGTTTGTCTAATTCAACCTCCTTGTAAGTCATTACCAAATTTCGGCATTCGTTAGTTTGCAGACACTTGTGAATCTTTATTAAATCTACCTTGGAACGTTTGTTTCCTTTGAGAACGCCACTTTAAGTCACCACACGCCTAGTTGTAACGATTAAGCAATAATTGTTGTAATTCGTCCATGTTATTTTATTAAATACGTGTCATTAAGTTCATACATATATTAAATTATTTTTTATTTACTCTATCCTCCTTATGGATAGTACCAGTATAAATTTCATAAATTTAAAAACTGCTCAAATGTTGATTTTGACCATTAATCGATGGCTGCAAGTTTAAGTTTTTGAGGACGATGCTCATTCGATAGTAAAATTAATAACCATATCTGTTTCGCGGCGGAACGTACGAACACTATATTCCAATGCCGCGATTCGACTTATACGAGTAGTTTGGTCACCTTATTACTGATGCCGCCGGTTACTCTACGCTGTTATTTATTATGAAAGTGACTCAGCAACGACTAGTGTATACCGCAAGGTTCAATTTTGAACACTTCAAAACAAAAATATCTCTATAATATTGCTATACTTATTTAATTCGGATTCAAACGAATCTGGAGAAAAAATAAATTCTTACTGCGACCGCGTTATATTTTATTATAAGTAATTATTAGTGGGTACATTATACTTCATTATAGTCTCTGGTGACGAATTTGGTATTCGATTTTTCATGTCGACGATTATTTAAATATCTGATGATTCAGCTTTAGATCTAGCTAATATTGATAGGCGCTTATGGTGTTCGTCTATCTCATATAACCATGTCGACGGTCAGTGTCAGTCAATTGGAGTAAACGTGGAGTCGGTGCTCCGCGGCGAGGCGAGGTCATACGCGGTGTGGGGAGACGAGGTCAGGCGTGGCTGGCTGGCGGGCAGGCGTCGGGCTGCGTGAACACGGCGGTGTAGTTGACGAGCGCGAACAGGAGCAGCGAGCCGAGCGCCGAGCCGAGCTGCGTGGCGGCGCCGGCGGCGCGCATGCCCCGCGCCCGGCCGCGCCGCGCCCACCCGTACGACCACATGCGCGCGTACGACACCAGCCCCGAGCACGACACCCACGACGACACCTGCCGCACACCACCACACGTCACACCTTACTCTTACAGCTTACCAACTACATATATTACTACTGGAAATCTTTTCATTATACCTTCATTAATCTGATAGATGTCAGTGAAAATGTTATTTAACGTTGTAACGCAATATGTATTATTTGTATTTTTTTGCCACTTAAGTTAAATGATAAATACAAAGAAAAATAAATAGAAATGTGACTATTGCTAAAACTATGAGTAATGGTTACATACAAAATTTATATTTCGCAACACCGTTTGTACATAGTCACTTCATAGGTCAGATTTACTAGTTAAGGGGTAGTCGATAGTGGTACTTATTACTTATATTATAAAAAAGTCAAATAATTGTGGACAGACAAAAAGTAAATATAAATTAAATAATATTTTTGTACAATAGTATCATGATCTGTTTCTGATACACCTGCGTAAATTATTGAGATTGAATTACGAATATCAAGTATATCTTTACATCTTAAAATTGAGATCTATGATTTCATATACAAGATGTTCAATACCATACGATTACCATAGCAAGAATGCGATGATTGATTATAAAATATCTTAAATATAAAAAAACGTAAAATTATAATGTTCATGATACTTTTAGAATAGTTTAATTTAAACATGCTTCCAGAGAATCTCAACACTGATTATTATCAATAACCAGTAAACCATAATCAAGTATTTTAACCTTTTTTGTTTCAAATAGTTGACATCAATAACATTAATTTCTTGTTCACATTGTGACATCTGTCAGAATAATCAAGCTATAACGAACGGACTTAGTATTTTAGTTAGTATTCTAAAACTAGCAGTCAAACATTAAAAATCAGCAGAAGTCACCTCTCTTGAAGTGAATGAGTGATATATGTTCATTACTCTGTTTAGAGAAAATACTCTTAATTTCTGTCACTTGATTAAAAACCCATGAGGCATTGACCCCTTTACAGATGACTAACTGATAATTTTACTTTGAACCTGCAAAAGGTGACAAATAACTCCATTCGTTTACGGCCTACAACGTTGCTTAGCCATGAACTTTATTTGCAATAACATAGAGGTCATTATGTAGAAATAAATAAGAAATCATTGTTGTGTCGTGAGACTTGAGCAAAGGAATAATCACCTGAGCTTCAACAAGATTTTCAAATCTCGTCGGAGCCGCGGTCAAGTTCGTCTGTCTCAGTCAGCTACATATAACATAAGGAACTCAAAGATCTTCATTTTCGACTCTCATAATTTTACATCGGAAAAATGAAATATCACATATTTTAATGTAGACAAATCTGGTAAGAGTCGCTCGTGTACACGTGCTGGAGATATCACCTTGTAATTAATTTATGCGGTGTAATTTTATGTAATTAGCAAATGTGTTGATTCAGTAAATGATTTTGTTAACTACGTAATTTAAGATCAATGTCTAATAATGTTCGATGCACACAAGACTGGTGCCAGAATATTAATTTTTTAGATAATTTTTACATTAAATTAGGAATATAGGTGACATCTGTAAATGTGAATTACTGAGTCTAAGACCTCTCCCAATCTACGATTAAACAATGATTTGAAAAAATCTTCACAAAATATAGCATAGAGCATGATTCCGAAGTTAATTATATTGTGTAGACATATTCTAGAAACATCGAAGTAAAAATATATTATGAAATTATTCTTTGATGACAGTTGTACCAGTTGCTCAGATAAAACGTAAAACTCGTATTATTCACAGTAAACGCATAAAATACTTATATATCATTAGCACTGTGCATGCTCCCATATATACAGGTCAGGGTGTTGACGACATTTGCATTATCATTTTATTTATAGGGTTAATAAAATATATATCATAGACTATTGATTGCATATCTGCTATAACGACAGCATATCTACTGTTGCTTCTGCATTATTTCTTAATGGTTTTATTGAATTGACTTTATTATATTGACACTGGCCAATATTAATATTAGCTTTACCAAAACAGCAACTGTGCGAGGGGACCAAGTCATACTACTTATTATTCCATAAATTACTTCTGTCAGGTTTAAAGTAGTGTTTAAATATTTTTTATACATAAAGTATATTAGCAATCAGACTCCAGGCACTCGACTCGGCCAGGGCGAGTAGCCTGTAGCTGTGCTATGGGTACTGACCGATCGTTCAGCCGGTCGACATCTCCCACGTTTTATTAGTTTATAAAATAAAAAGATTGTCGAATACCCTATTGCCTTTACTATTGGGAGTTGCGTAATAAGTCAGCTTAACGTTTTAGAAAAATGGTACTCGAGATATAATACCAATGTCAACTCATTCATATCGAACATTAACAGCCGTGACTCGGCTTAGATCGGAGATATTGATTCGTAATTACTTAATGACAAGTTGAAACCCAAAAATAATTATACAAGATAATATTATACTCCAAATATTTGTTCGATTTCTATTTAAAATTACACGCTAATTATCGGTGTATAAGTAACCTCACCCGATAGAACACAAACATAACAGAGTCACCGCAGGGAGCACGTCACCAGCGATGTATTACGTCGGCTTACAGTCACAGATGTCACGGTGGTGTCTTAGACAATATTATCATTGATTTAAGCTGATAAAAATGTTCATAAAGATAATAATTATTTAAGGTTACTAAGCATTAAAACGTCGCACGGATATTCGTTTCGATATGTGATCTTCAAAAGGACATAATTTTGTATTAGCCAGAAGATAGATTAAGGTTTCTGTAAAGGGAGCCTCATGAGCTACGCGGCTTATTTCATTAGAATATAGCACGAATGGACGAAGTGAAGCAACTCGCTCGGCATTCTCTGTCAAAAAAGGTGAGGCGAAACTAGCGCTAGGTACTCACAACTAGGAACTCGCCGGCGGCGTGTCCCACGAGCGGCGGCGCGGGGCTGAGCAGCGCGGTGGCCAGGATGTACCCGAAGGGCAGCGCGGCGGCCGCCAGCAGCGCGGCCAGCGCGCGCGGCGCCAGCGGCCGCAGCCAGCCGCCCGCCAGGCACGCCAGCGGGTTGGCCATCGTGCCCAGCGACACGGCCAGGTGGTAGGCGCGTGCGCCGTACGGCATGCACGAGTACGACTGCACCGACGGCAGCACGCCGTTCATCAGCGCGTTCACCACCACCATCAGCGCCAGCACGCTCAGCCACGGCACGCTCGTCAGACTCTCCCGCGGCGCCTCCGCCTCCTCGCTCTTGGCTATCGCGGATGCCGCCACGCGCTCCGACTCGAATCCTTTATACCTATCCAAATAATGTACGACCGAAATATTTATTAACGATAGAGGTCGGATGTATCGTACGCACTTCGGCTGTCATACTTTCGTTAACATGAAAGGAGAGAATGTTGCTCGACTTCTGAATTCATACCTGTCGATTACGGTGAAGCTGATTAAACTGAGGGCGGCGAGTGCGCTCAGGAGCAGCATGAAGACCATGGAGTCGAACCTCGGCGGCGGGTACACCGGTACCAGCGTAGAGTTGTCCACGGCGGGTACGCACTCTGGCTCCCCGCCCACTCCCTGCAGCAGCGCCAGGATACTGGGCAGGAACCCGCTCAACCCCTCCCCCACTAGGTAAGTCGTCAAGTACACGTCGCGGAAGTGTCTTAAGTACGGGTAGAACAACACTGAACTGGTGCAGCCCACTAGGCCCGCGAAGTAGGTCAAGGTGAGAAACGCGACGGAGCGCTCGGTGTCGCCCACCAGAGCGGTCTGCGGGTAGAGGAAGGCGTTGAGCAGCAACGCCAGCGCGCCCATGACCAGCAGCGCATAGATGTAGGCGGCGTCCGGCAGCCGCGGCAGCAGGCGGCGCAGCGCCGCGTACAGCAGCAGGCCGGAGTTGGCCAGCTGCACGGCCACGGTCATGGACGCGGGCAGCGCCCAGCCCTCGGGCAGCCGCTCCACCAGCAGCGGCAATTGCACGTACAACCCGTTGACGCCCAGCCACGTGCCCAGCCCCCAGGCCGCCATCAGCACATCCAGCGTCGCGCGTCGTCGAACCCCCCACATCTTGGCCGGCACCTCTTCTCCTAAGCAAGGCGAGTCCTCCTTGTCTTCGGTAGACCTAAAGTGATTTTACCTGAGTTTATTTTACGAGAACATTACATATATTTATAACAATATTAATGTCATTCACGAACTAGCTTCTTTGTTATACTGTTGCTACTACACTGACGGACTGCATCGATAATACAGAGGTGATATTTTTGTTGCCATAAAATCTTGATATAGACTCCCAATCTAATCTATATAATCCAATAGTCATCACTATATTTTAGTTTAACTAATTACTACGTTCCTTGATTATATTTTATAATGATGGGGCTTGTATATAAATTCTCAACACATTACAAACTTATTTATTGATTAAGAATAAAGTTAAGCATAGCAGTAGCCAGATAAACCACTAATGGGTTCACGACAGTTAAAAAATAATTATGACTGGATTGTAAAGTTTGATAGATTAAAATATGAACAATCCATTATTGATTAAAAGTGATGTTTTGCCATGCATTATGAGCTCAGTGAATATGATTTATATTAAGCTGGTTATTAAATAAAACTAAAAGGTTGATGTTGTTTGTACAATAGTGCATTAGTGAATAAACATTTAATTAACGAAGTAGGTAATTATAGTAAATTCATGGTTGTAAAATGCGCCTTTACATTTTATGAGAGATTACCTTAGAAGTCGGAGCGCCATATCAGTCACCGGTGGCGGAGCGCCGCGCGCCCCCCGCGCCCCGCCTGCCGCACCCGAGCAAAGCGACACATTAAAGCAAGGGTTACACTTACACTACAACTTACAACTCACTTCGGTAATTATAGACACCTCATTGCCTGGAGATCACTTCTTTAGTCGTAAGCAAGACCATAAACCAGAATACAGGAAGAAAAACCAAATAGGCACTAGACCCATAATAGTTTTGATTTTTCACCTGCCATTCCACCTGATGGTTTCCTGAGTTACACCCCATGTTAGCAAATAGTCATAACAAACTAATACTTTAATAAAGTGGTGCACAACTGTGATATGATGTGTGTACATATATGTTATAGTTACTCCCGCCAAAAAATTTTCTTGTAAAAATAGTTTTAAACAAATATAAAAACTGACTTTGAAACACTAAAACGCAAATATAATTCAGTGCAAGAAGTTATATATTTTTTTCTATTTAATATTCAAAATTATTCAGTTTAAAATAATTTTTAGTGCCTTCATTTTCTATTCTTTTTGTAAACAAAAAAAAATTACATTGAATTATTTTTGCTTTTTGTGTTTTGTAGTCTGTTCTCAGTTTTAAATGGGTGACCGTTAATTGATTACTGTTTCTTAAAAATAGTTGAATAGCTTTAGAATAAGTAATTAATGATTCCGTAATCCATGGCTCATTATAAGGTGTACCGTGGTGAACTGAACACGACATGGTATTATATTATGTAAGCAATATATATGTGCTTGCAGCAACCATAAGCTATTGGCTATCATATATAAGATTTTCAGTGTATATTTACGAATAACTTCATCAGAACAGAAATTAGAATAGAATTTAGCATGAATAGAATTGAGAATTTTGAAGAAGTATCCCTAGCATTTTGTTGATCTGGTATAATCCACACCCAAGTTATGAGGGTTTTTGAAAAAGTAGGTCGTGCCCGTGTGCTACACTTGGTTTGTCTTGGCAGGTCACTACATATTTTTAATATATTTTTTCCAATTGATTAATTTCTGCAAATTAACTACTGTGTTACATGTGTCTCTTGTGAAGCCATAACAATTATTGTCCAAAAGAACAACACCTTCAACACCTTGTACAATAATGTATAACAATGTGAAACAGGAAATGATAAACATTTTCACATGAAATCAGACTTGCATCAATGTATAGTAAAACAAACAATTTTCCATTTATTTCTAATAGTCAAGAAAACTATGCTTATAAATATGTATTGTTTCAATATGATGCCCTGACAAGAACCAGAATGAGCTATCTGGAGTAAGCTTGTCCAAAACTAGAAAATTACAGTCTCTTTCTGCCCAACGATTAAAGCTGTTTCTAAGGCACGGGAAGAGTAAATGGTTGCAGAGACAAAAGATCCCTTTGGGTCGAAGCACACCAACACTTGGTCATATTGTATGTTGCACTCATTGTATACAGCACAATGATAGAGGGAGAAAACAACAGAAAATAAAATTGTATTAGTGTAATACTTATTTCTATTAGAAATCTCTTAAAGTAATCCCATACATTGAAGCAATTATTAATTTTCTTGTAAATGTGTCACTTTATGGGACAGTGCATCTATTCATCTATTATTATGGTTCCATCAGCAGACATTAGGATTGGGGAAGCACAAAAGATCCCATTGGGTCGACATGCTCTGGGAGTAATCCTGGCCCTACATCAAGATAAGATAAGATAAGGTTCCATCAAAAGCTAGCATTATTACATCCTTCAACAGTTTCATTAAGCTCAGTGGTTCCTATTTAAGCTCAGGCCTATAATTATTTTTCTTATTTGTGATATTTTATTTATTGTAAAGAAAAGTAACAAAAATAATTTAATACCATTGGAAATGTTTTACACACCATCACAATGTGTAAGATAAGTTATAATTATCTATCTGAAATTTTAATAATGAGATTTTTTCATAAGTGAGTATATAATAAAGCAATTTATAATTAATATATTTATTAAACAGGTATTTATTAATATGTTGATTTTATAGGAATTATCACAAATTTTATATAATTTATTAAATTGAAAGACATCAAAGAAATACATGGCAGTTCATTTTTATACCAAAAATTAATTCATACCATTAACTATTCTACAACTATATTGTATTATTTTACAGAAAAAATATATAATATTGCTTAATAATAGGTAAAAGATACTAATAATAGTAAGAAAATTTATAACATTTCATACAACAATGGATTAAATAATTATTTTCTATGTTAGTTACCAAAACGATAAAATAAAAATAATAGTTTTGATCAAAATATTATCAATTATTATTTATTTAAGATATGAAATTAATCTGTGAACAAAAACTACATATGTGAATTTGGGCTGATAAACATCATAAACTTTAATATTAAATACATAAGTAATTTTAGTTTATATGATCTGTACTTTAGACTGAACAAAGTGCAATAAATGACCTGGTAGTGGTAAAATGAAAATAGCTACCATCCATTTAAGATAATTAATTGAAACCAATAGCAATAAGTGATATGCCACGAACAGGGTTACAAAACCATTATGAACAAACAATAAAGCAATTGAATGGTGCATGTTAAAATGTTAAAATGCAGCAGCAGAGGTTTTAATTACCAAGCTTATTAAATGATCTACATACTGTGATGCTTGCTCCCCACTGAGTCTACAAGGTGCAATGGTGAGGTATCATTCACCTGAAACCACAATATATAATATACAATACCGCAGACTTACATCGGGCACAGATGTTGACGTAACTAATCTGTAGTATCTACAGGCTGACTGATGCGGTCGCTTGCTACATGCTGAGCGAAATGCAAATTTCACTTACCTCGCTATGTCTGCCATAATATGCGTGACTCGATCAAGTCCTTGATTATCTTAATTTATCAATCGTTTAGTTTTAATTCATTCTGATTGACTCGTTTATTTTACAGTGTATTAATAGATATATCACTAAAAATATCATTTACTTAGTAAAACAGACTTTTAGTTTTTTAATTTCATAATAATTTAATTTGATATTTAAAATTGAGAAGTCTAAAGAATGACGAAATCACATTTAATTATCACATGCGAAGTTTCAAGAAACTTGAAATGAAATAAACTTGATTTGACCATTTTGACGTTGACTTTGACAACATAACGTCAGAATGACAGTAGCACGTCTACTAATATTTTTAAGTGAGTCTAACCATTAGATACACGTACTTTAAGCCACCTTAGGTTTTAAGCCCCACTAGACAAATTTAGTTGTCAATCAATATCGCAACCGCTAAATGAAAAATTTAGGGGATTTGACATGTCACCCACATAGCTCGGTAAAGCTTGTATCAAATACAATAGTGAAATATGTCTAGACGTTGCTGCCCCTAAGACAACATCTTTTCAACAATCACAATCGTATTCCGTAGAATCGTGAGTTGCCCAATTTCATTAATATAAACTGAAAGAGGAGTGAGGAGGGAGTCAGTAGCATTATTTTCATTCTTATGATTGATCTTTAGTTCCTTGAAACGTTTTGATTTCATTTATTAGCAATTTATGTTGCATATATGCTATTAAAAGTTTAATTATATTTTTAAAACGCGCCAACCTAGCCAAGATTACTTTTTATACTCTCTATCGCTAGTCGGAAAATTTATGGGATTTCATTCATGACGTTTATTTTCATTTAGCGATAGCTATTAATGACATTTACTTTCCCTCTATATATACAAGATGCCTTTCTCTTCATATAGACGCAAAATATTGGCATGCATGGCATTCAATTAACATTTTTATGTTGTGACATCTGATCGTGAGGTCTTGTCTACTTAGCCGACAGATTCCAGGAACGAATCCTGGGAGGAGTAACTACTAATTATTTAACTTAGTAATAACTTACTTTACTTTATTTTTATGACAAAATAAATCTTACATGAGCATTTAAAATAGTTAGGTCAGCTGCTGAAGACGTTAGTCGGTCTTACAAAGAAATTATTGATAATAATAATGTTTTTGTAACATAAATTTAACAATCAGGCTCTCACACTAGGCATAGCCTGTCCTAAAGGGGAAAGTTGTGATTTCCATTTCACATATTACTTACGGCTAATAAACAAACAACAAAAAAAATCCAACAAAATGAGAGTTATAAGAAAGTTACCCATTAATAATAAATAAAAAATAATATTTCTCACAACACACCTATTAACTTAACGATGCTTAATTTCGTAGCTCAAATAAAGCATGTAAGAGCCTGTTTGAAGGAAAATAGACTACGGAGAAATATATGTGGTAATATTTATTTCTTTATTTATTTTAAGGGCAGTCAACAAAAACACATACCAACAAAAGATATTTAACAATAGCATAGACATTAAATTAAGTACAGTTCTTAATTAAATACAATATTTATATAATATTAGAAATACCATGACTCGTGATGAAATATTCATACTCATCAAATATTTGCCCCTACCGTGATTCGTACCCAGGACCTCTGGCTAAATGAGTATATAGAGACATGGAGGTTTGTATGTTTATTTACTATATTCGTAATGATTTATACATGTTATGGGTGAAGTAAGAATAGCTGGCAACGCAACTTACGTCCATAGTAAAATGAGTAGCGGAAGAACGTAAACTGAGAACGTGCGACAATGTGACTGTGTAGGCACAATTATTTCCGTTCACCGTTATATTAGCAATAACTATGATTGTATATTCATTACGTGTTATTGAATAAATTGATGATTTTTAATAATTCTCCATTTAGCATATGATCAGATTTTATAGCATATTTCTTTTTTGTAAAGAATTATTTTTTAAATTAATCCAACTATTATTATGTATATGACAAGCAAGTCGCCCACCGTGACTTATTTACGTACAGTAAAGGTGCCCTAAATAAATAATATTTCTCACACTCACACCTATATTACCTAGCCCAATGTAAGCATCATTAAGAGCTTGTGTTATGGATATATGAATAATACGATACTAACTTGATATATACTATGTTGAATATTCCCCCCAGCTCCCTATACGTTTCCTATATGAGCTCTGGCGACTTTACTAATAACGATATTACAGCCGGGAGCTGTATATTGGAAAATAAAATATCGTTACGCTTTAACTCTCCTAAGATAAATGAAAAATGTAGGAGATACCTAAAATTTTGTGATAATATACAAACAAATGGTCAACGTAATTCGTAATAGTTAATGTGCGAGATGTAAATAAGTGTGTAAGTGCCTTTGGCTTTAGAACGATCCACGAGGAATTGCTCACTCAGCTGAGTCCGCTGTGCAGTTCGAGTTCTTTGTACCTATCGGGCCTTTGACCAGCTTGTTGTAGGGCGGTGCATTGTAGATCCATATACGAAAGTTTCAAGGCATGTAGGTACCACCTACAATAACCTTGCGCATTCCTACCTCCACGTTGTTTATTTCGGACTTTGAGCTTATTTCACGGCTTTACTTTTCAGAATGAGGGAATAGTAATAAGGCATTTGTTGTGGTTGCTTAGAGACAAGAAAATTAGAAAATTGTCATTATATATTATTATAAGAAATTTTTTACAGTTAAAAACAAGGTTTTCTTTGAGTACATAGCTAATTTTATTTCTTTTTGTTATTAAAATTTAATATCGGGATCAGTTTGGATTAGAAACATGGAACCGGATCCCCAACAGCATTTTTCTTGCTTAATATATGACCCACATAATATTAAGTGTTATAGTTATTGTCAGAGTTAACCAATATTTAATAACATTACGATTGACAACGGCTGTATTTTGAACTTTCTTAGTGTACACTTTCGTTTTCAAAGAGATCAACTTCTATGTAATGAAGGTAGGTTGGTACTCTGTGCATCAACTTTTTAAAACTTCTATTGATCACCCGTAGAAGGTATACGTGCCAATCGAACGTAATCAATTACCTAGACTATCATCATTATGTTAATACCGTCTATTAGGTAATCTAGAGCAAATACCGGACTACGCTCTGGGCTGCATGCGGCAAATGGTCACTGATTACTTAACAAACGATCAATTTTCTTATTACTGTTTTAAGATGATAACTCTTATGTTTTATTTGATATAAAATAAGTAATTTTGAATCATCGTTATTATTACTAGATACCAGGGTTATTAGGGCCTACACCACCGTCAGTTCAAAGTGAACGACCTTATCAGAAAATTTGTCCGAAACGTCAACATCCAGAAATACTCCAGAAAGGCTGGCTTCTTTGGACTAAATCTGAGTGGTTTATTGGGTTTTGTAAAGCGTCCAGCTTTAAATAACTCTAAAGGTAATGGCAATATTGGCCATGGTTAAAAAAATTGTAACTAATAGACGTAGATTTTCTGTATCTAGAAAATGTTTAAAACATTTTTGTTTTATATACTTTTTTATCTAATATTCTCGGGAGGAGCTCCTTGACATAGCTAAGGTAAACAAATTAACTTACGCCATAGTTGGTTCTTGGATAGGTTAATAAAGTATTTGTTATCTCGTGCTTCTCCTTGCTTCAGAGAGAACGTAATCCGTTAGATCCACACACACAGGGCCAGCCTTGTGCTGTTATGGTCCAAACTCTCACACGTCACTCCCATGTAGGAAGACCGGCATAGGCCCAGTAGATGGTGATAATTTTTTCATTCAATATAAAATATATAAAATGCAGTAGTAGATTGTATGTAAACTTCCAGTGCTATCACCATTAGAGTCACGTAATTGGGGGGTATGGTGGCCGGGGCTTCCATTTCATTATAAAAATATATTGAGGTATTCTATGGTACCTAATTGGCTATGTTTTATACATATCCCATGGTATCCGCCATCACAGAAGGCAGTGAAGTAGGATCGTCATCCATTAACGGAAGTTTCGGAATTATTTTCTTTGTCCAACATGCTGACCTCTGACGGTCTCCGTGACGTTGTTAGATAGACTCGTCGTTGTGCACTGTGTAGTCATTTTAATACTGTAGTAATATATTTTACCCAAGAAAAATAGTCGGCTTGGCCTTAAGAGTAATTTTATAATAATTGACGTTAAAGAAAACATAGATAGATACTAGGTATCGGTGAAGGCGCTGAATGAGTAGACTCATTCAGTAAGCGCCTTCGTAAACGAGGTTAGGTTCCGTTTACCTTTTAAGTAGCTACGTAGGCTTAACTAACTCACGCAATTGAATTTCACTTCATATAATTTTTGTGCAAAATGGACACAATAAATTTCATAGTCAAGTTTTTTCTTTCCAAAAAAGTATCTTTGATAACAGCTTTCGTATGTTGGAATCACGGTGAGTCTCGATGGAATATTAAATCTCAAAATACCTAACTTAACTTATCCTAAAAATTAAAAATTGCTACCAGACCAGTTGCGGGAACTGTATCACGCGGCGGAGGAAGGTGGGGCACGACTGCGAGTGTTCAAAGGGATGGCCAACAGTATGGCGGAGTTGCTACCTGCGACCGGCCAGAACCGGGAAGGGGTCGTGCTGGACCTCAGCTGTAATCAAACGAGCTCCGTTATAGAGCAGGTTGGGCCATGGGATTAACTAGTCGATGAGCGTAAAATATTTTTTAAATCAGATTTATCCATTACTCTGCTCAACCTAGGAACACGGTTTCAATATCGTACATGCTTTTCGTTAACCGTAGTTAGGAAAAGGTATGTCCTAGTTGGAGCTGCGCTATAGACACACATCCACGACACAACATTTATAATCTTGCGTAACTTGTGTAATGTCATGGATGATTGTGCTTGACAAGCCGAAATCGCAGGATTCTCTTGAGTCCTCTGTAGCTCAGGTTACAACAATCTAGCGGTTTGTGAAGGTAGTGATTTTGAATCCCTCTAGGATACTCTGGGATCGCTCTAGGATATCTATAACGGTGGGTTTTACCGACTCTTTGTGTGCCGACGCGTCACCACGACATGCGTTGTGTGCCTGTGCGTGTGTGTATTTAATTATGCCATATTTGTTTCCTGACGTAAATTATCCTTTTATGAGGGTTATCTTAAATTATTAATAATTTTAAAATTAAAATATACTCTGATAATATAGATGTGTCACATGTGTAAAGCGTCTCGCAAAGGCTTATCATTTTTTATATATTTAAAAGAAAATCAAACAAACAGGGAAACTAGTAAGTTACCGTAAGTGGCTACCATTGGCAGGAGACATCAGCAGTATTAAGAGATCATTTGATGCAAAAGGAGAGTTGACATTTCAGACACGTGAGATATTATGCCTTCATACTCTTACCCCGTACTAAAACTGGAAGCTCTTACCTTCACACCAAACTGTTTTACAATAACTTAGGAATGGCGGCAGTGTCTACCACCCTGACGACCCTGTCAGCGGACCATTGAATTATCCGTCATAAAACTTGATATATGATTAAATTGTCCGCTGGTGGTATAATGTTAGACCAGATAGAGTCGCCTCATAACATAAAATGTTCAAAATACTTTCAAGTATATAAAACCTATGTTTCAATAAGTATTGTTAGCCGAGAACAAATGTAAGTACAAGAATAGTACTTTATATGGTCGTATTTTGTTGATTAAAATGTGATTGCTTTTATATACCTATAGGCTTCTGCAGGTCGAGCATTCAACTACCGCTACACTTGGCTCCTGTTACATAACTCCACTTTTGATGACTCTGAGGTAGACACAATATTAAGTGACTCCGCTATCCTTCCCGATGCTGACGTGACCTGGGCAGCCTCGGACCTCCTCGTGGACGTGTACAGGGTGAAGGAAAATGAACCAGTTATATTAACAATCCTCAGCTTGAACCGAAGTAGTTCCGTAAAGGAGTTCAATGATTTATGGAGTGTCTTACCAACAGCGGTCAAGAGAAGAAAGAATTTACAAAACGTCTATATAAA
This sequence comes from Acentria ephemerella, assembly GCA_943193645.1. Lineage (NCBI taxonomy): Eukaryota > Metazoa > Arthropoda > Insecta > Lepidoptera > Crambidae > Acentria > Acentria ephemerella. Next base: position 221,219 of record OW971881.1, read on the forward strand.
AGGATCTACAATAGTAAGTTATAAAGTTCACCAATTTTTTTAAATTCTAATCAGGACCTTTCTCCATCTAATGACACGCCAGTTCTATCGTATCCTAAAGTAAACAAAGTAACTTACCTACGATTACTAACCATGAGTTAATGTGTATATAGTACTTTCGCCGTATCAGTCAGTTCGGCTAGAATACTTTTAAAGGCTCAGACGTCCATACAATTTGATTGTAATTTACTAAATGCTAATTGTCTCTGCCTCTCGTTACTGGCACATTCACTATCACAAGCTTCACAATTACGCGACTAAACTTTCTTCATAAGATATCCATAGGAGGTCAATAAAGGGACCAAGTAATGTACCGACGGACAATTTTCGGTAATAAATAACCGTAATTCCTTGAATATTAATTAATAAAGCATTATTTTTGAAATCTTTGTATTTTTCTCTATATTTTGGTAACGATGTGCCTCTGGTACATCAATGAGTAAGTAAGTTGATTATGGCAATGGTTTTCTTAAAAAAAAAAACATTTTGCCAGCGTCACGTCAGCTCAGTCAAAAAGAAAATAACGAAAAATAAAGAGTAATCAGGCGCCCTTGCCTGAAACAAAGGAAAAATATTGTTACAATCTAAACTACAGCTAAATGGGATAAATACACGTGAGAAATATAAACTATATACATGAGACACGAAAATACATGATACCTTATAGTACACACAGCTAATAATTATAACTAAATTTTTATATCGTTACTAGTAACAAAAGCAGTAATCAAATTAATAGAAGATAAATCTAGCCTAGATAATACAGCTTCAATACTAGTAGGTAATGGGAACTTACACCTAATTAGAGTTTCAAAAAACTTATCATGATTAAAATTTGGACAGGAAAAGAAAACGTGATTGACATCTGCCTCCCCCAGCCCGCACTCACAAAGCGATGTGTTCAAAATCCGCAGCTTTTTAAGATGAAAAGGAAGGCAACAATGACCAAGGCGTAATCTAGTAATTATAGATGATATTTTTCGACAAACCCGAAATTTAAAAAACCAAGGCTTAACAGGTAGCACAGGTTGAAACTTTGCATAATAGGAGCCCTTTATTTTACTACTTCTAGACCATCTTTTAGACCAACTAGCTTTTAGATATAAACTGGGCAAAGCCAGCAAGTCAGGCGGATAAATCCCAAAGGGAACTTTATCACCACAGACGATGGCTTGCTTTGCAGCTATATCCGCCCTCTCATTCCCGCGTATACCGCTATGACCAGGTATCCATGCGAGTACTACAAAGTAGCCATTTTGACAACATTGAAAAAGCAACTTTTTACAATCTAAAATCAGTTCATTTTTGTGACAAGATTTGAATGGATTACTCTGCAAAGACATCAATGCACTTAGACAATCTGAAAATACTACTGTTTTTTTAAGTTTAAATAATAAAATATATTTTATGGCCTCTAAAAGACCTCTACATTCGCCAGAAAACACAGATGTTTCAGGTGGACATTTAATTTTTTGTACTATATTAAAATTTTCATGATATACACCAACTCCTACACATCCCACTGGGCTATCTTTTGACGCATCAGAATATATATAATTCCACCCCGCCCAGTACTCATCTTTCAATCGCAGAAAGTGTTTCGGGGTCATCGGATCCTTCTTCACAAGATTAAGTGTAAGGCATAAAACTGGCTTAAATATAAGAACATCATACTGGAATTCAAAAACAGGTATCTTATTAGTCCGTCTCACTGGATACTTTAATTGCTGCAAGCGTTGAAAGCTCTTAACTAGACAAGGAGTTCTTTTATGCGTCCAAAAAGCTAAGGAGGAGGTATACCTAGCCAGCAGCTGCAGTTTTGGAAGAAGTGGGTGAGTATTTAGTTGGTAGACCCGATATAGAAATTTGTCAGCCAAGAATTGACGTCTTAAATCAAGGGGAGGTTCCACACATTCAATTTGTAGGGCATTAATTGGAGACGAACTCATAGCACCACAAATAATTCTTAATGCCCTAGACTGAATCTTGTCTACCCTCGACATAAGCCTCTTAGATGCCGGCTCCAGTAGGAAAGATGCATAATCAAGGATACTACGTATAATAGCATTATATAAAAGTTTTAAATAAAAAGGATGAGCACCCCACCAAACCCCAGCTAAACATCTCAGCATATTAAGATTTTTCTCACACTTGGTTATAACATACTCCAAATGAGATACAAAGGAAAGCTTACAATCTAAAATAACGCCTAAAAACTTTATTTCATTTTTCACTGAGATCCTAATCCCATCAATGGAAATATCAATACGTGGTCTCAAACGTTTTCTAGTGAACAAAACAATAGAACTCTTCTCGGGAGATAATGCTAAACGATTAGAATCCAACCAATTAACTAATGACATGATGCCTTTTGAAACAGAATTTGAAGCAATTTCAATACTTTTATTTGCAGAATACAGCACAAGGTCATCTGCATATTGCAGAATTCTACAAAAAGGAGTAACTGAAGTATGAAGGTCGAAAGTGTACAAATTAAACAAAAGAGGACTTAGGACAGATCCTTGAGGAAGGCCCTTGTATACAGATCTTGACTCTGTTATTTCACCATTAATCCTCAAAGAGATATAACGTCCTGAAAATAAGCCAAATATAAACCTTATAAGCTTATTTGGCACATTCAATAAACTCATTTTCTCCTTTAAAACCTGCAGGCAAACACTATCATATGCTGCAGATATGTCAAGGAATGCTGCTACACTAGATTCATTCCTTGAAAACGAAAGTCTCATATCTGTTACAAAAATTGCAAGACTGTCTAAAGTACTTTTGCCTTTACGGAAGCCAAACTGAAAATTTGATAAAAAACCACGGCTTTCCACCAACCATTCTAGCCTATTCTTTATCAGATGCTCTGCAATTTTAATAAGCACAGAAGACATGGCAATTGGTCGATAGCTATCAACGTTTTCAGAGTTCTTGCCGGGTTTGAGGATAGGTATAACAATTTGCGTTTTAAGTGACTCCGGGATGTGCCCCATATCAACAAACATATTAACAAGCGTCAAATAATATTTAAGGCAACTTTCCCCCGACTTTACCAAAAACGAATATGGGAAACCATCCAAGCCTGGAGAGGAATCCTTCAAGGTAGGAAGAATTAAACGAAGTTCCTCCATGGTAAATGGGTCCAACAAATCATTGTCTGAAAGAAGCATAGCAGTTAAATCACTGTTACTTGGAACATATGGTGGGGCTAACTTATCTAAAAATCTTTTAGACCAGTTAGAATTGGAAGGATATTGTGGGGTAGGATTTTTAAAGGATCCACGAAATATCCTAATCCTTTCCCAGACAGATGAAGGGCATGTATCTGGGGTCACTGATTCACAAAAATTTTGCCAACCCTTTCTCTTCTTAGAATGCAGGAGGTTTTTGGTTCTAGTCATTATTGAACATAAAGAGGAATAATTTTCATGGTTCATATTTTTACAATATGCTTGTTCTGCCAATTTTCTATTTTTAATAGCCTCAGTGCACTCACTGTCCCACCATGGAGGAGATGGTTTTTTACGTGGGATAGAAGACTTAAGTGGAAAAGACTGATCAGCAGCACTACTAATACAGTCTACAAAGTTTTTGAAACAAGTATCTAAATTGCTTAGAGAAGGAGAAGGAAGAGATTTGGAAAACAATTCTGTAAGCACAGTAAACTTTTCCCAAGATGACTTGTCAGTGAGTTTGTACTTCAAGATGGGTTTGACAATTTGATACACAGGTTTAGAAAAAGAGAGTTCAATTAAAATTGGAAAGTGGTCACTGCCAAAAGTACTCCTACATACCTGCCACGACATGGCAGGAGCTAAGCTAGCTGAAGTGAAGGTGAGGTCCACTGCACTAATTCTTTCAAAAGGCCTAGTGCGACGTGTTGGGCTGCCATCATTTAAAAAACACAAATTGTGGGAATCCATCATGCTGAAAACCAGATCCGCTAAAGTGTCCCTCTTTTCGCAACCCCAGGACGGATGATGAATATTGAAATCACCCATCATAACTACTGGGCCTCGTAACTCTGACAAAATGCTACCTAAATTATGAATGATTGAACGGCTTGGATGAGATATATACAGTGAAATAAAATTGATACATTTGACTTTGACTACCACTATGGAGAATTCTTCCTGAGAATTAACCATAATTCTAGAGGAAGCTATTGATGTGCTGACGAGCATGGCAGAACCACCATACCCATCTTGTCTGTCATCTCTAAAACATGCAAAGCCAGGAACCCTTAGGAAAGATTCCGGCTTTAGCCTTGTTTCAGAAATAGCAACAATAAGGGGGGAGAATTTGTGTAAAATAAATAAAAAGTCAGTTTTCTTTGCTTGTATACTTTGACAATTCCATTGAATTGCCTGGGCCATTTTGAGGTATGTGGGAAGATACAGAAGAATTATTGGCAACGTTGGACGGTAAAACATAAGTGTTTAAGAGACTAGTTAAAGCTTGAATGATATCAGAGAGTGAAGCGGTGAATAAAGAGGGATCTGGAATAGGGGCTAAACCATTAGAATTAGAAATTACAGGAGCTTTGACAAGATTGTTGTGCACAATCCTATCATAACCAAAACGAGGGGGAGGAGGAGATTTTTGTTTTAAATTAACAGTCTTTTTGTAAGAAACTGATGCATTAGGACTCATTGCATAAGGTGCAGGAATAGAAGATGAGACAGGTGCATAAGAGGTCCTAACAGCATCCCTAAAACTTTTAGTCACAGGGCCATGCAACTTAGATGCCTCTCCATATGAGATGTTTTTATCTGCCATTGTCATTTTAATAGTCCTCTGTCTAGCATACTCAGGGCAAACCTTGTCAATAGCAAAGTGAGACCCAGTACATGACACACATACAGCTTCAGCCTTGTCCACATTGCATGAATTTCCAGCATGGCCCTCACTGCCACACTTATAGCATCTTTGTTTTGATCTGCAGTTAGAAACAACATGACCAAAACGACAACAGTTATAACATTGGACTGATGGATAATAGTACTTCTCTACCTTTAGTGAGTTATAACAGACAAAAACCCTAGGAGGTAGGAACTGTCCATCAAATGAAAATACGCAAGACTGGGAGGGTTTCCATACAGCAGAACCATCAACCATAGTTTTAAAATTTAGCCGCCTGACCTTAATAACTGGGCCACAGCCCTCTGGTACCTTAACATTACACAAAATTTCCTCCTCATTCCAATCCGTTGGGATACCTTTAACCAACCCAAGTCGGATTGTACTGTATGCAGGAATAAAAGCCTTATACCCACTATCCTTTAAAGACTGGCTTGTAACAAATTCATTAGCAGATATAGAACAAGAAAATGCTATGGTCACTCGGTTTCTTCCTATGCTTTGAATACTTCCATTTAAAATACCCTTAAAATTATTTTTTGTTAAAAAGCGCCCAAAGCTTACTGGGTGCAAGAAGGATGCAGAAGATTCACCATCAATTTTCTGTATGTGAACTACATAAGGGCCCTTATCATATTGCAAATACTCCTGCCTCCCAGATGGAGAGTGCAAAGGTATTGAAGCTGTTTGGGGCAAGGAGCGGTCAGGGGAGACTAATGAATCAGTCAGCTCCGAGGTGACCGTAATCTGTGATTCGACTGCCTGTCCGAGTGGTATTGGTGCTGTCGATTGAGACAAAGTAAGGTTATCTGAATTGTCATTATTAAGAGAAGACAGTTGAGCTCTCTTGGCTTGTCTCCTACGCTTCGCGGATGACTTGCGTTTCTTAGGTTGAGCTATATTAAAATCATGATAGGACACGAGGACTTGGCTGTCACCGCTACCAGAGGACAGGGACCCGTCATCCTCAACAGAAACAAATCCACCAGGAGATGGGACTGGTTCGTCTTCCATCTCGCTAACAGCGCATATCTCCGGGAGGTCCTTACCCCCAGAATCAGCCGCCATCACAAATTAAAACATTACAATTATAGAGGAAAATAAACAAAAGAATGTCAACAGTATATAGAAGTAAATTAACAAATTTTACACTAAATACTTACACGACAGCACTAAAAACAATTGTTACAACTCACTATATAACATAGAATAAACTAAAACACTCTGATACTACTCAATTACTAATATTCTTTAAAATATTTTTCCTTCCCAAAAAGAAAACACGACCGCGCAAGCTGACGATCAACCGGAAGTCGTACATCAATGAGCTAAAATGTTTGAGAAATTACTGACTTTATTTTTTTGACGGATAGTGTCCAGACCACTCTGTGCGTTGTGACAAGATGGAGTCTATCTACTTTACCATAACTAAACAAAGGAGTTCAGAGAGGTTGATGTTGTATAGCTCTATATCAAATGCTCTTAACCAGTTCATCCAAATGTATCTTTAATTTATTAAAACAAAATTCTTTATAAGTAATTATATATCAATAACTTCCATTACTTCCATTACAGAGCTCGCTCTGAGAATTGTAATTGATTGGTTTTAAAGTCTGTATAATTTTAATAAATTTGTGTTTTTGCTGTTATCATATACAATCATATTATAACACCTATAATCAAGTGGATAATAGTGAAATATAGTATTTTAAAGTATTTTGATTGTACACTCAAACCAGATACGGACAATTATATTAAAACATTTAAAAAATTTAAACTTTTTCATCCATTTTATTCTACAACAGTGACTGTCTCTAGATGTCTGACTCAAAAATGCATAAAGATATCTGCAGACTTTTGCAAACACATTCATTGTATCTAGTATCACTACAACTTTTTTGATAAAAAATATTATTGTATGAGTTTTCGATATCTATAAAGCATGCCAGCGTAGGTATATTTTTTGAGAATTCAAACTGTACGTAGCTCATTGGGCGTTCCAGTGCCCACACATATGTGCCTTTCTGTTCGTCAATTATTTCTGTAACTTCCTCAGGTCAACACATCTGTGCAGATAGAGAAGAGTTAAAAATGTTCCCGACTCAAGCCTGGGACTCCTCCCGCGAATCTTTTTATGCTATTCGAAAATATAAAGTGGCTTTATCATGGATACATAAAATACTTAGATTACGAATACTTACAGATATCTCAGCCGCAATACTTCAAAGGCTGGAAGGATTTAACCATGCGACATATCGATACTTTTCCCAAGCTGACATATCCTATAATGATGTTATGTGCAGAAGATATGAATTTCCGGTAAAAGTTTATGAATATGACATATTCAGGCAAGGCATCAATCATTTGAATTAATTATACAATTAATTTCCAGTTATAACCTAAGGCAGGTCGATTTGTACGGTGAGGAGCGGAACGGCTCGTTTGACGGACTGGCGGGGCTGCTGCAGCGTGGCGACATCGAGGTGGGCATCGTCTCTATGTTTATGCGTGCCGACCGCCTCAGGGTGCTGCACTTCAGCGCCGAGACCGTCGAAGACAGGTTTTTAATTAGATTTTTAAGTCTTGACTTACCTTCTTATCTAATTTTGAATTTATGAAGGGATGTTAATATATTTATGAGCTTTAATGATTCATGATAGTTCGGTATATTGATTGAGGGTACAATCGCAGGGGATCATTCATATTCCGGCAGCCGTCGCAGTCATCGGTGAGCAATGTTTTTTTGCTCCCGTTCAGTCGCGGCGTGTGGACGGCGAGTGCTGTTGTGTTCACGACAGCGGCTGCGCTGCTCGCTGCACTCAGCCGGCAGCTCTGCCGAGCGGAGCCTGCGCTGGCGCAGATCACAAGCGCTGAAGCATTTACGTTTGCAGTTGGGACAATATGTCAACAAGGTGTGCAAAATATATTATTACCAAGGTTTAGTTTTTTTACTTGATTACATAAGTTCTCTTAAACCTACCTCCCATTTGGACAAAATGAATTAATGAAGGCAAAGAACTTAATTCGGCGTCATTTCGATGTTTAGGATTCCACATGAGCCCGGGCATGATGTCAGTGCGCGTGGTAATGTTCTCCACTTTGCTCACATCGCTGTTCGCGTTCACTTCGTATTCAGCCAAGATAGTAGCCATCTTGCAGATGCCCAGCGACGCTATTCAGACGATAGACGACCTCGCGCGCTCGCCAATGGCACTTGGGGTGCAAGAAACCACATACAAGCGAGTTTACTTCGCGGTCAGCATATTAAAATTTTTTAAATAATAAAATATTATTCATTAAAAAAGGAAATATGAAAAACTAAAATAACGTCAATTTGATCTTTTTCAAGTATTCTGGTTAACCGAGTTCAAAAAAAATAATTTGATGTATTTACTTGATGACACTAGCGCCTGGCTACCTGTCTTGTAACATGTGCTTTTGCAGGAGAGCAATGACCCGGCGACACAACGCCTATACCGGCGAAAGCTTCTGCCGCTGGGTGAACGCGCCTACCTTAGTGTAGTGGATGGCGTAGAGCGGCTACGGACGGAGCTCTTCGCGTTTCAGGTCATTATTATTCAGTTTCTTTTGGACCCCATAGGCCACTTCGACCAGTATTGATGTTTTGTGGCAGCCCTTTAGATAACACTGCCTAGCCCCGTGGATTCCAAAAATTTCCAGATTCTTTGGGCAGTGATATTTGGTACCTCCTCAGGATGGACTATGTGCTTCCCTAGATAAATGCTTCGTTTATGCATTAAAGGACTGCAGGAGCAGAGAACGTGCATTGCGCTTTTGACTCCTGACAGAATCTACATACCGCGTCATACATACATTGTCGCGCGTACATACATTGTCATTGTGAAGGTATTGTGTTAACTCTCTAGACAGCTTACTGTTGAATCCTTTAATTAGGGCATTCAAATGTTTTTGTCCTTTTACGGACTTCGACAATTCGAGTGCTTTGTTCTTTCCCATGTTATTAAGCAGATAATAGGCTTTCATTTTTGTGTTCTGGACCGACCAAGGAAGTGTCTGCTTCTTTCCTAGCAAGTTCAACTGCTTCCTCGTTTACGGCGATGTCAGAATGCCCCGGTACCCATCAAGTATAACTATATTGGTTTTTGCCAGGGCGTTGAGTTAGACTAAAGATTCCAGTGCCAGCAAGGCAGTTTGACTGTCTGAGATAATGTAGACGTATTGGTGTCTTACGTTTCTTTCAAGATTTATCTCTGCACATTTGTTGATGGTAAAGATTTCAGCCTGAAAGATTAAGGCATACACATAATTGATTACCTGACTATTCTAGCTATTGATCGTGAACTGCAAAATAAATTATTAACCTAAATAAATGCTGAGCAAGCGGTACCACTCCCAATTTGATCATGGACATGCACGCCATTGACACGCTGGAAATTTAAGAGCTTTAGAACTACTTAATCAATAATTACGAGCAGGTCGAAGAGAGCCCAGGGTACGACATCATAAGCAAGACGTTTACGGAGCGCGAGAAGTGCGGGCTGCAGCAGATCCAGGCCTTCAAATTGCCCATGGTTGCAGTACCTATACGGAAACTCTCTGGCTATAGAGAGCTTTTTGGTGCCAGGTACCATTAAGAATTTTTTTGTGGACTTGTTCATTAAGGATGCTTTTATAATTAAGCATTAGGGACTTATTTTTTTACTATTTTGTTTATTTTAAATTAGTTTATTTGAGTCATTTATAGTTCATATAATATTATTGATAGTAGTAGTTTAGTTTTTACTATATTATAAACTATCTATCGTCACGTTCCAATAGCTTGTAGTTACATAGCGTTATAGTTTGACCATAATGGGTTCTACCAAAGGTTTGGTGGTGCTGTAGATTACGCTGGCAACGTGAGGTGGGGTTGATAGACCACGAGCGGCGCGTGTGGCTCGCGGCCAAGACCCGCTGCGATTCTGGCGGCACTGGCTTCGTAAGCGTGCGCCTTGTCGACGTACTGCCTGCTATACAGGTGCCCCTTTATTACATACCACTGTTTTTAATGAGGTTTAAATAATCGTTAAGTATTTTAAATTTCATCTATAATATTCTACGTTGTTCTTGAATGTAAATATTGGAGAAATGTAAGTAAATTCCCAAAATATGAAAGGCAAGGGCAAAACTGGAGAGACTGACTACTGCTCCAATTTTCCATTCAAACTCTGAACTGATTGGTAAAGTCCATTAGGTTCCTTTGTTTTGTTGTTCAGGTTTTGGCGAGCGGTGCACTCCTAGCGGTACTACTACTGGCTGCTGAGGTGGCTCTAAAGCGGGCTACTGAATCAGTACGTGATTTTTTACTGTCTAAGCTTAGCTGCGAATTATTATCTCTGTAAATTCATCTCTTTGTAAAGACGGTCTCAAATCACATAACTAGAATCCAAATTTATCAGAATGCATAAAAATTCAATACCTACATGATACATAGAAAGAGAAAATCAAGAAATTAAACACTACTTCTCCGAAAGTTTTTTATTCTAGGGACTAGAATTATTAACAACAAACTTTAGAACTAGATATCGCTAAATTAATTAAGTTCATATTTTAATTAAATAACCTTTATTTATTTTTATTGCATGTTCAAAGCAAATTGATTTCTTTGTGTAAAATAAGTATTTCACTGTTTGTATAATCCCTATCAAAAATCACAGAAATATGTAAGAAATATGTAATATCACTAGTATTATTATTCCTTTTTGTAATTTATTCTCTGGATTTGAAGTATTATTGAGAAATTTTTATTTTCCGCATTTAAATTAGTTAAACGTAGATGCAGACGCTAACAAACAGAGTAATAAGCAGCGCCGCGGTCAGGGTGTAGTCAAGAAGCTGCGCGAGCGCAATCCATGCGCCACGCTCGGCGGATGAGCAGGTCTCCTAAACAACAAAAAATATTTTTAAGTAGAAATCGTGAATTAAATGTATTAGTAAAATTTTAAAAGCCTATTTTAATTAAAAAATCTCATCTAAATGACGTAGACCCCCTTCATATTTACGGTCTTTCGAGCCGGATATGGTTAAGTTAGAGTTAAAAATTATGAAAAGTATCTAGAAGGTCTGTAGGTAGGAAGAGAAACGATAACACCAATCGATTACCGTCCGTAAACAAACTGATTTACTAGGTTTATCAAATCGTATGAGAGTACGCGAGTAAACAAAAAATAACAATGCTGCTCAATGTGCGGTAGATATATTATATGTAATGAAATATTTAATTGGCGACCCCGAGACTGAACATGTGGTGTTCATTACAACTATCTAGCTATCCTAACTTAAAACAAGGTAATGTAAGGAACGACAATCGATAGCGTAAGAAAAAATATAATAAATCCATATGGAGTATAAAGACTTATGTATATTTTTACGCCTCTTTTTAAAGAATAAAGTTGTATGAAGGAAGGAATATTTGTGCCGGAATCCCTTGCCCTGGAAGTGCGATTAAGAAAGGTTTCACCAAATCTCTATATACGTAAAGTAGAAGTGAAAACTGTGAATGAGTGGCTTCGACCAGCACGCGAGCTTCTGAGTAGAAAAGGAGAGATAGGTAAGACTTAAATATTCGCTCAGTGTGACGCTGCAATCTGTCCGCTCAGTACCTGCTCGACGAGCAGGTACTGAGCGGAGCTATCTCAAAGGTTTGAACAATATGTATGTATATGTACGCAAGACTGCACCTGGGTTATACAAATAGCTGGCAGACGTGAAACCCCTACTCATCTTGTCCAGGATTCCGTATTTCGCGGGGTTATCTTGATTAGGGTCTGGATTTAGTCCTTGGAGCTCATATCAATCAGCGTAGCTCCTTGCGTAATAAGTTGATGCTGCTCCGTATTAACAGAGTAGTGCCCTGAAGAGATGAAAGAGGAAAAAACGCGGTTTTTTTGGCTGTAAACGCGCACACTTCTTAGCATTGATCTCGACAAGATTCTCAGATCCCTATTCAGAGGTCAACCACACTATCGAGCACAATAGTCCAGACGATTTGTCCTAGACGCTTCCAACTTGAGTGAAATTCTGCCTCCACTGGAAATTGGATTTGGGCCTTTAAAACAGCGGAAGATAGTATCAATCCGAACCGGCCAGAGGAAGTTAAAAATGAATTAGACGTGTAGTTATTAGATGTTCGTAGTTACGAATATCCGCTTCTCAAAGAACATCTGTGCTAGGTAAGTGTGGAAGCTATTTAAAAAAAAGTAGTAGTGATTTACCTCATCGGGTACAAGTTTACACCACCTAGAGAGCGCGGAGGCGAGCGCGACCAGCGGGCGTGGCGGCGGGCGCGAGCGTGCGGCCGCGCGCGTCACCACCGCCGCCGCCAGCGTCGCCGCGCCCGCGCACGCGCACACCGCGCCCAGCGCCCGCACGCTGCGCGGCGTCGACGGCGCGCCCGGCACGCGGACCAACGCAGACACCAGCCTACCGGGAGTTCAAAATAGATTAACACAGATCGTTTTATTATACTGTACATTAACTGTCTGGTGAAGTCTGACTGTCATCAAAACTCCCATTCTACTACTGATCCTATAAATCTAATAATAATATTTCTCACTCTCACACCGAAAGCACGAATATAGCCCGAATTGAGCATCATAAAGAACGGAGAAAACAGAATTATAAAAATTATAAAGAGAGAAAAAGAATAATATGTAAAACATATCAACGATACACTAAATTAACATACAATGATCTAACTAGTGAATAAATATTCGTACTCATCATACAAATATCTGTCCTATTGGGATTAACATAACCGGGAAAACTATCAAAGTAATCATTATTCCCTTAAATGGTCAATTTGGTCCTCTGAGGAAACCAGCATGAAACTATTCAGAAGCAGGTTACTTTTTTGAATATATGAACTAAAACCTGCCTTAGATTTTTGAATAAATTAGAAAAGCTGCTCACATAAAGTGCACTAGCACTACAGCAGTAATAGGTATATTTAAGTAACATACCAAACAGTGGCAGTAAAGGAGGCGCAAGCACAGAGCGGTGCTCGCGTCTTCGGCGGCATGGCGGCCGCGGCCAGCAGCATCAGTACCGCGGCCGCCAGCACGGCGCCGGCCGCGGCCGCGTGCGCCGCCGCGCGCCGCCGCAGCTGCAGCGTCCACGCCGCCACGTGCCGCGCCGACTCGCTCGACACGCTCGACACGCTCGACACGCTCGACAGCGCCCCAGACATGGACACCAACTCCCAAGCACCCGCCTCGAACACCACTGTCAGCTAAAATAGAATCGAACGGAGGTTATACAACCTCCTATTATAATAATTTTATTGCCACTTACACGTTATAAGGAAAATTAGGAACTGATAGGTTCTAGTTGTTATTACTAATGCAATATCTCTGTAGAGTTAGAACAGCGTGGATCGTGGGGCTATGCTCAATGCATTACTTAATATTTTTACTTTAAAATATTGTAATATTATTATTTAAAATATTAAGTAATACATTGAGAGATGCCACCTCTTCTGGCGAGTTTTCTGTGCTAACCATTATATCACTGATATCCAATTCCAAATCATCTACAGTTTGCGTTCTCGAACCGAACTTGAAAATGACAGTCTGCATGTCGTTGGGCCAGTCCTGAATGTCTAGACTGATGGGCACCGTGGCGTCGTAGCGCAGAAGCCAAGAGACGCTTCCGTCGCTGGTGAGCCGTACGCCCAACGCCGCTTGCCCCTCTGCGCCCGCACCGTTCAGCAGCGACACCTCGGGCAGCCACAGCCGGTCGGCGGACGCTAGCAAGGTGTCGCACCCCCACTCGCTCGCATTCCAGCTGATGCGAGGGTCTCGCCATGACTGGAATTATTATACATTAACTTTGGGTTAATATTGCCAATACATTTCTAGCAAGTGATTTGGTGTTGTTTAGGCTTAAGGGTGATATGACACGAGGAGTCCGTTGGGTTTAGTTGATCTCTGCATGGGCCAATCAAAATATTTTATCTCGAGCTTTGAAAGACACGGTAAGCCGTTTGTCCCGGTTGTTAAGGCAACTGCTTTCACACACCAAAACGTTGGGTTTTATGGCACAAAACTCATCATATGACTCTTCTTTCTGTCCGTCCTCAATAAATTATAGGCAACCTACCATTTGGACCTTTCCTTGAAGTCTATAAATAGTTTTGTATAATCCATACATGTATAATTATTTCTAAATGCTTTTTGCGATCCCCGGGAGTATCTAGCTGCGGATAAATTGAGGTCATTAGCTGCCAAATACAAGATATTTGACAGTAAAGAGTACCATAGTGAGGTCGGCGAGCATGTGGACGCTGCCGTCGTGGCGCACGGCGGCGTGGCGCAGGTCTAGCGCGAGGTGCACGCGGGCGGGCCGCGCGGGCGCCGCCTCGCGCTCGTACTGCGCCAGCAGGCTGTCCAGCTGCTGCGACAGCGACGTCACGTTACTGCACCCTTGCGCCGCATCTGACCACGATTTGTAATGACACTCATATCAGGAATATAATATAAGCGAGCGCGGTGTCCACCTAGTTACAGTGTGGAATAAGGTATAGTTTCCTCTTTAGAGATGAATATTTAAAAAAAACAAATTCCTGTCTTATTAAAATAATCATAATACGTTTTTTAGTATGAGTCCACGGACTCGTTTCAGCTAAACGACAACGTAGCTTTTTATTCAATCTATGTTATCTTTGCAAAATGTTATTTTCGTATTCACTGCTAGCACTTGTTTCGGAAGTACGTTATAGTTTGTTCACCAACTAACTCCCACGCTTTGCCAATACGCTTATCAGTGAGCGTTCTAATTTAGTTACAAGTTTTTTACCAATTTAAATAATCTTCAATTCGATTGAAAAATCATTCACTTAAAACATTTAGAATACTAAAAAGACGCTTCAAGTGCAAGCGTAACAAGAGTTGATTGCCTTGCCATTTAAAGATCGTCGAGGGACTTTAGATACATTATATCTAGATATTAGATAAATAATACTGTTCATGGTGTATTACTCTTAATTACTATACCTACACCATCTAATACACCTAACACTCAAATAACCATATAGAACTCAAGTAAGTGATTAAAAAATTTCATTTTCAGAAGTGTCTGAATGATATTCATTTAATATTACATTTTTACCTTTAAATACATTATTAAAATGAATACTACGTTTGTTACCTTGTAACAGCAGCAATAGTGCGACCAGCGCGGCGTGCGAACGCGGCGACATGGTGCGGCAACACTGGCGAGATCACGCCGCCTAGGGGTCTGATGCCCCTACCACTCGATATGTCGCGTCTCCGGGACGCGTTGATTTCTTTTAAAAAACTAAACTATAAACTAACTTTGTGAACTAAATTTTCTTGAATATAATAAAAACCGTTAACGTGAAATATTTTAACAATTAAATAAAAATTTATGAGATTCACTTTGATGTTATTGGTTTGGTAGCCAATTCCGAAGTGAAAGAGACACACGAGGCGATGCAGATATTAGGCATGTAAAATATTTCAGAATTTACACTTTCAGAATTATTAAATTATTTTTCACAAATATTAACTCAAATATACCTTGGAGTGGCAGTTGGTAACAGTTGGTGGTGGAACCTATTGAAAACTAACATAGCAAATATAATTTTATATGTGTTAGATATGTTCTAACAAATAAGCTACCAATTGCTTTCGAGAAATATTTTAAATATTTTTTTTTATAAAAAACAATTATTTTAAGATAAGATAAGATAAGATAAGATAAATTTTATTATGATTCTGTGTACAATAAATAGATCTTACAGTCACATGCATAAGTCACAACAGAATACCCAATAATATATCCAATATAATATATCCAATTTCCATATACACTAGCACAAGCCAACTTTTGCAGTAATTTGCTCGATCTTTCTATTTTTTGTAACTCGAGTGGTGCACTGATGGCACCGCGCGGCGTGGTGCCGAGCATGGAGGAACGTGGGCGCACTATCTTCGCGGATTTCCTGTCCCGCGGCAGGCGCCACAAGGCCGCTCCCCTACTAACATTGTTTTTGCATCGAAAGGTTTATATCAGAGAGTCCAAATGTATTAAAATTTGCTACAGTTGTCACCCAGTTCCCGTAGCTTAGGCCTCTAAGGCTTGGTCCTGAGAGAATCATAAAAGATGCTCCAAGGTACTTGAGCTGACAAATGAGTTAAATTTCACCGATTTGAAACAACATTCAAACAATATTTTTCGACGTAGTACAATGATTATTAACAATTAAAAGCAACAAATTATTGTATTAATGTCAATGCTTGTCTTTACCTGATTGATTGCAGTGTAAGTGTGTGTGAATGATAAATAATGTATGTTGTGAATTTTGTAAGTTGTTCATTTAGTATTTATTATCAATATGATTGTGTATAGTATCATAATACAGTGATTACCATCGAATTTAATGTCAAAATAATGTGGTTTTATGAATTGTTGTTGGTTTCCTATACCGCTGTGTTATATGTTATATGTTCGAGCTAACAGCCGAACATTGGACTGCGTCAGCGTGGTCAGCAAGGTGCTTCACTGAGGAGTTTAGTGGGTGAGAGCACCGCACACCCCCTCTTCCCCTCCCCGAGGGATTGGCTTTTTCCTCTGCGTCACAAAAAACGTAGTTTGTACAAAAATCAGTGTCATGGGTTACTGATTAAGATTGAAAATTCTAAATAAATTTGAATAATAAAGACAATAATTATTGAATATTTATTTTATTATTATTAAATTTTACACATGCAAACATTGTATTCAAAAAATAACGAAAGATAAACGGAATCAACATTGAACGACTACAACAAAACAACATGAGCGTCATAAATTCTTATAATTAATAACAAGCGAATGTGAAAGAACAGGTTTAATTATATCATTGCACTAATAAACAAAAAAGGAATCATAATAAAGCAATCAAAGGGATCAGACTGTAGCGCGGAGGCCAGGAGCCGAGGAACATGCTTTAACATCAATAGGTATACTTTACATCTGAGGGTCAAACTAAACTAAAGCGCATAAAACATTAAATTAAAATTACATCAAAATCAATGTATTACCCTTCTATATCATCTTCATAATTATCTAATACTTACTTAAAAATAACAATTGCTATTTACAATAGATAATAATTCTATTAACAAGCCTGATATCGTACTGATGGACCGAATAGAATCACGTGTGTTTTCAGTGGGTGTCACCATTCCGTTCAATGAATAACCTCGTGAAAGCTTAATCTGGTACTATATATGGACTGGCGAGAGACTGAGTACAAATCGATGTTCAAATAAGCTATAGTTATATGTCTTTCTCAAATTAGTAAATATTATTGTGGTGCAATCAATAGGCCGCTAAAAGAAAGTTGATTATGTTTTTACATAGTACCAAGACTTTAAATTAAAATTATTTACTCGGTAATTTGAGGTTCTTTATACAATATATTTACTTTATATATATATATATATATATATATATATATATATATATATATATATATATATATATATATATATATATATATATATACTGGTAGAATTGTTTTCAGGATTTGTCTAGGTACAACCGACTTTTCTATTTTATCCATTTAATATTTTTCGGCGTGAAGGTTAAACCTGTTATCTTTTGTCTCCGTTGGCACCAATACAAACCCTGTAATTTTTAATTATTTCCTTGATATTGGCATGTTTTTCTGCTGCTTAATTCATAATAATTCTCGTAAATACTTACAATTATAAATAACTTAATCCAAGTGATACTTACAGGATACATAGGACATTATTCAATGGATTTGTTAAGTTATCATTAAATGTTGTGTCTTAATAATTAGTTATTTGTTTGAGGTAGGACTTGTATTAGTTTAACAGTTTGTCGGTTTTAACGTGTTCAGCATTGTTGGATTACAGTTACAACATAATTAATATTACTTAAGTATTTAGTTAGAAACAATATTATTTCTAGACGTATTCCCTCCTTCATACTACATGGGTTCCTTTAAAAGAGGCGTGAAAAAGCACTTTTTGGGCCGGCAAGGTGAGGGTGGCTAGGGCAGTATGTCGCATGCTTCACTAGCTATCTTCACATATGGACTCCTCTACTGCTTATCATCAGGTGGAGTCGAGTCATTTGCTGAGCTTAATATATAAAAAGACACGTACAATTATTTAGGTACTAACCTTTTATATCTAAATTTTAATATTCTATCTAATATAGGTAGAGATAGGTTACAGTTCTGTTAACATGCAGCCTCTATTATTTTAGTGAATTAATATACAATGCTACGCAACATAACTAAAGTAAGCTTACTTCTATCTGTAGACAGAATAATTAATCCGGCAAAATTCATTCTTTTATCTCATAGGAGTTTATCAAATGATAGCTCAATATTGACCTAATTTATAAAAGTTAGTAGTAAAAAAACCTATATAATGTTATAAATTATAATAGTTAATAGACAAGGAATATAAGTAGGTACCTATAAGTAAAAGCTGTGGCGTATAACTAAGTAACCACGGCTTATGGAGACTGGTAACATACCACCGTTTATTTTACAAAATTTATACAATTCAATCTTTCTTCAAACAATTACTCTAAGACAATATAATAATACACGTTATTTTTACAATTAATATTATGGAGCGTGATTCAATAGATCCGCACCGCTAACTTCACTCCCTCAGGAACGTCAACCAAAGTTGAATTAATACTAACAATATATTCTGTATTATAAATAATAAAACATTAGTCATAACACAAGATTTTTAATTACGTTTCATTTCTACGTTTTTGGCAAAATATACGCTACAAAAGTTCTGTGGACTCGAATTAATAAACTGTCATAAGTAAACACAATATTTATTTTAATTTGAACAAGACGTCGCAGAATTAACGGAAACAGTCTAAACAAATCTGTATATAAATAAACAAGTATATTATTTTTAAAAACATTACTTATGTAACAGTCAGTACGTATATAAGCGAACTTATATAGATAGATAAAGTCTTTATTTCCATTTCTACATCAAACACAATCCATCCAGACATAGGTTAAAAGACAAACATTTTATAATAAAGGAATCAAAGACGCGCGAGAGAGTAAGAGTGTGCGCTGCAGAAATGCAAAAGGGTCGCAATTCAGTGACTAATTTTGTTCACATCGGGATGTGAACAAAGCACTGATATTCTTCTACAACCCGAGGGCTTTTTAAAATTAAAATTATAGATAGAAAAAAAACAATTAAATATTAAATATGTGTACATTAATATAATAATTATATATGTTTTTGTTCTTCTTCAGGTTTTTATATATTCAAAGCTCATATCAGTGAAACCATTTTAAATGGGAGATTCTTCTTTCATAAACTTATCTCTTCTACATGTCTTCGACTTAGATACGCGCAGGTATTCGCTGTTAGTAGCAAAACCTATCAAACGGAATCCACTGGTAATTTATATAGAAGAGGATAATTAACCGCGCAGCAAAAACGAACAGACTATTCGTGTTTGTATGCTACTGTTGGTACGTTGTAACTGTTGTTATTATTTTATTTGAAATATAATATTAATTATGATAAACAGGAGCCATTACGCTGATGATATCACACTGGAAAATATCTCTGCTACAATTTATATTTTTATACATTTAGTCTGGTAGATCACTGCGTAGGTGGTGGAGGAGGTTGCAGAGCTTGTGGCTCGAGAGCAGGGGGCTGCGGGGCGGCGGCGGGGGGCGCCAGGTAGTGCCAGTAGGGCGGCGCGTCCGGAGCCTGCGCCTGGCATGCCGCCGCCAGTCCCCGCCAGCTGAACCGGTAGGCGTACCGCTTGCCGTGTACCTAAGGTGACATACTAAATTACCACGTGTCCAGTACTTCGATCCTTAAGAGAGTTTTTATTTTAAGACAGTGGAAGACGCTTTATTTTAGTAATCTATATACCTTATGGCATTTTTTATTCTAAGGTTAGACCTAGACTACGAGCGAGCTCCTTATTTTTTTTAAATAACACTGAGCAGTGACATGATGACGTGACGTTACAATCTTAATACAAAGCCTGAATCACGCTGACAATGTGGAATTCTGAAATTCACCCTTTAATTGTAAATGCATAGCATCTCTTTCTATCAGTATGATTACAAAAATGATAGCTGACATAACACGTAAACTTAAGAATGTGTATTCAATTTTCGACTTTAAAAACGTTCTTAAATACAGGTCATAGGAAGTGTTACATGTCTTCTAAAATTGTCTATAGTTCCTTTAAAATTGTTTCAATTTAAGTAACACGACAGTAAGTATACAACAATGAGAGAGCGAGATATATTGAACTTAAATAAATTGTATTTTTATACGTTATCAAGTATTCTTTGCTCTATAATATTATCGATAAAAGGCGTGAATGTATTACACCTTTTATCGATATTATTTAATATCAAATGTATCCCCTTTCCTCTATCTATACTATGCCCTTGAAGTTCCACAATGATGTCACAAATAAATCTTTAAGATTCCATTTGTATCTCTGTCTGCTAAAATTATTTATAATATGTCCTTCTCACAGGACTAGTGGCAGATTTCTTAAGAAATATGCATTGCCTGTGTACGAAATTTTCTGCATCAATTATTATAATGTTGTGGTGTTTCGTATCTTTAAACCGTAGAAGTTTAAGTAATGAGTTGAGATATTAAATAAATGTTACACTATTAAATACTCTATCTTTCCTTTGCTGTAGGGTCCATAATTAGTCTAGATTGTAATAAATCAAAAGAGCCTTCTCCTGCCAATCCTGACCTTGGTCATGATGTTCTTGTCGTAATAGTAGCGCAGCGCTCGCGACAGCTTGTCATAGTTCATGTTCGGCTTCTGCTTGCGCCGGCCCCAGCGGCGCGCCACCTCGTCCGGGTCAGACAGACGGAACTCGCCCTCGCCCGGTGGTCCCTGACATATAATAAATACGTTAAAACACTAATTACATAATAATCCTTGAGGCTACTGCTACGCCCACAGGAATACAATATGTAAGCCATGTCATCCAAATTTTAATGGTATTATCAAGGAAGACCTTTGTTTCTTTGAGCGCCATTATTGTTGCCAACCATTAATTGTAACTGAGAAAGTATTTTTGTATACATCATCATTGACTAGATGAAAACATTACGTTTGTCGTATAAAAGATTTGATAATGTCGTTGTAATCCACAGTTTTAACCTCCTATGCATTAACACCTAACTAGCCAAAGAATAACTTATTCTTTCCTAAAAACTGTTTTAATTGTGTGCGTGTTACTTTATCCTCTTACATTTTTGTTGTAAGCCCATTACTTCAGCCAGGGCCAGGTAGTGTAAGCCACTGACTCTCTGGAATAAAACTAGATAGAAAGGCTTGTGACCAACCTCCCAGCATATCCCGGGAGCCCCGGCGGTGAGCTCCTCCAGCAGGAACTGCCACAGCTGCACCTGGCCGCCGCCGGCCGCGCGCGCACACCCGCTCAACGCAGCGTACGGGTCTATAGAAGAGATATTATTAATTCGCTACATAATCAATATTCTCGAATATTATTTATTTAGTTTAACCGTTAAGAGTGTGTTACAATTACTCGAGAAAAAAGTCAAACGCGAAAATAACTAAAAATTCATTTAAAATTGAACAAAATCTAAGTCCTTCATTGAAACCTAATTATAAATCGTTACTCATCGTCTTATAAACTAATATTCTGATATTAACTGCTTGGCTAATCAAGCTTGCAACAATTTTAAAAATTCACGCATTTTTTGTTTCGGTATTTGATCTGTATTCTATTGAGTAAAAAGAAGAACAATTTTTTGTCATAAAAACAAGGCAATACAGCTTAACTTCTTGAGATAATTCTTGAAAATTGTTTGCGTCTGAGTTAATTATCACTGTTAGAATATTTGATAATGTGTTAATTACAAATGAGTTATTTATCACATCAATTCACGTGATTTGCGACCCACAAAAGATTTCAATACGGTTTAATTTCTTTTACAGAATACATCCTCAATATATTGTATATTAGAAATGCGTTCCGTAGTAAAAGTTCAGCGTAGACGAAGCTAACGTAGCAGTACTACGCCGTAGCAGCATCTACGACTACACCGGAAACTACGAGTAAAAATAAAAGCTTCTAGAAGGAAAGTATTAAGTTAAGAATAAGTAAATAAAAAATGTAAACTTCTTTATGTGGTATTTTCAAAATGTGTGCGTTGTGTTATACGATTCAAAGCACGTTAACAAATATAGGGTTTAAAGTAAATTTTTTGGTGAAATTTTATCATCATAAATCTCTTCACAATTCAGTTGTAATGTTTCTTTCTTGGCTGTTTTTTAGATTACGGAAAATTGTCAAGTAAAGTATTATTATAAATTTTGTTGCAAAAAGGATACCAACATAAAGGATGTCTTTGAAAGTCTGTGGCAAAATACCTTGAATTTATGTAGTATATGATTAAGGAATGGAATTTTTCACCGTCGTAAATGCCTATAAGATACCTTTCAATACCCCATTTAATCCACGAACCGGCGTTGAGCGAGCGTCGTAGTGTTATGGCGTGAACTCCTCGGGCCTATTTCATAACCGTTGTATAGTTATACAATGTCCGTTAAAATGACATTTTAAATAACGAACATAAGACTTAAATCACTGAGACTGTATATTATGTGTATAGAATCGTTATTTTCAAAAGGGCTTTAAAACGGTAAGTTTTTTATCTATTGAATATTTTATATTATTAATATTATAATATGCATACATATTATACATTTATGTTATATCTTAGTATGACATTTTTTATGATAATCGTATTTCCTTTATTACCTTCGTTGCTTGACCACTACAGTTTAATTTTTATGGACTCAACTCTCTGGTTGATTGGAGAATGCCTAATGGCTTTAAGTCTGCCAATTGCAACATTACATGTGCAATAAACTTATATTAATAAATTAGTCGGCCTGCTTATGCGTATCCCTCGCACGAAAACCTTTGCCCAGGAGTAAGAAGTATAAAGGCCATTGAAGATGATCATGAATATCCTCTTGATAAGTTTTAATGTGATAGCAAGAGCATCGGGAGACAAGTATTTACAAAAACATGGCTGACCTTGGTAGAGGTGGTGTATCCTCCGGTGGTCGCTCGGACTCAGCCACAACATTACACGGCGCGCATTTTTACTTTCACGTATTTAACTAACCAAAAGGTATACACAGCATACACACTAAAAGGATGAACGGTCCACATTTAATTGAACAAAAACATAATTTTAAACAGTGAACATTAAACACGCACAATCGGTATTTTAAAACCTTTCCATACGTAACTATTTAATATTAATAACTCAACATATATTCATTTCGTTCCATTTATTATTAAATATTGTTATAGTGGAGCGCTAGTAATCCGGGTCTTGGGTTCAGCTTAAAACCAAGTAATTGTCATATTAATTAACATTGTTAAGTGGCCACTTAACTTGGCTTACAGTGTAAGTTTTCGTTTTTGTTTTAAAACACATTTATAGCTTAAAATGCAGTTTTATAATCTTAAAAATTCCGCACTTTAATTAACACTGCCCTCTTTCTACACAATTTTAGTTATTCAACATTTCACTAGTGTTATGTGGGTACTATAACAAGGATGTGAATGCTCCTATGCGGCCGGATGCGGGGCCGGAAGCGCGCGAGTGCCGTAGCGCCGCGACCTCCCCATCCCCAGCTCACTCTACACTCAATACCGCCCTAATAAAAACTCTTCTTTCCACGTGTAATGCCCATTTCAATTCACATTTGATACGCTGACCTTTTTGGCTGGGTGTGATGATGGCATAAAGATAGAAGAAGCCGAAACTATCAATTGTGAAGAATTAATTTTATTGTCTATGTGTATGGTCCACATTTGAAGAAGCAATATATTATAGTAAAATTATAATTTATATTGAAGAGAAATGATTCCGATAACATCATCAATAATAATTAATGAGCTAACTTAATACAATGCATTCAATGGGTTCTATTGTGCCATGTGATAAACATTAGTATTTTATAATATAAAAATATGATATTATAATTATATTAAATACTATATTAATAACAGTAATGTATAATTTTATTCATTCATTAATTCATTTCATTAATGTTCTTGTGTAACGTTTGCGGCCCGTCCGCCTTTAAATGGTTATGTAAAAATGTTCTCATGTAACTAAATTTATTACAAAACAAGTAAGGTCTTTAATACCTTATTATAAAATGTTTGTCTTATTCTTCTTTTATCTATGTACTGTCTGGATGGATTGTGTGTGATGTAGAGGTGGAAATAAATGTTTTATCTATCTATCTATCTAATTTTTAATTAAGTAAGTGTCATAATACCTTTGGTAGTAATGCTTTAGCTTAATTTTACTAATATTATATATTGTATTATAATAGTTTATCTATACGGCAGCCTACAGCGCGAATCACAGATGACCGAAAATGTGAATTAAGTCCGACACAGATAACAACAAAAATTTTGTAAAATAAACAAAAATATAAAATCCAGTAAAATACAAAAATAAACTTGGGAATATTTTATTTACTAACCTTAAACAACTTTAATTATATTCAAAAATTAATATTAAAACATTTTTTCCGTGAGCTAATTCTTGCAATTATCTAAAGCGCCGGCGAATATATCAGTAGCCTATAAACTCTTATTTGTGACTGATATTTTAATAAATATTAAAATACAAAACTTTATTTATACCCGTGATATAAATCCTCAAGGTCCTGAACCTCTTTATTAACATTTTCAGTTCAATATAAATGTTGTATCTATGTTGTACTAAATTTCAATCTTAATACCATTCGTTTGGATGTTAATATGGTTTCTAGAACATTTTAAGGTGTAATGTTGACAAGAAGCTAACTGTATCAGAATCTTTTATACGGGATTTAAAGAATGGGTGTAGATAAAAATATTAACAATTTTTTTAAGTTTTTAAAGTTTGTTATCTAGTAAAAGTATGCTACGTAATCTAAATGGTGTCATCACGAGCGCAGTTATTACAGAGGCGGGTGGATTCACCTAATCCACGCGGCGGCCTGTCGGAGGACGGACACATGCTGGGACGAGAGCCAGTCGCGACACCCTACCAGAGGCCAGGGATTAAATGACTTGATAATTCATTTATGCCACTAGAGATATTTAAACAATAAGTAAGTTTAATATTATTTAAATAAACACTTAATTTGTGAGAAGAAAAACAATTTAAGATCAGAACTATTCAAATATCTAACTCTTTGTAATCATTATAGTATTTCAATAATAACAAAAAATAAAAAGAATATTCCATTTTAATTTCCTGTTTATGCTACTATGAGAAGTCTAGATGCTTGTGACTTAATTAAGCGATTACAGCTAAGCAGATTTGAATGAAATTCGACACACAGTGCAGTCTTGATTAATTTTTTAATTAAATTAAATTATCAAAATTTTAAATTATCTTGACTATATTATATTTTAGTTTTTGTTACATAAGGCAGTGCCAAGGCCACGCAGAATAGATGTGACCTAGCTAGTAATAATCCAGAGCCAATCTGATGCGCCATTCAAGACGCATTTCATACCGTCAACTCTTTGTTAATATTATAAAGGTATACTTAAGTTCACGTTTCCATTCAACTCCCTAAATTCGTAGTACCGCCTTACTTTACAGAATCACTTACTTTTGTGTTATTGGGCCATATTTTTGTGCGTTAATAGTTATTTATTTAACAATTTTATTATAAACAAAGATAATAGATTGATAGATAGATCTTTGTGTATAATTAAATGATCAAGTGACATTAATTAAAGTACAATATCTTGCTATAAAAGCCGCTGAACAAACAAAAACAAGTTTATACAGCGATCAGTCAATTACAGTTACATTTGTAATCCGCGGATGAAGTCGAAGCCGCCGACTGCAGCATTTCATCTCGTGCCCACATGCATAATGCAAAGGCGCCCCGCGGCGGATCGCAATATCGCGACCTCGGGCTTCGCCCCGCACGCTGATCCCTGATCCGTGCTCCCATCCGACCCTCGCCCCTACTAATGGCTGCTTGACATTTGAACACGTTGGTTGTGTTTGCGTATTTTCACCATCACAGAAGTTGAAAGTTTATTTATTATTATTATTAACTCCTGCCCTTATTTGATGGTAAGTGATTTTGAACCAATCGTAATTTTACTACGTCCCAAATAACAAATATTTATTATGTGTACATAATAAAATAGAGTACAACTAGACCCTACAATAATAGACGAACGTATTCGACCGCCAATAATATATATATATGCTTTTTTCTGTATTTTAACAGTGTATATAAATCAGCTGTATCGAAACATAAAACATGTAATATTTTGTGTGCTGACGTTACAAATAAAGTTGTACATACGTTGTGTAGTTATGTACATACTAAAGTTAAGTAAGTCAGATAAAGCTATAATAAATATATAACTTTACAAATATTTAATTCAATCAAACATTTGCCATCACTTTCACTCATCAATAATTAATAATTACAAAACTAAGTAAGATAAATAAATAATAATAAAAATGTATTATATCTATAATAATATTAATTATTCGTTTTTAATTTTT
This sequence comes from Acentria ephemerella, assembly GCA_943193645.1. Lineage (NCBI taxonomy): Eukaryota > Metazoa > Arthropoda > Insecta > Lepidoptera > Crambidae > Acentria > Acentria ephemerella. Next base: position 247,756 of record OW971881.1, read on the forward strand.
CATTACCTTCCCTTTCACAGAGCTAAACAAATATTAACAAATAGTTTCTTCGCATTTTATATGAAAATTCATTTTTTTTTTCAAAATTCGTTTACATTTAATTTCAATATATATGTCATTTTGTTCTTAGACTTTCTGGAATTTTGTAGTCCGCTCCTTAATGCGTACAGACAAGTACATTTTAACTAAATAACATTTATCTTAGTTACAGCACTACTAGTCTAACAAAATCAAAATACTTTATTAGCCAACGTAAGTACATCATTGGATTATGTATTAATAAGAATATTAACAACATTTATTAAACACTAAACAGCTGGTTGTGGAAGTGGAAGACCATCGCGTGCAGTGGCAGCTCAAAGGTATGTAAGTGCATTATAATTGTCACTGTTTCTACTTTTACATTCGTATTTGAACATCGATTCTCAATTTAATCGTGGACTGTTAAAAGTCTGTCCCAAAAGTAGCATAAAGCCACCAACAATCAGGTGCGTTTGTTACACTACACGTTATACGTTATATTCTTGTCTATATTTAGCTCTAAAATTTTGTTTCGTCTGTTTCCATGATAAACTTGTCATAGTTATTTATATTACGTTTTTAAATATTAATTGTAAGTAACCTAAATTATTGTTTAAACTAAAGAGACTTTTCTTTGGTCTTGATAGAAAATATGATAATATCTTTAGCGATACTTCCTTTCTTCTTTACTTACATAATTTTTCATTGTAAATGTTGCGTCTGTTTTACACAGTAAAACATTTTTTCATAGGCCAGAGGTAATTTGTGATGACGTCATGTAAAAACCCAACCTCAAACAGTCATAGTAGCGAGCTGCGGCTGCATGTAGCTAGTCAGCGAAGCGAACATCAAATGAAAAGGTAAAAAATAACAAGATAATTGAACGGTCGTAATTTAGAGGCTGCGAGAGGACTCTATAAATTATTTAGACGCCGCCGCTTCTGGGAAATGCGTGTGTCACAAGTAACAAGCGACAGTTTATTTCCTATTATATGGTCTAAAAGGCCTTCACTGTGGTAAAGTAGTAGTGTTGTGGTGTAGTGGTGTGGTATTCTGTTTAAGATTTATTAAATATTGAAGAAACAGTTTATTTCTTTATGAGTCTGAGATCAGGTAACTTCCATCTTATTACAAAACGTGGTTTAAAGATAGTCCAGGTTCAGAACTGAGGCTATCTCATATTTTTATTTAAGGTAAATAGAGACAGTATGAGGTTTAAACCAAATTTAACTTTAGACCGCCTCTATATAAGGCGGCTTAGATTCTAAATCTACTTTCATTTGTGACAGATACGTTTTTAAATTTCTATGTATTTCACTTAAAATGATTAAGTACATTAACCACAATTCCGCTGTTTACTGACTATAATCAAATTTAAGCTATTCGCATCTATTTCTTAAGAAGGGATAAGATGACTTAAGGAATTCCAAGTTAGTCGTATGGATCGTCTATTGACTTATTTTAATCGTCATGTTTTACGAGTATGATGCGCGTTAAGATAAGGCACATATCGGCATAGAAACGGCAAATGATGATACCAGTCAACTGTATTTTGTATTTTACTGAAATAGTAGTTCTGAATTTAATTTATTTCGTGTACAACGGAATCTGGACCATTAGCAGTTTAGCAAAGATTGCTTAGAGTACAAATATTTTTCTTGCTCGCTCTCGCTTCTTACTAGGACCACCCTTATCACGTAGGAAGGAGTGCCATAGGAGGGGCGTCGGTTGGGAGTGGCCTGTGGAGCCCCTCCTCGCGCAATCAGCGTCACCTCTCGAGATGCCATCTCATCTCATCTCCAAGATATTGTCCACTAAGGGCAGTATCTCGCTCGTCTATCTCAATGGAAAGTTTCGAAGGACATTATTGGATATTCATTACAATGGAACACTAGTATCTTGCGCAAAGGCTATTTTTGTTTACTTATTTATACTGGGTTATACTAGTTTTTATTCATATGATAAAAATATTTATTATCTCACACACACCAACTATCGAGCCAAATCTTTAGCACAATTAATTATTATCGTTATTATTACTGCTGTTAGTTTTCCGAATACAAAAATTTAGAATAAAAAAATTAGGAGCTACGTTATATTATGATTCCAGATTATTTTTTTATGGCAAAAAATTGCAAAATCAAAATCAATATAATTTTTTTGCAAATAGATTTACCAGAAATACTTTTGCATGTCAATATTTTTTCCTATAGCACTTCGACGTGATTGGCCTGTTGAGAAGTGCCACAAGAAACTCAACAGTTTGCCTTTTTTAAGAGCCATTATAACATACAAGTATTTAGATGTCAATCAAGATGGTAACAGTAACCTATTTACATCAGTAAAAAGAGAATCCGTTCACTTGTAAACGTTACCTACCAAAGTTTGAAGTATTTTTAAATTCTGAACGTAGTAGCTCTTTGCTTTCATCTCACCTGATGGTATGTAAACTTAAGGCGGAACTTAAGGATGGAAGCGAGCTACACCCGGATTCCTCAATTGCAGAGGACCTGACTATCTTACCTCTAACTGTCGGGACCCAACAATACTGTTAACATTGTTATGGCGGCAGCATGCGTATAAAATGGACTTTTATACGCATGCTGCCGCCATAACAATCTAATATACAATTTATAATGTATGTAATTGTCATAGTTTTTTACTTGTTTTTTTCCCTTGATTGTCATTATAATATTTCTGCAATAAAACATAAGTCCATCAAGCTCGAACATTTTATTTAAATAACTGAAAGTACAATACAGTATTGTCCATATCTTCACTTTCACACTCTTTACAACCATCCTAAAACTTCGGGGCGACTACTAATACAATAATCAACTAACACTTCTCTGAACCGTTTTGTTGTCTGAATAAATAAATTTATTATTATTAATGCCACTAGGAATCCCCACCACTCAACCAGAGAGTTGAGTCCAGTAAAATTTAAAAATCATAGAATCATTATAAATAAAATCATATAATCATTACATAAATAGAGCAATTTCCTTTAATTTCATCCCTTGCTCTGTATCACAGAGTACTTTCAAATATTAAAATATTCATTTTACACTCACACCTGATTGGTTACTCGACGTTAGTGAAAAAGTTATTTTGAAAGTCACCTTTACAATTAAGAATCTATATTTTATTTTTTCTTTGTAACCACCTAAAGCAATTGATTATTCTCATAAATTAACTGTCAAAAATAAGATAAAAAAGAAATAATTTGCAAAAACTGCATATTTTTAACGACTATTATAAATTAGATGGCAATATAGTATTGTATATAAAATACAATGGTCATGGGTAGTTGGCATTGAACATTGTTGAATTTGGGGCAGTTTTACTGACGTTCATTGAGATAATGCTGTACATGCTTGTACAAGATCCTTCTCATCGTCATCAACAACAGCCTGTATACGACCCACCGCTGGGCAGGCTTTCCTACATAGAGAAACACGTGAGGAATTTGTATCTTGACACCGCCATGCGGTTTACGCAGTGCCCGCAACAACCGGGACCTAAACCGTCCGAGGCACGATGGAGCTCGATATGACATATTTTCATTCCACAACAAAAGTGATAATATTTTTAATATTTTTAAAATGATTTCAAAGATGTCCTGTAAAAATTATTTTTGATAATTTCTTTCTTTAATTGAGACTGGGGATTCGACTCTGTTGTGAGCCAAATATTATATTTAAAAAAGGTAAAATGACATTAATCAGATAATTATTTTGGTGGATATCCCTTGCTAAGATGAAAATGATTGATTATCTAGTAACTCTGGCAAACTTACAATAGTATTACTTTGAATAACACTATAGAAAGTAGTACTTAAGTATTGCCACAGTAATGATTGTGCTTTAGTGTAACTTCCATCATAACGACATGTATCGTGAATGTGTAGATACGAGCACTTGTCCTGAAAGCGTGCCTATTCACACGGCCGCTAAGTCCGCATTCCGTGCGCGTGATTCACCCGGCGCGAGCGCACTCCGGCGGGAATGTGAAAGCGAGGAATCCGGTCGTTCCCAGGACAGGTGCCGAGCTGGGCCACACATACGATTATTGTATCACCTACCTAACTAGCTGCTCTTAACGAAATCAAATATTGAGACTCGGTTCATTAACAAATGAAAAAAAAATGAAATGTTTTAAGAATAGGCCAGGTAAAATTTCTGCTTAGAAATAAGCCATACACTGTATTATTTCCAGATAGATGTGTGTTGTTTGTAACGATGTATGAATAAGCACAACGAAGTTACTTATTTGTATCTAGAGTTGACGATTTTTATAAATGGATCTTTCATCAAAGTTTTATCCGTTAATCATAATCCGCAACCTTGCGGGGAACAATTAATACAATCTCTCAATCCCAATGAAGTGTGGGAGTATCGTAACCCCTCGCGCTTTATGCGTCTGATCCGGGGAGACGCCGGTCTCGCCCGCCCGCCCTCGCTCACGCCCCAGCATTGACTTGCAAATGCGCTCCCGCTGCGTTGCTTCCAACCGCAGAATATGGTGACACCTCATAAATTACTGGCTATTGCTCGCGACATTCTACACATTTTGCTACTATAAGTATAAAGTCTAAAATACATTACATAAAGTATATAATGGTATAAATATTATACCGATATAAAAGTGGTTCTATGGTACTAATAAATAAGTTGAATTTGCAATAAATGATGATGACTAGTATTATTTTAATATTTCCAGTCCCTCAACGACTTAAGGGTTGGAAATACTCCCCCGGCAGAGAGGGCCAGACGGCCGAGGTTTAGGACGGCAGAGAGGAACCGGCATACAATCCTGGCGTTATCGAGCAAGACTGCTCACAATTATCGCCGCGCAGTCCGTCACTCAGCCCCAATATTATCAGACGTTAGTTTATTGTGAGTAATTCTAACTAGTTTTTTTCATATTTATATCACTATTTTTTTTCAATTTATACGCTACATAATTTCTAAGCTTAAAAAAATTGTTCTAAGTTGATTCGAGTTGCAACTACGACAACCTTATCTTTAATAATAATAGTAATTGGTATTGCATGAAATACAACTCATTCTAGAATTCTTGAATTGATTACATTAAAACTCCTATTAATGTATTTAAATACTTATTCTATAAGGACCTGGCCACAAAATAGCACTATGTTTTGTGTGTGATGTAGAAATGAAAATAAAGACTTTATCTTTATATCTATCTATGTATGATCCACACTAGACGGGTCACATTATTTAACCGATTCTAAATTGAGCCGCAGCATATGCGCAGGCGCCGCGCGGACGCGTCTGTCTGTGCTGCTTCTCGGAAGACCATCGCCAGTTTTCCTGTTCTATACTTCGCGTAGTAGTACACGTGACACGTAGTGTGAACGTCTTCGGTAATATTGGAGATACTGTTATCTGTTAAAATCTATTAGGAAAGAACCCAGTACCTATTGGATTATGAAAATACTTCTCGTAACCTAATTAGCTATCTATAGATTAGAAAGGGCTTTTATTCATTGGATTCCTAATTTTTTAACATTACTAGGTATTCAATTTTATTTATATATTTTTGACCGGGAACTAGGGATCCCTGGCCTGTAGTAAGCTTGGCTGATTTTATACAAAAATAAATATCGCTAAGAGATACTAGCTATGGAATGATACATTGTCACTAAGTAAAGTAATATTACCTATATTCATTCGGCTGACAAACATTGCTCGGTGTTCCTACACTACCTCAAGAGCTATCCTCCAATATGGACCTACTTTGCTCGCCAAATCGTCTTCCCTTTGACGGATGTCTGGTCGAATGGTGAGAGCTCCTGTCTTCTCAATCAGAGATCCCGGGTTCGAATGCAATATACAAAATATTTGCATAAGTACTAATATTTGTTCACGAGTCGTGGATTAGTATATTTCTGATATTTATATATAGCTATCTAAATTTGTCCGTTACATAGTATCTATAACACAAGCAATTATGCCTAATTTAGGCTAGGTAATAAGGTGCTAGTGTGAGGAATATTATTATTTATATATCTCTGATAATGCCGCCATCTTCCCAGCTTATCTGCTCATGCGTACTTGGTAAAAATTATTAACATTACAGACGTAAGACATGTAACAAATAGTGAGGTTGTGATATGGTATTTTAAACAACGTGCTTTACTAATATGACAGCCAATTATAAGTGCGCCCGCGCAGCCCACATGTGTGCGTTTTATGTAATGAGTCAGTATTACATGGTTACATTTTTGTATTTCTGCGAATATTTCCAAAAATAGACAGTTTAAGACGCTGTGGTGGGTGTGACGGTGCTCGAGGGACCAATGGCGCCGCGCGTGGGTCGTGGGACCGCCTCGGTCAAGTCCACTTCAAATATTAATGACAATACAAAAAATATATGTTTATACTTGTATTCTTATATAAAGTCACACGAGTCAATAAGTTCACAGACACCGGTTTTTTCATCATTTTCTTCGCAGTCATAAATTTTAGATTTTTTAATTGTATTTGAATGTATGTATTATTAATTAGTGTATTCGTAGTATAATATTTATTAAATCTTCATTGCAAAAAAGCACAAATGGCGATATAAAGTTATCACTATTACCTTTAATTACATTTGTTTATTTTCTCATACATATTCCCTGTTATGACGATTTAAAAGAACTTAGTAAATGAGTCTATTTCAATAAAGATATTTTGACTTTGATTTTAACTATAATGCCTAAGGCATTCTCTACTAGTATACTCTCTCTTCGATTAAAAAGTAAGAAAAAAACATAAAATAATCGAAGAAATACGATTACAACTAAAAATAGTGCATTGTTACTCTAGCGGTGAGAGTAATTTATTTAGTCCCGAGACGGGGTTCGAGGGTCTCAATAAGGGGCCCTAGGTAAACACTTTGCTTTTCAATACGAATACAAGGACAGTAAAAATAAATACATGAATTAGCTAAAAATATAGTGAAGTAAATTTGACAGGAATCAACAACTTTAGAGAGAACCGTAAAGTTTAAATAAATTAAGCTTTATGGTTAAATAAGAATAATTAGATATTTTGATGGCATGCAATCGGATTTCTTCAACAATAACAATATCTTAATAATCAACAGACCATTGACATCACTATTTAGACATTACACGATATAAACATTAGAAATTTTAAACTATTGACGTTATCTACTTGAGATTGATATTTAATAAACTAATTTCTTGACTTGATTGATATTTAATAAACTAATTCTTAAAACGCAAGGATCCTTCCATCATTAACTCAGCATTCTGGTGAAATCCATTAGCTGATGAATGACTTCCCGACGCAAACACTTAAATACCTTCAGAAGAAGTTTCATGTTCTTGCTGGACGTGCTTATTAAACTTAAGGGTTTCCTTGTATTTTCCTAGGATTCCATCATCATATCGTAACTTGTGATAGTAGGACCGCATGGGGGATATATCTTTTCTAACAAAAAAATAAGTTTCCAAATCGGTTAAGGATTCTTCGTGAAATCGAGGAACTTACATAAAGAACTATTACGATTAAGTATTACCTCCTCTTTTTTGAAGTATCTGACTAAAAGAAAAATATAACTAGATAGGAATTTCTTGGTATTTTGTCATACCTGTCAACTAAAAGATGAAATTCTACATAAAGAACTAAACTCGTAAACGAAACTTTTTTTAAACATCCGAAAGAAAAATAAAATGTAATTTATTTTAATAAGGAAAAAACGCAAAGCTCATTATTGAATTTTGTATTTTTACTCTAACAATATTATATCAATGATTTATAATGTTCCGATTAAATTTAAAGTATAGAATAATCATTTATGTATCTGCCGACTGCACTTCTCAGAAGCGAGAACCTCCATCACTGGTGGCGTATATTTCGCACAATTGTGATACGAGCACAAGCCGCCCGCGGGGTTTTTACAAACTGAATTCATTTGGAATCGAACCACGCGACCCCTGCGATAATTAATTTGTTCTTTTGTACGCCACGGCATTAGATTGCCTCTAACAGTCCATAGTCAAATGATGACACTCGCGCACAACACGAAATGGTCGTCTCGATCGAATTATGTAGCTTAAGTAGTTATTTTGACGAATAAAGGACTATAAATGTAGCATATTGTTCCAAATTGATCCAATATCCTATCGGTATACCCATATTTCCTCGAAAATCTGCTCCACATGATGAAATCGTGAGCAAAAACAAATTAGTTTAAATATCAATGAATACATTAATGTAAACTTTTTGGAAAATAATGTTAAGTAAGTGATTCTGTCTCCGAAAATAATTTAAATAAAGCCAATTTTGCGAACTCCTTCTAGTTGGTTTTATAATATATATTTTTTCATTGTTTTCCCTTTGAATTTTTTTTTCTCATTGTTATTGTCACAAATAGAAAAGTCATTGTTTAATATTCATTGTCATCTGTATTAATTTATAAAATATTTACATGTAAGTACCGATCATATACAGTCCTTCCTATTTATCTTTTTCAGCAAAGTTGTTAAAGTACTGTAAAATTTCACAACAGCAAAATAAATATGTGCACACATTTTTAAGATAGTGATTTGTAGGTAAGTTTGTAATTGTAACGCAATAAATGAAAACTTAGTAATTTTCATTTACTGTGTTACAATTACGAAAACCAGCAGCAACAAAAATGGTTTTTATTCCTTAATAGGAATAAAATACATTTTTGCTCATTTTCAGTTATGGCTTACACAAACGGTGACACCTGAGCAAAGAGGTTGTTAGTAAAAACATAAATAACCATTGGTCAATAATTCGTTTGCTAATAACACGCTTACACGAACAAAATTATTGAAAAAAACAGAAAAATTCTCTTTATTAACTATATAAATATAACTATATAAATTGTTTAACTATCAATGTTGTTGTACTTAAGAGAATACTGGCTGTCCAGAACGATCCCGGTCAAATGTTTAAATATCGAATCATAGTTTTTACAACTCATATGTAAACTAAAACAGTAGGTACTTCATTTTAATTACAATTATTAGATTATTGTTTGAATAAATACATACGTGAGGAATTGCACAAAACTAAATGATTTTGTATTTTCTGTTTTACAAAGTTTGAAAATCATTTTCTAAAAAAAATACATTTTATTGAAAATTAATGAAATGTTTTTAAAATTTTAAAAGTTTAAAATTCTGTTTCATATAGTAAAATAATTAATTTATCTTTGTACACTACCCATCCAACACCAGCAATTTCTTAACAGTATAAGGTTTGATAGTAAAGGTAGCTAATAGCTTGCTCATAACGGACGGCAACATCATGTGAATGTGACACATAACCAGTGTAACCTCTCCCACGAAGTTTTTGTTTGCCCCCGAGCAAAATCTCGCTCGACGCTGCGGGCGCCACGGCCGACGCCGGCGCCAAACGAAACGATGTAATCACTAACAATAAACTACACAAACATAAACCTTATTACACACGCCATAAGTTCCCCGGCTAGATGAAGACGCCACGATTTTTTAAAAGATTTCATTGAGTCAACTCGATGCGGAACCGCTGTGAATCACTGTTTCCGAGTAAATATTGAATCATTTCCGCCATTTGACTATTTGGGTTAAGATACAATTGTGCAGAGAAGATCATTTTATCTTATGTAATTATTGTCTATGTACCTACAACCGAGACGAGTATTATAGTCACTAGTGACTCACGCGGATCAGAACTAAAGTTTGCTGACGAGTTGTGAAATCAGAAAAGCTCATATAAGAATTTTTTGATCATCGTCACCAACATTAGTTATATGTAGGGGCTAAGGACCCATTACGGTTCTAATAAATCGACTGAAGAAAACTTAGAATTAAAAATAAGAACATCAAATAGTGTAAAATAGAAAAAGATTCTAATTTAGTAATAATTAAGCAGACATTACATTAAATCTACATAGTTTAGATATAACAACATTGTTTTTTAATCAATGAGAACCCAAAGGTATATGTAATAGCGAATAATAGAGTGCAAGATAGACAGAAAAACCTATTGCAAAATAATATATAAGAAACTTGTAAATCAAAACAATCAAACAAAGACTCCAAAAATACATTGGACGAGCCCAGAAAAAAATATAGATTAATCGATCAGGGACATGTTCAAATACGGTTCTATAGAACAAGTGATGCATCTTCTTTCACACTTATTAGTTCTTCTAGCTTTATTAAATAAAAACTTAACGAATGATTTAATATTTAACGGATTAGACTTAGAGACAACCAATAAACGACAGAACGAGAGGAATCAATAAAATAAACTTAACTATAAAGATTTGTAAGAGCGATTTTTTGTTTTTTTTTTATTTTAACATCTGAACAAACAATTAATAAGCGCTTTATTACGATAACATGAAAAAATACTGAGGATAAGGTAATATAACCTATTTATTTTTGCTTTAAGACACGTTACCTTAACTACTCGAAGTTCAAGGTTACCGGCATACTGCATAAATAACAAACTATTTATGCGACGTTATTGTTATCATTGTTACGTAAACTTACGGCATCAAACTTACTACAAATATATTAAGTCGGTGAAGATAAAGTAAGCCGTTAGTTTTCTAAAATAAATACACATTTATAAAGTGAGCGGAAGTGCCCGTTCCGGTTATTAAGAGTTTGGCGTGATTCACTGAACACGTTATTACGTATATGCTGTTCTTTCCTTTAAAAATTATAGAGAGTAACTTCATTCAATCCTTTTATAGCACTTGCTATTATCATATCGTTAGTAATCAATATTCTCAAACACTGCTGTTTGAAGAAAACTAAAATAGAATGCAAGACGTCACATTTAAACCTAGTTTATAAACGAATTTGTCTTTGACTGAAATTAAGTGGTCATTGTAAGGAGGATAAAATGTTAATGCAAAATTATAAATTCGAATTTCGAATAGTTCTGTTTGTTTTCCCAGGTTTTCTAAACTAACACAGAGTTAGGGTGAAAACGGTGGCCATTTCTGTAGGGAATTACCACTTCATTTTAATTGCAGTGGGAGTTTTTTTGGGGCTAAGTTAGGTTTTGGATAAGTACCAACTTACTCATGAAATATCACAAATTGTAATAAAAACTAAATAAGAGTGTGTTTAATAAGAACAACTTAATATAATGACACAAGAAATGTAGTGTTATTGAAAAATATTTTACGTTTATAATTTTGTAGGGTGGCCTATGGTTTTTCTATTAAATAATTATAAAATACATAACTCTAGTTTTAGGCTACAATTAGTTCTATACTATACAACCAATTAGGACCGACCCGGTTATTCAATTACCAATAATTGTAACAATCCAACATGCTTCCACGAGACGATGAAGTCGTCTTGGTGATCCTTCCTATTCACTTAAGAGTACACGGAAGCTCTCGGGACGACGATTTATCACCGTAAAAACCAAAGGCCAACATTCGCCGACGCACGCGGACTTGGGTGCTCTAATTAACCAACTGCCCTCATATATTCCTTAATGGATTAATTAATGCTGCACTTATTTAAATAGTCCATATTTTAAATGACAAAGTAACTGTCTGTGTCTTAAGATTCAGGCTACAACAGGTGAACTGATTTGAACGATGGAGTAGACATAGATTACATCCTGAGAACGAACAAAGGCGGGTCTTTCAGCCCGGAACATTAATTTACTGCCATTTTCTTTTCATTTCAAACAATTATTAAATAAACGAAATTATGCCAATGGAGCCGCGGGTGGAAATAAAACAAAATACTTTATCCTAACATTCTATTTGAAGTATTTCAATCACAACTTTTTTTTTTAAAGATATTTTACAGAATCATTAATTAGGCTATACTTTAAATCTTTGTCATTTCCATTATAGTTTAGAGCCATTTCTGTTCTATATTCATGGTTAGGTTCAATGATCATGATTTTGTTATTGTAACATATTTGTATGTGTCACGCACGGTACAATCACCACAGAGCACAGCGTACGCAAATATGCCAAATATTTTGGATGAGGCCGGGCGCTCGTGAGATTCTCCGCGTTCTTGGCGACCATCGCTCCCTGATTCACTAAAAGTTGTTCCTAGCATCATTTTTATGCAATGACTGGTATCTTTCGACGATTGGTCATTAACGCGGCTTTCTTTAAGACGAATAATGATTTTCTACTGGCATAGTTTACAAAAATTTGACTTTGGAACGATCGGAATCTGGACAGTTATTTTTGAGGGAAGTAGGCGAGTAATATTAATATGAAATGGAAACGTTATATTTAATAGGCATTATGCTACTCGTATACAAATCAATATTTTAAATCGAATCGAAGTTCCCAGTCGAATTATAATGAACCTTAAATTGAAATGGTAAAAAAATATTTTAAAAACTTTTCTTGTGCTACGAGAAAATTTTGATTTTCGAAGTACTACACTTTGGATATTGAATTTAACGTAATAGAACTTACATGAGTTTATCAATGTAGTATATTGTGATCCTTACATTAAAGTTACTTATCACTTTTTTATTGTTTGTGCATGGTCATAATGGACGTTCCCTTTTTCTCCGTTTTGGGTATATTCCAGAAATCCCCGGTCCCCAGGGTACTTATAGATGATAATTGAACCATTTAGATGTCGCTCAGATAGGATTTCTATTTTATCTGAATTCTACGATGATAATAGAATCAGTAATTCAGTATATTATGTGGGGCATATATCTTCAATGCTGGCTTCCTTCAAACATTTTTTTAAGTAAATAAATATAATTAGTTGATTTTGTTAGTAAGCGAATAGGTGCATATTTGATATCCTCTAGACGATGGGGTCGTTCTGGCATTAAAGTCAGTAAGGTCCACTCGTTTTTTTAACAAAATAGTGTAAGATATGGTAAATTTAAATATAAGCCGAATGGAATTAGCTGTTTTGCATGGCCATCAATAGAGCATTCAATCTTTTAAAACCTTATATTTACTATCTGGCCTTTTGACATCTTTTTGACAACTACTTAATTGTGTGATATGTAAAGTATTTACTACATATTACGCAATTAAGTAAAAATAAAAAATAAGTAAAAAATAAAATTAAAATAAGTAGTTGAAAATATTTTTTTACATCTAGAAAAATCTACACTGGCCGATCCGTTGTCGATTCCGACTACGGCCAGGCCATATTTTCACATTTAATTATTTTTAACAACCATTTTTAAAAAATCTGATCTATTGTCAAACGGAAGATTGCCAGAACAGAATACAGCCTGTTGTCTGATCCATGGGAATTGACATGAGATGACAGAACCTAAAACTGGTACAGTTATACTAAATATTATGTAATCAATAAACGTGTTTTTTTACCTTGTAAGATATTGTTACGAAATCATAGTCGGCCGTTCAAAGTGATCGGCCAGTAATGGAGTAACGCTATATTCCGCGAACCCTCGTGATTATTATGAGTCAGTGCGCGGTGAATGGAACTCGCCGCGGGGCGGGTGACTCACCGAGACGCGATTCATTCATGAGTTTTGGCGCGCTTTCTACTACTACGCTTTGATTGCTACCCATAGAACGAAGATAGATGTTACTGCTCGCGTTCATCTTATTGAAGAAATATTCCATTTATGATTGTAAATTATGGAAAATAATAATAACCAATAAGATCAAGAACAGATGTAGGCCAGAAAGGTCATCAAAATATTTACATCCAATGTCATGATTTCGAAGAATTGTACATAATAAATTTAGATCCGACTAGAGATATATCCACCGAATACTGCAAGATTTGTGAGGTCTTTGCGCTAGTAAAATTATTAACTATTTACTTTCAACAATACATAATATATTAACGCATTTTATTAATCTATATGTTTTTGACATTTTTAAAATCAATATAATTTCATAATATAGTTTACAAGTAAACGCTGGTTTCAACGATACTGTGTGATTTTTTTTCTACCTAGTGCAAATGTCCATTAAAGATTTAATTATACGATCACAAAAGTTATAAGAGCATATTTTACAAGAAAAAATAGTAATAACTATTTTCTAACGGGCTCGTAAAAATAGCAACACTCACATTGGTCAGTCGGTGTGGAGCAGGAGGGCTCGGCCTGGTGCTCCGGCAGCGGCGGCGGCGGCGGCTGCCCGCGCGCCCCGGCGTGCGCGTGCGCAAGGAACGCGTGAAATATACGCGCTGACTGCTCATCTCCTTCGCAAACCTGAATGTTACCATAACTTTAGAAACTTATATTTCTAATCCTTATTAAATGATGACATGCATTTTGTTACAAAATATTTGTATTTTTCATTGGACAATTTACAACGTTCCACTATTATATTGTACGATCGCACGGGAGAACAAGACATCGAATAAAAGTTTCATGAATATTTAATATATATTATTATGCATAGTATATTTTTATATAAAAACTCTAACGTAATGGCCTATGGTTTATGAGTGGCCACAAAGATCAAACAAATTGGTAATTTGGTTTGATGGTTTATTTAGTTAACGAATAGATAATTTAGAAAAATAAGTTTCTACATAATTGAAAAAAAATTACAATAAAATTATTGACAAATTTAAAAATTGCTAATGCAATAGTAAATTGTAACGACACAAGTTCATTCACATTAAATATGGACTTTAAAGAATAAATATTGACTAATTTATTAATAAATTAGATACTTTTAATATATTACTGTTTTTAATTGTAATTTATTAAATGGTTCGTAATAAATTATTTTGTTGTCTGCAAGCAGGCTGAAAACGTTCCCGTACTTTATCCTAACCTATATACCTTTTGGCATTGTAATCAGTCTTTGACTGCGTTTCGGAAAATAAATTATTTGGATTAATTTGAAATTCCCTTGATGTCAGTTCTAGTAGTATTGTTGTTATTGCTCCTGTTACCTGCATCCAGTTGTGCATGGAGAGCGCGAGCAGCGCGCGGCCGCCGGCGGGCAGGAGGTGCGCGCGCGGCGCCCGCACGCGGAACGTGCGCGCCGCCCAGCGCAGCCAGCGCCGCACGTCACGGACCTCCCACTTCTCGGGATCTAAATGACAGGTTACAGTTTCACAATATCATTTAAGTCCACAAATGAAGATATCACAACGTTTGTTTACTAATATTTTACGCAAGTCCTGGAGGAGTTTCTTGTATTTTTAAAATGGTATGCTTTATAGCACCCGAGGCTGCCTCTAATTCTTATGCGGCTTTAAACGGTTTCAATTTCCAATTTATTCATGGAGCAGACTTTCAATTGTACCTAACTGTTATTCCGTTTTTTGAATTATGCACATTTCAGATCTGTGCTGAAAATTAAATTTACGACATATTTGGAATATGCCGTAAATTTGTGATCGAAGCAAGACGATACAAACGAAACTCCAAGTTAAAGTTCACATTTATTTAAAACTCTTTATCAGACACAAAAACAATCGAAATACATAAAAACATACAAACGATAGTGATAACAAAAGATAATCTAATTAGATAAGTACGTTGCAAAAGTAAAATTATCGCAGCACTCAAGTTTAGACTTATACATATGATAAAGCGAGCCTATAACACATATAGCAATAGAACTTAATTTGAAATAAAATGAAATGAATTTTATATTCTAACAGCAAAGAAAACTCAATGAACAATTAAGAAAACACACCAAAAATACAACCTATATAATATAGTATTTTCTTAAATTTTAATGGCGTTTGTATTAAAATAGGAAGCCAGTTCACAATGAACCAGACCAAAGAAGTCTGACGCTGATTTTGACGCTAGATGTCAGACAAATGAAACATAGCTCGTTAACCCCCCGCTCGACTAAAAAGATTACATATAATTACTATAACTCGTGTACGTATAATCAGAATGCTACATAGATTTTTTAAAATACGATATAAATATACAATACAAATAATCATAGAATACTAAATACAAGAGATAGTTATATATATTAACTACCTTCCGATGCGTGTTCTGAAGGTGTTTGTTGAATAGTTCTTTGAAAGCAGAAAGAGAACTGGCATTCTAGGCAATATAGGTAGTGGAATATTATTCCATATTTTGGATACCTCGTAGCGAATGCTGCCTCTAAATGAAACTGACTTATGTTGACGTACATCTTCTCTCTTTAACTGCCTACTTAAATAGTATACGTTAACGTGTACCGTGAGCTAAATTATAAAAGAAAACGGTTACCTATACATATATTCTAAAGAGAAAAGATTTGTGGGCTTGTAGGGGTCATCACTGGATCTACTGAACCGGTTTTGAAAATTCTTTTTGTGTCGAATCGTACATTCATCGGGGAAGGTACATAACATTTGCGACAGACCAATGTCCACGCGGGCCCGGGGCAGAAGCTAGTATTATATATTTTTGATAAAAATTTGTCTCAGAATTAGAAAGAATCAGATTTGGGACTTCCTCTAGAGGTTTTTATATTATTGAACCTAACTATACAATGAGGTAACTATAATAAAAATATAGGTCCTTAAATCAAAATTATATATTAAAAATATAATGTGACTTATAAATAAAGAAAATATCTTAAACCTTTATATGCCTTTTTAGTTTTAATTGCTCTATTATGTTAAGACCTACTAACCTAATGCACCAGGAGCCGGCTGCATATTGTGACTTGGTAACAAACTTCTTAATTTTTTATTTATTATATAACATTATTTCTAGGTTCCCATGATAGAAAATAAAATATAAATAAATTAAAAGCTTATAGCTAAAAAAGCTAAAGCTTATAGCTTTTAGCTTTAACATAGCCAATACTAAGTAAATGAGATTTTGCAGCTGGAAAGATAATCCTAACAATCACCTGCCGTAGCAGTCAGCAGATCCAACTGTGCCTTGGACAATTAGGTTACTTGACTAGGATCATAATGTGTTTAAAATTTAAATCATTTCGAAACTAATACTGCAGGAAAATTGGAGTATTATTAATAAGTTTGGTAAAAATTATTACAACTTTAGTAATAGTTAATACTTTCAAAGCGATAGTAATTAAAGAAATGTAAACTATGTGTAAATATGTTATCTAGTTAAGTATCCGTAAAACAAGAATACAAACCCTCAAATCCAAAGTCAAACTAGTAACGAACTAGGATATAAATATTAAAGTATAGCGACGTTCGTTAGTAGTTTTGATTGAAGCTAACACTCTCGTCGGTGGAGTGTACGCCAATATTTTGTTCAGATTTTCACCTCGTAATGAGACAAGGCTCCAAGTTCCTTCCTACACTTTGTCTAAAAATATTTTCTCATTCTTACACTTCCTAAGTTCTATTCTATATCTTTCGATTTTATCCGCCATTTTGATCGTTAGAAATGATAATTATGTGGCCCACCATTTAGTTCAGCTTATTTGGGGCTAGGTATAGGTGAGAGTGTGAGAATTATAATTAATTAAATAATAATAGCAATAATTGCCAACACAAGCTTCCTTGTACCAATACTATTTGAGCCAACTAAAATTAGTAATCCAACTTTAAGTAAACCTTATCCGTTGATACAACCTGTGGCTTCTTAGTGCAGGCCTAGTGTTTGTGATAATAAAAATTTGCATAGGAATTTCTCTTAATAAATAAAATTGTCAGGCCGCCGTTGCTAATTATTGCTGTTAACGTTAATATTCATTTATTTAAAATATTGATAATGTAATAATAATTTTATATTAATACTTCTCACGCTCACATCTATTATCTAGTCCAGTAAGAGCTTATGTTTTGGATACTAGATAACGGAATAGTTATATGTAAATAAAAGTTTGTGATATGTTTCACGTTTTTGGTTTCCACCGACAGTTATTTACAATATCATAAAATATTATACGGATAGATTGATATTAGATATACACGAATGGAAGCGATAGGTATATTGACACAGAGAGATAGAAACAGTCTGGAATCTTTTGAAGTGTGATGCTATAAGAAGATAGAATGGATAAGTTAGAAGGAATTAATTAGTAATGTTTTTATTTATTAGTTAAGACTTGACGAAGGTTATAGACAGAAGAAGGAATATGGTGGGCCTCATAAGTCTCCTTCCTTACAAACATAATGGATGATGAGATCAAATGAGAGTGAGGAATATATTTTTTAAATATATTTTTAGACTGTCGTAAAGAGCGTAAGTTCTTAATTAAAAAAAAGAATATATCTATTTTTCGCTATAAGCAAAACTATTAACGAACTTGGATATACTTATATATATAGATATCCAATTTAATAGTCTGTCCTTGGATATAAGTTATTTGATGATTTTGAAAACTTGGTTGGTACTAAATGAATTTTCAAAATACCCCCAAAATTAATTATCGGCTTATGCGGATGGTGAAAGTAGTGTACATGCACAGTAAATATTAAATTTGTATAGTTCTATCATTTATATTCTATCTCATCTCAGTGTACATTTAAAAAAAAAATATTTACGTATTGATTGCACTAATTTGATTTATATAAGATAAATCGAAATCTATCTTGACAATTAAAAAAAATAGCTATATGCATGAAGTTATGTAATGTTATTAATGATTGGTACATGTGATGATATGTATATGTGTAGGTATATGTGTGACTTTCTTTACTTTGATTCTTGTCCACGCATATTTTTGGATTACAATTTATATTTGAAATATTTTTATTTATATTTAAAATAGTTTGGGGTATGTACGAACTAAATGAAGTAAAAGAAATGCCGAGAAAGCCATTAAAATGTAAACAAGAACGGCTAAGGTGGTTAATTCTATTTCCAATCATCAATATTCAATCATCAATCATCCGCCAAAAAATAAAGTAGCATTGATTCAAAATTATGTATAAGTTTGTGGCACACGTAGGTATTATTTCAGTATATATTATATATTTCTTCACATACATATTTTCCAGTTTGGATTATTTATAATTCTATTATACATGAACTACCTACCTTCAATTTTTTTTCGATTTATTACTTTGTATATAAACAATGCTACTTTCAACCAACCGTTCCTTTTTGTTGTCTTTCAGCATATTTATATTTGTAATAATAATTTTCTTTTTGTATTATGTAATACATAGTTTAAAGCAAGTTTATGAGGCGTTTTGGAAAACAGGCATATAACTTTCGCAACAGTGTAAATTATTTCGACCCGTAGTTATGTTCGCGTCAATTTATAGGTTAGGCCTAAATGCGCAGCGGCTCTCCCGCTTTAATGCTCATCAGATAAATGGTTTAATTACAGATAAATGATTTAATAAATACCGCCCCACGATTTACCAAAGACCAAATCATATATTCAGATTGCTCTGTTATATTACTTCATATTAAATTGTTATCCATTTCTTATAAATCCTAATATCTTAGTAGTTGTTCAATATTTCAAAATAATAGGAAAATGTATATATACATAAAGGATGTAATTGCTTATTGTTTTTAGGTGCAATGCTACATAACCTCGAAGAACCTTTCCGTAAAGCCTACCATAAGGAAATTTTCATGGAACGCCATAAGGAAATGCAATTATTTTAAATAGCGACTTTTGTAAAACGATCATAAGTTTACTTGTTTGGTACCGTAGGTAGACAAAAATCAAAAGAGTATGAATATCAGATAACACTTTCATGACCGCTGGCGTACTGCACTGATTCCAAAACCATCCTTTAGGAGATCCAACTGTTTCACTTCTCAAGAGAAAGATGCAGGTGCACTAATTTTCCGTCCGAATAATTAGCACTTGATCACTGAAACACTTAGCGGGCACAACACATGGCATCTTCCAATTACCGGTGGGCACGGATTCATCCCCCTCGTCGGAGTCTGCCCCGGGGTCGGCCGGCAGCGTGGGAAGCTCGGCCTCCATGCAGGCATCGTGCCGGGGCGCCAGGGCTGCGGAGGCTCAGCACGGGGCCGTCGTCACTCCACGGCCGGACAAGCACTAGGGTGCGCAGCGCGCCCTCACAACGCTTTTTATTTAGCGCTACGCGTCATCGACGTGACGTCGCCGATTCGTCACCGGAATCTGCAGTCGCTGTGACGAGGAAAACGCTTTCTGGGAAGCTGCGCGCGCGCCGCATAGTCGTGCTAAGGCGTTTGGGTAAGATATACTCATCTGTCAAATTTCTAATATTTAATGTTTATGCTGTGGTATTTACTGTACAATTCAATTCGCATAAGTTCCCGGGCAACCATGCATCTGGAAGTGTGTTTATGTGAAGATTTTACGTCTTAAAAAATAAAGCAGAAGGCGTAATATATCAACATCGCTCAAGTTTAATTTTGGACATTTGCCAGTGTCACCGATTGAATACAATTACATCGCAGTATTTAGGTACTTTCTTGATAGATTAGTCTATAATACCAATTGTAACTGTTACGATGACTTAGATAAATCTTGACAAGGTTATCTTTTTTGATAATATTGTCCCAATAATAAATTTACTATAAGTTGTGATTTTCTTCACCAACTGATAATGGCGATGAGTAACTAATTGAATTCCGTATGTATATCTATTTGGACACAGGCCTTCCCTGTTCATTCGGTGTATAAGCAATGAGTAACGTGTACTTTTTTAGATTTATTTATTCTATAGAATTATCTCTAAAATTGCGATGCAGTAAATAACACGTTCCATCGTAAATGAGAATCGTATTAGTATTTAAGCGTCGTAGCTCATAAAAAGTGAAACAAAGCGCGATTTGTTGCGCGTACACAACGGGTTTCCCGACCGCGCATTTACATCCACCGTCTGGGAGGACTCAGAATCGGAACAAAATATTGATTTGTGTTCCAAAATAGAAAATTTTCCTCCTAATACCTAAAACTTCAAATTAAAAGGAATTACCTATAGTGTAAGATAGAATTGAATTGTCTATGTAGCAGTAGCTAATCACCATGAATGAACGCTTGGTATTTATAATGTTACTATTTTTATAAGAAGATAAAAGTATGATTCACGATGACGATGAGAATCATTGCGATATTGTTAAGATACAGTGTGTAAATAATTTCTAAAATGTGTTAGTACTAAGACGTACAGTCGTACCATTCAGTCGCGCTGAAATAACTCATGTGAGAATAGGAAGCACTGCATTTTAAATTTGTTAAGATTAATAATGAATATTGAAGATGAAGTTCACTAACATTTGAACTGCTTATTATTGCTATAGGTATTTGTCATTTACCGTGTGGTCTAAAAGTAAACTAAATGAACGTGACAGAACCTGATGTGTCAACGAACAATAAAGGATTGTATGTATTACTTCACAGAACGTAACAGATTTAAAAAATAATTATAAAGTTCAACTGTTCTAGAAGTATCATACCTTACCTTTGTTTAAGGGCCGTGATCAACTCCCGGAACTCTTCGACCCAAGGGGATCTCTTGTGCTTCCCTTAACCTAATGTCTGCTATCCTGGAATAGTTCCAGGATGTACTTGTTAAGTACGCTTGAAGTAAGCACGTTATGCCTTCAGTGTGACCAGTGACCCATTCTTTTTCTGGCAAGAGCATCACAGTTGCATAGGATGTCCCATTTGATCAGTTTGCTCCCCACACAGTCTTCTTATCAGTAAGTAGGCCCTTATGTTCATTCCTTGTCGAAGGCGAAGCAGGGAGGGGAGGCAAAGACTAAGAGGTATCTGTGAGTGAATACAGATATTCCAAAACGTCCTGCGAGCCCTCCTGCATGGCGACAACCCAGTTCCCATTATTCTCAGGGCTGTTACTGATTATTATTCAAAAGATGAGTAGTGATCCCTGAGGAAAGGGACCCCCGTACCCACCGTTAGCTTGTAGGCGAAAGCCTCGCTGACAATTGAAAACAACATTAACCCTATTATGAACACCAGACCGCTGACTGAGCGTCGCCCATCGAGCTGAGTTCCCATTAAAGGGTTCCACCCGGCGGGCTTGACCTTCTTAGCGGCCCAAAGTACAAATGACCACCGACAAGACCAGCCCCAGTTTCCATCGATGGCGGCAGACAAAACGGAAAGAGTACCGTATTTCGAAATACTTTTCAGTATTATAATTATATTCTTCTCTTCTCTTGACTTTCATAAGTGTATGTAATATACCTTGACTGAATAAATGTATTATGACTTTGCCTTCGACTTAGTCTAATTAGGGTTTAGATCGGTATGAAGTGGATTCGTGTAAGATTATAATTACATTCCTAATAAGCTGGTACATAATAAATAACAACAATAATTAGTAATCGCTATTATAAAAGAATTTATACAATAAAATTTTGTGCTCATATCTCATTATCACAAAAGAAGTTATAAGGGAAGGAAGAATGCCTTATGGTTTATTATCTATAAGCTTCCGCCCGCGGCTGCTCTCGCGTGTAGTTCGGTTTTTCACAAATGTTATATAACCTTTAACCTAAACGATTTTTAAAAGTTCCAGTAGTACCAGAGATTACCCCTCCAACATAACAAACTACCTCTTTATAATATTAGTATAGATGTACGTTATGCGAAATTATGAGAATGCTACAATGTGTGCCAAATACCACTTTATGAAACATAATATAGACCCCGGAAGATGATCAATGGAAAGATCTTCGCTTTTTCCTGATGATGCTGCGAACCACATTCCAAACTAAGATTTGTATTTTTATGATATCCTTAGTCAAATCCACCATAATACCTATGCCTATTCATTGAAATAAATTACTATACGATACTGCTATGCTGTGCATTAAAAGAGGCAAATAAGCAAGTAAGTAGATTGCTATTGGCTTTATAGAAATGAAAACAAATAGGTTAAAAATCTATTTATATAACAATCTTTTATTAATTGCTTTTAGATTTTGTTTAGTTTCTTTTTAGTAATAATGATTTTTCTATATGAATATCATTGGATAGATTCAATATCACTGGAGAAGCATCGGTCCGTACTCTAAGGTCATGTGGCTATGGTTAATGTCGTTCTTGCACTAGTAACTAAACATCAAAACCTGTCTATTGAGGAACAGACCACCGAATAATTGTTAAATAATCAATCTCTTTTTAAAATCTGTAAGCGTTTTGAAACAATTTAAATTCGGTTTTCCAAAAGTTAACCAATACATAGTCGATAACGGAAAAATAGATATTTAATAATCCATAACATAATATTAAGTAGTCCGAAACACACACGACCCTAATGAAGCTTACTTTGGATACGTGTGAATGTTAGAAATTTTAGTATTATATCATAGATCTATTAACGTTCATTTTGACTAAATAAAAAAAACCATTTTGCGCTATCAATAACACCAGTATTGTTAATACGGCAAAGTGGTGTTTTTTATTTAGCAAGTTCAAGCAAATGACTCCATTCCACCTGACGGTAAGCAGAAATAGAGTCCAAATAAAAAGTTGGCCAGTGCAAGTGAAACTAAGCACTGCAATAGCCATCTTAATCTTGCCGACCTGCAAAATGCTTCACGGCGCTTAATTACAAATTTGAATATTTTATATTATGATTGAACAAATTTTTGTCATTAATTTTTTTTTTTACTAATTGTTTTTATTGTTTATAATCGTAAAATATTATAATGCCATTTAAAACTATAATATTACAACGTATCGATATTTATACGATGAATACAAATAATTTTCACTAGTTCTATGGACGGTAATTTTGACATCCATTGGATGTTGCTTTACTGTATTTATTGAAGTGAAAATGTTATAATTTCATGCCAAAAAGAATTTCTAGGACAGTTCATTTTTCATTCTGATTTGTGATTAATTTTATTGAGTCTACCATTCGTCGTCAAAGACCTCAGTTTAGAAAGTATACTTTATAAAATTACGACTATTTTATAAGAAATAACTACATAAGAAATGGCTGTATGGGCTACAGTTTCCTTTGCTTTTCCTGTTACAGTAACAAAATAAAAAGTTACAAAATATCATGAAATTTGTAGTTTATTGACATTTACGTGACATCAAGATTATAACATTTCAAAAGTTTATTTATTTGTAAAATGATACATAAATATATGCTTAATTAAATGATCTTTTAAATTTAAAACACAATGGTAATCTACAGTGTGATCATAGTGAGCAAATCGGGCGGCCTAATTTATAATTACGATCACAACTTTCCAAAAGTTGAAACCGAAAAAACATTTGGTTTTCCTCTGGACCTTAAGTTACAAAACAAAAATAACAAAATAGTTGTTGCATTTGGACAAAGAGATGGAATTAATGGTAAAATAATCTTTAATAATCATTTAATTCATGCACATATGATGATGGTTTCTGAATGCTAATGAAACTTAACTGTTCCCTTCTTTTCAGTTGGACATGTGTTACTTTCAGTTAATGGATCACCAGTAACTGGATGTACTACGGAAGATGGACGAAATGTGTTTGATCTCATAGAAGTTAAAGTAAGTATAACAAGGTAATAAAGGATACAAGGCTACAAGTATATATAATGAAATTATTTGTGGATAGATGTGGTTATATACAAATCTATTTCATTAGTTAGATTATATTTTAAGGTATTGTGTATAATTGTTTTTTATTTTGATTAATATAATAAAATAAAGTAATGTTGTTTTTTTATTCTAATCTAAGCTCAACACTTGCTTTTTGAATATTTTTTCTATTATAATGTTCCTATTTTCCAGGAGAATTACCCCCTTAGTCTGAAGTTTGGAAGAGCAAGAACCACAACCAATGAGAAAATAGTACTTGCCAGTATGTTCTACCCATTGTTTGCCCTTGCTAGTCAGCTGGCCCCTGTGGCTAAGTGCTCTGGGATGGAATCACTTACTGCAGACACTTTTAAACTTTTCTGTTCACAGACCCTGACAGGTAATTTACTTTACTATTATACGAAATGAATTACCTTACAGAGTGATATCCCTATGATATTAAAGAAACAGACACAGACCTTTGAAACAATGGGAGGATAATATTATACACTTGATTGCCATTAGTAATACCATTATGCCAAACTCTCCATAGTTTGGCATAACAGAAGGGAATGGTATTATTTAGAGGAAGCTTATGTCAATTTGAAACCTGACTAAGGGTTCATTGTAAACTGTGCTCACAATGCTGCAAGTGGTCATGAGCGTGATATGGATTAATCCCTAATATTAGTTTGTGTTTAAGTTTAAGTTTTTATAGTCAGAGAAATAAAGACTACCACATTATCAAATTTGTTTGTACAGTTTAAATCTTCTATGAGCATACTCATTTATTCCATAAAACAATAGGGAGGGAAACTGGAATCAATGTTCCTCTCACTATAATGTTATTATTATTCTGAGAAGAACACAGCAAGATACTTTCTACTTAACTTATGTATATAATTTATTTGTTTCTAGGTGTGAAGTTTATAATTGTAACAGATCCCAACATGCAAGGTGCAGAAGCTGTCCTCAAGAAGATATTCGCAATTTATGCCGACTATGCTATCAAGAACCCTTTCTACTCTCTAGACATGCCCATCAGGTGCGAATTGTTCGACACCTCTCTGCACACATTACTGGAGCTGATTGAGAAATCCGGCACTGCTAATTTGTAGATAGTGAGATGTTTCATATATATATATGTAAAATTAATTTAATTAAGTTAAAATAAATTATTATTATTATACCATTTCTATTATTTATTTATATCAGGCAAAGCTCTCACCGCATTATTGCAAAATGTGGTTTAAAGTTAAACCTGGTTTAAACTCATTGATGTCTCTTTCTACCTTAAATAGATAAGAGAATACGTTAAATAATTAAGAGATAGCCTCAGTTCTAAACCAGGACAATATTTAAACCACATTTTGTAATAAGATGAGTATGTATGTATTTATCCCTATGTATTTCTCTTTTTGAATTGACTGATTTAAAATTAAGATATATTCTATTCTAAGGCAGAAAAAGTTTCAATAAAAACGGCCTTAACCTGAGTTTAGTAAAATTACAAATGTGTATCTGTAAAAACATGTAAGTCCACACGACGACACACACACACACTATGAACCTGCAGTACCTTAGTAATTGTGAATGGGACATCCATTGATCAACAAATACACCAATATACTAGAAAAATAGATCACCAAGACAGTCCCAACAGCACCCTCAATTCCTAAATATAAACTCGCAGATTGCCACATGCTGGTTCCGCAGTTTCGTCCCGCGGTATACTTAACCCACAAGCTAAACATTGGCAATACCTTATAACCTTTAACTTTCTGTTTTACTAATGAAATGTCTGACCAAACGAATATCTACCTTATTAAGTATGGAACACTAAGTAGTCTGTGCTATGGAAAATCGTCAATTGACGTGTAATATTTACACGAATATTACCCATTTACTTATTGCATACCAATGAAATGCTGTGTTAATTGACTATTCGAGAACACACCCCACACTAGGTAGGTACAGATGGTCTTTTCTTGGTTATGATATATTTCGTTGAGTCTCAATCCAAGGAGGACATATATAGATATTAAAAGAAAACACCAGCTTTACAATAAAAAATTTATTGATATAATCATTATTTATTTATAACAATTCAAACCGAGGCAGTTCGTCCCCACACATTCGCGCCACCGTATTAAGTTAAATCTAACATTACTTCGTAGTTATCTTTAATTATTACCGAATGCTCGTTTGTACTTCCTACGCACACACACGACAGTCACACGAAGACTTTATTGCCTGATATTTGGTACACGCGCGGGCTCCGGGCCAGCGTTGGCCTTGTGCAAGCAACACGATCACTGATACCATACCAAAATAAATATACTTTAAATCCGTGTTGTCAAACGTTGATCACAGTTGTAAAAGTAAATTGGTTAGATTGCTGCCCCGGAGCCCGTAACACCAAGCACGTTATACTTACAAGCTCCTCAGAAATAGTTATAAGTAAGGCTACACGAGGTCAGGGCGGACGGCCGCCCACGTGTCTGGCCGCCGACCGCCCGCCCGCCGACTACCAGCTAGTCATACAGAAACTACTGCCTAGCTCAAATATAACATTCTCAAGTATAACGGCTTCACCAATGACGACCTCATGGGAGATTCACAGCGGTCGGTACAAAAATAGAGCCGAGAGCGGTCTCCGCTACAAAATATAACATCTGCTCACTATGATTAAGTCTTAATTTTATTATATTTAACAAAGACCTATGTAAATTAACCTACGCGTAACCTGCGCGCGCGCACGTCCGGGCACGTCGCGTCATCGCACGTCTACGTTAATCCCACCTTACATTTATGATAAACGATTTTACATTATAATCTAAATTCAAATAATATATAAATAATTTGACCGTTTGTGTTTTATTTGATATCGAGGGTAGTTCCAGGCATTTGAAGGCATACATTTGCTAGTGGCCGCACTATAATAAAAAACACACGCTCAGGTCATATTATCATTGATCATTGCGGCTAACTTTCACGTACGGCCGCCGGACATGATAATAAGAACCCATTAGAAAAACCAAGTAATGAATACCCTGTTAATAACGCCGGATTCAGGCAATCTAATATTCTTCTGAAATCGTTTGTATGAATGAAAAGTCTGTAAAAATCACTGATACCATAAAACAATGATTTTATAAAAAGATAAAAATAACAAAATTTTAATTAAGATTTATAGATTTTGTTAAAGTTTTTTTATAGTTCTTTCCGGTCCATATCCCCCGATCAGCTGCGTATGCGTCGTATAGAATTATGGTGAAAAGATGCCCGCGATGGAATTATTTCCGGCCGGAGTAAATATACGAAAATAACTGAATGAGTTCTATTGTCGCTGGTAAAATAAATCATTTATCGATTAAAAAATATTGCCCGATGCAATGGCACCGTGTATTGCACAAGTCTGCCTTTGCTAATGTCAAAATGGTTGTGACAATCGGAGAGAGTTACCAACCGTACAACAATGGATGGGGCAGAACGTCCCCGTTTTGAACACACGCCTGCCATCGTGGCTTAGTGGCATATTTGTGACGTCACTCGCGTCAAAGGAGCGCGATCACCGCGTTCATATGTAACGTTAAGTACTTGTATCTTGTAGGTTACTGGCCGGAGTCGCTTGTACCCGCACTGACACAATTTCAGTATAAATTTATTTTAAATTAAGAGTTAAACTATATCTTTGATAATTACTGATTTCATGCTGACGTTACACATATTAAATATTCCCAAACGAAAAATAAACTAACAAATAACATTCAAAGAACAAATTCATTTCTCGAGAGGCAATGTCAGTTCATTACAATTTTACGTTTAATATTAAATGTGTATTCATTCTGTACGAAAATATAATTTGTGTGGTCGTTTTTTTATATAAGCCTCAATAACAACCGATTTTGGCGCGAATTACTGCAGTCTTTAATATTTTACTACACGCCCTACGAGTGAAGCAACGGATCGTCACGACCATGATATACACAAAAACTACATGCTTCGCGACCGGATTATAGTTAATAACTAATTCTAAAGTTTTAAAGTGAAATATTACCATATTAAGTGTAATATAGAGTTGTTAGATACGCATCTAGTCACTCCTTACCTCTTTGAACGGACTTCGCGTCCATCGTTACGAGTACTTGACAGATTTTAAAATCGTTAAAATAATTTGTTAATAACTGTTTCTCGAAGAATACAGTGAAAGAAATATCTCTCCATAAATACTTAAAAATCTTAATCACTACTTTTAGCGTGGTCAGTACTTCGCTTTTCATCCAAATAATATATTATTCTCCCTTGTACACCGTACTACATACACTCCCCAATATTGAGTACATCGAATCGTTTTACACGCAACCATTCGTAAGTATAAACATATAGCAGGCACATAACAATCCTAAATATTTGCAACTGACAAAACACTATTTAGTATCAAAAACAGGTTTTTGGTTGACGACAGGTCGCACCAGCGACACCTGGCCGTCAGCGCCGCCGCCCACGAGCGTTGAGTGCTCAATGTACAGGTTGGAGACAGAGCTACGAGGAAATGGTTGGAAACTGACATTTGAGCATACATACGTTTAAGTATTAAGTGACATTAGTTGAATTACATACAACGCTTCGGCTTAAATATTGGCTCACAAAGTTTTCGATGATTAAAAATATGAACCAGGTAGATGGTGTGAGATGTATTTGAGCTTATTCGGTTATTATAAAGAAATATCACGTATCTTAGTTAATTGAGTGAAAGAGAAAAGCTGATTCTGATCCATAACGTTAGAAATATAGTCGTGCAATAATAGAACATGTCAAGATAGATTTGTGAAGGTAATAGTGAGTATGAAACAACATGGTACTAGTTTGATGAACGTTTATAAGCAGCGGCCGGGGACGGCGGTGGGTCCAGGGTTGGCCCTGGCTGGCTGGCTGGCCTAGGGCTGGCTGGCGCGGGGCCCCCACAGGCGCAGCGAGTAGTCGTCGGAGGCGGACACGAGCACGTCGTGGTGTACGGGGTTCCAGGCCACGGCGTTGACGCAGCGCGTGTGGCCCGCCACCACCGCCACGGGCTCCTCGCCGCCCACGTGCCAGATGTACACCTGCGGGCACACGGCCGCTGCATCACTAGCGTCAGACAGAACTCGACAACATTCTTAGCCTCCATTCGGATTGACTGCACCGACTCAAATTTATGATCATTACTACTCATATATTACAATCCAACCAGAAAAGGACCAGGAAAGAACAACTGATTCATTTGACGTTTCCAAAATGTTCAAATAGAACAGAAAAAAAGAAAGATAAAAAGAGGAAGCTAATGTCAGGAGTGTGGCGCGTACCTTGTTGTCCTCGCTGCCGCTGGCTATGAAGTCGTGGTGCGCGCCGCCGAAGCAGGCGTGGATGGTGAAGTGTCCCTGGCTGAGGCCGCGGAAGCGCCGCACGAGCGCTCGCGCGCGGACGTCCCACAGGTGGACGCCCTGGTTGGCCACGTTCAGCAGCAGCAGCGAGTCCGACGCGTTCAGCGTCATCGCCATCACCGCGTGCTCCTCCTGGATCCTGCGCGCGGCAACACCACACATACAACATACCAGCTCGGACGCTTCTTGACATATTAAATGGGTGAAATCAATTAAAATTTAGCACCTCGTAAGCAAAATTATTCAAACCTAGGAAAATAAAATATATATAATATGTTTATATGATGAGTCTAATTTTTTATTCAGGTAAATGAAGATAAATCTGAGAAGTAAGTCTCAATTGAAGAAGCCTAATTTTAAAATAATTGTTTGTAGATTTTTAGAATTATAATATTTTTTTACGATTAACTTGAGATTTGCTCAAGTTACTCAAGTTATTTTTAAAACCAATACGAATGATACACAGATAACACATTGTTTCAAACAAAGAGTCCCCGTAAAGAGTAACACTGTAACTGTGACTGTGACTATTACTGTGACTATGACTGTTACTGTGACTGTGACTGTGACTATTACTGTGACTATGACTGTGACTGTGACTGTTACTGTGACTGTGACTGTGACTATTACTGTGACTATTACTGTGACTATGACTGTGTCTGTGACTGTGACTGTGACTGTGACTGTTATTGTGACTGTGACTGTGACTGTGACTATGACTGTGTCTGTGACTGTGACTGTGACTGTTATTGTGACTGTGACTGTGACTGTGACTGTGTCTGTGACTGTTACTGTGACTGTGTCTGTGACTGTGACTGTTACTGTGACTGTGACTGTGACTGTGACTGTTACTGTGACTGTTACTGTGACTGTTACTGTGACTGTGTCTGTGACTGTGACTGTGACTGTGTCTGTGACTGTTACTGTGACTGTGTCTGTGACCGTTACTGTGACTGTGACTGTGACTGTGACTTTGACTGAGACTTTGACTGAGACTGTGACTGTGACTGTGACTGTGACTGTGTCTGTGTCTGTGACTGTTACTGTGACTGTGTCTGTGACTGTGACTGTGACTGTTACTGTGACTGTGACTGTGACTCTGACTGTGACTGTTACTGTGACTGTTACTGTGACTGTGTCTGTGACTGTGTCTGTGACTGTGACTGTGTCTGTGACTGTTACTGTGACTGTGTCTGTGACCGTTACTGTGACTGTGACTGTGACTGTGACTCTGACTGTGACTGAGACTGTGACTGTGACTGTGTCTGTGACTGTGACTGTGTCTGTGACTGTGACTGTTACTGTGACTGTGACTGTGACTGTAACTGTGACTGTTACTGTGACTGTGTCTGTGACTGTTACTGTGACTGTGACTGTGACTCTGACTGTGACTGTGACTGTGACTGTGACTGTGACTGTGACTGTGTCTGTGACTGTGACTGTGACTGTGACTGTGACTGTGTCTGTGACTGTGACTGTGACTGTGTCTGTGACTGTGACTCACAGGTTCCGGTCGGTGAGGTCCCCGAAGTCGTAGGCGCGCACGCGGTGGTGCGTGTCTGCCGCGAGCACGGAGCGTCCGTCGCCGCGACACGCGAGCGCGTTCACGCGGACGCCGTCCCAGCTGTTGATGAGCGCGCCCTGCACACGTCCGTCACATATGCACTATTAATTATTATATGTTATTGTATTTTTACATTTCTATGATTGGAAACGTTAAAAACCACTATCATTTCATTTACTTTTACATTCATATTTGTACTTGACTGTTAATTTTAACATTTTTCAAGCAATTCTCGAGGACACTTAAAGAGAGGGCGAAATCTTGCTGAGTTTCTTGCTCGTTCTTCTAAGGACAGGAGTTCTTCTAAGGACAAGATCCCAACGTAGATTTACAATTAGATGGCTTATGTATAATCCACATACTGAATCATGAGCACAAATAATAAAATTCGTCGCGATTTTTATTAATGTCTTTCCGGTTATAGCGCACGATACTTCTTCTCTGCAGCTACTAATTCGTCGAAGCGGTAGTAGGGTTTATTGGGAATATGCATACTAGTGTTATTTTTAATTTTAAAATAAGTATTATTTTAAAATTAAAACTAACAATTTATTTAATACATATTGAAATACTATAACTGGGACAATTAGTAAATGCCCGGTTGATACCCAGTAAAATTATGAGTATTGCCTTTATAATTATATTTATTTATTTTCTTATACATATTCCCTGTTGTGACGATTTAAAAGAGCTTAGTAAATAAGTCTATTTAAATAAAGTTATTTTTGACTTTGACTTTGATACATGCGCGAGATTTAATCGCACGGCTGAAAAATTAATAACTAACCAAATCTCTGTTTTTCCTCAAAAGCCAGATCTCAACCCTCCGCGGCCAGTAAATGATTTTGACATAAATGGCCCTACCATTGTAACAAAAATCGCGTGGAATTTTCTTCGCAGTTGTGGCGCGTGAAGTTTGTGGTGTGAAGAGATTGTGGCGTGTGTATAGTCTAAAATGGTATGTACAGTGTATTGTATGTGTAGTGTGGTGTGTGTAATGTGGTGTGGTGTACGTACGTCGAGGCTGCAGTGGTAGAACTGTCCTCGCGCACCGCCGCAGACGAACTTATCACTGCTCGCGTGCCACGCGACCGCCGTCAGCGAGTCCTCCTGCGAGTGCGACATCTTCACGTGCAGCGTCTCCGTCTGCCGAACAAGATATACTGCCTCATGCACGTTCACATCGCTACTACCTGTCAGATCTATTTGACTAACATATGAAAATCACAAAATACACTAAAGTTTAATATTTTGTGTAGTTGAAAGAGTGTAAATAGTAACATAGACAACTTACTAACTCTTTCGATCAGGATAAAATATCTCTATCTAATCTAAGATAGAATAATGTTAACATTTACCAAAGTAACAAGTAACCAAAGATATTAAACCAAACTTGTAGACTGTATACCTGCATGTTCCATATCCAGAGGTCGGGGCAGTCCTCGGGCCCGGCGGCCAGAAGGTAGCGACCGTCGGGGCTCCAGCTCACGAAAGACACGCCGTACGAGTGTCCCTCCAGCGACTTCCTGCGATCACACCGTAAAACCCTCATCAAAACCACCTTACGGAAATTATTGTTAAAATAATCTAGGCAAAGGATCTTGGAAAGCTCATGATCTAGCAAGAGCTATAATAACATACGACTAGTCTTATAAAGGAACCAACAGGTCATTAATATCTTTGTTCTAGGTGAGAATAAAAAGTTCATAATATTCAAATTCAAAGAAGGTCATCACACTGCAAAATGAAGTAATAACTATGTTATTGCAAATGTTTAGAGGTTGCACTAGAAATCTTTGCATATGGACTTTTTATCTCTATGAGAAATATAGATAAAAAGTCCATCAAAGTCCTTCTAAGTCTATTTTGCAGAAAAAATATTGCAAACATTTAAGTCTGTCGGTGTACCTGAAGGAGAGTCTCTTGGCAACGGGGTCGAAGTCCCATATCATGACTGTGTTGTCCTTGGAGCCGGATGCTAACTTGGAGCCGTCTGGGGACCATTTGCAGTACCACACTTCGTCACAGTGCTCGTTTAGTACCTAACAGAAACAGAGAACGTTTATGCAGGTATGACATGGAGTTTAGGAACCAAAGCGGCCAGCAGGCCAACAGGCAGATGTACAGTTACCGAGGGTGTGTCAAGAGGGGACATACCTGCAGGGAGTGTATGGGGAACCGGTCGGCGGAGCAGTGGTGGTCGGCCAGCAGCGTGAAGGGCACGTGGTCGGCGCGGGGCTCGCCGCGGGGCTCGGCGTGGAAGCGGCAGCGCGTGGCCTGGTGCGCGGCGGCCTGGGCCAGCAGCGCGCGCAGCCGGGCGGGCGGCATCATGAGCGCGGGCGGCAGCGCCTGCTGCACGCGCGCCAGCACGCCGGCCCGCGCCGCGCCGCCCGCCCACGCGGCGCGCGCGCGCAGCTCGCCGGCGTCCGCGCACATCATCAGCGCCGACAGCCGGTGCACGCGGCCCGTGTCGAACTGCAGCGGCGTCAGCTCGTTACGCAGCACGTGCAGCGCGTCCAGCGCGCGTCCCGCCTCCAGGTGCTCCAGATACTTCTGTTCCAGCACTACGAATTTCATTTCCTGGAGGAAACGACGCCGTTTACTTTCGATGTAGAAAAATAGAATTATCAAAGAACTATAATATTTATCTAGTGATTTAAAATGTCAACAACTCGCAAGCTAACAAATATACTTATATTATGTGTTATAGATTTATTTTTTTCTACAATGACATAAAATTATAAAAAATAAATTATATTTATATACCTTATATAAGTTTAACGAATTTTTACACACACTGCTGTAATAAACACCCGTTTCACGATGGCTACTTATTAATCCCTAAAAAACTCACGGCCAGGTTGTGTGGATCCACGTGTGGGGAGTCGTGCAGCAGGTCATGCAGCGCGCGTAGGTCATGGTCAGCCTTGACCCAGTCGCCCGCCAGCACATGCTGCCTGAACGTGGCCGCAGCCGGATGCTCCAAGTGCAGACCAGACTCCTCCATCAGGAGGGCTGCGCTGCGTCTGAAGATGCACGTAAACATTTATGAATTCCTTGGTACCACATTGGAGCTAAAAAATAAACTGGTGTAAGACATAAATACACAAACGATTGGCTGAGTTTTTAAAATAATATCCAGTTTTTCCTATTGTTAATTTTGATAATATCCACTGTTTAAACTTGAACTATGTACCTTTACTTTGAATTATAGAACCAAGCAATATTCATCTCAAGCCGAGTTCTCACGCTATGTCATTCCAGGAAGCAACAAGGACTAACAATCACCGATAAATAGCGACAAGGCAACCCAGGTCACGTGATATGTGATTGAGACTTGAGGTTAAGGATTGTCGACAAAGATTTTTTTACTAACAAAATATTTTTTCCTCCACCATAATATCAAAAACTTCACAAAATAAATAGCGTGTAAGGACCTAGCACGATCTATAAAAATTTCATAGTTCGCCCTCGATGGTGTTCTAGAAAATTCGACCTTTAAGACCTACGAAGGTTTAAGATATGAATCGACAGAATAAAATGTGGGTCACCAACGCAAATCGCACAGCTAATTAAGTATGCTCAGTGAGTAGGGTGACAATTACTTCGAGGTGCAATGTATCAGAGAAAGTATTTTTCAACCAATTTCAATGTCACCTCACATTTATGCTTAATACCGTTAATGGTCGTTTAACATATTATCCTTTAAGTAAATCGGAAAAAAATTATATGGATAAAATATTAATATCATCTTGATCAGATGTGGAGTTATTTAAAATAATATACATTTCTTGTCCACAACAAAACAAATCAATAACCGACAAGGTGACCACGTGGCATGTTAATATTGACGAATTAACTTATCCCAATACTAAAAATAGTTCATAATCTTTTCTCAACAAATCCAGCATTTAAACTAGGGACAAACAACAAACCTTTTAATTAACGTCAGTGAGAAAGAACTAAGGCATACCATCTGGTATCAAATTTTTTTTGCCACTTCTAAAATTTTTGCAGCTTAAATAATAATTTTAAAAAAAGTTACTATCGTCGATCCTAGTAAAATATTTATGTAATAAGACACAACTCCATCCTGTTTAGTGCTCACCCTATTTAGTGCAACAAATATTTCATTAATGAATTAATGTAATAAAATTAGATGTTTTGCCTCAATACTTGGAGTAATTTTTTCAACAGTAATAAAATATAATACAATACCGAATGAACGCATTGTTAGTTGTTTTCCATTAACGATTATTGCGATTTCTTATGAGCATCTTGTTGCTAAAAAATAATAATAATAATGCACATCGAGTAAGTAAAAATACAACTATCATAAAGAGAAGGTAACAAAAAGTACAAGTGGAAAAGAATTGACGCAAACCTTTATTTTAGTTTATTAACTACATTAATAACAAAAAATCTTTCATCGATCATTTAGGGACCAATCAAATCATATTATTTAAGACAGCGAATATCGAATATTGAACGAATATTTTATTTATTACAGTGAACGGTTTCAATTTACCTTCTGATGCAGCGTCACACTATAAATACTTATAATTAAATGCTTAATCAATAAAACTGTTAGAAGTATTTTTAAAAAGCTTTAATAAAACGATTTTTTTTTATAAAATGCTTTCATAACCTATTCATCTGCTATCTTATATCCTCTAAATCGACTCATAGAAGCTTTACGGTTATATATCTGCCTACTACTACCACTAACCATTAGGCAGGTTGTATACCTGTTTATTATACAGTAACAGAATAAATATCTAAGCTGAGTACATGTTATTATCATTTCTTTCTATAAGAGGTATATCTGACTCATCTTATGTTGAATAATCACCAATGGCCCGGACGAGAGTTAGATAACCAACGCAAAATAGGCGATAATATATTTTGATTTTATTAAGTAACGGTACAAAATCAATACCTATTTCATAAATATGTTGCAATCAAATAAAATGTATTAATGTTCACAACGTTATATAATTATTAATAGGTATAATAAAGACATATATTTCAATAACTAAAAAACCACATAATAAAAATTTTATCACCATGCCACACATCAACATGCAATAAGTGTTTGTCCCTTCAAACATTCAAACAATGACTTTGTACACTGATCTGAGAAAAACAAATACTTTGATAATGTAGGCCTAACTTTTGAAAAGATAATTTAATTGACTATTGGTAAATTAATTTGCTATTGTAACCATATCAGTAGATAGACATTATCAATTATTTATTGTTGCATTTATTTGAATCAGTTTGTGAAAAAATCAAATCAGGCAAATGTATCTATCCCATACACCACTAAATGACGTCGAAGTTATTTTGTTTTCCATGTTAGTCAATGATTAAGTTTAAAACACTGAGTTTTCGTGTAAGCAGGTTGTATTATATTTACACGAATAAACTTTAAATACATTCCTATTCACCTAAATATTACTTTTCTCTAGACTAGATAAATTGTTTGCTAGCATATTATTAATCTTAGCCCACCAACAGCGTACCTATCAAGTTTTATATGTTATGATATCCTAAAACTCTGAAGTACGAATCAAATTAATATAGTGATAAATGCGGGCGCGAATGACGCTGCACTTTGAGGCCAAGAAATAGGGAATCATGAAATAAGTACATTCTGTAAGCCGGCGGTTGGCACGGCGGCAGCGGCGGGCGGCGACAATTTCACAACTCCCACTATAAGTGACGTTCGCTGACCACGCGGCATTTCACTGCTCTAACGTCAATAATTCTTAATATACTTATTGCTTACAAAACCAATAACTATAATGTGATAAAATAGAGGCATCCTCACAGATACGGACTGTAGGTGACGTGTGACAGCTAATAGCAAAAATTAAATGCATTTGTTTATTTTGATCATTTTTAAGAAAAAAAAACTAATTAGAATTGCTGTTCTAAACAAATCTATATGTCCAAGCGACTGGATGACAACTATTTTATTTTCATATTGGTTTTATTACTTCCCTTCCCCTTAAAATCTATGACCATTGTTTGAAATATGCACCTAAATATAGATAGTCATTAACCCTTTTCAGGCCGGCGAACGCATTTTTGATTTATGTGTCTTAAAAAAATAACAAAAATCAGTTATTAATAAAAAAAGGTTTATTTCTTAGAAAAATTTATTAACCTTATTATTCACAAGTAATGCACACCGGACCTTAAGGTCCGCCCGGCCTGAAAAGGGTTAACTTTATAAACTATACTCTAATAATATTTTTTATTTGCGTTCAAACATAAAATGAAATGTCATTTTATGTTTATAAAGTTAATGACTATCTATATTTAGGTGCATATTTCAAACAATGGTCATAGATTTTAAAGGGAAGGGAATGTGTGAGGCTGTCATAGCCAAAAACTTACTAAAACCTGATTAAAAATTATAGATTTAAAAAAGTTCCAAAGGATCGCTATAACATATCAAGAAGGCTCCATTGAAAAGCAGTATTGTGGATATCTTCCGTCAATGTGAACTCAGTGTTATATGTATGTTCATAGTTTTGATAACATTTATTGTGATAAATCATTTTCTTTTAAAATAAATTGGAATTCACCAGTATGTAAAACATGCACTTAGTAGTTAAGCAGTTTTTTTTAAATTATAGTTTAACATAATATTAAAATAATATATAGTAAAAAAGCAGAAAGTTACACATGAATTAAAGTTACCTATTATTAGGCAAATTTAAGTTTTGTGTAACTATCATTAGGCAATAACCAAAATTATGGAGACTGTATAAGTTCAACATCATAATTATCTTATCATTATAAATTACTGATACACATGTTAAAACCCATATTTAACCACAATCTCAGATATATAACAAGGACAATATTTTTTAGATATATTCAAATTATTTTCAAATTAATTCCAAATTATTTCCAAATATATTCAAATTATAAAAAAATTAGATATATGTATACTACTGGATTTCAAAAGCAAATCTATAATTTAATAATGATGATACATTAGATTCCAATTGTCTTTTACTAATAGACACGATATTTTTCACAGTAGGTAATTAAGTGTAGTAGAGAATATTATGCTGATATCTAGTTTAGTTAGAAGTCCAATGGTCACATATACAATCTATAAATAAATAATATAAAGTAACATGTGTATATATATAAATAAATAAACATTTTAAATTACTACAGACATATCACATTAGAGGAAATCAATATTTCAAGTTCAATTACATGGGCTATTTATTATTACAAAACTCATGCAACAGTATATATCATAAATAGCAAGCTTTATGATATAACTCTCTTATTTTATTAAGTTTTATTTTATATAATACCTGCATGCATTTATATTATATATTAAAGACAAATTTTATATGTGTCTGGGATTATTTAAGTAACAATTTTTACACTCATTATAAAATAAAAAAGTCAAAGAGAGATTTTCTTTTGGACATCAGTCTATTGGCACTTTCAATCAACAGTAGAATAATTAATGTCATGTCTGATTTACAATAATTTCATAAAGAGTTATGGAAACTGAAATAAGAAAAACTATTATGTGTGATAAGTTTATATGGCTGCATTGTTTGCTCATTGACAAACAAAACAAAGAATATTTGATAAAATAATGACTGGTAAAATTGTAGCTACTCACATTCAGTATACTTAGGGTTGCTGAATGACGTCAACATGTTTCCCATAAAAATAAACAAGAATGTATGAATAAGAAAATGCTTATGAGAACTAGCATGAAGCAATAGTTATCAGTAGAAATACTCACTCAAGTCCAACAGAGATGAGGTGCTGACCAATGAGACGCACTATCTCCTGGTCAGTCTGGCTCATGCGGAGGCCTGGCGGCTGCAGCTCTCCATTAGTCGGTGGCGCATCGCCGTTGAGGTGCAGGGGCAGCGCGCCGTTGGCGCAGGGCTGGTGCGGCTGGTGCATGGCCGCGGGCTGGGCGGGCGGCGACAGCCTGCGGGTCCGCTTGCGCGGCGGCCGGTGGCCTGCGCCCTCGTCCCCGGACCCCGAGTCAGTGGAGGCCAGGCTGGCTGCGCGTCCTCGCCGCGCTCCTCGGAGCGCCGAGATCACGAGCGCGTCCGCCGCATCGGCCTCGGAGCTACGGCCTCGTGACGTCACGGCCACCCGCTACGCACTGTCTGCACTCAATAGACCATCTCCCTTTGTTCGTAGCTGCAGAATGATGCTTCTTCGTTGTTCTCTCAGAAGGCTCTAAAGTTCTCGTATGCACACCCGTCACCTGTTCCCTTGATTCGTGTCGCTGTAAAAAGCTTCGATCGCAAGTCGAGTTTGTTGCGTTCACTAGCGTACACAAAAATCAGCTGAAAATGAAACGACAGCTGTCTTTCTTCGCTAATGCAACATCGCCCTTCTTTCCGTTTCGGATGACGTTCGGTTTCGTTCGGCTGCGCATCGGGTGGAATCGTACTATTAACATGTAATGACCTTAAAACTCAAAAATAAAAATAATAATTTTTCGTCTGATACTAGACATACCCAACAGACCACGACTATTTCAGTAATTAGTACTGTTTAGTACTTTTAGTTTACTATTTATTGATAAATGTATTTGGAATCTATCGTCATTGTTGAGCACCTAAAAACCTTAAAATTCTCAAAAATATATATTTTTTTAAATGTGAGATGGATTGGATGTTATAATATATATTTAGTTATTTCAATTTTAATTAATGTAAAGAACGTAGTGTTTATATGCTCAATGAATGTAATGTTATCGAATTTAAAAATATCCTACCACTCTGGCAACCGGAACGTTTTATAAAGGTGTTTACAAATCTGGTTTCAACCAATAACAGATAAAAAACGTTTAATTACTCTATATATATTTATCTATAAAACTGTTAAACTACACTTATTAATTTATTAAACTGAAATAAAAAACTAGTGTATTACCTTACTAATTATATTTTCTAAAAATATATTACTGGAAAAGTTTTATTCAGATAGGTTTTTAAAAACAGTAACATAATGTTAGTATGTCAGTCATAGATTGCTGTCAAATAAAAATATGTGAGATGTTTTGATGTAAATTTTGTTCAAAATAAATTACTTTAAAATGGGATTGATTTGGTGCAAATTGATTGTCCTATATTTTTTAGTGCGACCTTCAAATTTACAATTACTGATCAATGTTAAGAACCAGGTCGGTAAAAAAGAAAGAGTTCCTCTAAGTACTCTAAGATATAGTTCTGTACCCTTTAAAACAAGCCTTTTTTTCAGGCTCAGTATATTTAGTTTAAGAGAAGTGTATCAATCTAACGGCTAACCTATCAAAAGTTTGTTAATGTATTAAATATTTTTACTATTTGTGGCATTTTGTCAACAAAAGGAAACTTCTGTATAACAAAAATAA
Organism: Acentria ephemerella; assembly: GCA_943193645.1. Lineage (NCBI taxonomy): Eukaryota > Metazoa > Arthropoda > Insecta > Lepidoptera > Crambidae > Acentria > Acentria ephemerella. The sequence continues at coordinate 288,580 of OW971881.1, forward strand.
ACCTAGTAAAATATATTTAATTCTATATTAAAAAAATTTGGAGCATTGTAAATTTATCTATTATTTAGTAATTAAATATCAAACCTATTTACCCCATGATGTCGATTTCTATGAACCCTTTACTAAAACTACCTACCTACCCTTACTAAGCAGTAGCTCTCACAATTATAATTATTGTTTTAATGAATGCCACTTGTTCTCATAGTAAGAGAACTGTTTATGTTAATATTCATATATTGACATTAAACAGCTCATTTCAAGGAACCCATATTTTACAACAGTTGATTATATCTTTAACTTAGTTGATAGTGGTATTTTTTATTAATATATTTCTTTCTTATATCTTTTGAATGGAAGTTATTGCAATCTAATGTTAACTTCATGCAATTCATAATGGATTGACATTATTTGTTTCAGGGTGGTGATGTTATGCAAGAGAATATAACAGCTAATGTGTCAGAAGATACTGTCACATTAGAATTTTTACGCCTGGATGGGGTGTTCATATCACAGCTTGTAGATTTTACAAATGTAAGTGATATAAAAAAAATATTATACATATTGTTTAGTAAGATTAAATTTTTTTGCATATTTTGTAATAACCCAAAGTAATTTAGTATTTTATTGTAGTGTAATAAATATCATAGTTCTGTTTTTTTTCTGAACAGTAATTTCCAGTCTACATTGCAAGCCATGGCAAACTTTAATTAAGATAGCACAAGTTTTAAGTGTGTTTGTTCCTAAAATTTGTACCAGTGTTTATCTTCTTGGTTGTTCTATTTATTTAACATTATTATAATAAATGTATAGTATCCTTAGTAAACCAAAGTACATCACAGGTACAAAATCATGTTTGGCTTTCTATAAAAAGAGCATAATAAAATTTACTGGTCTTTTAACTCCATTTGACCCTCTTCTTTTTATATATTAAATATTAATGCTTTATTTATTTATTCAATTTGCATTGATTATTGAATTACAATCGGCCATAGATATGGAACACACAAACTTAAAATTTGTAAACCAGAAAATATCAGTATAAAGGCTTCTTGAGGAGTAATACCAATCATATTTGTAATTATTAAAAGGGTTCTTGGTAAAACATTCTTATTCTAGGCTATATTTATATATTGTATATTTCTGATCTAGGAAGTAGAAGCAATGAGAGTAGTGATTCCTGGTGAGGAGGAGCTTGGCCAATCTGGGCACCAGACTCTGTGCTTTCTTACACATGCTGCCCAAGCAGACTTTATAGCACCAGATGCTATGGCTAAACTTAGACAGGTATTACGATTTATTTATGGCTATCACTATGAATTAATAATGTTGGTTATTAATATAATATAGAAAGCTTGTTCCCAGTAGTAGTACTTACTGGAAGTTTCTTGCAAGTTCTTGTTGGTTTGGTCTTAATAGGTACAGAAGGTCACACCCTCATTAACACCTGTCTGTGTATATCTATAGCTATCCCCAATAAATACCAATTCATTGTTGTTGTGTGAAGTATTTAGATCTTTTATGTAGCCTAGTGATGAGATTTTTTGTACACACCTGTCCGCTAAGACAAGTTTAGAATTATCTAAACTATATGTTGTGGTTTCGTGATCTGGTAGAAATGATTTTGATACTCAAGCAATTGTCTCCATGTTCATTGTTTCTTTTCACATACTTGTTAAATGCATTAAGATATTGTACTTGATATTTGTACAATGTGATGGCGAATTAAAATAATTTTGAAATTGAATTATGAACTTTAAGATAGTAGTGAAAATTGTTATGGCTTAAGACCATCTGATGAACTGTCTCGGTTTCCCCTTGTGGTCAATATCGATTGGGCGTACAGAAAAACCCGGGAACCGTGCGAGTTGCGGAGGAAGACAAGGGGTGGCGGCAAACGACAGCGACGGCGTGGGCGGGGCGCGCCTGCCGCCTGCTGTCGCCGCCCGCCGCGCGCCACTGCGCCGCCGCCCGCGACCGCGTCTACCTCCGCGCCGCCGACCTGGCGCGCTGGGCTCCTAGACCAGGTCTGGCCACATACCCACAACACATTACATGTCTTACTAATTACTGGTGAACATAAAATAAGGCCCTCCGCTCTTGGTATTTTACCCTGGTCTCCCTTATTCAAATCAAATAAAAAGTGGTACGACAGGATTTCATCCATACTTGGTTTATATGAACGAATGTTCAAACCAGTGGTATTGCTCACTTATACCTGTACATCCACAGTGTAAAAGTGTTTAAAAATAACCATATGAAATAACGAATTAGATGGAGAATAAAATAGATATTTCTTTATTATAAAACAACCTATTCAAAAATAAATACATAGGAAATAATTTACCAACATTACATTTTTAAGAATGTAACCTTATTCTTTTAAACTATTATAGTTGCTAATAAAGCAACTTCTAATTAAAAATTTTACTGACGGAAACGGTCTAAAACGTCGCGCTATAACAATGGATAAGTGTCCATGAAAGTGGTAAATATAGTTGTTAAGTATCAGTCTCATATCTTAGTAGAACAGTACTACTTTTTTCACTGCATACAAATTACTTAATTGTTTTTTGTTTCATCTTTTATCTTGTAGGGTTGAACACAATTTAAAATGAGCCCTATATACCTTCCAGGCATGGACCAGTCGTACTCATCATCAGTGACACCGTTCCCGGAGCGCGCATTGTCGGAAGGCGAAGGACGTCCCGCCGCGCCCTCATGCGACACGTCAGCTTCCGATGAGGACTGCATTTGTCACTTAGAGGTTAGGTCATTAATACAACTTATATATGGTATTCACTGACAGTAGGAATATAAAGAAATTTTTTTATACTCGACAATATCATCAAATTCAAAAGAAAATGAATAAATCAACAAATATTGAATTATGCAATATAATTTTTTTTTATTGATACATTATAATTATTGATACTACTTCCATAAATTTTGCAACCATAAATAGCTGCTCAGATGCTGGCTTCTGTACAATAAATGAACCAGTGATCCTTTTCAGATTTGTGTGAACTGGTACCCATGTGGACTGAAATACTGCAAGGGCAAGCCGCAGGGTGGCCTGAGCTACCGCTGTGGCATAAAAACCTGTAGCCGCTGTTACCGATACCACTATTACACAACGCGGCGCAGCACCTGTCCGTCGTGACCCCGAACCCGGCGCATGCGCCGCTCCCTATGCCAAAGCGAACCCCTCCAACTACCTATAAGCATAGCTATATTGTATTTTTTATAAAAGAAACCTTGTATGTTGTAACAATACTATCTCTTTAAGTTTGTAAATATTTTGCTGTACTGTATAAATATGACTTGTATTATAAGGTGTGATTAAAACTTTTGTAAGTTTATTGTAATTATTTATATATTATTTATTTTTGATGCCAATGATAAATTTGACTATTTGTTAAACAACATTGGTAGTGACAAAAGTTAATTCCAAAATGAATAATTAAATTTAAATTAATAATCACCCTGCAGGAAATTGACTCAATATCAATTAAAATAGAACTAACCAATCAAGAAAGTAAGAATATTGTTTCTCACACTTTTTTTAAGCCCAAAGTTAGTAGCATTAAGAGCTTGTGTTATAAATACTAGATAAGAGAGATATATAAATGTTATATGCATATAAATATACTAAAAAGTATATCAAATAACTTGTTAACAAATTTTTATACAGATCATACAAACAGGCAGAATCCTACAAATGGCTTAGTAAGTTACATTCAGTGTATTACTAGGCAAATAAATAAAAATAAAAATATTTTATTTTAAATTTAATATATCTACATAAGTAATACCTAAAAAATTAGTTATATTTTAATTTACATCTTCAGTAACACCCAGGAAATGGCTCATGTCTATTTTTTCGAAGTACAAATTTGATTTTTCGATCCATATCTTCATTATAAATAGCTTTACACCTCTCGTGATTTACGCGGCGTCTTGTCTGTGTGATACAAAGTAAAAATGTTTTAAGACAATCATAAAACAAGTATGAACGTAAAATTATAGTAACACTATTATGTAATACTATCGAAGCTTAGTGGTATTTTTTTTACCTGAAAAGGTTTTTCATAATACCGAGTGAGTCTAAACTGCTCCAAAATTCCTTCTTTTCCCATAATTCTGTTGATCAACCTGCAAGCGTCGTCTACATTATTGTTCTTCACGAAAACTGTACGCGCTATAAATGAAGGGTGTTTATTTGATAACAATCTTGCTGTAAAAAACATTTTTATACTATTACAAAGTACCTTTGTATTTTAAAATACAATAATATTTTTTTCAGGTTATTTCAATTACTTTATTTTGTTTTTTGTTAAATTGGAGACATTTAATAAAAAAACCATTAGAGGGAAGGCAAAGGAAACTGAAGCTCATACAGCCATGCCTTATACAGTTATTTCTTTATTTTATGGCTTTAGGATACCAGTGTAACGTATCCCTTTACCCCATAGTTTTTGGTGACACATGGGAGGCGCCGGCACTTTTTATTGACTATAATAGACATTTTTTAGAAAATGGAATGTTAGCAATTACGATGAAATGATAAGCAAATAAGATTGAGATAATACGATAATTAAAAAAAACCAATGAATCAACCAACTTACTATTACTCTTTTTTTCGTTCGTCCTTTTTAAAGGATGGATAAGGGATCCCAGCCCATACAGTCATGTTTGAAGTAATTATTTTTGGTATGGCTTTGAGATACCGGTGTAACTTATTCAAATGCATCGTAAAGTTTCCGACTACAAAAACTTATAAGAAAATGAAATGGTATGTTTGCTTATTGTTCGTAGGGTATGGTAGGGTAGTTTAAGACAAAGTAAAGTAACCATTTGAGCTCATTATGTTATTCTGGAATTATACTTCATTCAAATTGTAATAAATTTTGAATTTAATTTTTCTGTAATATTGATCAATACAGAATTGAGTCAATCTATTAAACGTTGTCGCTATTTATCTAATAACTATCTAAACTCCTCGTAGAGGAGTATTATATTCTTTGCTAAACAGCTTCACAGTTTTTTTTATTATAGTGATTACTCGCTCAGTGGATGATTTATGACGCAAGAATTTTGTCAGTTACGACATTTGAATGAAGTGATTGTGCAATAATTAATAAAATATATAAACAGTGTCCAAATCAACAATAATGGCTAACGACAGCGATATAAAGTCGTTGATGTCGTTATCTTCAAGATCTGAAGGTAGTACAGCGCTTCAGATGCGAAAATGGCGTAACGCGCCACTACACGAGCGCTGCACAATGCCTGATATGGTCAAAATAAAGGAGGCGTTCCAGAGCGCGTACCGTAACAAGCTGCTGCCAAACGAGTTTAGACAATTGCTTCGGACTCAGCTCAACGTGGAATACGACGACGATGACTATAACATTTTATTTATGAAGGTAGGAACACTAACCTTATTATCAAATTTTCTATACAAACTTTTTATACAAACGCTAACTAGATTTAATTTTGATTTAGCGAATTTATTCAATATTGTGAGATCAGCTCAGTTATTTTATTTGGCTAACGATTAGAATATCAATGCGCTAAGTTGAGCCTTGAGTATTGTAATTGCATACAATAAAATTTCAAGGACCGATAACAACATGCACAAAATCTTTATAACTAATACCGTTTGCCGGCCAGTGTTCCACTCAAAGATATTACGAGATATAAGTTAGATATATTTATAACGGTTACGATATAATATAACCTCAGATGGAAGTACTAATACTAAAATTCTGCAATCCAAGATTAACACGAACCGAAACGGCGAGATCGACTGGGATGAGCTAGTATCGCATTTGTTGCTTGGCTACTTCGGCAACGACCCGGAGAACCAGCGCGCGCTCATGCAGCCGCCTATCATGGGCCTGCCCACGGTCATGCGCTCCCAGCACCGCCATCCAATATCGAAGATATGTTTCTGTCCAGATGTTGCCAAGGTTTAATTTAATTATAATTGTAGATATTGCATGAGAACTTGTAATAAGCTTTGTGTCTTCAAGGAAGAATCCTTTAGGTTTTGTTAATAGTGATTAAATCAAATGCAAATTTTCTACAAGTTTTAAGCAAAAAGCTATATTATGCTTGACAGGATCGCACTACAGATCCTATGCAGGGTACATATATCACAGCTAGCCGGGATGGCATGATCAACTGGTGGTCTCTTGACATGACGTTATTGAGGACAGCGTTTTCTTCTAGTCGTAAGTTACGAAATTCATTTCACCATCATGATTTTCTTTCCTTTCTTTTATAGATTGAGAACGATAAAAAAATACGAATCGGTGTCAGTTGCTTTTCCTTTAAATACTTCTGATACCGTATCTAGTCCTTTCGTTAATCGAGGTAATATTTGCTAGCTCACCTGAAGGTGCGCACCACATGGGTTACGGACATGGTGTGCATGCCGGATGTGAACATCATCGTGACTAGCTCCACAGAGCGCGACCTCCGATTCTACGACTGCACCGCCAAGACCTTTACCCTCAAGATCGTAATTACCAGCTGGGAGTACATGGTAGGGTTTGCGTCGAATTTTCCTATGTCAACAGGAGTTATAACCTTTCGTCTCTTATTCCATAGTCACGTCCTTGTGTCCTTGCAAAACCAAACCCTTGTAACATCAAGAATGTCACTCTTTTCTCTAAAGAAAGAAAGATAAGAAGTAGGAGTACACCATGGACAAGTTTGTCTACAGTTAAAGGAATCTATTCTGCCTCTGCAGCACGAGAACCCCAGAAAGTTTTAGTCTATATTGAAATGTTATATTATGACATTTCGATGAATAAATAATACTACGCGTGAATATCCCACCTTCATATACACATACGAAAATAGTGTGATCCGGTTGTGATTTGCGAGAAGGTATAACTAGAGGACTTTAAGCCAGTAAGACTTAATTTCCGTAAAATTTCGATTCAATTCCCGTATTTTTAATTTAATTATTGCTTTGGCACGACCAAGCAGTATAGTTAACGTCTGTGTTGTCAGTGACTCGCCATGAACAGATAAGCCTTAAAGGTGTTATAAGAGCTGTGTTATTTTATTTATTATGTTTTTATGTATGTATTTTATGTTTTTATTGTATTATATGTGTGCTATGATATGGTTTTGGAATTGAATAAAAAATAAACTGTAACTTTGTGCAGATCTGTACGATGCACTACCACTTCGACAAAAACATAAACGAGAAGTGCATGCTGATCTGCGGCGACGTGGGTGGAAGCGTGCGAGTGCTCCTGTTCTCGCCAGTGGAGCGCGGGCCCTTTCGGAATGAAGCCGGCCGCGCCCTCATACAGCTCCGACACATCGACTTGGTCAAGAAGGTAACATATTTTCATTCATGTCCATATTTTATCAAAATTTCAATCACAGTAGACATCGAATCACATTTGCGAGTATTGTAGAGAGCACAATCCGATCTAAAATCCCTTCATTTTTGGGCGGCTTAACTTTTTCTGTACCTTAAAGTTTTGCTACTGAGGAAGGCGTGATATACCCAAGACAATCCTTCAGCCCCAACTGCTGCCAGAGATGAAGCTGGTGCAGCTGGAGCGCGTTCACGCGGAGTGGGTGCGGCAGGTGTCGTACTACGCGTCGCTGCACTGCGTGGTGTCGTGCGCCACCTGCCCCGACTCGCTGCTCATGTGCGACATACACGGCTCCAAAACCTACAACATGTTCAGAGTTGAAAAGGTAAATCATATATTTATGAATATTATTCAATGTAAATTTTATATTTACTTACGCATCAATCACCGTCAAGAATAAGACAATCATCGATGATTATGATGGCAGCGAAAGCACACTTAACAAGAATAGAATTATTAATTGAGTCAATGGCTTACGAAAATTAGAATCTCATATTCTAATATATTTAATTCACAGAAAGCTGATGTTTCTTTAGTGGTAAAGTGATTATAAGACGTTACGAACTCACTTGAAGGGTATCCAGTGCTTCGCATTTGACGAGGAAACCCACGTATTGGTAACTGGGGGTCCTGACTGCACTGTTAGAGTGTGGAACTCATTCGTGCCAGCGAAGGCCAACCTCACGCTGCTGGGTCACCACGCCGGGATCACATCGCTAGTGCTGCAGAACGGCGGACAGACCATCTACTCTCTCAGCCGAGATAGGGTCATCAAAGTCTGGGACGTGCAGGGCCAGGTTTGCTCACAGGTATTAATTAAAAATATGCGTCATGCGTGCTCTTTTTTAATTCTATTGTAGGATGTAGAAGGAAAGAAAAGAAGTTTCTTTAACTTTGCTTCACTGCAAAGTTTATGAAACTTATTTTTTTAATATTCTGACTGAATGGAAAATCTTTGGGTTTGGATATTGTTCATAGAGAAAAAAATGCAATACCGTCACTTCGAAAGAGATTTTTATGGCAGAATGTCTTGCAAGCAGATGTTTTATATAATAAAGCTGGATGACTAATTTTAAACTTTTGGGATTTATTGATGTCCAAACATTTGTAAATATTTTGAACAAAATTGGTTCCATTCCATAACAATTCCAACAGACATATATAGACATTCCTCCGCAAGTGGGCGAGCGCACGCCCATCTCGGCGGTATACAACCGCGCGACGCGGGAGTACATCCTCGCGGCCATCAAGATCGCCGTGATAGTGCTCGACGAGCAGCTTAACGCGCAACACACTGATGGCTTCACGCACTCGCGCGCCGTCGCCCGCGTGCTCTACAACCCGCTCTTCAAGGTCGTCATCACCTGCGGCATGGACAGTATCATCATCAACTGGGACCCGCTTACGGGTATGTCACACCTGCTAACGTTGGCGAGATCTGGATGTATTCTATGTTGCATTTGCAGGTTCAAGAAAATTATGTTTTGTTTCACTAAAATAATGGCTCTCATTACCATTTTGTTGCTAGTCAAAAAAACTAATAATTATTTTTCTGAGTTTATCATTAATAAAATGTATTTGGTATTTTGTACTGCACAACCTGATGCTCATATGATGAACCTGATATTGACGTCAGTGAACAAAAATTTGTATATAGTACTGCTGGGTACAGAGCTACATAGTATAAAAATTAATGGGTTAGTAATAATGTACCGGACTGTGTGTAGGCAAACGCAACGCGATGGTCCGCGATGCGCACACGCAGCAGCTGCACGGCGAGCTGATCCCCGTGGAGATCACGGCCGCCTGCTTCGACCCTGGCTTCCAGCTGCTGCTCACCGGTGCCAGGGATGGTTCGCTCAAAGTACGCGTATATACAATATGGTGACAATGTCGCTTCGTGAATTTTCTTCTCTTCAATTGTTGTTTTAACAACTAAATTGACTCCTAGTTGCCTTTACTTGCTATGAAATCAGAAAACAGATGTTGCCTACAACTACCGCCAAGAAATGAACAGATATATTTGTTCGAAGCGTTCGTTGGTTCAAAGGTTTTTGATTTTGAAAACCACGTTTGGTCCAGACAGTGGTAAAATAGATATTGCATCACATATTCGCATATCAAGTGTCGTCCTTTAAAACTGCCGCTCCTCCAAAAAATCTGGAGTTACATAGAATTCAAATCAGTATACTTATTTAAATTGACAATTTAACTTGTGATGTAGGTGTGGAACTTCAACACTGGCTTGTGTTTAAGAAGTTTGGCTATCGAATATATGTGCGAAGTTACCAACTGTTTTTGGGTGGAGGGCAGGTACCAGTTTTTATAACAAGATTAATAATACTATTTTAGTACCATTATTATCTATATTAGGAATTAGTATAACATGTTTATATCATAAATAGAATCCGTTCATTATAAACTTTAAAGTATATCTGTCGTATATGGAAGTCATACTTTATGAGTGACATAAGTATGTAAAGCCGCAGACACATCCACAATTGTGGGATATTAAAAATGTGTATATATTAAACAAAACAAAAAAAAAAACATTTAAACAGATTTTTTTTTTGCATTTCTTGCAACAATTTTTCTTTTTTTCTTTTTCCTTTCATACATTACTATTGCTGTGCTATACACTCAGCAGTAGTTAGGCCTTAATTCACTTCTATGGAATGTACTACACGTTGTAAATAACAAGAACAAAATCATCCACACTTACGATAACACATCTCACTCACATTAGCATATCACTAATATTTCAAGTATGATCTTAGTGTAATGTAACAATAGTATTTTGTAAACAATAACTTAAAAATAAAAACCTTTGTATATAATTGTCTTAGAACACAGTTAGTTAGGAAACAAATTGTAAAATTGACTTCGCGATTAGCGTAATATTGGTTGTGTGCCGCGGGGCAGGATCCTTGCGGTGGGCTGGAACCGCCATGTGACGGAGTTCGAAGACAGCATGACGGGCGGCGGGGGCGGCACGGGCAAGGGCTGGGAGTCGCGCCACTCAGACGACGTGCTCGCCGCCGCCATGCGCAGCCCGCTTTCCCTCGCCACCGCCACCTACAACTCTGAGATGATCCTCTGGAAGCTGGAGACGGGACAGCCTTACAGGTTACTCAGGGCACATAACACGCATATACATATTTGAAGCATACTTTAGGAGTAGCGCAGGGTGCTTGGAGTCGCTTTTATAACGACTTCTGTTTCTGTAAGTTTTTATTACTCCAGGAAGTCTGTGTTCTAAATTAACAATATATTAAGCTTGATATATACCTCAGCGATCGTGATGCCTTTTTTTCGAGGGGTATCCGTTTACCGATCTACCGCCACGGGCGCGTATGGGGCTCACTTAGTGTCTCATCAAAGTGGGACTGGGAATACCCACTAAAACTCTCCGATAACTCCATTGCCCTTCGCGGGGGTGACCTGGGTTCTGCCGAAGCAATTCACCAAGTCATACCCAGACAGTATGATCGTGATGCCTGAGAAACTTATGATATTAGACATTCCTACTACTACTAGGGTTTTAACATTACCAAACCAAACAATCCCCCTACCAACCCTTGGCTCTGCCTACCTTGCGGCATAAGGACCGAATCACGGGAGCGCGCGACTTGCATCGGGCTGTTTCCCCTTCGGCGCTGATCTGTGTTCCCTACAATTATCTTTATATATTCCTTCTGTTGCAAACTCTCCCTCTTCTGGGGAGTGACGACACAATATGGTACTTCACCTCGGGCTGCTCTGTGTGTTTTATCTAATTCCTCCTATTCGTATGATAGTCTGATGGTATGCTAGGAGTGCGCGAAACAACTTCCAGATTGGCAGGGATAACACTGGCTAGTACGGGGAGTGCCACGGTACTGCACGTTCTGTAAGCTTTCGTTAGTAGAATCAGCGCCGATCTTTGCGTACTGAACAATAAGAGAGCGCTCTTCACGACATAAGAGAATGAGCGTCGGTACTATACTGTCGCAGCGTAGGTTAAAACTGTCAGATAGGACCCTGAAAACAGGAACGTTAGGGCTTGATACTGTCAAGTGATATGATATTAATACTGTCGACTGCCCATCAAAAGTATAATGGTTTAACCTTAAAGCCATACCATTCAAAATGATTAAACTTATTCAAATTTTAACCAAACAAAAAGATGCGATAAAAGTTTAGATAAATTCGTTTCCGACTAAATTAAACTAAGACAATCAACATTCAGCAAACTGTTTTTAGATATGCATAAAAATGATGCTAAAATATTTCATAATCGCCATTTAGAAGAATCAAAAGACATCACTATCTTTCTTTATGGTTAGATACAGAGTACTACGAACTTATTATTCCGAGCGCAATATAGTCACATCTATTTTCATTGCTCTCCCATATAAATGCGGCATGTTCTTGGTGTGTGGCAGGCAGTTCTCGTGCACGGACCCGATGCGGCGCATCAAGATGCAGTACAGCAAGCGCGACGCCGCCCGCGGGCTTTCGCCGCCCGCCGCCGGCAGCCGCGGCTCCGCCCTCGGTAGGACCAGGTACGTGCCATGCACACGCTCTTACACCGCTCACACGCTAACCACTATTTTTAGATCGAGAAGATATTTTACATGAAATCTCGTAGTCTCGTAAATAGTCCATAGCGCATATCGCCACTGTACTTTGAATTATGTTGTGAAGGAATGACTTATGAAGATATTTGTGAATGGACGCAGATGGAAGAATTTTGTTATTTGTTACCAATAACAATAAAGGTTTGGTTAAAGATGACGCAACCATGTCTTTTAAAAATATTCAAAGCTTAACAGTTTCAGATAACATAATGCATCTCTGTCAGTGAAACTGGACTGAAGTTGGTACATCACTTTGCGATTGTCAGGCATAGTGTCGACCTCCGCGTAGCTTAGGTGACATGTGAGTGTGTCCGGCAGCACGGGCGGGTGGCGGTCAGCGCAGATCGAGCCAGTGGCGGCGATGGCGAAGGCGCGCGCGCGGCAGGCCTCGGGCAGGGGCGGGGGCGGGGCCGGGGCCGGGGGCGGGGTCGGCCGCACTCTTGCCCCGCGACCGCTGGCCGTGCATGCCATGCTGTTCCTCGAGACAAGACCCTGCTCCATGACCGACGGTACGGATGCACGGCAGCTCCTATGGTCGTGCCGCACGTATGGTGGTGGATAAATAATTATTGAGCACCAAAGAAACGAATCATCAGCGACAATGCACAATGTTAACACAGAGTCAAGATAATAGACTCGTAATGCAAAGCCTAAATGGCTGAGACACGGCGGACCGCGGTCCCGCGAAAATATATTTAACTCAGTGGAATAAATGTAGGTTACATTTTCGATTGACCTACCCACTTAGCAGTAGACTTTCCAATATAATTTAAGTTACCCGACCTACAGGCTCATATTGTTCATATTATTTTATACAATATTTGCTATGATTTCCAAAGAGTAAATTAAAAATTTTGAAGCTGGTTGACAAAGCAAAAGTCAAAATATTGGAGTTCATAAATTTCCGAATATGCGTCCATAGCGTGCCTGTTCATGTCGCTGGAGAATGGGCAGGTACAGGGCTGGTCGGACCACCCGGCGGGCGGTTTCCAGGGTGCCTTCCACGGCGTCCACACTAGCGGCGACTATGTGGCTGCCTTAGCCACCGATACCGACAACCAGTACCTCTTCACCGGCACAACGCTTGGCTACATCAAGGTCTGGCTCATGACAAACTACCTTACCGCGGAAAAGGTTAGTATTTTACATAAACACACAAATATCAGTTAAAACTCACAAAAATGAAAGAAATGTGTTTAATTGCGGGTATAGAAGAAAAAATATTTCTAACACTCACACCTATTATCTACCCCAAATTAAGCCTCGTTAAGAGGTCGTGTTATTATTAATAGATGGCAGAAATATATATAATAATATCAGAAATAACAAAATATATAGCAAACACTAAAAACGATATATTTTTAAGGTATCGTTTTATAGGTAGTAAACTCGCTGGGAAAATGATGACGTAGGGATGAGAGATCTGTAAAGTGCACAATTAAAATCGTGAAATTTTTGAAATGTAAAATCAAGCAGTGGGAGTCTGCTGATCATTAAACTAGCCAAGACTGCGACTGATGAATACCCCGTGGGTGCAGCAACATGTGAACATGCCGCGGCTGCGGCTGGAGTTCCCGTTCTTGTGGCGGGACCGCGTGGAGGGCCGCGCCAAGCGCCGCGTGCGCGACCAGCCGCTGCCGCTGCTGCTCAACAGTTACCGCGCGCACCTGCGCTGCATCACCACCTGCGCCTACATCGACCACCTCAAACTGCTGCTCAGGTAGACCATCCCCAACGGAGGAGACAGCTCTAGGTGGGACCTATCACGTGCATGTACTGATGCTTTCTCAAAATCTCTCAAATACAAAACGAAGGAATTATTTACGAAAAGAATTATGTCTGTAATCCTTATGTTGTTGACAATGTAATGACAGCTGCACAGAAGCTCTTTTAAATGAAGAAATAAAAGTTTAAACTTATTTTTTTATGGCAAAGACAGCAAAACTAGCAATTGGCAAGATGGTAACCGACCCCTATAAATTAAAAAAGGCATGTCATGACTACTTTGATGTTTAATTGGAAAAAAGTAATACAAATATTCAACAACATCTTAATAATTTATTTTCCCCCACTAACACAGCCTGTGTTTCATAACTTAGTTTTAGAAAAATGGTCCATCAAAAAATATTGTTAATTGACACTATTTTGTAAATCCCCCGTCGTGTATCCTTTTTAATTCGTTGCCCTTTTAGCCTCATTGTGGCTAATGTACAAGCCGTAAAAGCCAAAAACGAAGAAAGGAATATTGACTCTATTTGTTATTTACGGTCTTCTTTGAAGAGAAGTAGAAAACTTTTTTTATTGGATACATGTTTGTCAAAACCTGAGGTTATCTCAATGTTGTTACTAAAAACAAATTGAGACAGCATTTATATCGGGTGTACATAAGTTTAGAATACGTTTAATTATAATATTGTATCAGATTACCGCACGATAAGCACTAATGGTAGATACCACCACTGCAGCGGTAGCTCCGACTACAGCGTGCGAGTATGGCGGCTGTCGGGCGAGTACCTGCAGACGCTGGGTAGCTTCCTGCCCTGGAGCCTAGAGCAGGCGCGCCTTCCGCCCGACGTCAGGAAGGTGGCCAGCTCTACCACCCTCAAGGTAACAGACACCGTCTACTCTTATCGCCGTAGTATAAAAGCCTGGAGTCTTTCGATTTAGCTAAACATATCGGTGCCATATTTCATGTAAGCCGTCGATTTAACGTTAATGTTAAATCTAAAACAATACCTGCTGTTTAGCGATAGCGGTTATGGAAAGTCAAATGAGGAATGAGCAATTTTATCGGTATAGTTGCTATCAATCAAAATAGTAGTTAGTTTTATTTTTACCGATCTAAAACTACACCCATCCGAAGACAATTTCATGCAGTGATAGTTCATAGATCTGATGAAAGCATTTCTATGCCGGAAAATAGTAGGACAGTTATAAACATAAAGCAGAGTAGTGTGGCTGTTTCCGGGCAGGTGTGGCGCGGCGGCCAGGTGTCCCGCTACGTGCCGGGCCAGGTGGCCGTGGACACGCTGCGCGATATCACGGAGCTCGAGATACGCACGCGTACCTACGGCCGGCCCGCGCCCGAGCCGCTACTGGGCCGCTACTACCGGCTGCCGGCGCGGCCGGAGCGACCGCTGCCGCTGGTTCTGGACGACTCGCTGCCCACAGTGCGTGCAGACACAAATACACACAAAAACAAACACACACATGCGCTTTGCTACGGACGCTACTGCTGCTATTTTATGGTTTTAAGAAGCATCACGATATTCCGCTTCGCCCAGCATCAGCTTCGCGCCTTTATCTTAATTATAAAACATACCTACTCAGTAGCTATAGTAATATTCAACATTTTAATCGATAAACAATGTTTCTAGTATTTTGTTGCATTCGTGTTAGTAGTTGTTTAGCCGTGTACGTGTGCGCAGATCCCGTTGTACGCGCACCTGCGCATGGCGTCGACGCAGCCGGTGAAGCGTCCGCCCACGCCGCCGCTGGTGCGGGACACACGGCTGCGCGCCGCCACCGGCCGCAAGACGCACTTCGAGCGTGTGACCTCCCCCTCCCCCGGCCCCGGCCCCGGCCCCACCCCAGCCCCCGCGCCCGCCCCACCCGCGCCGCAGCGTGGACAACAATCATGAATACAATCAAGAATTCGAATCAAATGAGAGATTCTTGTTATTTAATCAATTATTTATTGCACTAAATACAGCTTTAACATAGCTGAAGATAAAATCTCAACTTTAATCATTTTAATAATTTCTTATTCCTTAATTGTTAAAATGAAATCAAATCTTAATCTACCTTTGTACTTCATTATTTTTTAGTACTTATATAATAAAATAATCTTATATTATGGCTCTTACAAATGTCGTTTATTCCTTCACCTTCATGGAATATTCTCACTCAACGCTTATCGGTTTGGTAATCCTGTTCAACTGGGTTACCAACTGCACTGGGACGGACTGCACAACGGGACCGGATTACCAATTGCACTTATATACATGCGTATACGCAAGTAGTTAACTACACACACACACTGTAAATATAACAGACACTAGTGGTTAGCCTTTTAAGCGTAAACGATGCAATTGTTTTATTATCCACCTGGTTTTCTTGTATGATCGTGCATTCTAATTTTGCGTATCTGATGTGCCCACATTTTTATTTCACTTATTTTTTTTAAATCTGTTCGGTAAACATTAACGTCTGTATAATGGTCCTTCGAGTCGAACATTTAAAGTTTAAACTGTAGGTGTGTGTTTACTTATTTGTGCGTCATGTCGGCCATGTGTCACTTTTCACATGAAAATTTAAATATCTACGAGTTGTAGGTACTTCGGTCAAAATAAGACTCAAAGCAAAGTTAACACGTTAAACGCCACGCGAAAAAATTAGTATTCGACTAGGCTCACATATGAGCCGTATGGCGTGCAACATGTTAAAATATCTTTATTTAAATAGACTCATTTAGTATGTTGTTTGAAATCATCATGACAGGGAATATGAATAAGAAAAATAAATAAATGTAATTATCGGTATAGCACTAGTAATAGTGATAACTTTAAGTGGTTATTAATCGGGTATTTGCAATTTGCTCCAGTAATATAATTTAATTATGTATTAAATAAAGATATATTCTATTCTAAATAAATTATTTTAAAATTATAAATAACACTAATATGCACATTCCCAATTAACCTTAACACCACTTTGACGAATTAGTAGCTGCATAGAAGAAGCGGCGCAAGAAACTCAGCCTTTAGTATTTATAATGTCATTTACAACCTATGTCATTATGTATTAGTATTACAAACATATTATGTTTTACAGTACAATATTTTATACATCGGTACGTATCGTCATTTCAGGTTTACTACCAACGCATCACTGGCTAACTTCACACAAAAGCCTTCAGATCAAAGCAGCAAAATATAAAAAAATTAAGACAGCGCATGTACAGCAATTCAGGGGTAAGCGCGTGCCGACGGGTCCCAGGCGTTTATAAGCGCACGCGCAGACCTCGCGCGATACTTCGCCATCACAGCCGTGCTTGACATACCCGCAGTTGTTTACTGTCGAGTTATTCAGATATCTTTTACACCTTTGTTAGTTTCCTACTGTGTCGATAACGAGAGCACTACTCTTATGAACGTTTGCAATAAAAAATATTGTTTGCGAAATCTTTGAAAAAATTTGTTCCCTCGATTTGTAAAACTATACGCAGTTACTGAAGTGAAGGTCCTTTATATAACGTCACAATATTCCATCGTATTGTTATTTTTACCGCATAGTACTACAGAATCAGGGACCTTGTATCGTAGCTTTATATCTATCGCGATAGATTCATCATTACTGAAACATTACAATCATAAACAGTACAGCGGTAAACGTTAAAACTAACAAGGATAGCAATAGTTTCACAGTTAGATAATAGGGGGCAGGTCCAATATGAACTAAAACAATAACACTATCTAATATTTTATTTATTTCAAATTATCTGAATTACAAGTCTCAAAAATATACATTTAAATAGTGAAATATTGGTGTTTGTGTAGACTAGAGGGCATAATGGGCTCGGGGTAAGTAAAAAGATTTCAACTCTGAGTAATTGTTCTGATAGGATTAATTTATGTATATTATATTTGTTGTTTGCTAGCAAGTAACGAGTAGAAGAGGTAATGGGGCGGTCAAGTATTGCCCCGCGGTGAGTTTTATGAGGTCTAGGTTGGCTGGTCGCGCTTGTTACCGCTGAGCACTATGTACGCCGAGTGGGTCTCCCGCTGCTTGTCCTGCAGCATCTGCAGCGTGCCCAGTGGAGTATCCGTTGAACTCATCTTCTTCATCAACTGGTGGGGAAAGATCATTCGTATGAGGCAGTATATATATATTTTTAAGAGAATGTAGCTTCGCAATCCAGGCCAGGACAAGAATTTTAGATATTATTTAAATTTAATTTAATGTGAAATAATAATAGGAATGAAACTAAATTTAATAAATATCTCACAACATCCAATTCAAAAGTGACATGTAGCTAATATTTAAGGTGATCTAGTTGTTCTAGGTTGTGTGTGTGTCTGCATGCGTGTGTGTACGTGTGTGTGGTGGCACTGACCCCTTCCTGCACAGCTTTCTTGATGCGCTTCTCCTGCTTGTTCTTGCCGGGCCCCTTGCCGTGAAACTTGTGTGACAGGTACCGGAAGGCTTCCTTGGGGCAGAGCGCGCGGCCGTCGTCGTCCACGTACTCCAGCTTCACGCTGGGCCGGAAGCCCGCCTTCTCTCGAAACTCCGACAGTGGGCCCGAGTAGCCGCGCTCACGTCGCCCGTACTTGTCGTCCTCGCTGACACACAACACAATATACTGTTAGATAACTCAAAAACTGAGCCTGTCATCATTGAACTAACTAAATAACACAATATTCAATAGAATTCATTGGAACAACAACTCTGACTCCATCAGCCCCGCTCCAGGTAGCCCTAGCTGAGGGGCCGCGGTCACTGACCCGTGAGCCTTGTCGTCGATGGAGTAGTGCCGGGCGGCCAGCAGGTGCGCGTGCGGCGCGCGGGGGCTGGGCGCGGGCCCCCCCCGCTCCAGGTAGCCCTAGCTGAGGGGCCGCGGTCACTGACCCGTGAGCCTTGTCGTCGATGGAGTAGTGCCGGGCGGCCAGCAGGTGCGCGTGCGGCGCGCGGGGGCTGGGCGCGGGCCCCCCCCGCTCCAGGTAGCCCTAGCTGAGGGGCCGCGGTCACTGACCCGTGAGCCTTGTCGTCGATGGAGTAGTGCCGGGCGGCCAGCAGGTGCGCGTGCGGCGCGCGGGGGCTGGGCGCGGGCCCCCCCCGCTCCAGGTAGCCCTTGCTGAGCGCCAGCCGCAGCGCGCCGGCCACGCCCGCGCCCAGCGCCGGCTCCGCCTCCAGCCCCGCGCCGCTGCCTGCAAACACTCGCACGGTACACTACGCTGCGCAGGAGCCCACGCGCCCACACACATGGCACGGTCACACACATGGCACGGTCACACAATATGAAAGATACTAAAAATACTTAGTTTAAAATATACTTTATATTTGTACAAATTCATTTTAATATTATGCCTAAATTATGAAATAGACTAATCTGAGATACAAGAATTTGTGCTAAATCAGGTACTAATCAACTATTGAGTAGTGTTAAGCATCAAATGAATAAATTTTACATTTTTCATATTTTTTTTATTGTGATTTGATTATTTGTGAAAATCTTAAATAAATATAAAATTACCGGAGGCTATATCTGGCGGCTGCTCGCTGCGTACGTCGACGCGGCTCCAGGCGCCGCCGGCGGGCTCTGCCTCCATGTCCAGGTCCTCAGACTCGTCCTAGATGAGCATTTGTTACAATGTCTCACATCGAATTTTGTCTTCAAATAATGTGATTGCAATAGCGATGATGACAGAGGGAACAGATTGTAATAATTATTTATTATCATAAGTAAATAGTGATAAATAAGACTAGATGAACCAATGAACGCAGTCTTCAACTTTCATGTTTGGTTTCAAACTCTCCCACTTACTATCGAGTTATATGTAGGCCAAAAGCGAGTATCTTTTAGCCTACATCTGTTGCAAATTTTTAAAAAATCTACAGTTGTCATAAACATGTTCCTTTTTAACGTATATGTTCGATAAAAAATGGGGTATGTACCTGGTGCGAGAGGTGCGCGTGCGCCGCGCTGGCCGGCGTGCGCGCGGGCGCGGCGCCCAGCGTGCGGCAGTACTCGGCCGTAGCGTCCAGCAGCATGCCGCCCTCCTCGGGCTCCAGCGTCGGCTCCTGGGCCCGCTCCAGCACCTCCTCCACCTGCGGACGCAACAACTATTTTAACAGCGGCTCTAAAAAAAATCAGTTAACGACGAGTTCAATGTGCAACTTACGACACGTAATAAATTTTTTATACATTTACTTATGACATTTAATTTCATTCATAAAATATCACTAAGAATCAAAAAGTTATTGCAAAGATTTTAACAAAAATGCTTCGGAAATGAAAATGAATAAATTCAAATGCCACAAAGGCAAGACTCGGTGTTAAAGTGGTCGTACCTTGGGCAAGTGGGTGGCGGAGGCCTGCCGAAGGCGGCGCGCGCGGGCCAGCGCTGCCTGCAGCTCTTGATCGGGCTCCGTCTCGTCGTCCAGCGCTGGATCCAGCGCCGCGCCCAACGACGACGGCTTCACGTCTGACGAACATGCCAAATTATATCAACCAATATAACTACTATCAAAGCTCCCGGAAAACCAGTTCTTCGACAAACTTCGACACGTTTAACGTGTACTATAACTTGTCATTTCTACTCTAATTTTGCCAATATAATTGATGAGTGTAAAATATTATTAGAGGAGTACCAGTATCGTCTGTGTCGAGAGGCGCGCTCCCGGCCTCGTAGTCATCTACGTCGATGGGCTCCTCCTTCGGCTTGCGGCGCATCTTGCCCTGGACATTACGTAAAATTAACTTATTTAAAAATAAACTATTCAGAATATCTCTTAGACAAGAGCTAAAAAAATATGGGTTTCATCTATAAAATTTTAAAATATTTCTATAACTTTTCATCATGTGGGTGCCACGTGTTAGAAATTAGATTGTGAATGAAGAGGTGCTGTGCATCGTTCGTTACCTTCTTCTTGGGCTTCTTGAACTTGGCCTGCAGCTCCGTCTCGCTGAGGTAGTCGCTGGCCAGCCGCAGCGGCGGCAGCGCCAGGCTCTCCAGCCGCCGCTCCACAGTACCCTGCAGCCGCTCCTGGCGCTGACATATCGTAACAACCTTCATTTAGTCACTTTAACACGACAATACTTTCTGGGACTCGTGACTGTAGAGGTTCGAATGCAATGAAAAAGCAACTTTCGTCATTATTATTACTTCAGACAGCACGTTAAACTATTGGCCCCGGTTGTTACGACAACTACTTTCACCCACCAACCAGTATTGGGTCAGCGTGGTGCTGTTATGGCACGAACTCAGCCCATCAGTGGGACGTATATAGGCTGAAGATGGTGATAGATTCTGGGGACACTATTAATTTATCGATACTGTATATTTTTATGGCTTATTTGGAAAATACTGACTGATTTAGGTGATACTTATGCCATCAAACTACGTTTAATATTTACAAATCGTGTACCAAGTGTTGCCAACATTCAAGAACCTCACAATTACATTGAGAAAACGTTGATTAATAAGCAGGCGTATAGATTTAAATTATAAAGTGCGTTTCGTGTATGTAATGTGGCGACCTCCTTCGCTGATGTCTTTTGCTGTTTACTTGGAATAAATTTTTGAATATTATTTTGACCTGGGAACGTTAGTATGACAGTTATTTTTGAGGTTCTTGACATGTTATAAGGTTGAGTGTGTATGCAATATCAACTTGAAGATTAAAATATAATTATTAAAATATTACGATCCCGAAGGTGGTGACAGTACGTACCATCATCTCCTTGAACCTCTTGGCCTCGATGCCGTCCGTGTCTCCGATGACGAACCCCCGGTCCCTGTCGGCGCGGCCGCTGTCGATCTCGTCGTCGTACTTGGCCAGCACCGGCTTCCTGTACCCAAGCGCGGCCGCCTCCATGTCCGCCTCGTCGTCGTACGCTTGATAACCGCTTTTGGCTTTCTTGCGCTCCTCAATGTTCTGTATATGGTCAATATAAATATTTCAATACTATTTGAACTTTTTAAAAATACTGCAGACTGTAAGAAGAGTTTTACATAAATTTGGATTATTATAGAATGTTTTTTTCACCATAAATGACTCGACACTACGAAGATAGCTAGGGCAGTATGCGACATATTATTTTTAAGGAAACCATGTTGATGATGAAGAATTGTGTATGGTGTTGATTTTTATGATTTTCTATTAGATATGCTCTTAATTACTTGTGTGCAACAGTAAAATTATCTTAAATAAAACTAGAAAGAGTAATTTAAATGAATATTTAACCAAAGAGACATCTGTAGAATAATTATAATAAGATATTGTCTGATCCCGCATAGTTTATTGAAAAACTAGAATTATTTATTACAATATTTTTACGTGACTCGTATTTTCTCCCTCATGTAACATAAGCACCTTTGAAATACTATTGTATTATGTGTCACGCAACCTCTGCGCATGTGAATTCTCCCATGGTGTCGAGCCATTGGCTGGCTGTGCTATATGTAAAGTTTGTGACCTTCTTGTAGCGCTGGTCGTCGACGATGTTGACGTTGACGAGCACGTCCTCGGCGTCGTCGGCGAGCACGTCCTTGTCCGCCAGTGTCAGCACCACCTCGCGCTCCTCGCCCAGCTAACGATCAACAACACGTTACTACTGGGTTTCAATTAGATATCTAAAGATGGTTTGACATTGAATTTTGACATATTTCACATGTATATCTCAAAGTTAACACTGCCTTGTAACCAAAACCATCCTTAGACAGTTTATTGTCCCGCATAAATAAATAGATGAAAAAATATATAAGTAAGGAAGTTTCTTCACATTTTACATGAAAATTCAAGACATTTTTTTTTCAAAGTTTATTTACATTTAATTATTAGTATATATGTGCAATTTTGTTCGTAGACTTTCTACCATCTTGTAGGTAGAGACATGATCACGTTGCTGAAGAAATTTTGGGACTTCTGATCAAAAAAACGCCACAAGTAGTTTTGGCAGTCCTCTCTTGATGTTAACATGACACTGCCTAAAGAATTCTGTAAAGATCGAAACAGGTCTAAATCTGAAGGTCAGGGCTATATGGCCGATGCATTAACACCTCCCAGCTAAACTCTTAATTTTTGCTAAGATGAGAGAAAGCGGCCGCACTGCGGACGGACGGCCGGCTGCCAACAGTAGACAGTGGTTGGCAGTAGAGATCCGAATCGATGGTTTTGCAAAGCGGTAAAAGCTCATAATGAACAATACCCTTCCAATCCCCCCATAAACAGGTTTTGCCACAGACTTTCTCCCCGACTTAATAGTTACATCCACTAAAGGGTTCAGAGGGCGTCAACAACACTTTCGATAATCTCAATCGGATCGCTTAGAGAAAAATGTGTGGGACTTGATTTGACAAATATGCTCGATAGCTAAGTGAGGACTGATGACATGTGCCATCCCTTTTTAAATTTAGCGATTCCAAGTCAAGAGAGCCCAGAGTTGCGGCCAAGTTAATCAGTGTAAGTATATGTTGGTCATACGTCATTAAGTTCGTGTGCGACGCGCAGCCCGCGCAGATGGCGGGCGCCGTAGCTGTGGCGGCTGGCCTCGCGCTCCTCGTCCGCCACCAGCGCTGACACCCCGAACACTGCGTCCATCTCGTCCAACATCGCCGCCTATGTGCACAACGATCTTTTATAAGTAACCTATTCATACCACCCCAAGATGTTCTGCATCGGTGGAGTACTCAAACTTGGCTTACCCGTTTGGCGGCTTCTTTTTTCTGCTTTTCGATCTCCCGGGACTTCTTCACCCAAGCAACGGCATCTTCATCATCGGAGGCTTCAGCCAATAAAGTTGTTTTTAACCTTTATTTGGACATCATTTATTAAAGCACAATTTCAAAAATCTACTTGTACATAGTAATGGCAATAGACAAACATTGGTATGGGCTTACTTTTGGTCCATTTTTCTCTTCTCCTTGCGCTCCTCGAGTTTCTCCCGAATCTTATCAGTTTTCTTCTGTTCAGTTATATTGGTGGCTGGCTTATGGTAAAACTCACCCAAGTCATCTTTGAGTTTACCATCGTCTGATAAAACAAATAATATTATTATTTCAGGATGTCTCATCTCCGGAAGACCTTAATAGGTAATGTAAATGATCTGACCTGCAGGTTTCTCAGCAACTTCGAGTGGCTTGAGGCCGAGCTTGGCTCTCAGCCGATTGGTGTCGTGTATGGAGAGCGCCTCCTGCGGCGCGCCGCCGGCCGCGGGCGACGGCTCGCGCTCGCGCTCCCGCCGTTTGGCCGGCTCGCGCTCTTTCTCGTGTTCCCTTTCATAGCTCTTATCCCTATTTCATTCAATAACACAATAATAATTTATTAAAAGTATTTAAAATAATAACAGGCATTATTCAATTTTTATATTTGTCGAGGAAAAATCTAATTTTGGAGGAGTTTACGAACCCACCCGAAATTGGCTACTCGACCAGTGCCTGATAGCGACACTGGGAATACCCACTAAACCTCCCCGGTAACACCGCTACCCTTCACGGGACTGACCTTGGTTCTACCATAGGACTTCACTAGACCACTCCCAGGCAATCTGGCAATCTGGCCGGCAAATTATTGGCTAGGTTACGCGCCAATGGAGTTTGTCCAGAGTTACTAGGGCAAACTAATAATCTTCGTAATTTTTAAGTCTACATGCGTAATTCGTATAATTAAAAATGTTATGTTTAATATTTCTATCGTGAATTTCTACATTAGATAATTTTGGAATCAATATATCTCATATTATTGAAATAAATGTGGTAAACCTTAATTTTAACTTGTACTAAATATGCCTATTATTTAGTATCATAATGTCGTTACCTATCCTCTTGTGCCCTGTGAGCTTCTCGGGCGCGGCGGTCGCGCTCGCGCTCGCGCTCTCTATCGGGCTCGACGCTGGCGCTGCCGCTGCGACTGCGCGATTTAACAGCTTCTTTATCTATCAGATGAGAGTCCACTGGCACCTCTTCAACTGTGAACAACCAAAAAATAAACGTAAATTTCACTGACAGAAGTAACATTATCTAAAACCTATATATTCAATCAAAGAATCTATACTTCATGATTCGTCAGATCACTATTGGATATATTTTAGAAATATAAACAAGAAACCTTTTGCAAATATTGAAGTCGATGAAACAACGAAATACACAAGATACATATTACGAAAGATTAATTCGAAAAAATAAAGTTTTATTAAACAAGTTACTTGCTCTGAGCAAACATTATTTTAATGTTAGACTTCTATGATGATTTACTAGTTTTAACTTCGGAGTTTCAGATATATAAAATATTTCATGCGTGATCGCGAGCTATAGCTATTAATCAAAGATTAAGTGTAATCTGATAGATTTATATGGTCAAATCTATTTTTCTTAAAAATATACACTGATATTAAGTGGATATAAGATTTACAGTGGTAACAAAATATCTAAGATTAACTAAAAATGATATTATATATGAATTTTAATATTATTATTTTAATTTTTTTTTATTTACGTGAAATTGCAGTTAAATTTGTTCAAACCTAGAAATAGATTAGCAAGTAAAAATATTAAACCATAAAAATTGTTTAACTTTACAACTAATATTAAGCTGCAATTGTTAGTGGAAGTAAGATAAGATAAATTTAATATATAAAGTATGTATGTATGTTTAATATATTTTTTAATGAACCAGTACACACATTTTAATGAAATTATGTGCAACTCAACTTGCTGCTGTAAGGCTTTCTTGTGTTAATTTTTATGTTCCGTAATATTATTTATAGGATAAATAAAAAGACACTAATTGGGACTTAATATAATATTATAAATAACCTTCCTTAACACCAAAATGTCTACAAAATCATGGCAGTTGCAATCTATCATGTCAACAAAAATACAAAGTATAATGCTCAATGTGTAAAATTTACATTTGGACCTTGTCACATTTGATTCCAGATTATGGAAAATATGAGAAACATATCATTTAAGAGCACTTTAAAATTCTGTCCTTTATTTCTTGAATTGCAATTTGTTGTTGTCTATAGTTTTAGGTCTCAAGAGTTTATATGCTACTTTGATTAATTAAAATTAAGTTATCATTAAAGAAATATCATTCAAGTCAACTTTTTCATTATGCTCGTATACATGGGTTCCTTTAAAAGAGGCATGAAAAAGCTTTTTGGGCTGGCAAGGTTGGCTAGGACAGTATATCACATGCTTCACTAGCTATCTTCACATATGGACTCCTCTACTGCTTATCATCAAATATCCGATGTCATTTGCTGAGCTTTTTATATAATAGAAATAAGAATAATAATAGTACTTTTATTGGTTTCTATAGAGCCATAGACATAAAATATGGATACAAAACTAACAGTAAAGAACTTATGGACAACAATCATCATGTGTGTACTGCAGCAATGCAAGTAAACACTGATTCCGAACTATAACTTGGTGTAGTATTTATTGATTTATTTTCATGCAAGGCTTAGTTATTTTGCCCTTGTGTATTTCAATATTTTTATTTATAAGTCACTAGTATTATTAGTAAGTGTATATTTATAGTCATAGTTACTAAATGAATATCCTTTATAAAAGTATTGCACTTTAGTCCTCCGGGTGAGTCCTTTAGACTCAAAGAGATTCTATTTTTCACTCTCTAACCTTTGAACAAAAAAGAAGTATTTTCACTAAAACATCCCTAATATACACCCTTAATCATGAACACAATATAAATTGTTTATGGCTAGATCTATGTAAATTAGATCAAATTTCTAATTGGATTTTTATAGACTGTTCACAAATTATTGATTTATAAACTTAATATTAAATAACCTGTTACCCACTGGGAAGACACAGTAACTTTCCTTTTATTGAACATCTAAATGAAGATGGATCAAAAGTATTGTTTGTCAAATTCCTCATAAAGTTTCTATTACATCGTAAATCAAAATTTATAATAAATTTTGTCATTTTTTTGAGAATACATTCAATTCTAAGTTTAATTAATATGCTATTTTAACACTAGGAAATCAGTTTTTAAATTAATTTTTTTTAAATCTAAATATGGCAGAGGACACAACTTTATATTCAAAAAGGAACAATAGTATTAGCATGTATTTGATTTTCATTTGCCTTACCGACCTATTCTATTGTACAAAAACTGCCTGCTAATTGCACTAAAATGTCCTTTTTTTTCTGCATTCATAGATTAGAACAACTCTTGTCCAATTTTTCTCCTGCTGACCTACAATTTTATATTTTTTTTTACATTTTATTGTATTTAAACACTAACATTCAAAAGTTTTTTCATGCTGAATAAAAACATAGAAATTTTCTAAAAATTAATGCATATTATGTACTCGAGACCACAAAATTAATAT
This sequence comes from Acentria ephemerella, assembly GCA_943193645.1. Classification (NCBI taxonomy): domain Eukaryota; kingdom Metazoa; phylum Arthropoda; class Insecta; order Lepidoptera; family Crambidae; genus Acentria; species Acentria ephemerella. Next base: position 315,687 of record OW971881.1, read on the forward strand.
TAAGTAAAAAGCTTCCTCAAAAGCCTGCCCAGTGCACACCCGAACCACTTCATCAGCAATTTAAGAAGTCGTTGAGCTGAGCAGGCCAACAGCCAGCCGGAGTGGAGACTAGTACTTGAGGAATACACAATAAAATTTCACTATGTTGATTGATAGACTATGAAAATGTTTAAAGTGTAAATGAATTCCTGCCATGCACACTAGTGTTAAACTGGTAAACAGACCAAGATACAATTTATCTTTTAAGTTACTGCTACATCCAGTGCAAAACTTTCTTCTGTGAATAATGTACAGGAAACTGCTAGCTGCAGCAATAAAGAAACATTTTTAGACTGATTTAGCAGCTCCATGTTAGTGCTGATTGTTGGACGATAAGGATTGTTGATACCCACCTTCCTGCTGCTTCACACGTAACGCGGTGGCCCAGCGCGAAAGCCACCGCCTCTGAAATATGAGCAAAGTATGCCATTATCATGTCAAACAAAACAACAACCAGAGATGATGATCATCGCACATAGAATACCATGGCTATTGTTTTTATTCCAGACAAATGATGTAATTTTATTTAGTGAGATCATCATCATCCACTGGCGTTGTGTTGAAAAGCCAGTAAAATTGTGAAACTAACCGTCAGGAGAGCGGTCCTTTTTGCGATCTTTGTGTTTCTTGTGCCTTTTCTTTTCCCGATCGTCGCCGTCCAAAGGGGAACGAGATCGACTTCGGTGCTTCTTCTTTTTAGATTCTTTTTTATGCTTCTTTGATCCCATTTTATGAACTACTATTACAATGTATTGATACTGATTTTTTCACCTCTAAGTATACAAAATTTTATTTTTACTATAACACCATGCGAACTGACCTTCTGTCAAAACAAAACCACCATACATGTCAAACAAAATTGTCAGACGCCATTTTGTTTAGTTGCTTTTTCTTTTTAATTCCGTAAGCGGCAAAAGAAAGTTAAATTATATTTCGTATTTATCTTGTAAACATAACTGCTGTAATGCTGTTTGTATATAATAATCAATCAATGTCGTAACTTTTTATAGTATATACTTATGAAATTAACAATTAGGTCTAGTTAGTGGTTTAAAAAGAAACAAACATGTAACTCTTTCGTATAAAGTTTATTTGTTAATATTTTGTAACCTTATTATTAATAGTTTTATGTATCACTGATATTATATTGATATCATATGTGTTCATAAGTGAGGTTATTTTACCGAGCAGACCATATATACACAGTATCTCATAAACACCTCAACTCCGACCTTAACTCTTTTCAGGCAATTGACGAGATTAAAAGTAGTAAATCGTAAACTACTAATTTATAGGTATCTTAATAATAAAAAAAATTACAGATTTAATTAAATATTTAAAAATCGTGATAACGTATTTTGAATTTAAATAATATAACCATTATTTTATTTGAAGAGTTCATTTATTGCACCTAGATCATTTAACTATTAATTTCTAGTAAGAATAAAAACATTTATAAAAATACTTGTTTTGAGCCACTATTTACATAAATATATTTGTCATTCATAACCAGTCTTTAAAAATTACAATGAAATGTGTCAATTACAAATTTCTTACGATTACAAGTTTTGATCCACATATATATTAACCTAGTAAATGTACAAATAAATTGTTTAAACTCTGGAATGTATACAATAACAAAAATATTTTCCTTACTAGTAATAACTTGATTTTTGCAATACATATTATGCTTATGTTAAAATTTTATGAACGCGTCACTAGAGACAGAGTTCTACTCCGTCATCAAATCCTAGATATATTATAGGAGGTACACATGATTTCCGATTTCAATATAAACTATTTACTCTTATTTTTATTTCTATGGTTTAATTCGTAAAACATACGTTCTAGCTGAAATTAATATTTTTATAAACTTTGGTATAAGTAGCATTATAGTAGTTTTATATATTGATATGAAATGTTGATTTGAGTCGTTGTAGATAATGACGTAAGTGGTAGGTTCGTCGGTGGGTCAGAGCACCATGTGCGCGGGCAGCAGGCGCGGGGAGGTCCGCGGGGGGTCAGTGCCCCACGCCACCGCCGTGCCGTCCGCGTAACTCGCGAACAACACCTGCCAGTCACTGCTGTACGCCAGGCTGAAAACATTAAGTTATATTGATATCACAATTAAGTGATTATACTCCCAATAAGTAATTGGTCCCCCCTCCAGCACCAGTGCCCACCAGCGGAGCGGCGCGGCGCGCGCGGCGCTGATGCAGAGGAGCGGGCGCAGGTCCCAGGAGCTGTAGAGGCGCACGCCGCCCCCCGCCAGCCCCGCCGCCAGCACGTTGACGCTGGCCCCCTCGGGCGCCCCGGAGTACTCCACGCACTCCACGCGCTCGCTCACGCGGACGCTTCCTGCGTGCAAATACAAACTATGCCTAATCTAAAATGGTAACACACAATATCGCCAAAGAAACGATTAACAAATTCAGTCCATTTTCCTCTAATTTATTTCTTATGGTTTCAAATATTTTATAAAAATAATATTTAATACTTGTACGATTTCATGTAAAAAATGTAAAACTATACCGACAATGATCATATTTTTTAATGTTTGTCGGTTTCCGAACCTAGTTGGTTCCTCGGTAGCACAATAACAGTATTAATAGATAAAATAAATAAGCATCTGCAATGTTAAGGATGTCTTTTGGTTCGATTGAAGAACCATTCCGCCTATTCCAAAGATTTTTAAAATAGAAATTTTTGAGTTACATGTTGTAATATTCCAAATGTACATAGTTCCGCTCGCCGTATGAGTGTAAACAGCTTACCTACGAATCGAGCGTTGACAGTATACACGCGTATGATAGACTGGTACTTGTCAGGCGCGTCTCGCTCGTAGGCCGCCGCCTGGTCGTCGTCGCAGTCGTCGCGCTCGTCCCTGAGCTCCTCCTCGTCCTGTACGTCGAGCCGCTCGTCGCGCACGCTGTCGTGCACGCTCGCTACGTCGCTCAGCGTCGGACTGATCGTCACCTTTGTTACCGGTAACATGTCACGGTTCGGTAGCGTCCGAATGTACGTTAATCTGTTGGTTGGACATAATCGTCAGCTATATGTATACCGAGTGCTAAAAAGTGGCAAATACTGCCACGTGAGCTAGTGAAACGTAGTGTATTAGCCCATTTTATGTACAAGCTTATATTGTAGAGGCTTGGGGGAGGCGGTGTCTGTACTGACCGGCAGAGGTCCCAGAGCACGATGCGGCCGTCGCGCGAGGCCGAGGCCAGCAGCGCCACGGAGGGCGCGCCGTGCACGGCGGCCAGCGGCGCGGCGTGCGCGTGCAGCGAGCGGCGCAGCACGCGCGCGCCCCCGCCCGCGCCGGCGCCGCGACGCACGCGCCACGCCTCCACGCGCCCCGACCGGAAGCCCGCCACCAGCGGCGCCTCTGCGTTCAGGCACGACCACACGCACGTGATCTGCACCACCATATTTGCATTACATACAATATTAATATTTCGATGTTCACAATAGTAGCACTAGGAACAGAAGCGGCACCTGGTCGACTGGCGGCACGTAGAGCAGCGCCTCGGGCGGGGCGTCGCGGCGCTGCGTGAGCCGCACGACTCCGTCAGGGTACGCCCACGACACGACGCCCCAGCGGCCTCCGCCCCCGCCCCCGCCCCCGCCCCCGTCCTCGCTGTCTGCGCGCACACACATATGAAGGCAGGCTCGATACTCGATAGACGGTACATTTAATTGTTTTACGTATATAAAAACAGGTTTATCAGTTTGGATGGTACACTTATTTAATATTTATTAATGTAGTCATTCAACAAACAAATATAAACAGGTAGGAATTTGATATCACATCAGCAAAGTATGGTCCATGTAGCATAATATTATGGAGGATTAGTATTATTAACGTTTAATAAATATAACAAGAGAATTTTGTGATATTAAAATTAAATAAGGATCATTATTAATTTATTATATATTTATTATAGTCCTGATATTTATACATATTTTACTATATATTTTTATCTGTTATATAGTTTTCATAACATAAGCGCTTAGGATGCTTATTTCAGGTTAGACGATAGGTGTGAGTGTTTGAAATATTTTTATTTTATTATAATAGTTAGAGATATTCATTAACTGCAACAAAATCGCAACTTTTAAAATGAACTTAACTTGAAGAACGAACAGACACAGAAAAAGTAAAAATCTCGTACCATGCAGCGCCAGCATGGCGGCGCACGGCGGCAGCACGGCGGCGGCACGCGCGAGCGGCGGCGGCAGCGGCTGAACGCGACCCGCTCCCGCTGCCGCTCCCGCTGCCGCTCCCGCTCCCACGGCCGCGGCCGCGCCGCTCCGCGCCAGCAGCGTCGGCCGGCCCAGCTCCGGCGAGCCGCAGTAGCGGCCCCAGCGCACGCCGCGCGCTCCGCCGCACGCCTCCACCTGCGCATCCAATCAATGTAGAGTATTCAAGTGCATACACATATAATAATAATAAGAAAAACACATATTTTCTTGTAACTCGATACTCGTATGGCGCGGCTCGGCCAGTAGGTGCGGCGCCCGCAGCAGCTGACGTACATAGAGGAGTGTACCTGCGGGCGGGGCTCGGCCAGCAGCAGCTGACGTACATAGAGGAGTGTACCTGCGGGCGGGGCTCGGCCAGCAGCAGCTGACGTACATAGAGGAGTGTACCTGCGGGCGGGGCTCGGCCAGCAGCAGCTGACGTACATAGAGGAGTGTACCTGCGGGCGGGGCTCGGCCAGCAGCAGCTGACGTACATAGAGGAGTGTACCTGCGGGCGGGGCTCGGCCAGCAGCAGCTGACGTACATAGAGGAGTGTACCTGCGGGCGGGGCTCGGCCAGCAGCAGCTGACGTACATAGAGGAGTGTACCTGCGGGCGGGGCTCGGCCAGCAGCAGCTGACGTACATAGAGGAGTGTACCTGCGGGCGGGGCTCGGCCAGCAGCAGCTGACGTACATAGAGGAGTGTACCTGCGGGCGGGGCTCGGCCAGCAGCAGCTGACGTACATAGAGGAGTGTACCTGCGGGCGGGGCTCGGCCAGCAGCAGCTGACGTACATAGAGGAGTGTACCTGCGGGCGGGGCTCGGCCAGCAGCAGCTGACGTACATAGAGGAGTGTACCTGCGGGCGGGGCTCGGCCAGCAGCAGCTGACGTACATAGAGGAGTGTACCTGCGGGCGGGGCTCGGCCAGCAGCAGCTGACGTACATAGAGGAGTGTACCTGCGGGCGGGGCTCGGCCAGCAGCAGCTGACGTACATAGAGGAGTGTACCTGCGGGCGGGGCTCGGCCAGCAGCAGCTGACGTACATAGAGGAGTGTACCTGCGGGCGGGGCTCGGCCAGCAGCAGCTGACGTACATAGAGGAGTGTACCTGCGGGCTCGGCTCGGCCAGCAGCAGCTGACGTACATAGAGGAGTGTACCTGCGGGCGGGGCTCGGCCAGCAGCAGCTGACGTACATAGAGGAGTGTACCTGCGGGCGGGGCTCGGCCAGCAGCAGCTGACGTACATAGAGGAGTGTACCTGCGGGCTCGGCTCGGCCAGCAGCAGCTGACGTACATAGAGGAGTGTACCTGCGGGCGGGGCTCGGCCAGCAGCAGCTGACGTACATAGAGGAGTGTACCTGCGGGCGGGGCTCGGCCAGCAGCAGCTGACGTACATAGAGGAGTGTACCTGCGGGCGGGGCTCGGCCAGCAGCAGCTGACGTACATAGAGGAGTGTACCTGCGGGCGGGGCTCGGCCAGCAGCAGCTGACGTACATAGAGGAGTGTACCTGCGGGCGGGGCTCGGCCAGCAGCAGCTGACGTACATAGAGGAGTGTACCTGCGGGCGGGGCTCGGCCAGCAGCAGCTGACGTACATAGAGGAGTGTACCTGCGGGCTCGGCTCGGCCAGCAGCAGCTGACGTACATAGAGGAGTGTACCTGCGGGCGGGGCTCGGCCAGCAGCAGCTGACGTACATAGAGGAGTGTACCTGCGGGCGGGGCTCGGCCAGCAGCAGCTGACGTACATAGAGGAGTGTACCTGCGGGCGGGGCTCGGCCAGCAGCAGCTGACGTACATAGAGGAGTGTACCTGCGGGCTCGGCTCGGCCAGCAGCAGCTGACGTACATAGAGGAGTGTACCTGCGGGCGGGGCTCGGCCAGCAGCAGCTGACGTACATAGAGGAGTGTACCTGCGGGCGGGGCTCGGCCAGCAGCAGCTGACGTACATAGAGGAGTGTACCTGCGGGCTCGGCTCGGCCAGCAGCAGCTGACGTACATAGAGGAGTGTACCTGCGGGCGGGGCTCGGCCAGCAGCAGCTGACGTACATAGAGGAGTGTACCTGCGGGCGGGGCTCGGCCAGCAGCAGCTGACGTACATAGAGGAGTGTACCTGCGGGCGGGGCTCGGCCAGCAGCAGCTGACGTACATAGAGGAGTGTACCTGCGGGCGGGGCTCGGCCAGCAGCAGCTGACGTACATAGAGGAGTGTACCTGCGGGCGGGGCTCGGCCAGCAGCAGCTGACGTACATAGAGGAGTGTACCTGCGGGCGGGGCTCGGCCAGCAGCAGCTGACGTACATAGAGGAGTGTACCTGCGGGCGGGGCTCGGCCAGCAGCAGCTGACGTACATAGAGGAGTGTACCTGCGGGCGGGGCTCGGCCAGCAGCAGCTGACGTACATAGAGGAGTGTACCTGCGGGCGCGGCTCGGCCAGCAGCAGCTGACGTACATAGAGGAGTGTACCTGCGGGCGGGGCTCGGCCAGCAGCAGCTGACGTACATAGAGGAGTGTACCTGCGGGCGGGGCTCGGCCAGCAGCAGCTGACGTACATAGAGGAGTGTACCTGCGGGCGGGGCTCGGCCAGCAGCAGCTGACGTACATAGAGGAGTGTACCTGCGGGCGGGGCTCGGCCAGCAGCAGCTGACGTACATAGAGGAGTGTACCTGCGGGCGGGGCTCGGCCAGCAGCAGCTGACGTACATAGAGGAGTGTACCTGCGGGCGGGGCTCGGCCAGCAGCAGCTGACGTACATAGAGGAGTGTACCTGCGGGCGGGGCTCGGCCAGCAGCAGCTGACGTACATAGAGGAGTGTACCTGCGGGCGGGGCTCGGCCAGCAGCAGCTGACGTACATAGAGGAGTGTACCTGCGGGCGGGGCTCGGCCAGCAGCAGCTGACGTACATAGAGGAGTGTACCTGCGGGCGGGGCTCGGCCAGCAGCAGCTGACGTACATAGAGGGGTGTACCTGCGGGCGGGGCTCGGCCAGCAGGTCGCGCGCGGCATGCGGGTGCGGCGCCCGCAGCAGCTGACGCGGCGCCTGGCCGTACGTGCGCACCATGGCCGCCGCCGCCGTGCGCTCCAGCTCGTCCTCCAGCGACGCCGGGTCGAAGCCGTAGTACGTCTGCCGGCCCATAATGCACTATACCAACCAACCTAACGCATTTTTACAATAGACATAACTTCTTATCTTCATACTATGCGTGCAGTACAAATCTTTGTCAGAAAAATAAAAAAAATATAAATATAAAAATGTGTTGGCAATGATGTGAATGTGTTGCAAAAATGTGTTGTGTTGTGTTGTGTTATACCAATATATATTATAAATAATAATATGAATAAACCTTTACTTCACTTTGAGCAACGATTCATGAGTATATTGTAGCCGTTTGCCGACTGCGCTCAAAACAAAGTAGGATAAAGATTAATGGGATCAAAAAATGTTTTAGTATTCCAAATACAAATAAGTTAATAATTTTTGGTGCCACCCTTGTTCGAGCTACCAGCCGAACATTGGACTTTGCATTAAAATATGATTGATGCGTACAGGAATACAACTTAATGCATAAACCATAAATTATCACAATAAACCAGATTTCAACAGATCATGTTGAGTCTCACTCATACCTCCCCGCTGCTTTCTGCCATAGCTTGGGGCAGTTCCGATCATCACTATGCCGCTCTCAAGGCTTCGCCCTGGAGTGGCTTCCTAACATCCTATCATTGTTGTCCAGTCTTAAACCTGGCACTACATTCCCCAGTGTATATATAAGAGCGCATAGTTGTACGGGCACGTACGGCGGCGGGGAACACGTTGAGAGCGTCGAGCGCGGCCTGGCCGGTCTGCTTGTAGCCGAACACGAGGTCCACCCAGTGCGGCAGCGCGTCCGTGACGTGCGGCGCCTCCAGCGCCTGCCGGTGCAGCAGCGTGAACAGGCGCGCCTCGGCCGCCCACGCCGGCACCTCCACGCGGTCCACGCCCTGCCCGCACTGCCGCACGCCCAGCTCCAGCCCTGCGGACACAACCACACGGAATTTAGCGGTGCTCAGATAGATTCCTTCCAATCCTTTATTCTAATTGCACTAGACTTTTGGTACATATTCTACATAGAATAGAATAAAATATATATATCACACAAATTTTTTGGCGGAGAATTTTGGCAGTGTAGGCTGACCTACCTACCTACCTATACCTGGCTATGCTATAACAAAATTAACTTCAGAGAGATATTTTAAGACAGATTCATCTTAGCTGGGCAGCTTTCGGCGTTCATCTCTTCTGATGATGATGATATTGAAGCCGTAGATTCCAGCGAGCTCCACTACCGAAACACAATTGTAGTATTCCGGTAGTAGACCTAATAAAAATAATATCATATTATATGGCCTTACAGTGATAATTAAGTTAAGTGTGAATTAGTAATATAGTACTCTATGCTGTGAATCGACCTTGACGATACACAGTTGATTTCGCAGACACTTCAGTAGATATTATATAAAATCATCAGTTGATTTTCCTCTCCCTATAAGTGTTTATCCAAGCGCTCTGTAACTCACCCTCGTTGTTATGGAACAGCTCTGGCATGTAGAACAGTTCCGGGATGAGCTCCTTGACGTCGGTAGGAGAGTCCTTGGTGATGAGCCGCCAAGTGGTGGCCAGCGAGTGGAACGTGCGGTCCGGCATGTCGAAGTTGTTGTCTGCGGACAATGCCACGGTACACTACCAAGGAACACGTGTGCAGTCAGGGTCGAGGCTACGAACAGCTCGGTCTGGGTTGGCAGTCATCGACTCAAAATCTCAACATGGTAACAGAATAAGTTACACATATTTATGGCTCAAACTTCATAGATACTAAGCTAAAACCAGTGCAGTGTGGGCGATACCTTGGTAGTTGAGGAACAGCTCGGTGTAGGGCGGCAGACGGACCAGGTAGTGCAGTACGCCTCCACTGTTGCTGTATAGCGAGGCGTAATGGTGCGGCGACCGGCCCACCAGCGTGCTGCAGCCCTCGCGACGGGCTATCTTCAGATCCTGGCAGCGTCAATACAACAGTCAACCATTTAACTAGATACATTTTTTACTAGTTACCTCAAAAGCACTCACGTTGTAGGTATTGATGTAGTGCTGCTCCCGGGCCTTGTGCTGCACGGCGATGGGACGCGAGAGGTCACGGAAGGAGGCAGGGTTGGTCAGGTCCAGCACGCGGGAGCTGTAGTCGGCCAGCACGAACGGCAGCACCGGGTACTGCATGAGGTCGTTGTAGGATCGCCCGGCGAGCCCGTTCAAACGCATCAGGTACTCCCAGTTGGTGATACTGCCGCTGCGCCACTGGGCCATCGCCTCGGCCAGCGTGTCTGGCTCTTGTCTAAACATTTTATGATTAATTTATATTTTAACAAAAATAGTATGTCTAAATGGAAAAATATTTGTTTATCGACGACACTGGTGTGGGCACGAGTAATCTGAAAGGTGCCGAAGGCTTTTATCCCAGTAGTAGAAGAGAAATTATGAAGACATGGTGAAAGATAAAGAAAAGATTAATAGTTCGGCCTGCATAACCAACGGTGAGACAGGCTGAGCGAAGGTACCTGCGGGGCAGGTGGCAGGCGTCGAGCGCGCGCAGGAAGGCGGCGCGCTCGGCGGCGCCGCTGAAGGCCAGCAGGTGCGCGCGGCCCGGCAGCAGCAGCTCCAGCGCGCACTCCTGCAGGCACCAGCGCCGGCTGGCCGTCTGCTGCAGCGCCGCCAGCGGCCAGCACACCGCGCGCCCGCCCTCCTCCGTGTACGCTTGCGCGCTGGCGCCACTCTCCTCCGGCACGAAGTGGATCGCCCTGCTCGCACCACGACTACACTTGTATCTTTGATATATACAATAACCCATATTCACAAACGTACAATACTTTTGTTCGGTGCCATATATTTAATTCAAATACACCATTATTCTATAACAGATTTGTTATAGAATAGCTAGTATTAAGTTCTATGTCATCGATGCGATGACCTATTGCCCCGTGCATCGCAACGTCAGTTCACGACGGTGGACGACGTGACCGGCCGCGTCAGTACCTGTCTGTCAGTAGCAGCTCGCCGCGGGTCTCGGCGTCGACGGTAACGTGCGTCACGTGCGCCATATACGCGACCGTCTCGCTCAGATCGAGCCGCGCCGCCAGCCCTCCACCCACGCCACGCCCCACCACCGAATGCAACGGGGGCTCGCGCTTCGCCAACTCTACGTACGTGATATTATAAATTGAAATAGACAGTTTGAAATTGAGTTTGTATGTGTAACAGCTGTAGATGTATAGAGCAGCAGCGTCCTGTCACCTGACTTGTACCGGTGCGCGGGCTTGAGGTGCCTGGGGTCGACCCGGAGGTGGGCCCGGCGCAGACGCAGGCGCTCGTGCGGCGGGCCCTCCTGCGGGTCCAGCTGCCACGACTGCGGGTAGCTGCGTGCGCAGTACCATACCGCTGATGTGAACACACGCGACATTAGCTCGGTTTGGTGATCAAAATTAAAAAGCTACATTTAAATTAATACAATATGTTCTCTTAAATCATTAAAATTATACCCTATCACCGTTTCGGCGAACACTTTAGCTCTGGAAAAGAAACGGCGCAAGAAACTCCTCGGCTTTTGAATGTTTCTAATGACATTAACAAATTGTTTATGCGCAATCGTCATTGAGTTAAATACTCGCACGGTTTAGTACCAATAAGATAATATTTTATAGTAAGCTTTCTTACACAGTTTCGCTTTTATAACCAATTTCTTATATCGATTCTTTATATTTCTAATATCAATTGTAATTTTGTGAAAACACGTATCCTATCCACCGGTCAATAAGAATTATTTATTCTATGGAGACCAGTAGAATGTCTCGTATATTGAGATGGTACAGTTCACCTCCTTGAACTTGAATAAAATTATAATAGGATATAAAATTTAACACAATATTTACAGAAAAACTACGATAACAGTGCTTCTCTCTCCAAGTTACCTAATTAATTTGATAAAAATAAATCGTGTAAGTACGGTCAAAGAACAATTGATTAACTTCACTATGTAATAAAAAATCAACAAAACCGCATCGACTAAAGCTTAAGCAAAATTACTTGTATAATTATTTGCATTAGTATTAATAAAGCACTTTCAAAGGTTGCAATCTAAAACTGTGTGTTATCTAAAGTAATCGATGGACCGAGCGCTGCCGCACCTCGCTCGTGCGTGTGGTCGGCCAGCAGCGCCCGCCAGCGCTCGTGCGCTGCGCTGTGTGTTATCTAAAGTAATCGATGGACCGAGCGCTGCCGCACCTCGCTCGTGCGTGTGGTCGGCCAGCAGCGCCCGCCAGCGCTCGTGCGCTGCGCTGTGTGTTATCTAAAGTAATCGATGGACCGAGCGCTGCCGCACCTCGCTCGTGCGTGTGGTCGGCCAGCAGCGCCCGCCAGCGCTCGTGCGCTGCGCTGTGTGTTATCTAAAGTAATCGATGGACCGAGCGCTGCCGCACCTCGCTCGTGCGTGTGGTCGGCCAGCAGCGCCCGCCAGCGCTCGTGCGCTGCGCTGTGTGTTATCTAAAGTAATCGATGGACCGAGCGCTGCCGCACCTCGCTCGTGCGTGTGGTCGGCCAGCAGCGCCCGCCAGCGCTCGTGCGCTGCGCTGTGTGTTATCTAAAGTAATCGATGGACCGAGCGCTGCCGCACCTCGCTCGTGCGTGTGGTCGGCCAGCAGCGCCCGCCAGCGCTCGTGCGCTGCGCTGTGTGTTATCTAAAGTAATCGATGGACCGAGCGCTGCCGCACCTCGCTCGTGCGTGTGGTCGGCCAGCAGCGCCCGCCAGCGCTCGTGCGCTGCGCTGTGTGTTATCTAAAGTAATCGATGGACCGAGCGCTGCCGCACCTCGCTCGTGCGTGTGGTCGGCCAGCAGCGCCCGCCAGCGCTCGTGCGCTGCGCTGCGCGCGGCGTGGGCTCGGCGCAGATGCTGCATGAAGGCCTTGCGCTCGGCGTTCTGCGCCTCCACCACGCGCCGCGTCGTCGCCATCGCGCTCTCCGCCAGCCGCGCCGCCAGCCCCTCCTTGCTGAACACCACCCTGCACCGGATTATACTACATATGAAACTTGCACACGCCCAATACATTCTATTCCATTCGAAACGACAGTCATATCACTGGATTCGAAAGGCCATCATCAATAATAACCAAGTCAGTTAATCTATATGCTCAATGTCGAATTATTATTGTACACATTGCATGTAGTTTTCAACATATTTCCTGTGGCGAATCAGCTACAATTGTTAATTTATTTATTTAAATAAATAAAAAAGCATACAATGTTCAAACACAGAACATGTACCTTGAACAGTGTTCGCAAATAGTCACAAAAATTATTATCATTGAATTATTTCGATGCAAAGTAACTGTGCTTACTTTGTTCACGCCATGAATTTTATGTTTTTTGTCATTAAATAAATAAATACGAATCATTGATAATTTTAATGTCATCGACACTCCATTTATTATAATTTAGAGTTGTATGAAATCGAAGATTAGCTTTCTTTACAGTATAGTATTGACATATTCTATATGAGTACAGGCCTATCTATATGGGAGATGTGCACGAGGAGTTTAGACAGTTGTAACGACTGACATCAATTTGCCTGAACTGCCTTACGAAACACGGAAGATATTATTGTTAGGTATCACTAGTGGTAGTATAGTGGTATCGTGAGGCGCGACCTGGCGACGGGGGCTCGTCGCGCGGCGGTGGCGGCGGCCCAGCGCGCCAGGTCCCGGCGCAGCAGGCGCTCGGCCTCGGCGGGCAGCGAGCCGCTCGCGAGCCGCTCGGGGAGCGCCGCCTGCGCGCTCACGGCCCATCCACGCGCCCATGACAGCACGGCCGGCTCCGCCAGCGCGCCGCCCTCGCCCGCCGCTCCCTCGCCCTCCTCCAGCAAGTGCTGCTCCTGCAGCAGCGACAGCAGGTACACCGCCAGCTGTACACCGTCATAATATGGACTCGATCTTGTTTTATATGTAAAGATTTGCATTTAATAAAAACTATGCCTTTAAAAGATTTAAAAAAATGCATTCTGTCCAATACTTAATAAGCTGTAGAGCTGCTAACTTATAGAAATGCATGGTATGATCGATTGCCGAGTAGATGCATATAAAAAGGCACGGCTCACCTGGGCGGCTGCGGGCTGCGGCAGGGCGGCGGGCGGCGCGGCGTACAGCGCCCGCAGCAGCGGCGCGTGCAGCTCGCGCACGCCGGGCGCGGGCGCGGCGCCCCACCACACGGCCTCCTGCAGCGCGGCCGCCCACTCCGGCGCGCCGCCCGCCCCCGCCGCGCCGCCCCACCAGCGCGCACGCCTCTCGCTGCCGCTCACCGCTACACACAACGGACTATATTATGACTTCACCCTTTAAAAATACTATTTACACTTATATCACAATCTCTAATATTTTATGAGCAAAGAATAGAGTAAACTACACATTCTTTTTGGTGATTTAGATGAATTTATCGTGTCTTGCGTGATGTCACGCGCTGTACTTTAATTATTTTATTTTTCGATAGTTTCCAATTTGTTTACTGTGCTTTTGTCTTTTATGAAGAGTGTATTCTAAGGTATCTTCAATTAAATGTCTACTTGTGAAAACCTTTGATGTCTTCCGGTGTATATATTAAGTTATCATATTCCGTTCAAAGCTGTTGGTTTTCCTATGAAATAAATAAATAAATAGAGGTGAGAACAATAAATCAGTATGCAACAAACACTCGTCTCTTAGCGTTAGCATCCCTATCCATACAGATAGTTAGAATAACAACTGTCGAGTAACATCAGAAAGAGCCCTATGCAAGTACCCTGGTGCTCTCGTGCTCGCGCTCTCTCGTGATTCGGTCCGTATGCCACAAGATAGGCAGGACCATGGGTTGGATTGTCTATATAGAATTTTTAAGAACTCAACTTTTAAGTACTATTAAGCTTCTTTCAGCCTATCAGTACAATATTTGACGTGAATTCAAAGTTCAGCGATACCAAATATTTTGAAATAGGAATGGCAATAACTACATGGCTATTTTTATGACATGAAATACACTTCCGTTCCTAAAAGCAAAAACTGTCGAAGGGCAAGTCGAACTCGCGTAAAGGAAGTTCTTTAAATAGATTATATAATGTTATCACAGCACAAAGAGCGTGGGCGTGGCCACTGACCGGACAGCAGCGTGGCCAGCAGGCGTTGGTAGAGCGCGGCGGCGGCGCCGGCGCCCGGCAGCGGCCGGCGCGGGTCCAGCGCCTGCAGGCAGGCCAGCGCCCGCTGCACGGCGCCCAGCAGCCGCGCCGCCGCCTCGCCGCGCTCCACGCGCTCGCCGCGCCCCGCCTCGCCCGCGCCCACCCCTGCCCCCACTCCCGCCCCCGCACCCGCGCCCAGCGACACTGCCGACGACAACACTGCCGTGCAACAATACACGACTCAATAAAACTAACACATATTGTTTTTACTGTCCATTAGACTTCTTTGAATGTTTTACGTCACACCGGCAGGCGATGCTCCGGGTGCTACAGCTCTGTATGTAATATAGCGGCCAATATCGTACCAGTAGTGAGGTAGTTGGTGTAGGAGTGGTGCGTGGCGGCGGCCAAGCGGTGCTCCAGGTGCTCCAGTTCCGCCATGTACAGCGTCATCTGCGCCTCCAGGCACACCTCCCGCACGTTCGCCGCAGCTTCTGCACCCGCTTCCGCCTCCACTCCCTCCGCGAATATTAACATGTAGTAGATATCGCAAACTGTCTGTAAACAAGAATAAAACGAAATTTAAAAAGTCTTTGAAAATCCAAGTAATTGTAAACCTAATGGCATTATATACCGTCAAGATGATTGTTCAGTAGTTGATTACTCCATCTACCACAAGTCATCCAGCGGAAGTGAGCAACGTGGAGACCTTGTGACATTAGCCTGAGAGCGAGCGAGCTGTAGCTGACCTGCATGCCGTGTTGAAGACCGAGCGCCTTCCGCAGCAGTGCGGCCAGCAGCTGATGCAGGTCATCCAGTAGCAGCGAGCGACCCTCCTGCAGCGCTGACCCCAGCAGACCAACGCCGCGAATCGCCCGCACCACCACTTCGGCCAACGATATTTCACTCAGCGTGCGCAGAGACGACTGCAAATCACAAACTTATTTATCATTCTTGAAAACCTATACTATTTAGACACACCTTGTCGCTAGATGCACCTTGTCGATGATCCTGCGCAAGATGAGCGTGATGTTGTGCGCGAGGGCCACGTCCCGCAGACAGCACGGCAGCAGCGCAAGCAGCGGCGGGCAGCGATGCGACCACTCCTCGTTCGCCTCCACCCAGATGTCTTCCTGGCAACGCGATGGCATAGATGAATAGACATAATATAAGATTATATCAACGGTATGTATAGTTCAATTAAGGTAAGGTTATAGTTCAATATAAGTAAAACATTAGTTTAACCTAATTAATTTATACCACTTACATCTAATTGGTCTTCTAGGGGCACGTCACATTTGGTGATGAGCGCTGCGCAGGCGGACGCTAGTTCCCAAGTGCCTTCGTACAGTGATATCTGTCGTAAGTGAAAGCTAAACATGAATATGTATAAAGATAAATGATATTACTTCGTGAAGCGTGTAGCAGCGCTCCGTCAGTATAAGTGGTGTCCGCTACCCGCAGCGGCCAGCGGTAGGTACCTGGTTGGCCAGATGCAGGTAGCAGTGCATGGCGCGCAGCTGGCGCGCCGTGTCGGCGGGCGCGCGCCGCTGCAGCGCGGCCAGCGCCCGCACGAGCGCGGCGCGCACGGCCCCGCAGCGGTGGTTGGCCAGCACCACCAGGCTCTGCGCGTTCACCGCGCCAGTCAGCGCCTGCACGCACATGCGCGTAGAGGGCCACATTCTTACCATTATATCTCCCTGTCTACTTGATTCGGTCGTTACGTTTTTTATTTTTTATTTATCAATGCAACGAAACGAAAAAGTTAAATGTTTCAATGCTTGCAAAAAGAAAATTGAAAAAATTTATTTTCTTTAAAATCATTTATTATGTGTTCTAAATAAGGACCGCTCCACGTGTATTTATATTTAGTGCGCATAGTGACTTGCGCGTGGTGGTACTGACCTGTGCGAGCTGGTGGTCGGGCAGCGCGGCGATGGTGTCCCGCAGCAGCAGCAGCAGCCCCTCGCACGCCGTCCAGCCAGGCTCCGCGCCCGCTCGCAGTTTACGCTGACCACATGGCACAACTTTGTTATAGAACATCTATCGCCCACTACACCGGACCATAACATGACATGACCGTAACCGTCTGCGCACCGGCCAAATGAAAGTAAATACACAATCACGATTGTAAACGTAACTATTGTACTCACTATTGTCAGTCTTAATACGCACCGATATAGTGGGCTGCAACTTTAAAGTGTTCATAGAAAAAAAGAGTTTTTTGCATGTGTCGGAAATGTCAATGGTATTTATTAGTCTTAGAATGAGTATTTTTATTATTATAAGTATTTTTTGTATTAATTTAATTTAATAGAAGTATAGAGGTTTTAGCAACTATATAAAATATTAGGAAAAATTTAAACGATCATGATAACAATCAAATCTATATTTTTAAAGTTTGATGCTTCAAATAGTCGACTCAACTTAACTACATTGGAACTGACCTGTTCATAAATGCCGCCCGTATAGAGGTCGTCGCTGGTGTGGTTGACGTCGTCCTCATCTACAACAATGTACTCGGTGAGGTCAGCATCGCTAAGCGCGTCCGGACCCTTGTTCGTGTCCGACGTGTCCAAAGCCTTGTCCGCGTCCAGCGCGTCTGGAGCCCTGTCCGTGTCCCGCCACCAATCTGTAACCGTCCCGCGACCACCCGCACACTAGTACTACCTTCTCAAACTACGTGCAAGCACTGGCAGCTATAGCTTGTTTTGTTATTGAAGATGGCTTGGAAAATATTAATGGCATCGTGTTGTTAATTTGGAGAAACTTTAAATTGAGTTTAACTCTACTCGAAATACACAAAAGTTGCCAGAATAGGGCTAGTGCTGTTGTTATGAGAAAATAAATAGGATATTTTTTGTTGAAAAAAGCAAATTTTATTTAAGCCAGTGTTTTTTCTTTTAACGGTGTGGTCTTTGCCTTCGTCTCACCTGATGATTAGTTTAAGATAAGGCAGAAGATGAAAGCAGACTACACCTGGATTCCTAAACCACAGAGAAACTATCTTACCTCTAACTGCTGGAACACAACAATGCGATTAACTCTATTTTTATGGGTAGAATTTAGGTAATAAGTGGTAGGTATTAAGAGGGACTTAGAAAAAGCCTTACCACCAACCGAGAAAACATTTTGGACCGTCATCAAATATTTATATAGCATAACTAGTTGACCTAGTGAACTTTGTATCACATATCAGATATAAGAAGTGCGTTCTTTATTTAAATGTCCACTAACACCATTAATCATTATAAAAATGAAATGTTTATTTGATTAAATATGTTAAAAACAAGTCTGCCTATTCGATAACTTACCGAGAGGGTGATCAGTCGTGTCGGACGTAGGCGAAGTGTCCATATTTTTTCTGAAAGAAATAGAAAAATATTCTTTACAAACAGATTTCATTGCCAGGTCAGCTTAGTTAATCTTTGAATATTAGACATTAGACAAGTATATAGATCATTACCCATGAATTTGTGATGTTAATTTTTTTAAATATAACTGTAACTTGTATGTATGTTAATATAAATTTAAATTACCTGCTCTCCTTAATTTTCTCATTGATAATGCCTTTCATTTCCTTCGTAGAATCCACAATGTTGCCTGGGTTAGTTTTCTCGTCACCCTCACGATTGTGGCTCATTTCTTTTCCGTCACTAGCACTATTATCGGTGTTCATGCTTTCCACAGTAGGGGCGGGTTTGTCCTTCTGTCTCCTAGATGACCTCCTCTTCAAGGAGCTGCTGCCAAAGTCACTCGTTTCTTGCGTTTCAGGGGTGAGCAGGAAGTAGAAATTGGCTCGGGAGTGTGTGACAAAGGTGTCGCTCGCCTGTTGAATAATAGTAGTCTTCGTGTCAAGTAAATATATTTTATATTTTTATTAGGGAAGTGCAATGAAAGAGATGCAGTTAATTCAATTTTAGGTTAATAAAATGACACAGAATCGACATCACCAAAAATCAAATTTAAAATAGAAGGAGAATGTATAAAAAATGATAAACGGCCCAGTACCTGGTGCATGAGCAGCAGGAAGTCAGTGAGCAGCGCGAGGTGGTGCAGCAGCGGCGGCGCGGCCAGCAGCGCGCGCACCACGCCCACCAGCGAGCGGCTCACCTCCGCGCTCAGCGGAGCGCACTCACTGCTCAGGAATCGTTCCTGGACAGACAATGGGCACAACGGTTTTATTTAGATAGATAGATAGATAAACTCTTTATTTCCATTTCTACATCACACACAATCCATCCAGACAGACATGACAGACATAGGTATATTTCAAAATATAACCCTTGACATGATCTCCCTCTAAAGGGATATTATTGCATTAATACAGGAACACCTAGCTTACAAATGACTAAATCACTACGTCATTCAACTACTCCCTAATCATCTTAAGGAATCAAATATATTACTCTTGTTACAATTAAAAAGTAAAAAGCTAATTTTGCTACTGAGATGGTATATTACAGAAGGTCAACTAAAAACACAATTTTGAACCCTTATATTCCTGCAGTCTGGTATGATCTTTTTTTGTAATATCTTCCTTATGTTGTTTACGTTAGTACTCATAATAAAAGTAGACTTAGTCATTAAGGTTTGCAGATCTTATGGAGCAAGCGTTATATTAAGAGCACAGAGACTTGCCTTATATCCCGTGCCTCTTTGTTTCTATAAAATAACCAACGCATGTGGTGTTATACTATTGGTTTAATAGAGGGTCATAATCCATTGTAATTAATCTTATGATCAAGTGAATATGCTTGGCTGTCTTGAGAAAACAAGCGATATCGTGTACTCATAGATATAAAACTCGACTTCAGTGACTTTGTTCCTCGAAAATATTTTATTATACAAATTCTATAGTCAGGTGCACGCGGGCGTGGGTGTGATACTGAGCGCACTCACCTTGCAGGCCAGCAGCAGGTGTCGCAGTAGATCAGCGCGGGCCAGCAGGCGGTGGTTGTGTCTCCGCCGCGGGTGGTGCTCCCGCAGCAGCGCGCCGCAGCACGCCAGCAGCAGCGCCCACACAGAGCCGCGGCAGCGACCCTCCTCGCCCTCTACCTCCCACTCCACGTGCTGTCCCAATATGCCAGTACTTTGTTTTAGGGATAATACACACTCAAAAGTATACAAACTTTCTATTGAAATAATGACTTGGCGATATGCAACAATACATCTAAATCATAGATTAAGTGTGGATACAGTGTTAAATTTAGTAACTATACAGAAAATTATGGAAAAAAATCAACAATGAAATCTTTTACTAGAAAGATAGATAAATTTGCTTTTTGGATACCATTCATTCAAATACAGGCAATATACTACTTAATTAGTCAGTATTATAAAAGTAGTTGACCGTTCTTTTCATTTAGTTCATTAATATCAAAATCACCACTAAAACAAGCAGTATATATATAAACATATATTATTATAATATTTATGTTATCAAAATATTATTAGATTAGAACCGATGTAATATTTTACATTAGGCAATATGGGTATGTAACATTTATATTTCGAGACAAGTATATAGTACTAGTAGTGCTGAATTCCCCTGACATTGCAGGTGTTTGAGCGCAACGGTTATCACGGTTATCAACGGTTATCAACGGTTATCAACGGTTATCACTGACGGCTGTCAGTGAGTGTGTGGGAGCGCACGCACCGGGCCGTCGTCGAGCTGCCGCCAGGCGCGCATGAGCAGCACCAGCAGCGCGGGCTCCAGCACGGCGGCCGCCGAGCGCCGCACCAGCAGCGAGCCGCCCGCGCGCGCCAGCACGGCGCCGCTGCACGCCTCCTCCAGCATCACCTGCGCAACCACGGGCACCGCGCTCACCAAACTGGCTCCGGCCTCGCTCATACTCTCCGCGGCCCAGACGGCCAGATTGCAAAACACAGATTTGGTTGTTAAAGTATTCTGTCGTGGATTTTTTGTTTGGGGCACTTCTTATTAAAGAATACAATTACTGTAATGAGCTTTAAAAACTATGGCTTTCGACCAAAAATGAAGATCTTTGTTATCGACATATACGGCAGTAGTGCGTACCTCGAGCAGGTGGTGGTCGACGCGGGCCTTGGGGCAGGCCAGCACCGCGTGCAGCATGTCCAGCGGCTCGTCGCCCAGCAGCTGGGCGTAGAGGCGCGCGTCGCCGCGACAAGCGCGCAACATCACGCGCAGCGCCGCCGCCTGCTCCTCGGACGACCCTTCCAACTCCACCACCTGGTAACATTTTGCATGTACTATTTGGCTACGATGATCCATTCGATGACCACTCTGCTATCGTCATATCAGTTCCCGATTAGAAGAAGACTGAATTTACTTTATTTATCTAAGAAACAAACAGCATATAACAATTTACAAACATTCTAACAATTGTATTTTCTTTATTTTATTTTATATACATATTGTATCGGAAATTCCATGCTTGAATAGTGTATTCTAGTTGACTTGAAACAAGTTAAATCACAAAAAGTTAAAGTTATCTTACCCTCGCGAAAAGGTACAGCAAATGTGGTACTCCACCAAGTGTATGCAAGGCTGTTGCGAACCCCCGGCGGCGGTGCACCCTGGGCATGCCTCGCCATAGAACGCGTACTACTTCGGGCACCCCCGTTCCTCCCGACGACCCCCCGGACCCCGAGCCACCCACGCGGCCACCGAATACTGATGAAAATACACTCCCTGTCACTATACAACGACGAATGTGTAATAGACAAAAATAATGGTAGCTCTCGTGCTAATGTCAAATTATTCAACATTAATATATGATTAAGTATGTAGTGCGTAATAAAATAAACTATGCGATTGTAATTATTAGCAGCTTATATGTGTCCAACTGTTGGGCACAGGCCTTGCTGAATGGAAGAAATACTTGCAAATCTTAGGCCATGACTCCACCACTATGACATAATGCGGATTGATTTGTCAAAGCGGAGGCCGTATAAACCGAAAACTTAAGTTACTAACATAATATGTACGTGTAAAAATTATATTTACCGGCAGGTATAGCAATAGTAGACGGGTGATACAAGTTGGCAACGTGCGGCGCGTGCGCAGAAAACGATAGCAGCAGATTATCGTGCAGCTGCCGCATCTCGTTGCCGGGCATGTCATATACCTGACAATTATAGATATTCTAAGATGAACAATTGTGCAAACAAAACCATGGTTCAGGGTTTAATAATACTCAAACGAAATAATTGCGAGTGTTATTAGAAAATTACAGCGTAAGCCCTAATTGTGACACGAGCGGAGTAATAGAAGATATCCATCACTTATTGATGGAGTACGTCTGGAACCAGATGCAGATTTTATTGGTTGAAAGATTAGGTGTACATTGTATTAATATTGGCATTGTGCACAGTATTTTGACTCAACCAGCATATAGTGAGATCAAGTTGTTGTTTAGCCTTATGTACACGCCGCGACCTTAGTATATTCTTATTATGTAGATTAAAGTGTGATAATTTTGTATATGTTTCTATAAGACTGACATATCTTTATAGATAAAAATAAATAGAAATAAAAACCTGTTCCCAGTCGATGTCGGAGTCCAGTATATTCGCTGTTACAACCGATGGGAAATTTGGATATTCCAGTCGAATCTGTGACAGAAAATGAACAATATTTAATTTTAACAGTAGTAATAAACAATATTTTAACAAAACACTTAGGAGAATTTTCATAATACACTATACTACAAGGAAATAGATCATTCAAAATGTCCATAGGTGTTCAGCATATTAAAAAAGAATATATAGCGAGGTAGCTCTTGGCCTTCGTATCAATTGAGGGTATGTGATGATCAGGCTGAAAATTGAAGCGACCTGCATTATTGTTATTGTGGTAGATTTAAGTAAGATGGAAGCTTTTATTAAGAGGCGACTCCCAAAATACAACCGGGTATCTATAGAACTCTATAGTGGTAGCTTCAAGGTACAATATCGCATACCCTGCTTCAACACAGCATACGACAGAAGTAAAACAAGTCACAAAACTATTTTCATTTGTAATTTTGTTATTAAATCTATACTTATATTATTAAGAGGTAAAGTTTGTGAGGTTGTATTTGTTGAGTTCCTCCGTTTTGAAGGCACGTTAAGTCGTTGGTCCGGTTGTTACGGCAACCATTTGCACCCACAAATCCTCATTGGGTTAGCGTAATGTGTTATGGCTCTAACTCCTCTTGTGTTTCTCGCATGTAGAAAGGCCTTTATCTTAAATAGTGCCCAGCAGTGGGAAGTTTTTAGGCGATTAATGTTGAAATTTTAGTGATATATATAAACTATCTATGTATTTAAATTTGACATGTTTGGATAGAGTACAACTCTTTAAAACCAACCTGTATTTAAGAAACCGTCTCTGAAAGTAGAATGTTAACATAGATGTATCATACGTGTGGCGCCAGCGTGGGCGGGTGCGCGGCCAAGTGTAGCGCCAGCGGCCGGGAGATGCGCGCCGAGCGGTACACGCGCACGTCCGCCAGCTGCACGCAGCCCGCGCCCGCGCCCGCGTCCGCGTCCGCGTCCGCCCCCGCCCCCACCCCCGCCACGTCACCCAGCAGCAGGTTGGTGGGCGAAGCCTTGCGCACCAGGACGCCTGCATCCACATTGTGACTGTATCCACTAACTACCAAAAGTTGGTTTTGCTTAAGAGATTTTAACTTAGAAAATTAAGTAAGCAAATCTATCCATTGATAGACAATTGAACCCATCATAAATACTTAAAATTATTGACTTTTTTACCTTGCAAGGGTAGAGATACTGTCTCGTATTCAAATCCATTGACAAACATAGTGACCTGAAAAGTATAAAATAAATTGATTAAAAACAACAAAAGTTGTAAATAAGCATTCAACCCATATAATTACCACATTCTATAGTGTGGTATTTATACTTTCAGGCAATATTGATAAGCCGTATGACCCCCGTGCCCCCCGCCCCCCGCCCCCGCCCCCCGCCCCCGCCCCCCACCTGCACGTGTATGCGCCGGCGCTGCACCCGCTCGACCACGTTGACGGCCAGCTGCGACCAGCGCCGCGGCGGCACGGCACACTCCACGCGGGCCTCCGCCCCAGCAGCGCCACTACCTTCCCCGCGGGACAGCCGATATACTACTGCACCTACGCAACAATATATATCACACAAGAGTTTACCTACCATCAGATATCGAGAGATAAATGCCTACCTCAAACTATGAAAACGAAGTAACAAAATTGTTTTTGGGCCGAAGTACTTTAAAGTTTATCTTATTTACTAAAAAGCTGTATCTGTTAGCTGCTTATACCTGTATTAATGTATTTTTTTTATTGTTTTAATACACTTAAATCTACCGGTACAGGATTGACCTAATGCAGTAGATAGTTATTTAACTTTAAATTAATGACACTATTTTTCAAGAAGAAAGAAAGAAAGCATCCAGCATACGCACCCGTACTAGCGTCGAGCCACATCTCCAGCAGCAGCGCCTCGTTCCCGATGGACAGCACGTGCAGTAGCCACGGCCAGCGACCGCCAGGGTCCAGCGACTCCTCCTGCCACTCGTCCACTTCCTCTGTCGGTAGGCATTCTCACGGTCACAACAAAGAATAAACCTTAACTCCTACGCATAAATTAAGTCGCGATGACAGAGTATTTGTGTGAATGCAGTAATCGTACCGCTACACTTCAATATTAAGTATCCATGCGAACGGTTTCTTCACGATAATGCCAGCCAGGCGCCCCAGCCGCCCTCGACGGCCGTGCGCGTGTGTGTACGTACCGCACGCAGTGTGAGGGGCGGGCGGGGCGGCCCGCAGCCACAGCGCCAGCGAGAAGCCCGCCAGCCAGGCGCCCCAGCCGCCCTCGACGGCCGTGCGCGTGTGTGTACGTACCGCACGCAGTGTGAGGGGCGGGCGGGGCGGCCCGCAGCCACAGCGCCAGCGAGAAGCCCGCCAGCCAGGCGCCCCAGCCGCCCTCGACGGCCGTGCGCGTGTGTGTACGTACCGCACGCAGTGTGAGGGGCGGGCGGGGCGGCCCGCAGCCACAGCGCCAGCGAGAAGCCCGCCAGCCAGGCGCCCCAGCCGCCCTCGACGGCCGTGCGCGTGTGTGTACGTACCGCACGCAGTGTGAGGGGCGGGCGGGGCGGCCCGCAGCCACAGCGCCAGCGAGAAGCCCGCCAGCCAGGCGCCCCAGCCGCCCTCGACGGCCGTGCGCGTGTGTGTACGTACCGCACGCAGTGTGAGGGGCGGGCGGGGCGGCCCGCAGCCACAGCGCCAGCGAGAAGCCCGCCAGCCAGGCGCCCCAGCCGCCCTCGACGGCCGTGCGCGTGTGTGTACGTACCGCACGCAGTGTGAGGGGCGGGCGGGGCGGCCCGCAGCCACAGCGCCAGCGAGAAGCCCGCCAGCCAGGCGCCCCAGCCGCCCTCGACGCCCGTGCGCGCCGCCGACGCGGTCCACGCTGACCGCAAGCCTAAAATCACCATGAAGGTTAGTGATCGCGGACCCATCTGTTGCTTTTTGCTTTCTTCTTCTATAAGAAATAGCATAGGCGATTGACGTCACCGTAGCTTTTCATAAGCTAGGACTCGTTGCGAGCGATAACAATCTACTCATGTAAGTCTGTCGCTCTAAGTCGTCGACGTGCGCGGCGCATATTACATTGTAATATACGCAATTACCACTACAACAAGATTCATTTTGTGTTTTTAAAATTAATTAAAGTAAAACAAAGAGCATACTATCACAAACACAGAACACGTACATGCGAACACTTGTGCCATAAACTTTCTATCTTTCTATATTATTATTAATTATTATTTCTATATTAATTTTCAAACTAATATTTACAATGTGCAAATGCCTTTGCCTTATGATTTTTAACACAATGAACATTTTCATACTATACATGTATACTCATATGAGGAATTATTTTTAAATTATTTTAAATTTCGAAGAAACGTTTGAGTATCTACTTTATATCTCTGTTAAAGCACTGGTAACTCTAATCCATATATCTTGAAGCTCCCCGACCCTAAATGTACATACCAGCTTTGGTGTGCGCGTCTATAAGTCGCGTCGCGTAGGCCTCCGCCTGGTGGCTGGGGGCTGACACCGCGCTTGTCACCGGGGCCTCAGCCTCCGCCGACACCGAGGGCGCGTACTCTGGCCGATAATTCATATACCCTTATATTGTCAAAGAATAATGGTAATCACCTTATCACACATCAATAGTTCTTACAACCAGCCAAGGTAGAGCTACTGCCTTGACGTACCCATTGGCTGATACCTGCTACTTACACGCCAGCCATGAGTAACACATTTCATCAAGATCGTATTTATTTCTTTACTGTTGTTATAATAATTAGTCATACTGCATTATCTGTCAATGATGGTATTGTCATATCATCACGTATAAAAAATACAAATCTTACTCATCCTATCCATCAATTTTTTTTCTGAAACTGCTATTATATCATCAAATATAATAACAGAACTCTCAAAATAAGTAAATCTATAATGCCCCTTAGTTCTTAGAATCCTAAGTACAAATCTCATTTAAGTTGTATTTTTGTCGTGTTAATGTTAATGACAACTATGAAATGATACAAAAATGAGAATGAAATAAT
The DNA here is from genome assembly GCA_943193645.1 of Acentria ephemerella. Classification (NCBI taxonomy): domain Eukaryota; kingdom Metazoa; phylum Arthropoda; class Insecta; order Lepidoptera; family Crambidae; genus Acentria; species Acentria ephemerella. The sequence continues at coordinate 341,783 of OW971881.1, forward strand.
TAATAATGAAAAAAATGGGTCTACAGATGAATGTATGAAAATGACATACTGAAAAATATCACGTAAGTAACTAATCAATACCGAATAATGTATTCCATATATGGCACTACATAACGATCCTTTTGGTATGAAATTACACCAATTTCACAAAAAAATTACACTTTAACATAATATACGAAATAAAATATACAGCACCCAACCGACCCGCCATTACGCGCCAAAACTGCTGATACTGGAAGCTGTACGATAGAATTCTATAGATAGCCGGACTGTTTTCAAAGAATGTAGACCTGTTGGATAGTGAGATTGAGGAGATTGAACTAGATTTATTTAGGTAGCCGCTTTGATAGTTACCGTAACGGTCGTTATCGCTATGAATAGGGAAGGAGAGTATAAAGTCTGGCGTGTTGGGCTCGGCGTGGGCGGCGTCGACGAGCCGCTGCAGCGCGGCCAGCAGCGCGGCCAGCGGCGGGCGCGCGGCCAGGAGCAGCCGCAGGAAGGCGGCCAGCTCGCGCGGCTCCAGCGCGCGCGCGCCCAGCTCCTGGAACACCTCCAGCACGCTGCGCTGCAGCTCTGCCGGCCCAGCGACATGCATTCACAGAAAAAACATTTTAACAATGTGGCCCACCCCACCCCTTCATTATTAGAATGTGGTCGTGACTACTCGTCAACTATCTTACATGTCCCAACTAATAAATATACACCTCGCTGCTGCGCTCAGGCCTTCCTAAATGAGGAGTTTGGACCATAACACCCTAACCGTAGCCCAATGTGGTTTGATGGCTGAAAGCAGTTACCATAAAAACCGTTTGTGTTTAATTATACTACTATTGATACGCGCCCCTCTACCTTTCGATGCCACTTTTCCCATATATGGGGCTGCTGGAAGAGATTTCTTATAGAAATAAGCAGTACCTTTGTACAATTCTCTGATATACTGCTGTCCTTTTAATGGTCTTTGTGCGTACATAAATTGTTAAATAAATAAATAATAAACCTATATTCCGGTCTCATATATTAATATTACATAACAATAGGAGACACCATTCCCTAACATTGCTCCGCAAAGGATCCAAAAGAAAATTAATGTTTTCAATATAAATAATATATTTTAACTACATATTTCAATGACATTTAAAATTGCTATTGTATTAAAAAGACATCTGAATTTGATTATAAAAAAATATTTATCATAATGTTACACTGATATACAGTGTGTCCAACAAAGATTAAACACTCAATACAAAACATAGACGGTTCATGAAAATCAATATGAAGGAGAAATCGTCTTATACTATTTCTTTTACATTGGTATTGACATTGTGACATTGTGAGCTAGAAAGCTTGACCACTTAATTTTGTTTTCCTCACGTTCTAATCTCCATGATGATAGCACTCACCGTGCAGCCGCGACGATTGCATAGTTAGCAGACGAGCCGGCCGCGGCGCTAGTAGACGGCGCAGCAGTGGTACCGCGGGGGGGTCGGGGCTCGCGGGGGGCTCGGGAGGCGCGGCTGTGCGCCGGAGTCGCGCCGCGCACGAGCGGGCGATGCTCGCCGCCGTGCTCGCCGACAACCATGTCTGCTCTGACACGGGCTCAGAGCCCTCCACCGCATCCATTACTCTGTAACATAAGTACGTGGAATCTCATGTCTTTTACGAGTTTACCGCTATTTGAAACCAAACAAAATAATGTTTTTGGAAGACAAAAGAATTGATCTGATAGAAAAAAATCTTTTAAAGACCATCTCAAGAAAACGTAGAAATTGGATAGAAGTGCCAGCCGCTTCAATTTAAGCAGAATGAAAGATAGTTGGAAGGTCTATGTAGTAAAATAAAATTATATATTTTTAATTTTACTTTCCATTACATCCAGTTACATACATACATTTACATACATTATAAATACTTGCTTTTTCAATGAAGAATAAAATAAATAAATCCAATTTAAAAATATATTTAATTAAAACTTATTTTTTTAAAGAAAAAAATTTATTGAGTAGCAAGAATGTTGGCGACTAACTTGTTGATGATCTGCGTGAGCACGTCGAGGACGATGGCGCACAGCTCGGGGTGCGCGGCGGGGGCGGGGGCGGTGGCGGCGGCGGGGGGGCTCAGCTGGCCGGCACGCGGGGGGGCCTCGCCCAGCGCACACGCGATGCCCGCCGCTGAGACAAAGTACACAATTCAATTTATTACATTTTAAGGATTTTAGACACCTTTTCAACCAAACTTCCAAAAAGAAGGTTTTAGTGTATGTATTTTTTGTCTATATGTTCACCAATTTCTCCTTCAAATGTGGGGCGATATTCAAAGTTATTTTTTATTCGATAGTGTTTATTCCTGAGGTGGTCTCATTGCCGCCAGATCAGGATCTGATGATGGGATCCCAAGGAACAAAAATAAAAGTAGCATACATCAATCAGTGAAGCGATGGGCAACTCGACAATACTGACAATCACCCATCTGACATTGACCTCATAAACTTACAACTCAAAACTGTGTAAAAAGCTATATATAATATATATAATTATTTAGCCCAAAAATAATTGTATTTATCACACAAACCACTGCCCCAACCGGGACTCAATACCGAGATCCCTAGCAGAGTAGCCACACTCCACGACCCAGCCGTCAGGGTAGTAAAGGTTCCACACATTTTTGGATTAAAGTTTTAATCGGGTTTCCTTACACTGGGCTACTTCCTACACTAAAGGTTGTGTTGGTTTCAATTAATAAAATACCAATTCTTTTAAAGGTGTTCAGAGTTAAATAAAATTAATAAGCAACTATTTAAATGTCCTAATTAATTCTTATATAATGTCATTCCTGTTGGCGTCAATTATAATTGTTTCATTCAATTTAAAAAAACTTACCAAAGGAACTGTCGCTTATTGAGAATTTTCTTGATTTTTGTGACACCATTTCTAGGACTCCTATTTCTACATCCGCCTGAAATTTAAAATAGTAAAGCATTAATGTATTTGATAAATTTATCATTCACACACACTGGTATTCCCACCTTCATACGACATCATTAAAAGAGGCGTACGACATCATTAAAAGAGGCGTGAAAAGGTACTTTTTAGGCCGGCGAGGTGGATGTGGCTAGAGCAGCATGTCGCATGTTGCACTAGCTATCTTCACATATGAACTTCTCTACTGCTTATCACCAGGTGGTGTCAGTCATTTGCTGTGGTATCTATTAAAAAAAATAGACTTTGACTTAACGACTTGGGGCATACTACCTCATAGCCGTCGTCGGGCCTGATGGCGGCGACGTCGCTATGCTCGCTGGCGTAGGGGCCCGACACGCTGTCCTCGCTCGACGAGCACGCGTCCGAACTGTCCGAAGCGCACACTAGTGGCGGCACCTGGACACGACTAGATGTGTTATTTGTTGTACAATGAGGCACCGAATTAAGTCACTATATACTTTCATCGATTCTTAATAAAGGCACAAATAAGTGCCTTGATTTTTAAAAGTATTTATCGATTCATAAATCGGTTAAATGGCGTCAGGACACTGGTAATAAGGAGAAACATCTTCATCGACAGTCTGCAGTGTAATCAGAGATGAAATCGAAACAAGCGCCAAAATGTGTCCATAATTTGAATTTCAGTGATTGATGTTTATTAAATATTGCTAGTAATTATGAAATAGGAATGGGGTTGGTATAGTACCACGTTACACATAAAAATTATTGTTAATAGAATACTGGAATAAGTTAGAGGAATAAAAAAAAATATATTTATAAAATTACGTAAAGGGAGGTACAAATCATTCTGTGTTTCCCGCGTTATTCTCAGAACAAGACACCTTGGTAAATTTACGAACAGATGGTTTAGATTGAAGTTCGAATAGTGTTTATATATATACCTAATATATATTTTACTGATACATATTTACCTAAACAATAAATATACAGTACCATTTTAACAACGCACCAATATTAATTGGCTTATTTTTACTCACAGTATGAACCATTTTCTTCAGGATTAAAACAATTATGTATGTCACTAACAAAAAATAAAAACTGTGATTTATAACACCATTACTATAATCTATGTCACACACCATCTGGGATACACACTGATAATAAAATATATATTTAATAGATCTAAGGTGAAGAGTTCTCTTGCCCGTGTGCCGGTGTATAACGACGCGCGTGAGCAACCTAATACGTACTAGCGAGCGGGTGACGGCATAGAATAAGTAACTGTAGAATGGCTAACTTTAATTAATATGTTTTTTTCACACTCACCTATTATCCAGCCCTAATTACAGTTATGGATTATTGACTTATATCACATGTTATAATATGTCAAAACTTTCAAGCAAAACTATCAAAAGATCTATGATCAACACCGCCATCATAGTAGGTATCATTGTCGCTTTAAAATTGGTGAGTAAATAAACTTATTTAAGTTACAACGAATACTCTAAAGCTTAAATTCTGATGCCATCTTTTAAATGTTGTGTATTTCCAAAGTCAAAAATTATTTTTTATTGACAAATTACACACTTAAATTAATTTGTTGAGTCACAGAGAAATTCGAACATCGAGACAATTTGAAGTTAATGTTCCTTGATTTTACGGTTCACATTTTTAAATTTAAACAACAAATAACTACCACTTGGTAATATGAGTTTTCACAATGTCACCTAACAAATTCCAAACCTGGTGTCAAGGAATTGTCTACGGCTTACTTCGTTACGTCACTTGCTAAGGATTTCAAAGGACCAACAGAAGAACCCATCCGGCACCAACCATCGCCAGGGTTCTTCAAAAAGTTGTGTTAACGGTTATTTAAATTAAATCTTACTTAGTAAGATCAAAAACGACCCTTCTATGTGTTTTTTATAGTCTACAGCGATCGACTGCATTTATATGGATTCCTAAACGAGATTTAATAGTTCATTATCAAACATGGTTAGTAATTAGTGTATGTTGGTATTACTACGACTTGTGCAACACTTCGTATATTTTGAAAACTATTTGATTAGATTTCTAACTGTTTAGTAACTGATCAATTGTTTTAATATTTTTATCATTAGTATCGTTATGTAACATTTTTATTCTTCGGCATTTAATACTACATTATACACCTAAGTCTGTTTTTACACGGTCTTTTTGTACACGGTTTTGATATAACACGGTTTGAAAATTGAATATGTAACTGATGACGACAGCAATTAAATTTATGTTGTTGTATTTATGATTATCACTTATTCTATTTTATTTTATTTTTTACCTTAAAAATTGAATAACCTATTCTTTTCGTTCACAACATAGTTTTTTAGTTCCTGAACTTGCCATACATTTAATTTATATTACTTTTAAGATTAGAGTGCATATCTTTTTTATCATTAATTATTATGCTTGTGAAAATAAGCATTATATATTTGATTTAATAAAATAAACATGAATTCTTGTTCTTAAAAATTCTTGTTTTTCTCTAATTTTAATAGGTTTTAGAGATTAGGAACAAATCACCCATTTTTGTATAAGATCAATGTCTTTTTTTACACGGCTTCTTCTGGAACCAATCTACCGTGTAAAAACAGACTTAGGTGTAATTATATTTCATCTGTCTAGTTTATAGTATAATGTAACCAAATATATTATTGCTAGTCAAAATATAAATCGAAATGAATAGGAAGCAGCGTGTCGACCGCATTCAAGCAAACTGGTTTGAAGAACATAGTGTTGCTCGTGTCATTCCAATAATGGACATTTTATCTATTCAAAATAATTTAGAGTGCAAGCGAGAGTACTGATTATAGCATTATAGCAACTTGTAGCACGGCTCGATTTTAAACACTGGCGACCACATTCATAAAGACGAATATTCAACGTTGATATGCCGCTCGGTAAGGATCAGAATGTCAGAAATACCGATGATATGAATGTTGTACCTTGACTGGGCGCGGTGTCGGCAGGGCGTCCGCCGCGCTGTCGGGCGCCGCCGCCACTCGCACTAGCGCCTCGCACAGCGGCTGTAGCCCCGCCGCAGGCACCGGCCCGCCGGGAGCACACAGCGCCGCACGCACCACCTTACAGCTCGTCTGCTTTGAACGGCCTGATGTTACGTCTATACCACAAAATGTCAGGATAGAATACTGCTTTAGAAAACAAGAGACTATTGAATACGTAAGAATATTTTAAAATATATATTTTATTTAACTTTAACAATTCAAAGTTCACTGTTTTATTTAAACTCATTTGTAATATGTTAACATAGTAAATTTGAGCGTTCCACATCACTAGAGATCACGTTTGCTTGAAATTCGATCTAGCGTGAAATGTCCAGTTATGCCGGTAAACGATATGAGTAAGATAGCGAACGCGATATGTTTATTAAAAAGCGATGAGCATATTAAACTTTAAAATCAAAGCTTTAAAGTTCGAAGTAATTTTAATCGAAACGAGCATTCTGTTGTAGTTTTTTTGCAGTCATTATTGCTACTTGCCGCAGATGGCCACCGGGTTTTAAGGCAAGAAGGTTATCCTCTTTGCCTCGTCTACTTATAAATTATAAGTATCAGTATTATGAGATTTAATTTTAGTATACATCAATTCAAATACTTTAAAGTAATCTATGCCGATAAATGAGAAGATAACTTTAATTTGTAAATGAAACTTGATTTGAATGGTATCATACAGAGTGGACGGTGTTAGTTACCAGAGACCGCGAAGTGCACGGTGAGCAGCGCCTCCACGAGCGCGACGAGCGGGCCGAGGTGCGCGGGCGCGGCGTGGCGGCCGCACAGCTGCGCCAGCGCCAGCTTGAGCAGCGCGAACGAGTCCGCGAACACCGGGTGTCGGGCCACGTGCGCACGGAACACCGGCGCGCGCACGCACAGCGCCGCGCAACTCTTCCAAAACGTGCACACGTTCTTCAACACCTCGATATAATCCTCCACGCTCTCCTCCTCTACCTCGCGCCCACTCCTCTCGTTGCCCTTTATGTCCTTTGGTGTCGACGTCTCCCTTAAACATTCTGAAGTTTCCTTCGGCCAGAGACCGAGCATATCCCTCTCCTTAGTCAGATCGCATAACTCTTCGAACTCGTCGACCGGCAATTTCGACTTGTATATCTTGTAAAACTTTTCAGTCATATCGAACAAGGATTTGAAAAGCATCTGCACCGAGGCTAGCGAACTCATCTCTCTGCTCGACGGTATTTCTGAGTTTTCTTTGACTAATTTCAATATTTCCACGGTGATCGCTATTTCGAGGATAGAACAACATTGGTTCGCGAATTCTGTCATAGACACCAACTCGAGGACGTAGCTTAATCCGCCTTTCTGTATGAACTGTTCAGCAAACGAGACGGTATTCAGAAGACTCGCAAAGATATTCAGGCAAGATGCGGTTAAGAAGAATGCGGAATCTTCTAATCTTATCATGTACCTGTGTTTGGCTACAATAAATGTTGGGTAAATGACGCTAAATAGGAGCTCGTACTTCATCTCCATTCGACACTTGGGCGTCACCCGGAGCAAGTGGCTTACCGTGGCGTGCAGCACGTTGTTGTGGTTGTCTAACTGAAGTAACGAATTGTAATGAATAAGAAATGACCATGTACTTTTTCTCTCCAAAGGGTTGACACCATGGGGGCAGTATTTTTTCAGAGTTTCACGTTTGTCTTCATCGTATGGCTCGCAGATGGAGCACGGTAGCTGATCAGTTACTTTTGGCAGAAGTATGTTTGCTCCAAGTTCACCGTAGACTGTATACTCTAGGAGTTGGAGGCAGGAGGTGGAAACGCTGTGGTGCGTAAGCATGAGGCGGACGATACTCTCCATAAGCACGCCGGGCGCGAAACAGCAGCACACGCCGCAGTGTAACATAACTTTCAATAACTTATTACGAAGCGCCGGCTCCGCTGCAACTTGTTCGTCGGCCACGACTGAGGTCAACGTTCCGTATAAAATAGAAACGCAACAACTCGCCGATAATGGCATCCCAGTACTCGCCTCGCCAAGTATGTCATGGTGGTGGTGCATTCCCGCCACCACTCTGTGTCGGCACATTTTATGTCTGTTCCTAGGACACGCTGCGGAGTGTATGACTTCGCTCCGGACACGTTTCATGCCACTTATAAGTCTGCCTATAGACTCTATCAGCTTTTTAATTGAAACTACAGTATCATTCTTACTTATACCGGGTATTCTGATCATGAGTTCTACGCAATCTCTCAATAAACCGCCCTTTAAACACTCGGCGTAGAGTTTAAATTGGTCTGTAAATTCCCTTAGTTTATCTACGCTCCGACACTGCATGAGTAGACAATGGAAGAAAGCGGTTATGGAGTAAGCTATACCGAACACAAATTTGAGCAAGTTTTCTGATTCAGTCTTACAAGGAGTGTCCGTTTCTTTGGCACGTTTCTGGCTATCACTTTTCGTTTGGTACTTGTTGCTTGACTTGCGAATGACATCTTCCAGCAATCGCAGCAGCATTGGCAGTATACCGTTATTTATTAATTTGGCACACAAATCGGAATGTATCAGTACTTTATCTAGAGACACTATCAGTAGCTCGGTTAGAGCGACCTTTATTCTGGACACTTCGCGAGAGTTGTGTTGTTCGGGCTGGCCTGGAACGGAGCCGAACTGTAGCGAGCAGAGATTGCGTAACGTAAAGTTAATGCACTGCATGGATATTTGGGACCCTTCGGAGCCTGATAAACTGCTCTCTGCCTTGCATAGCTCTTGTAGCAAGTCTGTTATTAACAAGAGAAATTCGAATGAAGAGATTTCTTTATTGATAAGTTCCCTTTGTTTGTCAGTCATGTAGTCATCGGCTTTAGGCTTGTTCTTGCGTGGTGTACTGTATGTCTCCCCGTAGGAAGTTTCAGGGTAATCACTAGAGGACCGTAAAGGCGTGTTGTCGTATTCTAAATCATCTTTTGGCCGTGAAACTTTTACCGTCATTGACTTGTTAATGTCTTGTAAATCGTCGTTAGACTCTGCTGATTCTGAAGTTAGATCTTTTAATAAGTTTCTTTTTGATTTTTCTATAGAGTCTATCTTTGATACACCACCGTGCCTCGATCTGGTGCAAAAAATACAGTAGGAAGTTTAATTAGAATTTATTATCTAGCCCAAATTAAGCATCATTAATTAAGAGCTTGTGTTGTGGTTACTAGATAACCGAGAAATATAGATAACATGTGTATGAATATAAAAAATATACTAAATAAACATACAAACATCCATGATTCTTGAATAAATTCGTACTCATCATACAAATACATGCCCTTACCGGTATTCAAAATAGTTATTTGTTAAATAAATTATAATATATTTTTAATTTAGTATAATGCCTTATATTTATTAAAATGAGTAATACTTTTCTATCATAGCATTATAGTACGTTTAGTTTCAGTTTTTTATAGACGCGTTCATAATTTAATTAGTATTGTAGATCTTACAGGGGTTAAAAGTAAAAAATTATACATAGATCAATAGTTATTTATTCACCTGTTGTATAATAAGAGGTATTAATACACAAATATGGGAGATAATAGTAGCACATGGCTGCTTAATAAACAGTTTCATACAACACTTTATCTACGTCCATTGTATGAATCCTCTTTAAAAGGTTTTAAGAACTTAAAATTCAATAAAAGATTAATAACTATACAAATAAATAATAATTGATTGCAGTAACAATTTACATTTTGTGTGCAATTAATAAAATTCACTTGAATATTTTTTACTATTACGACTCTGTGATAGCGAAAAACGAGTGAATAACAATGTTCTTTTCAAATTGAAACAGATACCATGAATCTAGTATTAAGAATGTGGCTGCCTGATGAGTTAACCCTTTGCGCGGAAGGGATCGAAAAAGCAAAGGAGTGACATTATTTAATTTATTTATTTATTGGAACAAAAATAGGCATACATAAAAAAGTAAACGATAATGGCTACATTAGTTTAAAATAAAACTGTGTCGCAGACATTAACGCCCACATCCAGTAAAAAGAATACAGAGTCCCAGCATCAAAGTTTGCACATTTTATAAACAACTTATGAGAAAACATAAAATAAAAATAGTAAGTGTAAGAGTGAGCCTGTGAAGTATGGATTATTAAGTGTATACATGTGTGTGCGCGTGCGTGTGTGCGTGTGCGTGCGTGTGTGTGTGCGCGCGTGCGTGCGTGTGTGCGTGTGTGTGTGTGTGCGTGTGTGCGTGTGTGTGTGTGTGCGTGTGTGTGTGTGTGTGCGTGTGTGTGTGTGTGAAGGAGTAAAATACTTTATAAGCAACTACTGAAGAACTCTTCGGTATCATTGTAGGTCAAACCTTTAAGCCAATCAGCAGTGTGAGATTTACAGTCACGTAATGTCATTGGGTAGATGTTTAAAATTTTGTTGATCTTATTATAAATCACCGAACCTATATAATGAATGTACACCGTTGTATTATTCGTTTGGATGATATTATCGTTACTAGGACATTGGTTGTTTTAATGTGAGCAGTAAGCTAATTGTCCTAGACTCTTTTATATACGATTTAAAGCTTTAATATTTTGAGTAACTATTTTGGCTGAAGAAGCTTTGGTGAAACATAGTTATTTAAGAATTTTTTTTGAATACACTGTTTTTTTATTCTATATAATAATAATATAATTTAGACATACCTTCCAGTGCTAGAGCCTCTTTCTGATGTTTCTCCAGTTTTGACTTTGGATCCAGGACTATTGATTGATCTAGGTTTCTGTTTGGACCAAATCCTATAAAAAATTATCATATTACATTTATTGAAGAATGTGTCCTTGAAACAATAACTATACTCAAAAGTTTTCAATTAATGTTTCTTTTTTAAAAAAAAGAGTAAAATAAGTATAAGAATATTATCATATTCACTGCAACATGTCTACAGTATAAAATGGATATGTTTGGATAGTAATTAAAAGTTTAGTTGTAAGGTAAATCCCCTGTCACTAAATCATCGTGTTTAGAGAGCCAAGAACCCGGCGCAAGCAATATTCTCAACATCATGCACTGAGTTACATTTTGAATTATTGACTAAGGATTATATTTCTTACAAAATGGCATTATTCCTTTAAGCAATCAAATTTTAATATTGGACATATTGAATATTATATTTGAAGCACTCGTGTGTGACTTTCGTGTAATAAACTCCACCAGAGAATAAGCAGCAATTTCATTTTGGACTACCTGGTTGAGAACAACTGGTGTATAGGCGTGGTGCGAGGTGAGGGATGTGGTCTGTTGTGCTCGGGGCCAGGGGCCACGCTCAGCTCGCCGAACACCCATATGAGCACCGAGCTTAGTTGACGGCAGCAGGACAGGCCCTGCGAAGAGATTATACACAACACAAGGACTCAAGTCATATTTTTAGCTGATGCGTTTTAGCTGGATTTTTTATTGCATCATCACATAAAAATACTCGAAACGAATTCGATGTCTATGTATTGTTTAAAATTTTGTTAACGTCATAGACGTTTTGATTTTTTCCAAACACCCCCAACATACTACTTCTAAGAATTTATGGAAAATAACAAAAAAAAATTGGATCTGTATTATAACTTCACCACAGTCAACTTACAAGAAATCGTTAAAATATTTCAGTAACACTTCTAAAAACGTTCAAAAAGAATGCTAAGTTTGACAATCGGCAAGTAAAACACATTTTTTGTGCCAAATATTGCCAAACTGATGAAGTTAAGTGGAAGCTACGCATGGCCTAAAAACGAATCTCTTTGGGCTGTGCTACCTCAATTCTGAAGACATAAGGCTGCTTTCTCCATGCGACTTAGTGGTTTCATAAACATTATCACAAAAATCACTTGATACTGCATATACATTCTAGAGACAAGAGATGTTAATACCTCCCATACTCTGATTTTACACTACTTGTTGAGAATTTAATTACTTTCTATGCATTTATTAACACTTAAATAGGTTTCTCACCTCAACTCCTATTGACTTGAGCATAGCGAGGCATTTCCACGCGACGCCGCCCAGTAGGTATTTGCGTAGAATCTCTGCTGACGTCTGGCTGTTGTGCCTCGTGAACAAGCTTGTCGGCTGCTCTCGGGACTCATCGGGTTTTGTCTCTGTTTCTAATGTAATATTATTTATTATTATTTTTAATACAACAGCTGAATGCCCAATTAAGATATATCTATCATAGTCATACCTGAGCCCACAGTCTCCGGGCTATGGTCCGGCTTCAGCGCGGCCGCGTCCAGCGCGGGCAGTGGTAGCGCCGTGGCCAGATGGCTCATGGACGAGGTCACACGATGTAGCCCACACAAGAGCTCGCATCCTACCAGCGTCACCACGCCACTCACGGGACTGTCACCGATATAATTAATTGACGACGATTTATTGATGATGTAAGATTATGTAGGAATAATTATACAGGCAACTTAATTGGAAAAAATATTTCTAACTGTACCTACTATTTATTAAAATGTTAATCGTGTTTTATTTTATAAATATAGTACAATACTATATATAACAGTTGGCAACCCTAGCGGTGAAATCATAATATCCTAATATTCAGTGCTTAGGAAGACAGATTAAGCCGTTGATCTTGGTTGTCAAGGCAACAACTGTATGTGTATATATATCACATTATGCAATGGAATAATTAAGGTAAGTTTTATAGTATTGGTAGGCTTTTGATGAACTTGCTCTGACATTACTATTCGAACCTTACTTATAACAATTGCATGAGCTTTATTGGGCGATACGAGGTTGTACGGTAATTATTAAATCATTTTGTTGTAAAATTCCATGAAACTTTAGTAGAATTTTTCTTGCATTCTATGTTGTTCTCTTACCAAAATCCAATTAACTGTTTCGGATTAGCACCTTCATTCACACGAATCAGAAACTCTGCCAAAAACAAGTCAAGCCATGTCGTTTTCTGTGAAATACGACATTCATTAAATATATCTTTAGCTGTTATTAAATAATAGTATCGTAAATTGTACTATCGATGTGAACTTAATAATATTCCTTACTTCATATGTGCCAGTCTCAGACTTGAAGAAATGGTCCCAGTACACCTTGAGAGAATCTGGTTCTTCTTCCGAGTCCATAGCCTATCTTGGCCTGTGACAATGTGCAGAATAATATGAGTTAAATATAGTTATCATAAAGTGAGGTTGATGTATACTCTAAAGATTATCGTAATGTACCGTATATCAAATGCGTTTAACATGTCATCTGTACATATTGCCGGTCTCTTGTCAACAGAAAATAGTAAACTATAAGATATTCCATCAATAGTTGTAAAACTTTAAAATTGCACTAATAATTCTAAGAACGCAAACAAAAATTTATAAATTCTACAAATGCGTTATGAAAGAAAGAGACAACTCGAAGTTTCTAGGTATATCCATCCTGTGCCACCAGTTATCATAGGTCGTATCTCTGATTGTTGCAGTTCGCTTTTGGATACAATAATCATCCTACACTTTTGGTGTCTCAGGCATATCTAACGATTTAAATCAAGGATTCCCAAAGTGTTTGATATCGACTCCTGGTAATTTATTTTACAACTCATCGTTTTTTACAACTTCTGCTGATAAGTAAACAAGGTTCTTAACAAATGAGTAGAACATACACATAACCCGTTAAACTAGTCTTTAATTACTTTTTTCTCACCTTATTATTAAAAAAGAACACATGCGATCAAATATCTAGAAAGTACTGGTAATTTATTTTATTTCTACATATCAACCGTGAGACATAGGCCTCCCGCGTCCTCTACCAGATCGTCGGTCCACCTTATTCTCATTTTAGATCTCTATGATACAACATGGAGGCACAAAGAACATAGAAATATGAATATTATTAAGACTATCATGCTTTCTCTCATGTCAGAAGCCCTGTGCCCACAGTGGGTCGTATATTGTTGATGATGATGATCATTATTATTATTGGAATATTTAATTAAATTTATCTATTACTCTTCAGTACAATCTATTCTATTTTACTAGCTCTATGCACTCGCAGATGTACACTATGTCAGGCAACATACATACATAAAGTCATACTACGTAAACATCTGCAACTACCATACAGCTTACAAACTACGACGAATAATCATGATGAGACGCAGGGTATTTTAAATAGTTTTCTATAAGATCTAAAATATGCACACACACACACATGCACACACACACGCACACGTACACACACACGCACACACACACGCGCACAAACTAGTAATACTAGTTTAATTAATTTTTTAGTATAATAGTGGCTATTGTAATATTATAGATGTTATAATACGCACAATTTTATAAATGGGAGGTGGGCGTTATTGACAGTGACACAGTTAATGTGACAATTTAACTAATGCGGACATTATCGTATTTACATGACACATTTTGTTAAAGATGTAATAAAATATTTTGATTTGATTTATCAATAAATTATTTGTCACTAAGTAGTTTTAAAGTTACATGCTGCTTTAAACGATAGATAATCAGTTGACATGTGGGTCTTCAAAGCTTGATCTTAGAGAGTTACACCAAACACGAATTAGAGATTGTTGACACATTGTTTACATAACGATTAGTCAATAATGAGGGCGCCATACTTGCCTTACAAATCCCTTGAACAAAAAATATATTAATTAAGTATAACATTTGATTAATTTAAACATTTATATCAAATCAAAACCCAACCTAAAGATACCAATAATCAAATAAGTATTTAGTTGTTGCAAAACCGTATGTAACCATCGTAAACCACACATCTACTAACCAAACATAACCACCTATTCTGTTTCTGTTCATATTGTTATAAGCCAATTAATGTTTATATTATTATAGGTAAATTTTAAGCTTTTATTTAGTATTTATAGCTATCTATCAAACGTAATCTAAAGTAACGGTGTAGAAATGACAGTTTTGAATAAGAACGTCAGTTAGCCTATTTTCTATACTAAATTACAAATTTTAGCATTACTTCAGTATTTTATTTACAACCATCCCTGAATGAAAGCGAACAAATAAAGACCAAATTATTTAAATCGGTTCAACCCTTTTTGAGTTTTATCGAAACTAACTAACAGCTATTCATATTTATACATAAAAATAGTATTAATATTGATATTATATTGTAATTAATATGATGACCTATCGATGTTATTTTGGCCGTTCATTTTAACACATTGATCCGGCGATGCCGGTTGATTGGGAGCTGATAGCAATATATTTTGATATACATAAATAATATCTGTGAGAGTTTTGGGGAACAAAACGCTTATGGGCCTTTGATCAAGGAACAATTATAAATGTGTGATGAAGTTACGTATATGTACAGTTTCGCGTGAACAATGGAACACTGGAACATGTGGAATCAATTGTGTCGGGTCCACCCAATACAGTAGACATGTTTATTGAAGGTTAAATGTATCAAATACTTTCTCTTTAATTACGAATAGGTATCTCTAAGCAAGTCATGTTGCGAGTTGAACATAAAAAGGAAGTAACTAGTTATTGCTGATAGATTGCTCAAATATTGGCGCAAAATTAATTAACATGAAGTTTGGTTTCCATTTAAAGGTGCGGACAAAATGAATACCAGTTTACGAGTTCCGAGGCTTGTTTAGTTTTTTTTTTTAATTCTTACGGGCTTTCATCTCATCTAAGTGAAGATAAGGCCGAAGATAGAAGGGAACTATACCCGGATTCCATAACCACACAGGAAGTGTCTATACATTATGAGTATTTTATTATTTTTCGAGCATATTTTAGATAAATTTAAAAGTTATATTAATTTTGCAAATGTCAACAATTTATCATTTTTGTATTAAGTACATATTAGGTACACATAGTACTATAAATAGGTAGGTAATAATTTATTTGAAAATAAACAGTAACGGACGGTTAGTATTTTAAAGTCTAAAATCTGCAACTATATGATATCGCTGGAAATATTAACAAAGCAATACGCAATAACATAAAGTATGTATCTCATACTTAATGTTATTGCTAGTTATTTACTATACTATATGTACCTACGTAAAGATCTGGCACTCAAGAGTGACGGCGATTACACCGTCTTTTTGCGTTTTAAGTCGTACTGCGAGCTGATATTAAGCTACACGATGGTAACTTCGGGAATGCATAACATTCGTTTGTGCAAGCGCCAAGCACAGAGCCGATAACGTATGGACGCGCACGTTGTCTCCCGAGCGGGTGGCGACTGCGGCGGGAAGCCTTATCGACGGTCATTATTTAATGGATAGTAAGAAGACTACAGATAATTCTGACTGTTTAGCAATGTTATCTTTAGATGTGGTACACTCTCGCGTACTTAGTTACGAAATTAGTTTAATTTACAATTGTATTGATAATAACGGAAATTAAAATTTTCCAATTATATATCCATTTTAATGTTGTTTTTTGTTTTTCTTATAATCAATAACTTAGTTTAACTTCTTCCTTTTCCTTTAAATTCAGTAAATGGCTTCCATTTAGTTTTGATGTACCATGAACTTTATTATCATAACAAGGCCACATAAAAACAACCTGTGAGATGTTTAAAGCTCTCGGTGAAAACACTGATGAATTGCTACTTTTAATATTCTTAAATAGATTTAAATTCCACAAAAGCTTTTAACAATAATTTCAACATGTAACCTAAGTTTTATTCCCATATTATTATGTTAAAAATCAGCACTGTACAATGAGCACCAAATTACTGATATTAAAGACAGGGTCCAATTATCTTGACATTCACAATACTCTTGTTCTCACTAAATGTAGGTAGCTGTATGAAAATGAAATAAATTTTCTTTATATACTATATTAATTCTGTTTTATGTCAAACTTTTATCTCATAATATTATATATAACTTATAATAATATAAAAAATGCATATCTTTTTCTCTCAAAACAAGGATGACACTAGACTATACAAGACAATAAAGTATGAATTATAATTGATAGACTTCTTGAATGCCTTTACCCAAGGGGCACAGATTGGTTAAATAAAAACAATAAACAATATAATTAACTAAAAACATATTGATGAGAAAATAAAATATTAAATAAAACTTTAAAAAACATATATATTGGGATAAAGATCTAAAAGATTTTAACAACTCACATTTCTAAAAAAATAGTAATAATTTAAACCATACTTATCTATTGAGCCACTATAGTCCCAGAAATATCCACTTTAGTCCCATAAATATTGATTTGTTAATTTTTTATTTGATCTCCTACAAATTCTAAATAGTAAAAACTTGAACTCTATTTAAAAAAAAAGGTCTAAAATATATTTCGAATAATGTATTAATTTGGGCAACCAATAGCAATTAAATTGTGCTTTTTGTGCTTGCAAATTTGCAAGTTCATTAAATTACATTTATTTACCTAATATATGTCTGCTTGGCTAGGGGTATTATGACATTATAGCCGGACACGTTTATTAAAGAAAAATAAGATGTGCCATAATAATTTAATACAAAAAAACTAATTTTAATGTTTTAGCGATACCGTATATTATGATATAAAAGTTTACCACTTACCTTACTTTGCGAACTTTTAAGAAAACAAATTAACACTAGGTTTTCTATTATAATTGTAAAGTGTAAAAATATTCTGAACTACTTGAAATAAATTCTACAAAGAGCAAGACCTGTTATAAGATTATTTCAATGGAATTCCACTATTATTTACATTACTATGATAAAATTGGCTATTCCATACAACTTTTTGACATTACATGACATTTGATTGACGCTGACATTGCAAAGCATGTACAAAGTCGGTATATAATAATTAATTTTTTGAAGATTGATTTACATATCATAGAATCAGGGAAATTCTTACCTTCTGAAACATTTCTTAAAAAAACAATTATAGTAGTATGGCCTTGTTTATTTATTTATTTTTTGCTTGAGTTTCCTCAATTATTGGGAACACAAAGGAAACTTAAGCCCATATAGCCATATCTTATGCAATTATTTCTTTGTTTATGACTCCGGAATACCAGTGTGAGGAATCCCTTTACCCCATGGAGATTTTTATGACTAATGACAGACACCACCATTTTGTTAATGGCTTACGACAAAAACAATTTGAAAATGGAATGCAATATTAACGAATACGATAAATGATACAAAAATACGATGGTTTTATTAATGAACTTACCCTACAAATGACACATGCCGAGGCTGCCCAAAGACTGAAGGCAGCAGCGCCGCCAAGCCTGAAAGCAGCCGACCCGAAGACCAGACAGCCTAGAGTTGCCTTGCGGTACCTCAGGGCGAACCTGAGTGAGGAGGCTCTGATAGAAGACCTGCATGCGGTGAATCTTGCTGACGACGCAGCATGGCCTCTCGCAAGGGTAAAGGCGTCCTGCAAACTGGCCGTGAAGAGAGCAGTGGGCCCGAAGTTCTTGATTGTGCTCGAGTGCACGATGCCTTTGCGAGATACACTGGTGCGCCTGGGCCGAGTTTACATTGGATGGGACGACGCGGAGGTCAGCGACCATGTTAGAGCGACCTGCTGTAATAAGTGCCAACAGTACGGCCACCCAGAGAAGTACTGTAGAGCACGGGAAACCGTATGCGGTAAGTGTGGAGATACAGGCCACAAGGCGAACGAGTGCCAGTCTACGACTCAGTGCTGCGCGACATGTCGCCGCTTCAAACGCAAAGATGCGCACACCCACGCTACCGCTGCAGCCACATGCCCAGCCAGGCTACACGCCGAACAGCAGGCCGTCAATATGATGCAATATGGATAGTACGCCCGTTACTAAACTTCGCGTAGGGCAGTTAAACCTGAATGGCTCGAAGTCCGCCACTAAGGAGCTGCCGGTTATAGCGAGATCGCAACGGCTAGACTTCGTTCTTGTTCAAGAACAATACGGAAGCCCCCCCGGTCTCCTTCAGTGTGGCGAGAGCCCCATGGCTGGCGTCTTGGTGTTAAACCGAGATATCGCATTCACCGTTCTACATGAGCTCAGCAACAAATACTGTGTGGTAGTCCATGTTGCATACGGAGACGTCAGCGTTCACATCGTTTCAGCATACTTTAAGTACAGCCATGATATCAGCCGTCACATACAACACTTGGAGTTTGTGCTCTCTCAACTTGCAGGCAGACCAATAGTCATCGGTGTCGATAGTAACGCACACTCACCTATGTGGTTTTGTGAAGAAAGGCAGTATGTGGGTCGCGGCAGGGACACAGATTACAGAAGGAATCATATGGAGGGATTAATACTCGGCAGGAACCTTCTCGTACACAATACTCGCGACCAGCCGCCCACCTTCAGCGGACCGAATGGTATGTCTAATGTGGACCTCACACTTACAACGAGAGGGATTGATGTATGCAACTGGACCGTACACGAAGGCGCCAGCCTTAGTGACCATCAACTGATTACCTTTTGTGTCGCCTGTAGCCGTCAGTCATCAAGACAGAGTGAGAAGGAGGACATGTTGCCGGCTCCATTTAGAGTGAGAGGGGTGGACTGGACCAGGTTCTGTTCCATGCTACATGCTCGTGTTGGGAGTTTAATTACCAGCCTTCCTGCTCCAGCGTATTGTGAGAAGTTCACAGAAGTCCTACTGCGTACGGCCCGAGAAGTGATAGGCCAGAGTGCGCGTAAAGATGATGGAAAATACGAATGGTGGTCGCCGGAGCTAGATCAGATTCGCCGTAAAGTCAGTAGGGCTCGTCGTGACTGGCAGCGATCTCGTCGTATGGGAGGAATAAGAGAAGAGCTACTCCATGACGCGGTACGCTCCATTCGATTGATCTACAAGGAGGCTATGAAGAAGGCAGAGCTAGATTTCTACCGCAAGATCGCAGAGTCAGGTAACGATGACCCCTGGGGGGCAGCATATCGTGCCGCGTGCGGGCGCTTTCGCGCGCCGCCTAACATACTCAATGGCTTGAAGCTGCTGGAGGGACACACGGCCGCTTCCAATGACACCATGTCGTCGCTGCTCACCTCGCTATATCCTGATGATAAACCGGAGACTGACACACCCTACCACCGAGACGTGCGTGTTGCTGCAGCGTTTGCCCCTTCGGGGACCGACGCGTTGGAACCTAGCAAACTATCCCTAGAGAACATTATCCGCGCACTACCGAATACCGCCGCCGGTGCTGATGGGATCACCGCCAGAATTGTCAAGTGGGCATGGAAGGCTGCGTCCGACGAGATGTGGCACATGTATCGGTCGTGCATCATCCAAGGGGTCTTCCCGGACATCTGGAAGACCGGAAAGCTGCTCGTGCTGCCGAAGGGCAATGGTAGACCTCTCTCAGATCCCAAGGCCTACAGGCCTATCACTTTACTGCCGATTTTAGGTAAGATACTGGAACGGGTCATAATCTCCGGCGCTCCCTGCTTGTATCGTCATATTTCAGAAGCTCAGCACGGCTTCACCCGTGGCCGCTCCACGGTCACGGCGCTTAAACGAATCAATTCCATCACAGAAAGCAGTGCAGCTTCTTACGTACAGCTGGTCTTTCTGGACATCTCTGGTGCATTCGATAACGCGTGGTGGCCAATGATTCTTGTCAAGGCCAAACAGGCTGGCATTCCACCTAACATTTATAGAATCTTGGTCAGTTACTTCACGAACCGACGGGTGGGTCTCTTTGTGGGGAACCAAACGTCGTGGAAAACCTGCACCATGGGCTGTCCACAGGGATCAGTATTGGGCCCGACACTTTGGAACCTCCTCCTTAATGACCTCCTGCTGCTACCGAGACAAGAGGGTGTACACGTGGTGGCATATGCCGACGACGTGACGATCGTTATCGAGGCTTCGTCGCGTGCCGATATTGAACGTAAGACCATGTCTATGTTGGGTCTCATATCCGATTGGGGTGACCGAAACCGACTCGGTTTCTCCCCAGGAAAGAGCCTAACAATGACCTATAAGGGTAAGTTTAAACGTCCGCCGATCATTAAGTTCAACGGAGTCTCGGTAGCGAGCGTCACTCAGGCGAAGGTGTTGGGTGTGACCCTGGATCATGCTAGGTCCTACGCGCCACATGCTAAGCTCATAGGCGAGAGCGCCTCCATGAGCTTCGGAAAGGTTTCGAGAGTTTCCGCGTCGAAGTGGGGGGTCAGGTATCAAGCCCTAAAGGTCCTGTTTTCAGGGATCTATGTGGCAGTTTTAACCTATGCTGCGGCTGTATGGTACCGACGCTCATCCTTTTATGTCGTGAAGAGAGCTTTACTCAGTACGCAAAGACCGGCGCTGATTCTACTAACGAAGGCTTACAGAACGTGCAGTACCGCGGCACTTCCTGTGCTAGCCGGAGTTCTCCCTGCCGATCTGGAAGTTGTTCGTGCGGGACGATTTTCGGAGGAGGCAGTCCAATTGGCCCCTAGGGAGCGTCGGAGGTTGCGGCGCACCATTAGAGAGGAAATCATTGCCATTTGGCAGGAGCGATGGGACGCGAGCGAGGATGGCCGTGAGCTGTACAGTTTCTTCCCCAACATTGCAAAGCGACTCTCTTACAATTGGGTGGAACCAGACTACGTTGTTTCGCAGATGCTCACGGGTCATGGTTGCTTCAGGCAGCGCCTTAACCGACTAGCGCTGTGCGAGACCGCACTGTGCCCCTGTGGAGAGGATGGAGTCAACGAGAGCCGAGACCATGCTCTATGGGAATGTGCACTGTATGCTGACGCCAGGGAAGTCATGCTGGAACGTTTACACAGAACGGAGCCTGGCCCGGTGTATCACCAGGACCTCATCAGTAGCCGTGATAACTGGGAAGCAATGCGCGAGTTTGCGCACTCCTGGCACACCATCAGACGATCATACGAATAGGAGGAATCAGGTAAAACACACAGAGCAGCCCGACGCGAAGTCACATATTGTGTCGTCACGCCCCAGAAGGGGGAGAGTTGGCAACAGAAGGGACGCATAAAGATAATTGTAGGGAGCACAGATCAGCGCCGAAGGGGAAAGAGCCCTATGCAAGTACCCTCGCGCTCTCCCGTGATTCGGTCCGTATGCCGCAAGGTAGGCAGGACCATGGGTTGGTGGAGGGTAATTACCCTACAAATGAATAAACATAAAAGAAATATTGAAAATCTCACTTAAGTGACTAATATCAATGCTGAATGATGTATTCCATTTACTGCACGCTATAATTATCATTTCTAGGATGAAACTGCACTAATATTAGTGTACATAACAAATAGTTTATTACAACACAATATACGAAATAAAGTATACAGCACCCAATTGACCTTACCATTACGGGCAAAAACCTCCTTTCTTAAAAGTATATTTAAGCTCCCCTAATATATGAAAGGCTAATGTGACTGAAGCCAATACAGCCCTCATCCATACATCATTCAGCGTTCATTAGTGACTTACGTGAGATCATTCAGTGTTACATTCATTAATTCTAAGGTTCTAGGTTCAGTTATTTATCGTCATCGTATCATTTCATCGTAATCATTAACATAATATTCTATTTTCGGATGATTTTATTGTAATCACTAACCTTGCATTATATTTTCAAAATATTTTCTTGTAAGTCATTATCTAAATGGAGGGGCCTTCTATTAGTCGCCAAAAACTACCCGGATCAAACGAATATTTTACACCGGTATTCTGGAGACAGAAATAAACAAATAATCAAATAAGATATTGCTGTGTGGGCTTTAGTTTCCTTTGCCGTCTCTATTATATTGAGAATTAAACAATAAATTTTAAAAAACAACAGATTACAGTAACTTTGCTTTAGACATACTCTTTCTAATCTGTGCTTTTTTTTGGTGATAATTTCTTTTAAATGTACGACAATTTTGTACTTCATTACAAAATGTGGGGGAACGCTATTGAATATTTGAAGGATCCTCTACTTGTAATTAAAGTACAGAACTTTTTCGGTGTTATATATAAAACTAGCATTTGCAAAAGCGATGTCCATGAATCTAGTAAAATTGTCCATTCAGATCGGCAAGAACGTGTTTTGGAAGAGTTTGAGTTAAAGCAACACAAGAGAATACCTAGTAATATATCGAGCAGTTCACAATCTTCATCTTGTTATGAAACAGATAGTTCTTTAGAAAGTAATGGGAAGGATGAAGTTGTATGCACCGTAAGCAATAAGTTTTGGTACTATTTATTCGTGTTGGGCACCGCGCTAGGAGATGAGATTTTCTATGCAACCTTTATACCTTTTTGGTTTTGGAATATTGATGGAGCTGTTGGAAGAAGAGTTATTCTAGTTTGGACAGTGGTTATGTACATAGGTAATGTCCAAACCCACTAAGAAATTTTTATTTTATAAAAATCCTGTATATCTCTATAATTAATGTTATTTATAGGTCAGGGAATCAAAGATATAGTCAGATGGCCTCGACCAGGTTACCCTGTAAAGAAGCTGCAAGATAAATGGGCCATAGAGTATGGTATGCCATCAACACATGCCATGGTTGGGGTTTCCATACCATTCTCTGTGCTGTTGTATACCATAGATAGGTATCAGTACCCAGTACACTGGGGTACAATCATTGCTGTCTCTTGGTGTACACTGATTTGTGTTAGCAGAGTTTACCTTGGAATGCACAGTGTCCTGGTGAGTTAATTTATTATGTGAGATTGGTAATAGATGGATATTGGATATGGTTTGCTAAATCACTGAATTGGTTGTACTTAAAAGGCACTTTTTAGCTGGAAATGACTTGAACAGTATGTCATATGCTGCGCTAGCTATCTTTGCTTAAATGTGGACTTATCCTAATGCTTGCCATCTAAAGAAAACTAAAATGCCATAGTTGTTAACAGTTTATAATTTAAAAAAATGTTTATTGCTAACAATACATTCAAAATTAAGTTGTGTGATTTGAATGTACAATATTTTTAGTAAAGAAATAGAAACAAACAGTATGAATGTGTATTGTATAGCATAGTTTCATTCTTGTGGTTAATTTATTTTATTACAGGATATAGCTGCAGGGCTTCTTTTATCAACATCTTTGTTGGTGGTGTTGGTACCGTTAGTGAACTGTCTTGATGATATCCTACTCACTAATTACTATGCTCCCCTTGTGGTCTTACCAATCTCCATATTAGTCATCATTTTTTATCCAAATGCTGATAAGTGGACTCCTACAAGGTAAAGATAAAGCTATTATCTAGTAATCTTTTCCACACAAATATAGTTTGATAAATGGTAGGTATAACTAAAATGATACAATAATAATACACAACAAACCTAATCCTTAAGTAGGCACTAATTATATTTGTCACATATTTTAGACATTTCCTGATGTACTTTTATAAAAGGTGCTTACTATTGATTTTAGCTTATAAAAAGTTAACCGTAATTTCTGTAATTTTTTCCAATACATGTTTAATGTGCATAAGTGTTGGTCAATGCCAGCCTAAACATCATGTTGGTTTTAGAAAGTATTTCCCAGCATACAATCTAAAATTGTATTTGGTTTTAAAAACTAAAATATACAACACCTGTTAAGATTCAAGCATAACACATTTATTTATGGATACCCACATTAAAATTTATTTTTATTAAAAGATTGACAATCGACTAGAATTTATATAAGAACTGTTGTTATTGTAACAGCATTTCTTATATTTATGAATAACTTATAGGGATGCAAATTTTAATACAAAACAATACTGTAGCAGTGCTTTAAAAATTGTAAAAAAATCTCATTAGTTCTAGGGCAACCTTATTTTGAAGAGAAAGATATATCACACAATGTAAATACTCTTACATTATATATCTTGATAGCTATTTTATTGCTATGTAGTATGTAAGTATTTACTTAGTGTTGAATGTTTATTATTGCTAAGCATACATGTTTTGATATTAGATGATTTACCTTAAAATGTAAATGTGTTATCACACATTTTTATGATTTACTCGGGTCTAACCACTACAAATAAAAAAATGGAAAGTATTACAAACTGTTTAATAAAAACCATATTTTACAACCTGCTCACGTAACAGGTATACCTGTGTATATGGTGTATATGTATAAATAAGATTTCAATCTTCTTACAGAGGTGACACCACGATGATAGTGAGTGTTTGCGCCGGCATCCTGACCGGCTCGTGGACCAACTACCAGCTGGGTAACATGACAGCCAGTAGCCTCTCGCCGCCCTGTGAGATCATATGGCCCTCCATTGAGATGTTGGGGTGTACCATTCTCCGCACTATTCTTGGCTTCTGCGGCGTGCTCGCGACGAGGGCCTTCGGCAAGTCTTTCTCGTACGCTGTCATATGCGCTTTGCTCGGTAAAGACAAAAACAAACTCAGAAACTCTGAAAACAGTTTAGACAACAAAAACAAGATAATTGTAGAGCTCTGTTACAAATACTTCACATACGGGTTGATTGGCTTCAACACCACTTACGTATTTCCCAATGTTTTCTATTTATTACGAATTAACAGACCTACCTATTACACTGAAATCTAGTCTTTATATAAGGAAATAATTTACAAATAACTGGTATATAAATAGCTTATTATCTTGTATCTTACGAACTATTTCAAAGCCATAAGTAAATATTATTAAATAAATTTGAGAATGTCAATATCAATCGTTTCATGTATAAAAATTTATTGCCAACAAATTGAAGTGTAATATCTGAAACAAAAGAAATAGAACAATATATTGTTAGAATGTATTGTTCAATATATTGTTTGTTGTATCTATAGATAGAAAGAAATATAGTTATAACAATGTGATAAAGGATAGAACACGAACAGCTGATATTAGGAAACGGCCACATTTGTGTGCCTTAAAACATTAAGGATTTGATTTGATAGATATTCTAGAGCTTAACTGTCGTAGTGTTAAAGTTATATGTAAAGGAAACATGAATGGTGTTATAAATAAAACTGAACATTTAAATAGGTGATTCGTCACTGTCCTACAAGAAATGACAGAGTTAACCAACTCATGATGTAACCAGATTGTTGAATCAGAGATATTAAATCTTGATTTCTAATAGAAACATAAAGAAAGTCTTGTGTTTGGTATGTTCATGTATGTAATGTTATCATTTGATTTATCTATTATTATTATTATTGTTTTTATGTTGAGTATTTTTGTGTTGTTGCTCGAGATTGTTTAGAGAAAGAGGACTGTATGTGCCTTTGCAACATTGGTGCTTAGATAAATCAATACAATTGTGTAACTCAAATTAAAACACACGGCAGTCGGCAGTAGCAGTTTATTTTCACATTATTAGCAATTATTGTCATCATCATTGTAACAAGCTATTTTATGAATGGGCTATTTATGCTGAGATATTTTTAAGAATGTAAAATTTATTCAGTTTTCACAAGATGTAGAAAGTGATTTTAACATTTTTGTGTAGCGAGCAAATATGGGCTTCTATTGTGAGTGTAGAAATTTATGGTTATATTATTTATATGTATATGTAGATGTTATTTTTTATGTAAGAGTGGCTTAGTATTACCGAAAACAAATGTGACGCTTGGCGATGCCTCAGAAGTTTATTGTTATTCTTTAACTAATTCTAAATATTGTCAATGTCAAAACTATATTTAAAATTTATGACTAATGTGTCGAACCATGGACCGTAAAAACGGCGTCAACTCAAGCAATAAAAACATTATTTGATCAATATAAAACAACGGCCTTAGTCAATAATTGATAGCATGGTGGCGTGTACTGTACATTCAAACCTATTACGATACTTTAATCACTATGTTGAAGTTATTGTTAATTTAATAATTGAAAGGATACCTTCATATGAGGCCATTGTGCTTGATATTGATTGACATTTGAAATTTATATCTGGATTCTTCAATATTTTACAGACAAATATGAAATCAATAATAAATTAATATTCTAGTATCCTCTCAATCTATCAATAGTCTCAATCGATATTATTTAACAGTGAGATATCAGATCCGATTTCTGGTCTCTTATCAAAAATTTGAAGAAAACAAAAATCTAAAATGACGCAATCTATTATATAAAGACGATGTCATAAAAAAATGTGTATCCAGTGAGCAATTCTTAATTTACTGTTGTAGTGTTATACATTTATTTAATAAAACTATAATTTACACAGCTAATGCGACGACAACAGATTGCACAAATATTTTCAATATTTATATTAAATTAAGTACAATTTAAAAGTTGTAATATTATTTAAAAAATAATATTCATCATGTATTATATTGTGATATTAATTATTCTACTTAATATTAATAACTGAAATATGATAAAAACAACCAAATAAAGTATTTTTAACTATTTTTCGTTAAACATATTTGAAATGAAAAAAAAAATATTTGTTCTCATTAGCTCATCTAATGACTACACCGCGTAACCACCCCAACTGCATCTTAATTAGAAAATTATTTAATAATTTGGATATTTTAATACATTTGTACTTTTAATAAATAAAAATGAATAAATAATGAAACACTTCAAATAGAAACGAAACACGTATTATTTATTATTTATTTATTTAATTCAACATTGTTTCGACAGCATTTTTATACATACAGAATATTATAACAGAATTACAAAAACAAAATAATAACACATTATAATTAAGCCAATTAAAAAAAACACATTATATTTATAAACGTATATTACAAAACATGTTCAGTGCAATTGTATGAGTCCTTATACTAAGGCAAATTGAAAAAGTGTAATTTAATCCTAAACGCACCTATCAGGATTATTATTAAACCGCATATAGACAGACTTAGATAGATATAACAAAGATCTTTAACAAGGAATCTACACCGTGTTGTGTACAGATATGCGCACATGTGCTGTATAACAGGCAAATAGAAACTAAACTGAATTTAGTTTAATCACGAAAGATGGTACAATCAGCTCATTTAATCCTTATTGCTGATATGGTAAATGCAAATGCAGGCGCTGGTTACTACGTTACATACTTTTGCTGCTGACTGTACTTGCGCATGAGTTCGGCGACACTGGTTTTCTATGTTAGTCTTGCGTGGTTCGTGATTAATTTGAACATAAAATTGTTAATTATTGTCGGCTTTATTGCCTAGGATATTATAATTAGAACAAATTTGAGTACCCATTGTTTTATTGTTATTACAGGCAGCAGCTATAAGTAATGTTTAGTTGGTGTATAATATATAAGGGACAGTTTTTATCTTTATAAATGTTATATAGTCTTTATAGAAATGTAATGAACTATGACATACAGATAACCTGCTATCTTTAATATATGCGGTGATAATAAATGTAAGTAAACACAGTGTGACTGTAATTTAAATAAATATTTAGTTAGTCTTTTAATATAATGTTAATGTTTCAGAACACCTGCTACAGTCCTATACTTTTATATTTTTACTACTAAATATAATACTCGATCAACTATTCATCAAAATGAAGTTGTAAAAATAATCTATTTATTTAATTTTTAATCTACACTAAGCTTGGAAATTTGTAATAGAAACTTTAAACGCCTTAGTTTAATATCAGTTTCAATCTAATAGAAACGCTGCTTAATTTTGATGTAAAAGTTGTGGCACTACTCTTAATAAGAAAAAGGTGAAATGTCGCTTGAATAAATTACCAGCGCATACATTTTTATTAGTTTATAGATTCTTTATTTTTATAAACAAATGAAAATTCCTTAGTTCTATCATGTTTGTTTTTTATAAGATTCTTCTATTTAGGAACAGGTTCAAAATTGCAAATGAAACTTCCCAGAGGAGGTAGGTAATGCAATTTGATTCTTATTCATATTAGTCATAAGAACTATAACAAAATGTCATGTTGAACAAATGTCAATTTTTTTCATTCCAATAGTGCTTTATTAAAATATCTAAATTGTTTATTAAATGTTCTGTAAAATATTGTTTTATTATGAAGATGTACATACAGTTATATGTGATAGATATATTATTAAAATTTACTGCCATAAAATAAAATTTTTTGTATTATCAGTATTTTTATTGAACGATTATTAATACAAAACTATAAAACCATTTAAACTAAAACAACATATTTTACTTATATACGTAAGTTACTATGATCCTTACACACATAAATATATAGTTTAATATAAATATAGCTCTGCATGTAGACATTTATAATCAATGGAAAAATAAAAGTTCATTCGTAATTAAATACAATGTTTCAATCTAATAAGGTGATAAGCTAATAATTTGTTTCTCTTTCTTGATTTTATACTGATAAGTATTACCTTTGCATTGATGTAACTTATGATATATATTGCTCATAAATCCAGAATTTGTGGTCAGAAATTTTTTAATTTAAATAAGAGTGCAAACGGCTTTTGAAAATCTAATGTGGGTCCTCAATTCAAACGCATAAAATTTTAATCTGTTAAAATTACACAGGAACCCCCTGATATATATGACCTTATTTTTGAAATATTTTTATTTTAATAGTATAAAGAGACTTCTTGAGACACTTATTTAGATTATATACCAAATGGTAATGTCTTCATTGAGGATTATTATAAATCTCTTGTTTTACTACACTGGAATTTATTAGTTAATTGACAGTCTACATACTTGCTTTTTTTTTTTTTTTTGGACTGACTAATACTGTTGGCCGCAGATGGCCTTTACAGCGTTACCGGGGTTTTAAGGAGGCGAGAACCTTGGAGAGTCCTCAAGCCTTAAGGGGCGATTCGCCTC
The DNA here is from genome assembly GCA_943193645.1 of Acentria ephemerella. Classification (NCBI taxonomy): domain Eukaryota; kingdom Metazoa; phylum Arthropoda; class Insecta; order Lepidoptera; family Crambidae; genus Acentria; species Acentria ephemerella. The sequence goes on from OW971881.1 coordinate 371,462, forward strand.
TGGAGGAGTTCTAATCGACAGGCATCACCTCCGGGGGAGGTGTCCCGCTGTCTCTTAGATTCTCCAGGGCACTCGAGCCATGAGGGAGCGACAAACCTGAGGGCGCCTCTAAAGGCTCGGACCTCGGCTCAGGTGAGTCGTATCGTGGATCTACATACTTGCGTGTATAATCATTGCGTACATAAACACTTGTTGATGGATTGTCCGTTACAAAGAAAGGAGACGGGCGTTTTTAAGCAAATGTAAGATTAATATATTAGAGATTGGTGTCACAGAGCATTTTGGCTTAACCACTGTTGGACGATGCCAGAAATGGCTTACAATTCTGCCGCGGTATTCTTCCGACAATAAATAAAAAGCTATTAGCTAAGGTCTATTGTAAAAATTTTAATATTAATGATAGGATTGGCATATATTTTTAAATAAAAATACCAACAAATAAAAGAATGATGGCGAAAGTTGCTTGGTTTTAGCAATCGCGACCAGAGCTCTCGAACCACTACGCCAATGATCTCCTCATATTTATAAAAAGTAAAATAAACAAAGAAGATTGCAAAATTAAAAATAACTCAATATGTTTATAGGCACGTTTATTTCTCTAACAACGAATACATAGATTACAAAATAAACTGATTAAACTAAATACATCTATACAGTACATATTTTTTATAACATAAATAATGGGTTAATGCAAAAATTCCCACTGATCGTATACCATTTGGAAAAGCGGGGTTTTCCCGAAATTCTCATTACCAAAAAATGCCAAAATGTTATTAGCTAGCAATTAAATCAACGAAGGAATGCTATAGATGGTAAAAGATCAAAGTAAAGGTATTAAAAAAGGTGATTTTAATACCTTTACTTATATTTAATAATAAAAAGCTAGAAAGAAAAAGAAAAAAGAATGAGTTTATGAATGATATGAAGAAATCTACATATGTACGGTCTGCATAATCTACAATCTGAGTCAGAACTCAGTGTTTGAATAACAATGTAATAAAAACTATTAATTAACATTGTTTTCGATTCGCCATCAATTTATTCGATTCGTTTTTTATATTTGTATTTATAATCGTAATATCACGTACTTTACTAATAAGATCTTTTACTTTTAGCGTAATCTTTTGTAGATTTCTATGCCACTAGGGATGATCAGTTGAGATTTGAGAATAATCCTGAATATGTACTTACATAGCTGCTATATAAAAAAAACATACTACACATTACATATTATTGTAGGCATACACAAGGTGGGGTGAATGCGTAGAGAAGCGCAGTTTTGATATTCCACAGTGCAGTACAATTGTTACTGTGATATATTAAATTAACTATTTCTTATAAAACAATCATCTCTACACATTTTGTTCATAGTTACACCGCACCGAATATTCCCATGACTTAAATAATTACAAACTTACTAAGAATATCTTCTGATAATAAATACCTCAAATTGTATGTTGGAATCTGGGATATTTATTTTCCGAAATTCTAGAATCAAAGTATTATTGTTAATTCGGTGTAGAATAAATTCCTAATTAATATAAAGTTTTATTTATTGAACATAGCGGTTGGTTGCTTTTTGATAGTTATATATTCTTAGCAATATTCTTATCAATTTCTAACAAGTGGTTTTTTTTAAATTTCTTAATTTTAATATTTAATACTTAATATTTCGCTACGGTATGTCATGATAAAATTTGGCACTGCTTCCATTAACATAGAAAAACCATTAGAATATATAATTGTACACTATATTTTTGTTTTATAGTTCAACACATGCTCATAATTATGATTTTGTTTTATTCATATCGCAAAGAATTAAAATACTCGTAATTATGTCGAACACAACAGCTGACGCCAGCAAGGTCTTAGCGTTGCTTTCTAGTGAAAGTTGGAGCAAGACATCCGCTTGAACATTGACTGTGTCTCCACAGAGTAATGTACTGTTACTACTAAGCGTCATGTTGATCTCAATCCAGCTAACGTTGATGTTCCTCTGTACGGCTAGCACTTATTTCTGGGATTCATAGTATACACTTCTTAACACAGGTATCCAAATATTTAATGTAATCAACTAGTTTCTTCATATAACTTTATATTACTGTTAAAACTGTCAGGGCTAGTAAAATAACGCTAACCGTACACAGAGACTAACACTAAGCATGACCAAACAAGAGAATTTGTAAATAAAAGACCGAAAGTAACAATAAAATAATTAACAATAATTTATTGGCGATAATTACTCCAACGCTAGCTCCTTGTTGAGGTAGGTAGGCACTATATTTATATTACACAATAATATTTTTCTATGACATTGTTAGTGATTTGAAGGTAGTTAGTAAAAAGTTGTTAAAACCTATTTAGCTAGGTGTATGGCTATTATAAAAATTGATAGATTCTATTGAAATACAAGGTAGTTAACAGCCATCGTTTGAACACAGAGGAAGACAACCTAACAGAAAGGTACACAATACTACTTATAGTTAATTCCACTGCTATAAAACAGGTAAAGTCCGCCGCACCAGATGGGACCGCTTACGGTCTATATACTACACGATGCATGCTGATGATGAACTATCGCCCTCCTGGTGGGTCAGTCGGTCGCCGGGCGCTCCGGCCTCGTCTAAGTCTTGAAGTCGGCTGCTACGGCTGCGCAGGCGCCTCAGGCGACGTTAATGGGGTTTGGGCTCGTCAGAAGCCTCTCGAACAGGGTCTCGCCTTCACTATCATACTGTAACCAATGAGAAATCAATATTAATATTCGAAACTCATTGCTTAAGTGCCAGGGAAACGACTTACGGTAGAGTAATTGTAAAAAAATTAAATGGAAACAACCTAAATACTTCTTTTAAAAAAAAGGGGCATGAATGCTTGATGTAATGATTGAATTGATTTTGTAGAATCCCTATAGAAACATTATTACTAAAATGACATGTGTAACATAAATTGAATTATACTTCCAATTATATAATTGTTCTAGCTGAAACGACGGCGTGCGTCATATAAGGGCCATCGTGGGTCAATTGTCGGTTAAATAATAAATTTATTTTTTACATAAATTGCGATAAGCGGCCATGTTCAGTGCGGCAATGGTTCCACAGATATACAAGTACCTACTAAATGACGATAACATAAAACATAGCAAATAATAATTAACTAAAATTTATATGTAAGCAAATTATTCCATTATTGGTTCAATGAATACAAAAAAGATATAGTGTCAAAAGTTATCACAAACTTGTAATTCTTCAAAATAATAAAATACATTTTTAAATATGACACAATATTTTAGTCACAAAAATAGACAATTAATTCAATTGCAATAGAAAACGACTTATTCGTAGCTTTATATGTATATTTACACACCTATTGTCTACCCCAAATTAAGCTTTAACAGCTTGTATTATGGATATAATATGTATCTAAACATCAGAAATATACTAAAACAATATTCAAATATACATAACTAGTGCAGCAATATTCTTACTCGTCATTCAAATGTTTATATCAGGATTCGATCCAGGGACCTTTGGTTAAGAAGACAGGAGCACTGACCACTCGACCAGACAGCCATCAAGTGGCCGTATATTTAGTGATAGAAGAGAAAACTCTTTATTCGAGTCATGTTGGACTAGATTCCTCTGATGAATACTTACGTCATCATCATCGTCCGTATCCGAGTCGCTGTCAGTTTGCAGCTTAGCGAAGAGCTTCTCCGCTTTGGTTCTTTTGGCGAGCCTTCTGGGAGAACGGCCGCCGTAGTCTTGGGCAGACTTGGCCACTCCCGGGCACTGTTCGAGCAGGTACTGGGCCATGCGGACGTCTCCGCTGCGCGCGGCTATGTGCAGGGCCGTCCAACCAGCTAGACCCTCCTGGAAACAAAACAAATGATTAGAATAATTATAATATTATTATTAGCGAATTCCGACATGTTTCTAAGACGCATATTGAAGGTTTAGAAAAACCGTGACGCGAATCTATCTTATCAACTGATTACGATGAATAGCGGGTTATCCTATTAGTTCAATAGAAGGGGAAACCACACAAGATATATCTAATAATGCTAGCTGTTATCAGATAAAAAGGGTTTCATGAGATGGATTAGACAATAAGTAAAATACTCGGATAGATAAATATGTTCTTCTAATTTGGTATTAAACCAAATTATACAAATACAAATAAAATTAATAAACACAAAAAAATTCCATTGTGATGCAAATGGGTACGATCTCAATCTTGTTCCTCGGTGAATATAGAATTTAAAAGAATGACGTTGTAATTATCAAGCCCGGTAAAGCTTACTCATCTAACAAAAACAATTTATGTAAGTTTGTTGTAGACCCTTAAGGTAGTGGGAGATTGAGATTCATCTATTTCTCAGAATCTCGAAGCAACATAACAAATTGATTTGTCACTAGGGTTGCCAACCGAACTATATATAGCATGTATTGTACTATATTTATTTATAACTCATTTTGGAAAATACTATATTTCGACGATGAAATGTTGGCAACAATACTTGTCACAAGTTTACGTCACAGATCAAATATGATACCGATGTTTATATATAGGGAATTTGTTTGAAGCACAACTTTTGGAAGAAATAGCGCTTGAGATCAGAACTTCGATTTATGATGTTATGGAGTATAAGAAACAATCACGATTCACAAGAACATCAGTTAAATTTACACAGTGTAAATTTCTAAGAATGCGACAACAAAAACAATTGACTAATTTTAAATCTAAAAAACTAGGAGCGGAACTCAGACCGTCATTGGACTGATTGAATGGAATGAAGGAAAACGGAAAGCGATTTGTGATATTGGGGCGATCCCAAAAGTTTCTAAACATAAGAAAAAATGATTTAACTAGTTAAAATAATATCATCCATGTAAAACTTTGTAAAAACCACATGGCGAGTCCGGAGCGTAGACTATTTTCCGCAAACATATAATAATTTGAGATACTCACCCTGGCATTAATGTCGGCTCCGAAGTAGACTAAAGTTTGTAATGTCTTGATATGGCCAGCAGTCGCAGCTACGTGCACGCATGTCTGACCTGCAACAAGAAGACGATCTTCATTAATCCCAATTACTAATGCATGATGAAACTTCGTATTTGATGATTAACATTCAAAGTCATATTCTTATAGTTTTATAAAAATGTACCGCATGGAACTAATAAAATGTTCATTGCTTACGGATTATACAAGTCGTAAGTTGCAGAAGTCATGGAAAATCATAAAATATTATTACACAACAATATATAAATTGCGCCTGAAAATTATGAGTAATCTGGCGTTTCGGAGCCAACGTTGCATGTAGTTAGAGTTTAGATTCTTGGTTGAATCTCTAACATTTATTTTCAATTCTCAAAACAATCTTTAAGTCTCAAATTTTAATCCTGCAATATGGAGTCTTTAAATATATACACAGGACTACACTTCTAGAAAGGTCTATGTAAGTGCGTCATAGCTTACTTGTATAAACATAATCTATGGGAAGTTGACGAATATCGCATGATTAAATGCAAATTTTTATTTCTTTATATCACGTTGTGTCGTCATTTATCCAAATATGTTCTCATTCAGCATTTAGACGGTAATGTTGGCCTTGTTCCAAGTTTATTTAAACTTCTACCAGAATAGATTATAATGTGAAATATTTGGGTTAAATTCAAGTTAAGTCCAAATATTTTTTGTATTAGTTGTACCTACATCAACTGACTCTCAATGGGCAAACGATCGATTTCTAGACCTAAAGTTAGTGCTGGATCATACAAAAACAAAAATTCTTTCAACAAATTTTTGAATACATTTCATTCTAAATTTGCCCGCGCTACTAGCGGGTACTTTGTTGTAAGTTGTCATGTTTGTAAGTTTAACATCATACAGGTATTATTATTTACATTAAATTTCACACGTCTTAAGTCTTTACGCAAACACGACGACGACGAACAAATATTGTTATCCGATACTACTCTGTTGCTAACACCACGAGGAATTTCATATTGCTGTTCAAAATTTCAGATATTGTTAGTACTGCTAATGCTGGTAATACAAATACTTGAATGATATGATTTCTACAAGGTTTTTGTAATATAGGCAGTTTACGTTTGATGGTCGGTTGTAAGATGACGACATGATTTATAGATTGTTCCGCATATTAAATATCCGCCTCACTAAGTTTATACGGTGTAATCATCGTGATAAGTCAGCAATAACCAGTTTAGTGGCTACGCAACTGTTCACGTATCCTAGAGCACCGCAGAATTCTGACGACTCAGCGCATAAGCTAGTGCTTCCTAGTAAATAGTTGAAATTAAATTTAGCATTTTTTTCTACAAACACGCGATAGCTAGCTTTAAGGATTAGGTACTTCAACTGCAACTACTCTATTTATGAACGAAAGAAATGTGAAACGTAAGAAACGTGATTTTGAAACTACTTCAAGACATTCGCATATTAGAATAGATGATATAACTTGGGTTTTGCTGCGCTTTAAAGGCCAAGTAAATAACCATATTGCATATAGCTTATCAAACCGATGTATAATGGCGAGTACAACGTGTGTCGGCAGCCGAGGCGAGCGGGCCGCGGCGCGGGCGAGGGGAGGGAGGATGGGGTTTTCCCAACTATGTGGAGTGACGAGCACCCGAGGCGGCACGGGATCACTGTCCTCGCCAAATATAGAAAAGGCGCTGGCTTTCCAACGTTGTAATGAAAAACAATACCAGCAAATCCTTAGATGAAATGGTTTGTATTTGCAAGCTATTGTTCTAAGTCCCTAAGGAGTCCGAATACGAAGCAAAATGTTTAGTTGTAATATTATTATTACAACTGAATATTTTGCTTAGTATTCTACTAACCAGATATTTGTCTTGTAGACGTAGTCACTTGTTGTAACTTACATCTTGCTTTATTTTTGAAATAAATACGCAGTTTGTAACGGAAAGATCACAATTATTTACGAAATGGAAATAACGTCTTTAAATATCGTTTTGAGATGTTTACCCAAACAAAGATGTTGTTAAGATTATTTAAAATAGAATTGATGATAAGTTATAATTATAAAACATATGTTCACATTACAAATTTTACTCAAGTTGGTGACGGTAACATTTATAGATATAAATATAAGGACATTTCTAGCTTACCTAAGTACCTACAAAACTATGTTAATGGGGCCTAAATGATTTGTGTGCTGAGAGATTAGTTAAGTAGGACATTTGATAAACGGGGTCGAGTTTTGGAAAATCCCACCACCCATCCATTTCGGTGGTTCGAGAGAGAATCAATATGTATATATATACAATTTAGTTGCGTGCGATAACTAAAATATTATAAAGTTTGTGAATTCTCTATAGATAAATATGGAGGACCTTGAAAGGATTTGAAATTATTGGTGACATAATTTGTGAATTAAAAAATCTGTTAATATTTGACTTCTCGATCTAAACGTTCATTTCTGACGCTCACGGAGAATAATTAAATATAAAAAAAAACAACTTAAACATCAAAGTCACATCTGCGATGTTTTCTGATTACCAAGAATAAGAAATTACAAAGATAGAATTTGTTACTAAAAATTTTAATTAGTTCTTTGGTTTCACCAGCTGCAGTAATCAATTGAGGAGTTTGTGCTTTCGAGGTTGTATGCTGAGATAAAAGAAAGCCACATTTGATAATGCTCTGCGGTGTGTACGTTCACATTCCGTGCACCGCCGGCGCAGGCGCTTTCACGTGGGGATAACCAGACTAACGCCACAATAGCAGCTGTCATAACCGTTACGTTGAATAACACTCATTCGAAACCTTTGCACAGGCTTCGGGTTTTCCTCGCGTTATTTCCGCACTTGCAACATTGGGTTGACTTTGATGTTCGATACTGTGTTTTGCAGACAATCGTATTTTTTTCCCATATTAAGGGTTCTTTTTGATGATGCATAATAAATATTAATACTTTACACGTCGAGTTACTTTGAGCCGTACAGTATAAGTAAATAACATATACTATACTGAACTGAACTGTAGAGAATTTTACGATAAATTAAATTGTTTAGTAGCTCTTGCTCTGTGAATGCTTTCGAAAAATCTCAGCGCGATTGTAACATATTTGGCAAATGAATTAATAAATATTACAAAACAATTTTTGATTGAAATAAGTGAGATATACAATTGTTGATTTTCGAATTGTAGCACGATAAGAGGCGCTTTCACTCGACTACAGACTTCTGTGAGCGGCCTCGTCGAGCGAATGGAAATACCCAACGACCGGCCCGTCTTTGCTCGGAGCGAGTACGTAATCATTATAAATAATGGACTTTATGTTGAGCTCTCAAAACGTACAAGTAACATGATACGATAGGTCAATTAAAATTTGTCATAAGTTACGGAAGGTGACGACCTGCCGAAACTACACCCACAATTTCTTTGATAAAAACAAGTTACACGCAGCGAGAGCGGGTCGGGTAAAACCGTATGTAAATGTGCGGCAGTTAACGTCGGAATTGAAATCTTTTATGTCGGCAGAACGCGCAAAGTTAGCATCGAGAACGGCATGAGAAACCCAAAGATAACGTGCCGGCCGCATATTTTCTACCTGCGCTAATATCTTAAATACGATTGGAATTTCCAAAGTTGCTATCGGGCGGGCAACGTCGCGACAACTGTATGTCTTATCTAGTGTTAGAGAATTCTAATAGTAACATTGAACGAACGCGAGACCTTGGCGCGAGAGCTCACCGCTATGTACTCTGCGTTCGTTAGCACGTAAACAATGTATTAGCAACTTGATAAATTGTTTGTCGTTTCAATATTTGTGCGCACCCTGGATGGTAGCGAGTAGCCACAGCACATAAGTGCGTGCCAGGCACCACCCTACCCCGCTGGTCGCTGAGGACAATATCTTGCTTTTTGTAGGAAAACCACAAACACCTTTGCTTATGTAAAAGGCAATAGGAAATACCAGCCGGTAATTAGTACCGACAAAGTTTTCAAGATAGATTCTCTCGTCGTAATTATTATATACATATACATATTGCTAGTTAGTAATTCAAATACTGGTTGATTGATAGCGTAAATATTATGAATTTATAATAAACTACTTTTAGATAAAAATGTATTACCTACAAATGTTGGTGATAAGCAATAGGCATACGTTGCTGATACAGTAACATAATATTTTTATTACAAACTGATTCTTCTGCCTAAGGCTGTTTGTTTACACGGAATATTACTAAAACGGTATTTTGCAAATTAGTATTGGGAAAACCATTTGATGGGTTTTTACAATGAATAAGGACAAAATACTTTGGCTATTATAATTTTCATTATAAGACATGTACCTAATTTCTATTCACTCATTAGTAATTAGTGGAATAGTTAGAATTAACTAAACAATTCATTATACCTACTTACTACAGATACAAAACATACTTTGTATTATGCAGGCAATTCAAGAATCGGTTTCAAAACAAGAGGTTACCATAACCTCTTTTCATACCATATACAGAAAATATTATGGCAGCAGGATAGGATAGGTTTGGTTAGGTTTAGGTTATATATTGCAGATAATTTTTTATGATCCACTTACCATTGTAGTCTTTTTGGTTGAGTACAGCAGACAATGTTCTGTTTGGTTGTTCTTTGATTGGTCCCAAGAGAGCTTTCAAGCATTCCACATTGCAAGTCTCTGCGGCAATATGTACTGGTGTTCTCCCACTGGTATCTCGTAATTCAAGGGAGGCTCCAGCAAGAACCAGCATCCTTGTGACTACTGAGAATCCACCCATGACTGCCAAATGCAGAGCTGTATGTCTGTAGTCATTAGCGACATCTAATAAAGATATGTCTGGACATAACTTGATGAGGATACCCACTGATTCTTCACTACCATGGACTGCAGCGATGTGAAGTTGTCTGTGAAGGCAACATGATTATTAGGAAACCTGTGTAATATACAACACCTTCCTACAACAACTCAAATTCACAATGCATATAGTAAACAAAATGTTCAATGAGTCAAGGTGAGAGGGGATACCCTCAAGATCCTCTGTACCATTATGATTAATTGTAATTTACTATTACTCAGCATTGTAGGAAAAGGAGTTATGGTGTTTTTCCAGGGTCCTGTCCTGTATGAGATCTCATATTTTATTGTTTGGACAATCTTTATCACAAATATTTATTAACATTTAATAAAAAATTTAAATATTATTTGGGATAGAACACTTATTTTGACAAAGTAACACAATAATACTTTTCCCTAAGGAAAAATTGTGCCAAGGAACTTTAATTTCCCTGTTATTTGTGACTTTATTAGTGTTATTCTTAATTAAACATAATTATACATATTTACTAATTTATTTTATCTCATTATAATATAATAAGGCATTAAAATCCTGGTAACATACTTTTTGGAGTAATTTGACACTAAATTTGAGAGCAGAAGTGAATTATGTAATATTAGATAATTTAAAAAAATTAAATAACCAAATATGCATTGCCATAAAAGTTGTCATTGCAATTTTAGAATTATTATATATAAAGGAGTTTTAAATTCTGAATATCAAAATAGTTAAGAAGTATACAATTATAGTATTCTGAAAAAACAAACCCGAAAAATAATGATCTATTTTAGTTATTACTATGTACTTAATCAGATACAAACAATAGACTTTTTTCAGCACCAGCAAGTAGAAAATAGTTATTACCATAGGTATGTACACTTTATAGACACATATATCAATATGTACACATAGACCCTTACATTATAATAAACTGCTCAGTGGAAAAAAATTAATGCTTTTAATATTATAACAATGAATTTTTTAATGAATCAAACAATTAGTGCACTTATTATTTCTATATTATAAATTCCATAGACATTTTGTTCATATCAAAACCTTTCACTATCAATAGTACAATCATAAAATGCCAAACTTGAAGGTAACAACTTCTGGTTATACTACATTAAGTAGGTAGGTAGTATGTACAATACTTACGTATCTCCATCTTCATCCTGTTGGAATAATACATGTAGTGGCGGTAGATCCTGACTCGTTGTCTGTGTACTCCGCAGCTGCGTTGACAATGTTGGTAAAGGCGTTGGACTATCATCCAAGTTCAAATTTGACAAACTATCTGAACACAAAATTAAACCACTATCAGCATTTTCCTGCGAAACATCACTTGTCACTGTACCACTGATTATATCGGAAGGCGCACTCAAATGACTTAGATCCTCTGAATCCAAATTATCAACAGGTCCAGATATGAAACCAGAGTCTGTATTTTCGTCGATGGCAATTTTGGTACTGAATTTCTTTTCCGCACTCATTTTGATAGAATATAGTCCACAATGCAATTTGCTACCTTTTTTAAACTTATTAAATAAATAAACACGCAAAACTAGTGATTTTATAGAAATATACGAAGACTTGACATTGTTTCGATGTCAAATTATAACAACCGTCGCTCTGTAAAATCTAGTGTGCAATGGATATATAATCAAGATGACGGACAAATAAATTGAGCCAGTATGCCAGTTGAGCGCACGTTTTATCTCTCACGAGGTATTTCCGTACTGTTACGTTATGCGTTTGGATACGTTTGTCACTAGAGCAGTCACTTTTATATTATATATAATTTAAAAACCCATTGGAAATTCCAGTGGAAAAAACAATAATTAATGAAATACTGAATTATTTTAAGATTAGTTTATTGGTACACTTGAGAGAGAAATGCATTTATTAGGTAATGATTAAATTATTTTAATTTTAATTTAAACTTTGTTTATACTTGACCCATGTCGTGGAAATTTGGAAGGTTATTTCGTTGTATAATTTTATTATACTTTCGGAAAGTCATCTTCAAAATAAAATATTTCATGAAGAATGAAAAACGTCTCAAATTTCCATTATAAGAGGTATCAACAAATCGTAAAACGATTGTCGTTGCAATTTAGGGTATTCTAAATTTATATAAAACAAATAGAACAGGTATGGGCCACGTAGATTCCTTTGCCTATCTTTATTTTTGAAATATCGCAAACAATAATAGTATGTCAATAAGGCAGTTCATTTGTTTGGTTATGTTTTGTTTTGTTTATGTGGGTTTTTGTTCGAGTAAAACCTTTGATTAGAGTTGAAATTAAAGTTGACATTAATCTTATAAGTGTAGAATTTATGATGTTTGCAGAAAAAGTTATTGAATTACTTAAAGAGTCTGAAAGGAATCAAGACACAATTGATCCCTTCAATGCAAGTACCTTTAAATGTTTATTTTGTAAAAAAATAAATAATATTTACAAAAATTTAAATTTTACATTTAATCAATCGACTATTGTAACGAGCTGTGAGTTGGTCTAATAGTGTTAAAATAATTAATCTCATGTACTTATCATATGCTAGATATATTAGTCCGAAAATATTAATGAGAAATATGATTCTGGTAATGAAAATATAGTTAATGCAATTATTGTAATTCTAAATATTAAATATTCGTCATAGTTATTTTATGATACTTCAAAGAAAAAAAATTCTTTCAGGATGACAAAATAAGACAAATTTTAGAGGAAATGCATATGCTTTTTAAATTGAATATGAATGATGCGTAAGTATACTGGAAATTAAATTAGTTGCAAATTATGTTATCTTTATGATTTTACATAACAATGCATACACAATTCTACCACAGAAACTGTAGAAAAACATCCATGTGTGTCAGGATTGCAACTAGCAACAACAATTGATATTTTTTTCATATAATAATAGCAGTGTATAATATAAGTACTTTTTAAAGATGCCTAATAGTATAGACATAGTTTTGGTCCATAGCTGCATAGGAATATGAGCAGCAAGGCCCAGAGTAGCCTTACAATACAGTGAGGCTACTAATTTCTGCTTTGATTGATGCATCAAGGCAACATGCTTAAAAGCTGCTAGTACTCTACATAAATTGGTTGAGTTGAATACAACTATAGTTTTTCAATAGACAATGAAGCCAAATGAATAAAGTATAACTTCACTCTTTAATTTAAACACTTTGAAATGTAGGAAAAAAACTTAAATGATAATGATTAATATTTACTGCCTTAGAGAGTATATTTGTAGCAAAAATTTATTATAGTATAAAAAGATTCAGAAAAAAATTAACATTTTTATATCAAAAGCAATGGTCACCAATCTCAGCAAAATACTGGTCCCATACAGATGCAGTAGGTAAGGTATGCTTTAGGGTTTGACAGTTGTGCTGGTAGTATAAGGTTGATGCAATAATAAAAGCAACGATTGGATATGGTATGGTATATGGTATAGGACAAGCAACATAGGTATGTCTGTATTTGCACATTGTTTTAGAGTGGGTTGTATACAATATTTACAACTAAATGAAACAATAATTTATTGTGATGATAGTCTTAGCTTAAAATCTCACAGTACACAACTGACTGCCGCCTGATAATCTGTATTCTCTATAATCAAGTCTTATGATGGTGCCCATTGGTATCTGAAAGTGCTTCACTTTTATTGAATGCACCCACATAACATCCATAACATGTTCACAATAGTTTATTCCAACCTGGCATGTCAGTGATGCTAAACTGACATTTATCTGTGTATTCTTCAGAAATGCTACAAATGAAAATAAATCCCTATGGACAACTGTGCAAGTGCGTCATTCCGCATTAGAACGTAACAAGCGATGCTTACTGGCATATCTGTACAGCCGCATGGAGAAGATTAAGACTCTACGCTGGGAATTTGGTTCAGTGCTGCCCCCAGATGTTAGAGAGTTGCTTTCTGATGAAGAGTATGCATGGTTCTCAAAGTATTCAACTAATTTGGCATCTTACATGAGGTCATTGGGGCAAGTGAGTATATTTAAATCTATTAAAATTTATTAATATCTTTTCCTGCAAGAATGTAGGTATAATAAAACTAATTCTAATCTGTATAAATAATATAAATATGCAAGATTGCTAGTAGAAATTATTGTAATTTGTTGCTGTTTTTGCTCTTCAGGTGACCTAATTTATTCTTTGCATTCTTTTAACAATTTAAACCAACTAATAAAGTTAAGGCAGAAACAAATAAAGATAAAGGATTTGAAACCTTATTTCATAGGAAACAGTAAGGCAGTAAGGTAATAATTTAATTTCAAAAGTGTTTCAGCTGAATGATGATGGGTGTATTATCTATATCATCGAAGTATGGATGTGAAGGTAGCTAATGTAATTAGAAACAAGACAAGTAACACCTCCAATAATGTGTTTAGGAGAATAATTTGCTGTGATCTGCAGTTTAAAATATGATGTCACTTGTACCTTATTATTTTAATTCATCTAAGCTATGCTGTTATGGACTTAAGTACCTTCGAATAATAATCGTTATGATAATGGATGGTGGTCGGATCTTTGCGGCGCCGTAATGTCTAAAGTCTAGATTAAACTCCTAAAATAAAAGCAGCATCTCATCTCACATAAGAACGGCTCTCATATATGAGCGATATGATAACGCGATTAGCATATTATAATGACATATTCCGTGCGCGCCCGCTCTCGGCCTCCCACTTTACCCGCACCATTTTTACACCGTTAAGCCCGAGAAAATGTATTTAGTTTTTGTTATTATTTCCGCTCGAAAGGTCATAGTCTCCTTTGACGTGAACGCGGTTTGTTGTATGGATTCGGCACGCGACGTTATTTCCTTCGTAAAGACCGTTCTATCAGAGAGAAGTCCAAAGGAAATATACTTACTCCTGTCCTTTGTAACTTGTTATAAAGGAAATTGTTAAAATAATCTGCAAATTTCATCTTTTACACGTAGCTTTTTATTTCAAAAGTAGTCAACTATCGTTTTTGCTTCAATAATAACTGACACATGTCATGCGCCAATATATTGCTCCTTAATTATTTTACATTAATGACCATAATGGAATGGCGAATAATAGAGTCTGCAAGGTTCCTCTATCGAATTTATTCCCTTAGATATGATATCTTACGATAATTCTGCCTATCACCATCGCTAGACTTACGTTGGTATTTGAAATATGTACCTACTGCAAAGTTAATGGGAGATTTATAGAAAATCCTATACATTATCGGGGAAATGAAATTACACTGTATGAAGTAATTTTCGCTATTGTTTCAGGATATAGGCTATAGCGGAATTGACCTTACTGAGAATCTCAAACCTCCAAAGTCACTATACATTGAAGTATTATGCCTTACTGACTACGGTAAGTTGGAACTGGAAGACGGGGATGTTATCATGCTTAAGAAGAACAGCAGGCACTTCCTGCCCACCTCCGAGTGTCAAACCCTCATACGACAGGGGATACTGAAGCAGATTATATGATATACGCTTAAGAATAAATACTTCTGTTTCATTTGGCTTTTTTTTACAGACAATTTATTCACAGTTTCATAAACTATATTATACATATATAAAAGCTTTAATTTCCCACTTTGCACATTTTCAATTGCAGTTGCAGTAATGCAACATTAAGGTATCATTACGTGCCTATACTTACTACCTATTATGTGGTTTCCACTCTCAAAAATGTACTAAATAAAAAACCCTTATAACACCCTTATATCACTTTATTCTACGACTGTTGCATTGTAAATAGCCTTTTTTGACCGATTTAAAAAAGGAGGTTTTAAATTCACTGTAAAAATGTTCACCGATTTCTGTTTTTTTAAATTCTTTTTTTATTCCATAGAGTATATTCGTGATTATGGGATGGGATGGGATCGCACGGATACGAGGTTAACATATTTTTCTAAACTATTTGACCTTTTTCAACCAACTACAAACAGGCAAGTCGACAATATCGACGTTCACCCATTTCACTTTATCCTTAGAACTTTCCACCCATAACTGTGAAAATAAGTCGTTAAGTCTCACCGGGGAATTATCCAATGCTAGTTACGCGGATTTACCCTGACGAGTACGGATTTTTGTGCTTCCAAGTTTGATATGGCAGGTTTTTCTTTCATTATAAAAAAGTAATATAATAAATTATTTATTAATTTTATTTTAAATATCTTATTTACATATATTTATAGTACTTTAGGTCTATTTGGTTTTTAAATGAAATTGATGGGTATTATATATAGATTTTAATTTTTGGTCTGAAAATAATATATAACAAGTAATTATTAGAAAAAATATATATTTTCCTATATCCGTAGTAAAATATTTGACCACCGGCTGACTGAGTGGTTAGTTGCTGTGTAGTCTTGGCCAGTGGGTTCGAGCCTCAGCCAGGGTATAAGTTTGTTTAATAAAGACGAATATTTGTATATTTGCTCATGTATGTGTATTCCTTATATTCAAATATAAGATTGCAATATATGTTTAAGCATTTTTTCCAATTCTATCTTTGCTCTATGGTAATTGGTGATTTCAATTCAATTCAATTCAATTCTTTATTTTGCGTTCCATAGTCACATAATATGAATCTTAAGACTATTAATGACACTATGGACCCTGTCGGGCACAACAAAATTTTAGGTTATACAGGAGAAAGGTAGATTTCAAGGTCGATTTTTTCATTTAGAAATAAGCTAAATTTTTAGTCAATTTTCTCGTTTTATTTTTGTCTTATAACTAGGTACCTATTTACATTTATTCCTGCATATAACATAATGATTATTAGTCGATAATGGATTTCCCAAAAAACACCAAACCATAATTGTGATATATTGTGTAACTTTCTATCGGTCGATGGTTTGGGGATGTCCCGGTCCTAATGACCAATGTTCAATGGCGGACTTTACTCGTTTTATGCTCACGACGATATGCAAATAGGTCTTCCCAGAGGTATGGGAATAAGTATTTATACTATCGCATTGATCCAGTTAGGAAATCCATTAGGAAATACCTCACCTAATTGTGTGCTTAGGCGTGATCAACTAATGTTTTCCATTCATTAGACCTTAATTTACATTTAATGACATAATGTCATTCGGTTTACTTAGTTATCAACTTCTCCGGTGCTTAATATAAAACCACTACGCTGGTCAGTGCAAATAGGTAGTTGATCCAGGGACCTACCAAGATGAAAGTTGAAAGGAAATGAACCTTTAAAATAACCGAGACTATAGAGAAATAATATAAGCTTTGTAGAAAATAACGAGAGCAAGTTACGTTAGTGTTTACTACATAAATCGTTAAATAATAATTATTAATTGCTAAATAATTATAACTACGCAAATCGCTAATTAATAATTGGTGACGCGTCGCGACGCAGGCGCAATCAACAGAAAAATTTGGTGATCGTTAATAAGACAAATAAGATAATTACATCAAGAAGTCAGTTCTCTGAATTTATTTTAAAAATATCTTGTGTGTTAATATATTAGAAAATATCAATTAATGTAACGAAATTTATTCAAATATTTTTATAGTGGAGTCCATTTTAAAAGCATGTCGATTAAAATCATTCGTTAGAAAATTATTGGTAGGATATTTTGTGAAATGGACATTTTTTAAAGATTCTGAACTTAATTATATATAAATAGCTCATTTTGGCTAATATACCCGGAAATATCAATATGTTTGGTAGTAAAAAGTCGTTATATTTCTGCAAACCGGATATTATTTATGATTAATTTTTTAATTTAGTAATGAATCTTTGATTGGTCACCTCACCCATCAAGGGAGCGTACCTTAAAACACCTTATTTAAAGGTTACACCAATACAACGTACCTTAAAACAATCACAAGAGTAATTTCTATAATAGGATTAAGGCTAAGTGTCACCTCAATTAAGATGTAAACGACATGCAAAATCCACAAAGAATTTGTTACATTATTCCTTATATCTTATATGTATTGTCATAATAATCAGGAAAAGCTTCCCGTTAGGCATGTGCGTTATGTCGCAACCATTTTTTTTTACGAGGAGGAATCTATTTACGGACCTACCCGCCACTGGGTAACCGACGGGCGTGTGTGGGGCTCACTCAGTACATCAATAGAGCGTAAAACTCCCTGGTAACTCCAGTGCCCTTAACGGGGGTAACCTGGGTTCTGCGGAGCAATTCACCCGGTCACCTCCAGGCAGCCCAGCCTTGTATCTATGCTTCGCGCTAATGGAGATTGCCCAGAGTTATTTGGGCAATCCCAGACGTGGCGGCCTGTGCAATGCGTGCGTGGGAGCCACAACCATAATAACAACACTAAATTGTTTCCGATCTTCATAGCGTGAAGGTACCCGATTACCTATTCAGAATTTTGCTATATCTATTGATGACATTGTAAAGCTTGGGTGGTTTGCACTTTTCAACATTTTGCACCTCAAGCTTCGACACCCCTGTACATAAGTACTTCGCGTCTCTTAAACCCTTTAATTTCCCTGGGATAAGACTGGTCTCTCGGTGCTAATTCCAAACTGCTAGGTCAGCGTTTACCTAATAAGATATTGCAACTTGGGCTATAATTTAATTTTATGTGACGCTAACGTGTTTCGGTGATTAATCGTCGTCTAGTCGATAGCGTTGCTCCTCACCTAGGAGCGTTTAATTGGATGTTTAGGTAAGTACTTCAGGAGCGATTTTATTCCGAATTAGGTAGAGTAGTGTCATTAATAAATAAACGTTTGAGCAGTTTTGACAACTTTGAATAACTAACTAATTTAAACTAATTCACAACAGACGCCAGCGAGTATATGAGTCACCATCGTTTTGCTGATGATATCGTAGTCATAGCTGACACCCTGGAAGTCTTCGGCACAATTCTCGACGACCTCTAGACTTTTCCAATAAGTGAGCCTAAAAAGAAAATTATGTCGAATTTCCAGGTCTTACCCACTCCTGTAAAGGTGCGTTACTCAACACTGGATATTGTCGTCAGCTGTCATATTTTATAGAAACAACAACAGCCCCTCTATTCCGAAGTTTTGGTAACGACTTTTTATATATGCATTATCGAACGCTCTGGTGTCGATAACGAAAACAAAGTAACTTCCTTGCTTCGGAAGCACGTTAAGTTGTTGGTCTCGGTTGTTACAGCCTGGTGGTGATAAGGCCCGAACTCCTCACGTATATCTCCCATGAAGGAAGGCCTGTGCTTAGCAGTGGCAAGCATATAAGCTGTAGATACCGACTTTTCAACTGAACGCAATAATGATCCGTTTAGATAGAATAGAAAATTACTCTAAGTAACATTTTATTCGCAAAAGTTGAATTAGCTTTTTAACACATTATAAGCGGGCCGGGTAAAATTACCCGTCGCGAAAACTGCTGGCCATTAGCGGGACGGGTATTTTTACCTTTCGAATGTAGGTACTTTAAATCGGGACAGGGTATTTCTACCGGATGGGTTTACATATGAAACAAAGAGTTATCTCGTACAATTGTTTGTTTCATTAATTTTTATTATTTATAATTTTTTTTTGTTTTCGCTCGCGATCGCGCTAATTTTGCTTATCTCGCAAATTATGCCCGCTATGCAGCCTAGTTCCATATGCTAGGCTACCCGCTCATAATGTGTAGGGAAGTTTAATTTATAGTTAGGTAGTCACTCTAAATTTAACGTGCATTTTATCTCACTAAATTAGGAATTAGTCAGTACTTATCCTTTTACTATTTTTGAAGTGTACAAAATGTTATGATAGTAATGGCAACAACCCTTGGCAAGTAAGCAATAGAATAGGCGGCGAATGACGATGTCTTATTGGGCAATGATGTAAAACGCAATGTAACACAGCTGATTCGACAGCCCTTATTGCAATTCTCATGTTTGCCATACTTAATTTTGCACGCTTGCGCGGAAAGGGGCATCGCGATCTTGGGAGTAGCGTAGCAACATTATTATAAAATTTCCCATGTTTTTTTTATTTTACTCATTTAATAATAAAATTATCAAACAAATCAGTGTTTTTAGGATTTTCTCACTATTATAGCAATATTTAATTTCAACTCTTAGTTATAAACAAGGTATTCCTGCTAATGTAAGTATTGTTTTGTTTCCATGTAAGATTATTTTTCTAAAGTTATTATCTTGATCCGAAAGTATGAGTAATATGGTTACTTACAAGTGACGACATGCATGTTGGTATCTACGTGTATGTTACCTATTTTGTTACTAACTGTTACTGTTGTTATCTGTTTAATGCGTCAATCAGAGGCTAACAGGGCCTTCGCGTGACCATGCTATCACGTCTTTAGATTTAAGCAAATTTCGCTAACAATAATAAAAAATTGTTTTTATGAGTAATTTGATCTCTGAACTATAATCTAGATGTTATCTAGATGATTCGTAATGAACTAAATGTCGAAATATCGGGAACTCATAAATAAAAATAAATTCCGTTATTAATTATCTAAATATACTTGTCACAAACATAATTTCATCATATACTCAGTTAATCATAGTTTACGGAGAGGCCTTTTTGAGCAAGTACTTAGCAAAATACTATATTTATTCCCTATAAAATATTTTCGAAAGTTCAGCAGTGAAATGGGCCTTCTGCTGGTTAGCACAAGTAATGGGTACTTTTGATTTTGCAGTTAATTTGCTTAGTTTTCTCCTAAATGAGAGCTCTTCTTAGCTTCAAACACTGAATTTTTAGCAATCCTTTCAATAGTAGATAGGTAATTTAGAAAGCATCATAGACTTTAGCATAGATAGGAGTGAACTTTGTTGCTAAAAGTTAAGGCGTGAAGTAGGTAGCTTTAAGGATTTGATTAACATCATCACGCACGCAAGACACGGGCTGTAAATATTTAATTGAAGTCATAATATTTACGTCACATTACGTTTCGTATTACTATGAGCATGCTTCTGAATATAATTTTCGTTATAATGTAGCGTCATACACCATGCGTGACGTCATGTTCCGAGGCGTTGAACACATCCATAGGCTCGTGTCTCGTTACGTACGTTAGGCTGTTTGCTCGACTTAATTTACCACTGGAGATTTATTAGTGTACCTTATCCATATTCCATTCTCGAGATAAAAAGTCCGCTGCTGAATAACACTGAAATGATTTTGGCACCGGTCCAAGGTCAGTCGTAAAGTATGTTTGTGTCCTCTGTGACCCCGCTAATATCTGATGGGGTTTGACACCTTATTTTTATAAAAATTCAAAAAGAAATTTAATAACTAACAACACATATTATCTTGCCCAAATTAAGCAAAACTAAACAAAACATATGGACAAATAACTAAACATATGGACTCTTCTACTGCTTACCATCAGGTGGTGTCGAGTCATTTTCAGTGCTTTATATAAAAAAAACTATATCAGAAAAAAAACTAAACATAAACAGGTAAAATGTAAATTGGTTTATATAAGTACAATTAAGTAATATTCTATTCTATCCATGATTCGTGAACAAAATATTCGTACAAAATACAAATATATTTGGCTCCTACTGGGATTCGACCCCGGAATCGCTGGCTAATGGAGAAATAAAGAATTAAAATTAATGCTAAAATTCAAGTCACACTGTTCAAATAAGATCCTTTGTCGTGGACCCTCGTTTACATCTCGTGGACCTAAAGCGGAGGTCGTCTTAGACCATGGGTATCCATGGGTATCCATGGGTGGTATATAGCGCATTTTAAGGATCTTTGAGAATTTTACATCGGGATCAGTTAAAAGCGCGAAAAATTACAATGGCCGGTGAAATAAGAACTTATTCAATGTATAATATTAACTTTGTATTTTATTTTTAACAGCTCATGATTGATAGATAGATAGATAAAGTCTTTATTTCCATTTCTACATCACACACAATCCATCCAGACAGTACATAGGTTAAAAGACAAACATTTTATAATAAAGGTATCAAAGACCTTTGTGTGCGCTGCAGAAGTGCAAAAGTCGCAACTCAGTGACTGATTTTGTTCACATCGGGATGTGAACAAAACACTGACTGAATGACTTGATGACTGACGATATGATGTTTGTTCCAATAGTACATACGTGTATCTATATGGAAGAATATACTTTTCTAAAATATTTATTTATATAAGTACAGGCAACATGAGACATGTTAAAACAATATTCAAAATACTTAATGAATGAATAAATAAAAGTTTATTTTCTACAAAAGTACAACAAAATGTCCATAAAGAAGAAAACAACAAAAAATAATTGTTACGTTTCTTTAGGTAAAAATAATTTTTGTTATGGACCAAAAGCGTACATAACAATTGAATTAATTTAATGAAGAATCAAAAATAACTACAAATTAGGCTAAGATCTAAGACTAAAGCTAAGTGTCCAATCTCAGAGCTCCCATCAGGACTATGCTTGGCCAGAAAAGTACTCAGAGACCAAACATTTAAATGATTTTGGAAATATTAATGAAAATAAAAGTTAATAGTTAGATAGTAAGTAGGACCTTTATTTTAACAATGTTACAATGTTAACATATATATTCTATCAAATACTAATAAAATCACCTAACTTAGTACGTAGTAGGGAAGGTAAATATTCCTCAAATAATTAAATATAGACTTGTTTACAATAATAGAACAATAAAGATTGAAGCACTATCTTATGAAGGAAAGAAACACAAATAAAAAAAGCACTTTTTGGGCCGGCAAGGGGAGGGTGGCTAGGGCAGTATGTCGCATGCTCCACTAGCTATCTTCACATATGGACTCCTCTACTGCTTATCATCAGGTGGTGTCGAGTCATTTGCTGAGCTTAATATATAAAATAGAAGATCGTGAGAAAATTTCCCCCAATTTTCCAATGAGTGTTCTGCTACCAAAAATATTTCGTGACGTCACTGATATTTGGTCTCTCATTAATCATTCATTACTCATTAGTTTTAAACCGTGTTTCCATGGCCACTGTTAACATGCTATGACATTGTGATATTCGCTTAAGGTTTATCGTCTGCCGCGGTGAGCGGTGACGCGTCAGTGACGACATGTCAAATGGTCACGGATATTGTTTACTAATTACGTCATAGGTATATTTAGATGTATATGAAATTAAATAAAAACATACACATTATTAGATTTTATTTTTATAATAATAATAATAAGGAGAGTGACATCCACTGAGATCATACCAGTCGTAGTCTCAACCAATGGTCTCGTCCCAACTTCTCTTCGCGTCCATCTGAAGAGATTGGGACTGAGTGATGGACCAATGATTGCGAGGCTCCAGCGGGCAATCAGCGATAATGCCAGAATTATCCACCGATTCCTTTCCTTTTCGATAGTACATATTTACATTCTATAACTGGGACAATTTGTAAATGCCCGGACGGTACCCACTTAAAGTTATCACTATTGCCTTTAATTACATTTATTTGTTTTTCTCAAACATATTCCCTGTTGTGACGATTTAAAAGAACTTAGTAAATGAGTCTATTTAAATAAAGTTATTTTTGACTTTGACTTTACAGATTTAAATTCCCTGTGTGAGTGTATTGTAGGCATTTGTGATAATTAACTGTATGTTTAATTTTACCATAGCATATGGCTATTGAAACAAAAAGAACATTCTAAATTTTTATATTCAAAGATCTGAGAAATAAGAGGATGAGGCCTCTTTTAAAATATAAACGAATTTCACATTTTCGTGCATTTCAGCTTTTCTATGCCAATAATACTAATTATAAGGTAGTACAAATTATATAGACAGAGACTTCTAGAGAACCTTCATCTGTGGTATTGGTATTAATCTAATTGACGCACTTTGTTTTTACGTCTAAAGTATTTTATGTATTTACGTGTTAAAATACACATACTTATCAAGTTTTCCAACATTATCATGAACGTTTCCAAATAGAATGAATTGTTTAGGAAACGAATTAACAAAATATGTTTCCACATTGATTTTTGAATGGCTTCATTTGGAAACAATTTAGGTAAGTATTTTTTTCAAGATATTTAATGGCTTTATATTCATCATTGGAATAATTTTTAATTCAGAATTTTTTAATAGATATGATTTTGATTTTGTGTCACAAGGAATTTCTTTATTTTATTATTAATTAGTCGATGGTGCGATCTTGTTTATATTTTAGGAAGAGGGAGACTCCAATACAATTGTTACATAGAAGTGTAGATACAGAATCCCGTACATTATACTCATATAAATTTATCCTTTACAAAAACATAATTTATTTGATTATATAGATTTTTAAGATATTAATTCATTAATTTTATGACTATGAGTTTTCTGATTTGTGTTACATCTTTTCTGTGCTATTCTTGATATTGAACCTGGAAGCTGTATGATAAAGAGAACTGGGTATCCGGTGATGTTATATGGAGTAGGTGCCGTTTGATAGCTGGATTGTATTTAGAGAGCAGCCTCTTATTGAATACATAACAAATATAAGGAATCTCCAAACTTGGAATCATCTCAAGCATAGTTTTAATTAAATATAATTTTTTAAAGGCAATTTCTCTGTGTATTAGAAATGTCGACTACCATTTCTTGTGTTTGCCGACCAAAGAGTTTTGTGCATAGCGACTCTTGTCGCCGCGGAGCATGCTACGGTGGCTGACTGGAACTATTTGGCGCGAGAATAGAACGTCCACCAATATTGCCATCGTTTCATTCTATGGCATTTTTTATTTAAATATTAAAATACTTAGTTACACAAATTTCATTTACAGTTTTTCATATTGGGAAATCGTTAATTCTTGTTCGTAAGATCGGAGACTTGTAAAACTTGGAGTGAAAGGTTGTTTAATATCTCTTCCAAACAAACTGATAAGGATTATAACCCATAGAATTGGGTATGTATCAGTGGCGTTTTAATAGCTCATAATTTGTCTTGCATGTTATATGCTACAACGCTCCTGGGTTTTTTTAACACATTTTGTTATAGTCTGAACAAACCTTTCTGCTAGCCCGTTTGTACACCGGAAAATATGGGGCCGATGTACTTAGGGTTGCCAACATTTGATCGGCGAAATATAGCATTTTCTAATATAAAAAGGAAAAAAAAAATACTAAATATATAAAAATAACAAATATATATATACTCAAAAGATGCGTCATTATTCCATTTTATTTTTGAACTTTTAAGCTCGTAAAGATATTAAGCAATATTAAATAATGACAGAAATATTTCTTTACGCCCAAAACTAAATGTTACATAGATTTGTAGGCGAACTAAGTAAATACTTATAATAATTCATTGTTTTTTCCTTTTTATTGTGTTTCCCCGAAGGAAAGTAACATAGTTATGTATTCACCAGTAATGGTTAGGTTTTACACGAATACTGGATGGAAATATTTATAGTTAAACTAAATAAACGTGTAAAATAAATTTTTGCATTAGTCATTTAAATATCTCTCATAAAAATTAATATAAAGCATAATATTGTACAATTTGAATATCTATCTATAGTCAGTTTAGAAATTTTAGGAATAGGCTCACGAATACACAAGAACTAAGATGTAAAAGGCGAAACCGTCCTTCGAAATTGGAACGTTATCGTGATAGATATTTAAATGAGACAAATACGCCACGGATCATTGACCTTGTGGCGGTCAGAATCAGACGTTATCTCGGCTGGCTCGATCGCCAGCCATTGGAATTTAACGCTGCGTAAATGTCGGTACCACAAATGGGGGTTGTGGACGATCACGGCTGGAGCCTGTCTGGACCTACAATTAAGTTTCTCCATTAATAGCTATCTCTCTCTCTCCTAGTTAATAGACGGTATCGCGAGTCTGCTGATTGGCTGGCTTTTCTCACATTGGAAATAATTCTTGCATTCCTAATAGTTAGGAACTTATATGTTTTGTTTAAAAATTTCATTTCATTCTCAGCAGAAGACAGGAACTTAATTATGAACTTATTTTCAAATTTGAATTAAATTCATAAACCCGACGAACGCAGAAATCTTTATTGAGGGGAATTTGAAGATTCTGCTGCTGCTGCTGATAGTATGGATAATCTGACTACAAATAAAATTAAGTGAATTATTGAATTGTTAAAGAAAAATGTGCTTTAATCGCGATTAAGATGGTAGTAAGCTTAGAGGCTATAAATATAATGCTAAAGCTACTAATGAACACTGCACTCCAGTGCAAGATTCAATCGTATCGAGACGATTCGACCGTAGTATAATATACTAAATTTACACTAGGGGACTGGTAGTTAATTGTCTTCA
The DNA here is from genome assembly GCA_943193645.1 of Acentria ephemerella. Classification (NCBI taxonomy): domain Eukaryota; kingdom Metazoa; phylum Arthropoda; class Insecta; order Lepidoptera; family Crambidae; genus Acentria; species Acentria ephemerella. The sequence goes on from OW971881.1 coordinate 397,577, forward strand.
TTATGGCAATCATTTGATGAACTCTTGGTAAAAGATGTTTATGTATAACAAGGGACCTTCATTAGTTACATCATATGATTTCCTAAAGGAAAAAAACCAAAAGCAATTACGGAATGAATGTCATTACAAAAATACAGAGACAAACCCCATTATACTGTAACAATAGATAACAAACTGGGGAATTATATTTTACCAATTATATTTAGATTATCTTGAAGTCGCTGATTGTGCATCAACATGTAAGTAGACCAGGCACGCAGGTGAGGAGTCGTGCGAAGAAACTTATTGATAATCCCACACTCGTTGAGGCTCATCTCTAGAGCTGTGACCACCGAAGACGCGTGGCTTGCCGACATTTTATCGGTAACATTTGGAGCGTGCGTCAAACATAACTTTATTACTCCTTCCTCTTCCACCACCGGGCCACCAGGCGTGGCGAGAGTTTTCACCTTTAAGTCGCAGCGTTTACCATCATAAGCCTCATCATATATAGCTTTCCATCTGACATGAATGTGGTCAAACCTGCAGCTTATTCTATATTAATAGAAAAGTACCTTTTAAACTTTCGGTCAGTCTAGTTGCGTTAGAAGTTTGGAATTTTAATAGGACACGGATGACTTAAGAGATTATGTTTCAGATATCTACCCAAGTATAATGTGAAGTTAAAGAAACATTTTCTAATGCGGATCCCCCATTATAATGCTGATCATTTTGAAGTCAGGAATAGTGGTGATCGTTCAAAAACCATCATACAACTTCAGCACTATTCAATAAAACTTCAATTTTGGAATATAAAACCTTCTGATACCGCATTCACGAAAGTTTAAAATATTACAGTTTCTATTTTTAAAGTAAAATATAGTCTTGCTTTGACAAATCGCTATTAAAAGTGACAAGGATAGGTTTTGTTATTTGAATGTTTAAGGGTGGATTTCTGTCTTCTACAAATGTTGCTACACTAAATTTTTGTTTAGCCCACGGGCTCAATATAATATTAGCGTATTTACTAACTCAACAAAACCGTACGGACATGTTGTTTGAATCAATATTATTGATCTGAAATTGTTACAATGTTATATTTAATTAGGTAATATATATTCTTAAACGAAGATAACTCATTTTTTGCTGTTGCATTTTTAAACGATATTTATTTAATTTCATATCACGATGACTCATACTGATAAAAAGTATGTATGGTGAACATGCATAATATGATAAGGAACAATAAACGGTAAACCCAAAATGTTTGTTATCTGCGATAAGGATAAAGTTCATTTTTAATGCGGTATTAGGCACGTAGTACGACCTTTGGAAAAAGACTTTTTACTACACCACGTTGAGGTTCCCAAAATTTCCATTACGTATCACATTGATATTTCATCAAGTATTTTAATTAACTTCAAATATCAACTTTTATTTACTAAACCAACGAAATGAGGAAACTAACAGACTATTACATTTACTTAATAAAAGCATTCATTAAAGCTAAGTGTTACTTAACATCTTAATTATCTTTCTGCGAGATACACGCCCTCTCCTCCCGTCTAGGCGTAGTCTCTTGCCGCCTGGACGGGCTTGGTGAAAGAAGTTCTAGTTCATAAGGTGGAATTGTAGCTTTTAATTGATCATAATAAATAATATACATGCTTTAACTAATAGGTATGCGATTGGATATTTCTTTCTTTATTTAATTAGCATTTAGCCGTTACTTATTTTCAAATGTACACATTTTGTAATTCCATTTCATTTCCAACTTAAAATTTTAAAAACACTATATGATTACATACTACCAATTATTATTAAGTAGAAGATGATTTATGTATGGGAATAACCAAACTACTTTAAAAATCCTATATGTAGTTTTATTGATACAAAATACTTGTCAATTTAAAACATTTTCAGTTTCCTTTATGTCGACTCATGGGAAACTTTGCACCCAAGGGGTCGATAACGGACTCTTTGGGAATCTCTGTTTTAAGTTATCGAGTAGGCCTTCTTTTCTAATACTTTCAGTGGACGTCAGCCATTAGCGTTTAGGTTTCCACCATCGAAGGCTAGATCTTTAAATAATTCGCAGTCCCGTTCCCAACACAAATTAGAAATAGGTCAATCGATTTCTCCTCAACCGTGTTTCTTACACGCGGCCGACGTCGTCTTTCACAATTACTTTCCAATACAATGATTTTCAAATTTGTCAAGTAATGTTACATGCCTAAGTTGGGACAGTAAGCTTTGCTTGTTTGAGATACTTGCTGACGATGAAAGAATTAATGGTTCTAAACATAAAAGAGTGGCTATGAAATGAGCGAGGACCATGATATGATCTGTAAATAATTATAGTTATGGAAAAAGCCGATACTCTTTTGTTAAGTCGACTTATTTTATTTTTACATCGTAAAATTAAGCGGGAATCCAGTGGTACGCTGCAAAGTGAGTATAATTAGTTTCATTGGTTGTGGGATCGGCTAGAATAATTTGTAACTCATCAATTGTCTGTCTATTGACTTCTGTTATGAATATAAATTACACCTAAGTCTGTTTTTACACGGTCTTTTTGTACACGGTTTTGATATAACACGGTTTGAAAATTGAATATGTAACTGATGACGACAGCAATTAAATTTATGTTGTTGTATTTATGATTATCACTTATTCTATTTTATTTTATTTTTTACCTTAAAAATTGAATAACCTATTCTTTTCGTTCACAACATAGTTTTTTAGTTCCTGAACTTGCCATACATTTAATTTATATTAAGCATTATATATTTGATTTAATAAAATAAACATGAATTCTTGTTCTTAAAAATTCTTGTTTTTCTCTAATTTTAATAGGTTTTAGAGATTAGGAACAAATCACCCATTTTTGTATAAGATCAATGTCTTTTTTACACGGCTTCTTCTGGAACCAATCTACCGTGTAAAAACAGACTTAGGTGTACAGTTGTGTTAGAGTTTCCCTACGAAGTACATAAAATTTTATTTTCATAAAATAATTAATAGTTAATAAATTATGTAGATATTGATGGTATAAATATATTGTCATTGACACCAACAGAAAAACTATTTTCAACGAAGCTTCGTAAGTCCTGAGATGATTCAATATTATAATAATTCAATTGGTTTTCTCATATGACAGGGAAAATATAGGCATATATAACGCCTGCCTTTCCTTTACGTAATCTTATATTAAAATATAGATATTTACCGCGTGATCGCAAATTTCCCCATTTTGATTGGGTCAATTCAATTCACGCGGTTTTTTTACAGCAATGAAAGTGTTCCAAATGATAGAAGAAATCATCACGATGTATTTTACAGACTTTTATTTGCATTGAAACTTTTTACTTAGTTATCGTAATAATGATCTTATAAATTATTTATTATATAATTTGGTAGCAAATTATTCTAAAGTTAAATATTTATTTAGGCAATTAATTTGTGACTAAGCGCGTGTTTTATAAATGTGGTTCTTTAGCTAAAGGTGTAACCTTGTTGTTACGTTGACCGATAGTCGGAAACAGGTCTGTGTATTTATAAATATTCTTTTTTATTTACAGTATCACATTATTGCGTCTTATTTAATTTTATATCAGTGCTTGCCGATCGTCAGCTGTCATATTGTATGAAAGCAACAGCAGTGCCGCTGTTGTGAAATATTGTAAAGGATTTTTTTATATGTGTGTAAATCAACTGAATGCAACTACAAATTCTCTCTCCTCCACGACACGACTCACTTGAGCCGAGGCCCGAGCCTTTAGCCGTACCCACTCTTCCAATACCGGACGAATTGCTTCCATCGTCCGGTGGCCGGCAACTGGGTTGACGAGTACCTCGCCACATCGGCGCAAAGCCTCCGTCTGCGCCAGGGTGTGGACCCGCCTCACATCTTCGAGAACAAACATCAAATTTAATAAATTTTAAATTAACCTTCAATCTATAAATATATTTTCAGTCCATAATAGATTTAATATTAAAGGATCCTTCGGAGGATACGTTATTGCTTGTTACCGTTACCGTCTTTCTGTGTTTATTCTTTTATGATTCCATTCCAAGTACAAATGATTGTTACATAACAATAGGTAACCAATTGGACATAGAAACACCTTATTGTACTTGTGACGCTACCTATCTGGATTTTCCAAGAATTCTTCAAAAACAATGACTCCACTTTTTTTAATCTGTCTATCCGTAAAATCCAGACACAAATTCCTTTATCATTGTGTTGAGATTCCCGGGAGGATAGCGCGGCTCAATAACTTAAATAATGTTATCTAAAACATTGTAATGCAAGTGCCACAAATTATTAATATTACAGAAACAAATCATGACAAGGCGGAAATAGCGATTCCATCCAAAAAGATTTTGTGACTCAAATACAAAATATCTCATAGATATACATTATAATAATTGTAGTAGGTAACATTGATCGGACATTTGATTTCGCTATGCAAATAAGAACGTGCATATAATATCTGTATATTTAATGTGTCATCGAAGTAAATGGTTAATTTTAAACTGCCAATGATTAATTAACCTTTTCTTAGAAGCGGTTCGATCGTTGTTTCACTTCATATTTGTTCGTGCACTAAATGGGAATATTTAATGAAACAATAACATGCATTTTACAATGTTGCCATATTACCTTTATGTATACAAGGTTAAGTTAAACAATAATTTGTATTTACCATTTGTTTTCCCGTTTTAAGTTGGACAGAGGTCCGCTTTATCTTCAAATTAAACTAAATTTAATCAAATAACAAGTATTTTCCGACATTTATCTCACCCATCACCATCAATTCTCGAGCCATTTGTTCTATTTCTGACGCTAATTAAAAATTAACTGTTTGCGAAGAAATGACGTTGGAGAGAAAGAATAATTTCATTAAAATATTTTTAATTATATAACAGTATAATTAAATGAGAAACAAAGATATAATTACTAAATAACGTAATCCAGAAACATTTCATTTGCCTAAATAATTGTGACATGAGTTATCAAAAGAGGTAGTGTGCTCTGCATTTTCACTATGATATTTAAATAAAAATATTTTGACTTTGACATGACATGAAGTTGCTTTCTCATCCTTTCTTACCCGTTAAGATGCTGTAACGGGTAAGAAAGGATGAGAAAGCAACTTTATGTCATGTCAAAGTCAAAATATTTTTATTTAAATAGACTCATTTACTACGTTCTTTTAAATCGTGATAATAGGTATGGGAAAAAAGTGATAGTGAAGATAACTATATGACTAGGTAAAGTAAGTAGGTAAGTTTCGGCTGTGGGGCACAGTTAGATAATTTTCTAGAACTTAGTAATTTAGACTATTTAAATAAACAGGTTTTAGATTTTGATTGATTGAGAAGATGTTTTTAAGCAAAATCATATCTGAGTGATGACCATCGCCTAAAGAAAAACAACATTTATTTATATCTCAACAGTCTTTAGCATATTCAAAAGCAGATGTCCAAAGTCTGAATCTATTTTACGCACACATAATAATTAACTTTAAGATTTGGTGACTCCTTTGTTTGGTGCTTAGGACAGTATGACACATGGTGCACAAGTTATCTTCGTATATGGACTCCTTCTCATGCTGCAATGTTAAGAAAAATAGTATCGAATTGGATCCTTCTCAGACAGCGGTTTTTAAGGCATAATGTTGGATGCTAAATTGCAATCGGAGATTCCATTAACATATTGAAACAATGTTGAATTAAATAAATAAATAAAATAAATAATATGTCAATGGGGTCCCCGAAAATACTATGTAATAAAGCTTACTATAAATAAATGATTACCTAATTAACATTTAAGCGTGGGAGTAAGTGACTCAATGATGATTCATCAAAATAATAATTGTATTAACAACAAGTTGACCCGGTAAACTTTGTATCACCTACAAATTGCCACTAACGCCATCTATGAAAAGAAACACGAAGAAGTGATGGAAGAAATAGTTTTGATTGGCATGTCAGTAATAAGATTTCCGTTATAAATTACAATTTTTCAGTTCTATATAATATTCCGCTTTTTCTTCAAAGCTAAATATTCGTCGATGCGGTGACAGGGTTAATTTTGACGATTTAAAAGAACTAAGTAATTAAGTTCGTTTAAATAAAGAGCTTTTTGGTTTTGATTGATTTTGATTATAGCTTACTATCAGGCGGTTAAGTAATTTTCTGTACTTTTTATTTAAAAAATATTGGAGTAATATAAAGTATCAATATTCGTCCTTAAATTATTAAATGTTAAGTTAAACCTAATTAGTCAGTCAAATATCTTTACTTTAATAGACTCATTTACTAAGTTCTTTGTTTTTAATCGTCATAACAAGGAATATGTATCAGAAAAAATAAATAAACAATCGGTAATTTAACAGAGGTTATTCTGATAAGAATGGGCAAGAAACTCAGCGTGGTGTTTCTGCCGTTAATTACATGAATATTATTGTTTAAAAAATGTTAATTTCCTACCTATTTTCCATAGTTATCTGTTTATATAGTAGATTCCATATCTTTTTTAGAAGAAATATCGCTGTTTACGCATATATTATATGTTAGCGTTTCTAACAAACTAACGTAACGTTTCTAACTTCGTATTTGCAAAGAGCGATCAAATAATATAACGTTTTGAATGTGCTAAATGTATTTCGTTTAATAGCTCCTAGTTAGCACTCTATAAACTTATGAAAACTCGAGATGGGTTATATTTTTGATACACCTAGGAACTAGCACGTTTACCTTCGCTAGGTAAAAATGTAAATTTGACTAAATACCTACTAATGCAGCCAATTAGAGATAATTAGGAATATTGATATTTCTGCTCATACTAATCATCACCACATAATAAAAATAAATCTTTAACAAGGTATTGTTTACTGCAACAAGCTTCTAATTAATATAAGACAGTTAACTATAAACAAAATAATAGCGAATCGGTGTAAGAAAGCTTTCTATAAAATAATCGATTATCGTAATATGACACCAATTATGATCTGTGCAAATTATCTGTCAAATACCTACTTAATGAGACAGGTTAATAGTCCTAACTGCAATGTTTGTGGTACGGTTGATGTGCAGCGTATAGTATAGAGTGTGCAAAGTATAATATCGAGAGAGACTCGGTGGTGCGGAGGTATTATATTAATACATTTTATTGGACTGACTAATGCTGTTGGCCGTAGATGGCCTTTACGTACAAACTACGTTACCTGGGTTTTAAGGAGGCGCGAACCTTGGAGAGTCCTCAAGCCTTAAGGGGCGATTCGCCTCTGGAGGAGTTCTAATCGACAGGCATCACCTCCAGGGGTGGTGTTCCACTGTCTCTTAGAGTCTCCAGGGTGCTCGAGCCATGAGGGAATATTAATACATATTATTTGGGTCTTTCTTTGTCAGAACCATCTTCTGAGCCTACTAAATATCTGGATGATATATTTCTGCACCTCGTTTCCGCTTTGTAGCAATGTATTATAAATCAGATTACGACGTGTTAGTCCCAGCTGACACGTCTATTAAATGGATAAAAGCCTCTAAATTAAATAAAAATTAAAAAAACTGAGCATCTGTCTGCGTCCATTTTGTTTGCACATTTGATATTTACGCTTAACTTAATATATTAGTTTCATTTCAACGATGAAGGCATAAAGTGCCAGTCAAATTTAATTAGTTTTAATAGTTTATCTAACGTAACACATCTGACTGCTTTAAGGTTAGTCTGGTGTAAGGAGAATTTGTTTGAATAATACCTAATTACAACAGTATGTGCTGAATGATGGATGATATCTGATATTATCATAAGTTTAAAACCAATATCTATTGGAATGCGGTGATTGGATGGAATAGCCAGGATCTAGATAAGTAGCGTGCAAATGGATAGGGTTAAACCCAGCAGTGGACTGTTGTGTGCTGGTGATGATAAACATTAATATGTTGTGTATTCCTGTAGTAAGATAGATAAGTTAGAATATATTCTAATAAAATCGTTAGCTAAATTCTACCTTTCCATAGAAGGTAGGTTGTAAAACCCAAAATATTTTATTCAACACTGGTAATTACAACACAGATCTGTTATGTACACTTAAGCTGGGTTCCAACAATCTATCTAAGGACGGTTTTGTCTACGAGACGAGAACATTACCCCTTTTTTTTACGAGGAGGAGGCGTGTGTGGGGCTCACTCAGTACTTAGTTTACTCAATAGAGCGGCACTGAGAATACCCACTAAAACTCCCCGGTAACTCCAGTGCCCTTAACGGGGGTAACCTGGGTTCTGCGGAGCAATTCACCAGGTCACCACCAGACAGCCCAGCCTTATAACTGAGCTTCGCGCCAATGGAGATTGCCCAGAGTTACTTGGGCAATCCCAGGCGTGGCGGCCTGTGCAATGCGTGCGTGGGAGCCACCCACACACGCAGCCGCGCAAGAGAACATTACCCCTAGAGTGAGTTTTAATCGTATCGAGACGTTTGCTATCGTATTTGCGCTTAGCTCAGTAAAAATATTTTTTTTATTTTTCACAACAGAGGGGCTGCTGTCGCTGTTCGGAATTCTTTTAATTGATGGCGTTAGTGTATAGTTTGTAAGTGTTAAGACTTTCTTAGACCACAGAGCATAAAAGTCATTGTATGTATAAGAAAAATAAAACAGGCGTCAGTAAGATCACCAGCGAAAATATTTGTTTTATTTCCAAGTTTAAATTGTATTAAATTAATAATTATTTAGAACAATTACCTTACCACCTTGTATCTTTACCTTTTACCTTGGACCTTTTAACAGTATGTGATACAAATTTTACCGAGTCAACTAGTAACTAATATTAATTTTAATTTTAATTTCATGAGACCAGGCTCAAAAACATTCGATCCTACTATACCTGCAATAAACTACAAGCTGGCAGCGAGATATACAAAATGTCTTTACTTTGGTCGTGATTTAAACGTATTTATTTATTTATTTATTTATTTATGTTAACAATGTTTCAACAGCAATTTTCTACACACACAAATATAATATAATAAACAAAACACAAGCCAATTATAGAAACACATTATTTTACCAAAGAATCATCAAGAAGCCAAAAACAAAAACAAAATAAAACAATAAAAAAAATATCAATAAAACAAAACAAAAGTCAGTTATCGCATGTGTGTGTGGTGTGTTTGTGTGTGAGTGTATGTGTGTTTATGTATGCGTGCGCTAGTGTATACGCGCGCACCTACTCGCGATGTAAGCAAGTTCTTGCTTTATCAAAGGATGGTTTATATGAAGCGACAGTTAATATTATTTTATTTAATCTTATTATTTATTAGTATGTAATATCACTATTGCCACTACTGTCCGCAACAAATTATTATTATGTAATTATCCCTTACTGTGCTTGTGAGTCATAACTTCGTGAACCGCAGTCCTGAATTTAAACCTAGATGTATTGAACAAGTCAATATGAGAACAATATCTATTGTATGTTTTACGCAGTCTTACTGAGAAATCATTGGCCTCATAATTAGTATGCATCAATGGTATATGAAAAAATTGAGCGTGCCGGGTTCTCTTTAAGGGAGCATTTAAGTTAATTATTCTATTGGATAGCTCAACACAGTCAATCCTTCCAGAACATATGTCATGTAGTACAAACATGTCCTGCAAACGGCGCCTATCAGTGAGTGACATGAGACCATGCACTCCGCATAACTCAAAATAGTTGTCAGTTTCGTTACTACATCGAAAGTTCAAATATTTCAGGAATTTCATCTGTATTCGTTCAATAGCATGTTCATGCGTTATATACTGTGGGTTCCAAATGGAACAACAGTACTCAAGAGTACTTCGTACATAAGCATAATACAATACTTTTATACAAGAAATGCTATTGAAGTCTCTAGTAGTTCTAATTACGAACCCTAGGTTTTTATACGATTTGTTGATAATGTGCTCAAAGTGAGCATTAAATGTAAGTTTTGAGTCCAAATGCACGCCTAGATCTTTCACACAGTTGACTCTGTTTATTATGACATTATTAAGTTTATAATCATATTGGATAGGATTTTTCCGCCTTGTAAATTGTATATGTAGACACTTCGCAGCATTAACCGTTATTCTATTATTACTGTAGTATAGTGAAAGTCTATCCAAATCCTCCTGAAGTTTTGAACAATCCCGTAACGAATTAATCTTCATGTAAATTTTTGTGTCATCCGCATAAAGTATGAGTTTTGCATATTTTAAGCATGAACCTATGTCACTTATAAAAGCTATATAAAATAGCGGACCAAGTAGCGAGCCCTGCGGCACGCCAGAGGGGACAGATTTACAGTCGGAACGACTTCCACCCACGACCACCGCCTGTCTGCGATTAGAGACATAGGATTTCACCCACCGCAGCAGATCACCATGTATGCCAAGATGGTAAAGTTTTCGCAATAATATGACGTGATCAACACGATCGAATGCCTTTTCGAAATCCGTGTAGACCACGTCCACCTGAGACTGAAATCCCATATCCTTGTGCACATCTCCAACGAATACACTCAGATTAGTGACCGTCGATCTACCCTTAATAAAACCGTGCTGCTCATCAGGTATTCCTTTTTTTATTATAGGATATATCTTATTATAGACGGTTTTTTCTAAACACTTACTGAAAACATTCAATATTGATATTGGACGGTAATTTTCTATACTGCATTTGGATCCCTTTTTGTGAATAGGAACTATGTGAGCTTCTTTCCACTTTGACGGGAAAACTCCCTCTGATACAGAGCGCTCAAACAATATAAACAACGGGTAAGAAAGTGTTTCAGCACAGTTACGAACAAATATTGGAGGGATCTGGTCGCTACCAGCACCCTTTTCAACATCCAACTTCAGAAGTAACTTATAAACAGCGTTTTGAGAGACCGAGATTGATTGAATTGAGTCATTAGAATCTTTTCGAATGTCAATATAATCTAGGAAGGTATTTTCATTTACTGGTTGGATAAACATACGCTGAAAATAATCGCTAAATGCCGAACATATAGAATCGCTCTCTGTTAATTTTCTGTTTTCATACGTCATTGTGGTAGGGTAGCCTGTCAGATATTTACGCTTGGAGTTAACATATGACCAAAGAAACTTTGGGTTTCTTTTAATATTATCTTGACAAAATGACACATAACTACGATAGCAAACGCCTTGCATAACTTTCGATCTTTTTCTGAGCATAGAGAAAATATCATAGTCTATCGGGTTATTATAACGTTTCCAACGGTAGTGAGCCTTCTGTTTCTCTCTTAACACATGAATTAATGATCGACTATACCATGAAGGGTAACGGCTAGAATAAGCTGTGTCCACTAAGGGAACATGCCGATGTATAGTTTGATTCAGGATAGAATAGAAAGTATCGACAGCCTCATCCAATGTACCTCGTGAAAGCGATTCCTCCCAGTCAATAATTCGAAGTTCTGTATTTATGATACTATATATAATATTTAAGTAAAAAATTATTAAACAGCTATAACAAATCCTTCGGAACGCAATATAAGGACTATGACGTAAAGATTCGTGACATAACAAGACAATCAGACAGTTTCTGTCAAGTCTGTAATCAGACAGTGATATTTGTAAAAATTATGTTTAAGATTCAGGGGTTTCGTCTTATTTATGCTGTTTACTTATTATATTAGATAATATTTTTCCTGTTAGATTATTTATCTCGTTATTTGCTTTCTTACAACACAACACGAAGACGATCTTACGGCTTTAATTATGGCGGCCTGTCGACGTGAGACTAATAACTGAATGATTTTTGTCGGCGAAAATAGAAAATATAGAGATAATAATCGGTATTTCTTATACGTTCGCCAAATGAAGCTTTGGTGTTTTACAGTCATGCAAGTTGGAGCCCTTTTAGGGACATGTAAATAGTGTAAGATACACTAATTTAAGAAATATATATGAAGCTTGTGTAATTCCTCTCTTAATGTGTTAATAAATAAACAATAACTCAGTTTATAATCAGAAATATGACATAATTATGAAATCTTTTTGAAATTTCAAATTTATTGTTTGCGTAATTAACTAATGTAATTAATGTTAGTCAATTATTTCTATATCTACTTACTAAATGACGGTATAATATACTCATACTGTAATATATATTATGCAATAGTTACACCTAAAAATATACAAGGTAACTCGAATGGATTCAGCAAATTTTCGTTTATTTTACCAAAAAAAAAACCTGTAATAATTTTTTGTTACATAACACGAGAGCAATAAGGAATATTCAAAACTGATGATGACTGTACTCTATGGGTAATATACCATCCGTTTGGTATTGTGGGATGCCCAGAAGCCCAACCTTCTCCGCAAGAGTTTAATTCCCAGTATTTTATAATAACGTTCATGGAACATCGTTGACAAACATTCTTTGTGAGTTATATTACAGTATTTGAAGTGCTAATAAAAACTTATTTGAAACAAGGCCTCTGAAAATAAAATATGTCATTGTTAATAAGGGTAATGAAATACAATTTAATTTGAGAAAACTGGAGATAACAATTTTATAATTAAATCTTGCTTTTTGTATGTCGCAGGTAAAGTATCTGTAAATTAATGATCTTTCGTAATTATTCTTATTAAAGCGACAAATGTATCGAACGCTTCATGTTTGACTAACTTAAAAATTAGAGACATAAGTATATGTATAATCTGTATGTATAGTTATATATGAAAACGATTACGAAATCAAATAAACGATTGCGAGGGTTGCTTTTGGATGGGTTATTAATCACAAGCTCTTCTATGCCTTGGCTTGGTCAAGTTTAAGCTGTTACATGAAGCCATTCCTTCTTGTTCTTTTCCGTTCATAAAACTCAATAATGTCAGTGTAGTTGCTCTAAGTGGACGTATGTATAGCGTTGAAGAAAATACTCATTACTTTCCTATTTGAAGTCATGTATTAACATTAATTGTAATATTTTTTCAACAATCTAATTAAAATACTTTTTTAATCGATTAAGAAACAGACTATCTTTTATAGAGGCGTGCAAAGGATCCAACTATACAAATTGTAGTAGAGAGCTTATATGAGCTTATTGTGTCTTTATATTTTATATTTGCCTGTGTTAGCAGCCAAGGGTCGCGACCCAATCGCTGTACTTCCTAAAGTCAACACAAAGAGCGAAATGTCATTGCAGACAATAAGACGTCTCCATACTCCATGAATCAGTTGGCAAGCGAGCCGCCTCCCACGGTTTGAACTGGGCTGAATTTGGGGACATACAAGCCTGTAAGATGTAAAAGATTGTTGCCATTAGACTCTACAATTAGGAGCATGCTATCGGGGCTATCGTAACCATGTATGGGGATACGAATTGTATTGAAGTATTTTCCTAGTTAGAGGTAATATAGTTACGAACACACAAAACAAAGACACCAAGACAATGTATAGTAACATAAAAACATAAGGTAGAAAATTGTATAAACGTTACTAGTTACCAAAAGAAAAGAAAAATTACAGTTTGCTGGGGCATCAAGAGATTTTTCTTAATTTTAACAGAATGGGAAAAATACGGGTATACCCACTGCCAAGCGCCTGTTTGATTACAAACTGTCTACAGTTAGAATAATTACCGATGTAAAAAGAAACGCTTAGGTTTTCGAAGAATTCAAAACATTGTACAGTCATAATATTAAGAAAAAAAAAATATTGGAATCATTAGAGAATTATCAACGCGATATTTCTATTTCGGCTTCGGTTCTTCATTTCGTTTTTTTTTCATTGTTAAGTATTATAAATAATAAAAAGCTAAGTTGCAGTAAATCTTTTCTTAATAAAATTCGCGAAAAGAAAGATTTTGTCAACTTCGTGCTATAAATTGGTTTGGGAATCATACGAAGTCGGACTCATTATTTAAAAAAAACATTGAAGTGTCCATCACAGATATGAAGCTTAGAAGTTGTAGCCCTTCCCTGTAATACATCCCTGCTCCTTTCAGTGCAGATAGTGCTGTGTCATAGAATCATCGGTTTTTCTATTGGACCAGCGCCAAACTGGGAAGCCTTGGATCTATGAGTTGGAGCGGCGACTCCTAGGTCCTGGGTGCATTGCACATGAACAATAACTTAAAGTGAACATGAATGCTAATTAAGACTTAGGTTTTATAGATAATTGAAGTTGGGTTAAGAATTGGCGCGGCGCACTGTAAATCAACCGGTGTTGCGCATAAATCACTCTTATGACAATGGATTGAAATACTTTAGAAGTTAATTTTTTTGCACTTAACAAGATTGTTGTTGTCAATGTCTGTCTGTCAATCCTGTACTCTGTGCCAAATTTCAGTTGCACTATGATTTAACGCAACGCGTTGCTTCACTCACGAATCTATAGTAATTAGACATTAGGGCTCTCTACTCTCGTATTATACTTAAATCTACTTGTATTATACTACAATAAAACACGATATAAGGTGCATTTATGAGAAAAGAATATTCACTTGGTCGCAGTAAAACATCGCAGCTCAATATGAGTCGATACGATTTTAATTTAAGATTCAGTATCGCTCAGCACCATCTAATCGTCTTTGTGAGAATTCATGGTCATCCATAAATAATACAATATAATAACACGAATGGTTTTACTTCTAATCCTCAGCCGATGATAACCTGGCGACATATTTCATGGCGAACCTGCCAGGCCATAGAACTATTCCACTATTGGAAAACAAGGGAGTTCGAAGAAAGGGATAGCAACTCGGAGCATAGCAGTTAGTAGAAAATTATGAGGAAAGACATCATCATCATCGACCTGCTTTATGGTGGTCCACTGCTGGACATAAGTGCCCCTTAATACACGCCCCTTCTCGCGATTTCTTCAGCCCACAAGCTACAGCAACATACACTTATCCAATATTAGTTTTTATGTTGATGTGTTAATCAGTTTTTAATGCCACAGAGAAATTGTTAAATCTGGTATAACAGTTTTGGTATTACCATGAATGATAATGATTCATACATTAGAAAACATCGCTGTTAACGAGACTCTTTGATTTGTACGTATGTAACTATGGTTTGTGTGGTTGCTAAGATACAATAAAAATTATATTCTAGTTCGAACCACAGTTTTATTTTCATCGCTTTAAATACTTAAATTTAATATACAGTCCACACATTGATTCCTTTACAATCGCAGTAGTATAAATGATAAATAGTGATCAAAGGAAACATGAGTGATGAGGCGCACCTGTTGCTGTCACAAGACGCACTCGTCATGTGACTGTCATCAATGCCTATCTTCTAGATGTATAGTCAAGGTTGCATAATATGTTTATCATTAGGAACAAATGTTTAATTCATATCCAAAATTTCGATTTGGGTGTAGCTAGCAGTATGGGAGTTTCAAGCACTTAAATTAATATCATATTAATTATTCAAATATATATTTTGATAAAATTGGATAGAATAAGTAATTATCCTCCTAAAGTGGTATGCTAAAACCTTGCTAAGATGACTTACAATTGAAGAATTTGTATCATGTGACATGTGACAGTTTGAATTTGAATAAACATTTTCATGTCATTTAGTTCTAAATTGGAATAACTTGAATTCAAGAAATTATTATCATATATTTTTTTTTCTTCATATAATACTTTAGCGGCCTTATAACGGTACACTTTATACAGTCCACTGAAAAATTATTCTGTGATTTTTTAAATATTCTGACAATTGCCATATATGTATAAACAAGACAAATACATAATTTAAGAGTAAGTATAATAAGTATGTTATTTATTTTAATTCGTATCATTTATTTGTAGATATTTATGAAATTGAGTTGCGATGAGAGTTGACTGTTTTTCAATAGTAATGATTGTCTTATTTATGAGTTGGCTGGAAGAGATGACTTACAGAGATATATCCTCTCAATAGCTCACTAGGAGTTCCTCAGATTAACAGAGTAAAAGTTTTATAAAATGGTCAGACGAAGTATATAATACGAAGTGAATAAACTCGAAGAAAAAGACAATAAGTTAGTATCTCTATAAACATTGTGATAAGAGCAGCAATACCAACGAAGAAACACGGCTATCTCGGTGACTAAGGTACCTAAAAGTCGTTGTTGGAAGTGGCCGTGCCAGAGGGAGCCTTGCACCGTCGTACGAGGAAAATACAATACAAATTGTGCTTGGCTTTATTTCTCAACATGATATTGATAGCTCTGGGAAAACCTAATGCCTACTCCGCCAATGATACTACGCTGTACGATATTACGATAAAACATAGGAACATTACTGATAATGGAACTTTAAACTGATGTGTAATTATCGAATGGAAATTCACAGTACAATATCGGAACACGATTATATTCATAACTAATTGCAAGATTCCAAGACAATTGATATTCCTTGCTTACGTTGGCGCTAGAATTGAACAAGGAGTTGTGAATATGAAAAATAAGAAAAATATTTTACCTCTGTAGTCTCAGGTCGTCTCCATGTCCACTGAATACATATATAACATTTTGTTCCTTTTTTATCTCTGATTGACTGTTAGAGAATGCCTAATAACATTAAGTATGCCAGTTGTAATTTATATTCAATAAAGAATAAATAATTACTGTACCACGAGAGGCCTGAAAAGCACTTCTTGGCCGGCAAGGTGAGGGTGGCTAGGGCAGTATGTCGCATGCTTCACTAGCTATCTTCACATATGGACTCCTCTACTGCTTATCATCAGGTAGTGTTGAGTCATTAGCTGTGCTTTATATTAAAAAAACCACCATTGGCCCCCAGGTTACGTTACTCGTACGGTAATTAAAATTAGGGTTATAAACGGAATATTTACCATGTTATTTGTTAAATGGCGGTTTGTTCCATGGAGGTTGTAGTTGTTGTTTGTTTTTTTTTCATTAGTCTTATTTATTTGTTTCTTTATGTTAGTAACGATGTAAGTATAATGTGTTTTGGTAATAGCATCCGATGTTTCTTAATCGGCCGTTGCGGCTTCATAAATTAATTTCATAAATTAACGTAGTAATGCAGCGGTTGACATGTAAGACCCATCCCAGAAACATCACCGACATGCTTATTAATGCCACTTTAAACCACGAAACTTGATACTAGCGGTACAGATCGTGACACGTCACGTAAACAAGGATATAATGGATGCTGTCAATTGAATGAGCTTATCAAGTAAAATGATCGGAGATACTTAGACAGCGGCATTAATTTTTGAGAGTTGGTAAAGTCTGCGAAGGTGGAACAGTAGCCATTAAAAGCCTACCTTCTGTCTATAAATTAGGTGTGTAAGCGTTATTAGTATAAAAAATCTTGTCCTTGGCAAATGCGAAGGTTTCTAGAATTAAATAAATTTTCTAATAATGTCAAGGAGTTTAAATTTTCTGGGAAATATTATAAAATATTAATAATAAGGTAAGTGTGTATTTGTTCAACAGTGGTATTAAAGCTGTGACGAGTTCTTTAACAAAGAGTTTTATTGACAAGCAAGGGGATTACCCAGTCGATCACTGTTTTGATGTAATAATCCTCAAGAGCGGCAAAAAATGTTAATAGTTTACCGATATCATATGTATTTAGCCTCATTTGAGCGTCAATATTAATTCATATCGTGAGCAAGCTCAAGTCAAATAGGTAAAAGGGTCTAAGATATTGTATCAAACACTTCTATGAATCAATAATGTCTGTATTCGTCAAACAACCACATGAAGCCTTACGAGTTCTGATAGCGTATTTTAATTTACTTCAACACATTCATGCTTAACTAATTTTTCAATGGAAAAGCAGTACTTATTATTAGATTTGTTTATAAAGAATATTTTTGATGTATATAATTTTGATTAAACGTAATATTAGAATGGATCATGCATTTTTATCAAGATAGTTCAATAAAATTGGAAACATTGCTGTAAGTGGGCCGTAGACTGACTAGGCGGCTTGGTTTAGCGTATAAATCTAGATTTAAGTATTTTGCTGTAAGAGGGCTTAAGACTTAATAATATAAGTCACAACAGTACTACAATGTTTAAAATATTAATATTATTTTTTATAGTGAATAATATTGTCATTAGTTAAACTAAATTGCGTTTATTATAGACCTTGGTGATAAACGCTAATGGTAAATATTTAAATGGAAAAAAACTCAGTGAACAATGAAGATATTTTTCCGTTTAATTAAGACCACTTTGATAATTTTGTTTCTAAAACAGGCCTTGGAAAAATACATATTCTAATTAATAGATGCATTCATTGTGTGGTAAACTGTAATGTCATTAAGGAAATACCTTTGTTTAGGGTATTGTGAAGCTTGCTTATATATAGCTATATTTTTGGGGTCCGTATTTATTTAGTAAATTTGTGAAACACCTACAAATCTATAGTTGAACACTAGAAAAATCAAATAATTTAATTATAACTGTATAAGAATTTAGGAACAGTTGGGTATATCATTTTAATAACCTTAATATTTATTATAAAGACAATGATAAATCTTATAAGGATAACATTGAAGTTAAAATACTATCTGTGTGATACCATTAAAGCTTACATATAGTAGATATTGGTCATTAGTTTAAGATTTTCTTATTTTGTTACACTTAATAATATAAGTCACAACAGTACTACAATGTTTAAAATATTAATATTATTTTTTATAGAGAATAATATTCTCATTAGTTAAACTAAATTGCGTTTATTACAAACCTTTGTGATAAACGCTAATGGTAAATATTTAAATGGAAAAAAACTCAGTGAACAATGAAGATATTTTTCCGTTTAATTAAGACCACTTTGATAATTTTGTTTCTAAAACAGGCCTTGGAAAAATACATATTCTAATTAATAGATGCATTCATTATGTGGTAAACTGTAATGTCATTAAGGAAATACCTTTGTTTAGGGTATTGTGAAGCTTGCATATATATAGCTATATTTTTGGGGTCCGTATTTATTTAGTAAATTTGTGAAACACCTACAAATCTATAGTTGAACACTAGAAAAATCAAATAATTTAATTATAACTGTATAAGGATTTAGGAACAGTTGGGTATATCATTTTAATAACCTGAATATTTATTATAAAGACAATGTTGATAAATCTTATAAGGATAACATTGAAGTTAAAATACTATCTGTGTGATACTATTAAAGTTTACATATAGTAGATATTGGTCATTAGTTTAAGATTTTCTTATTTTGTTACAGCCAATATAAAATAAATAAGGTAGTAGTTTGTAATGACTATATGTGATTGCATTCAAATGATGTGTGTATAGCTCAGAAGGTTCTTAAAACTCTCATATAGTCATTACAAGCTACTAAGCTAGCTACTAGCTATATATATATATACCTAATTTATTAAATATGTTAACCCAACATCAACATGTTATCCTGTCAAGTATCTACATTCATTATTCATTGAAATATAATTATGTACGCAATTATTTATTTCATTGTTTACTGTTTACTTAGCAGTACCTACTATATGATACGGTGCGTACCTAGGGCACACGTGTAAAATTTACCCTTAGTAATATTAGTATCAAGTACTAATATGCAATGCAATCATAAAAATATCATAATATATATAATGCATATATCAAATGATGTGTGTATAGTTCAGAAGGTTCTTAAAACTCTCATATAGTAAGCAGTGTCAGTAAGAGTATAGCACAAAGTTGGTTTAAGCGTGTTCGATCCGGGAATTTTTATGTCAAAGATGCACCTCGCTCTGGTCGCCCTGTTATTTTTGATAAAATGGACGCTATTTTTGATAAAATGGAGTAAGATCGGCATATCACATCGACAATTACGACATAGCTGACGAACTGGGAATTGACCACAAAACAGTTTTGACCCATTTGAAAAAAGCTGGGTCACAATAAAGCTCGATATTTGCGCACTGCAAGAAACCTAATGAACCGTGTACTCATTCGCAATTCTTTATTGAGACGTAATGAAACCGAGCCGTTTTTGAAGAGATTGATAACTGGTGATGATAAGTGAATCACATATGACAAGAACGTGCGAACAAGGTCGTGGTCAAATGTCAGTCAGGTTCACATACTGTGGCAAAACCTTTTTTTTTGTGACGCTGTGGAGAAGCTCTACCAGCCGATCCCCTAACCTCTGGGGAGGAGGAAGAGGTGGGTATGTGGGGCTCTCACCCACTAAACTCTTCAGTGACTCACCCACCTAGCCGCTTTCCATCGACAACACGGGATGGCCTGAAGACATTTCGCCGTAGTATCGATGGAGCGGCCTGACCGTGGTTTGGCCCCATCTCGGAGTACTTTGCGGGGGATAAGAAAAAACCCCTCAAACCATCCGGTGTTTAAAGTCGGCGCACCGTGCGCAGGTACGCCAACTGGGCTGTGCAGTCCAGGTAACGGCCCCCAGCCGTGCCCGAAGTACTGTGGCAAAACCTGGGTTAACTCGCAATAAGGTGACGCTGTGTCTATGGTGGGATTGGAAGGGCATTATTCATTATGAGCTTTTGCCGCCGGGCAGAACCATCTATTCGGATCTCTACTGCCAACAACTGATTAGATCATGATAGAAATGGTGTTGTCTTTTATCACGATCTCAGCAAACATTAAGAGAGTTTGGCTTGGAGATGTTAATGCATCCACCATATAGCCCTTTAGATTTTATGTGAAAGAATTTTATGATTCACTCAGTATATAAATATTATTTATGAGGCCACAACCAAAAACTTTTGAAAGAACATAAGTCGATATTACCAATTTCATTAAATATAAATACATTAATTTCACTCATTCAGGACTCAGTGTTGTGGAACGTGACGATTTATTTTCTGATATTATAAATTCTTTAATTTTAATTATTTTTGCGTTTTGAAGTGCATTTTTATATTAAAGGATTTAAAAAGTTATTTCATCATCTAGCTTCATCATGGTAAGAGCAGATTAAGAAAAGATTTGTCCTCATTAAGGACACAAAGTGACAATGCGAGTGCGGTTTGGGACAAAAACTAAGGCGGTATATCAATGTCATCCTCACGTTGGTGTTCGGCTCGGCTAAAGGAACTTTCCAGAGGACACCTACGAAGAATAATTATGTTAAAAGTCCAATCACTTTAAGTATCGACATAAACTTAACTCTCTTACTTAGCTGCTCATCCCTGCAGTATATCTTTACAAACAGGATAAAGATTACAAATATTTTTGTTGCTAACACTTATAGATGGCGTTGAAAATGTCCAAGGGCTCAGCTCCAAACGGTTGTAACGTCTGAAATTAAAAGCAATCATAAAACCTAGAAGATATAGTACAAAATAAACAGAATCGAGATATTACTAACACTAATACTTCTCAACAAAGGGGCCGAAGACAAAAACCCTTGAGCCGCTTCTACTCGATTGAAACTTACAATGCACGACGTAAATTTGATAGGACATTTTATTTCACTTGCATTCTACAAACCGTTATTTACAATTGCACTGAGAGGCATAAATAATAATAAACACAATAAACTTAAAAACCCTTCTCTTAATGGATCAGTGATAAATGGAATACGATCATAACTTATTTTGTTTCTGACAATTTTGTTCTGATTTTTTTTAGGGATTTCTATTCCTTTTTATGTAAATTTCAACCTTAGTGACCCACTAAATCCTAGCAAAACGCATCGAGTTGAAGACATTATTATGTATTGCATTGCTTTTTGTCGAATTGCATTTCTTGTTTTGTTGTGTACGAGATCCTGGAGAAAACTCGAAGTGAAAATATAATTTTATTCAGTGAATCATATTGTTATTAGTTTTCACAGACTAGAAAGTTTATTTCAACCGTCATAATTTAACCAAACCACCGCTTTGACGAATACTTTAGCTTTGGAGAAGAAGCAGCGGAGGAAACTTCTCAGATTTTCTATTGGTGTAATATTATTTTGCCATTACGTGCAGTATTACAACTCCTTCCCAAGATTTCGTATATTTCATTTAATAAGGTTGGCCTTGTCATTCGAACGCTCTGGTTTCCATAACGAAATCAAAGCCATTTTTGGCTTTATTGGTCCTTGGATTAGTCAATCAAAATTTATAATCTCGAGCTGTTCCGTGCTTTGGAAGGTACGTTAAGGTTTGAGTCCTGGTTGTTATTGCTCATAGTAGTGTTATTGCTAAAATTGCTAAAATTTCAAAATGTGTTTCTCACTGGAGGCGTGACGTATGATATTTTATATATAAAAATTTATCCTAATATCGAATGGAAGCTATAGATTACCCTCGCGTGCTGGAACCGTTGGAGGACCGCGTAATGCGCTTGATGACCTCCCCATTCCAAGTGGCGGTTTACCAACGGATCCGGCTGGCGTATCCACGCTGGTAGGCCCACGATTGATTGTGGCGCTAGTCGCCTTTGGTGGTGTCAAGGGGGGAAGCGGAGCTTGGAGCTGTCCAAGACTGGTGATCCGTTGTCGATTCCAATGACGGTTTTAAACCATCTACCGCAGGACCCTAGGACCTGTTTTGCTCTAGAGATGCTGTTCCGATTTTCAACACTATCAATCTTTACTAACAGATCCCTTCTCTTAGGACTGTACCGTCATAAGTTTATGGATAATTTGTAACAATCAATCAAGCATGTTTTGACATTTTCATTATTACAATAGTACACATTACTGCTTTCTTCTTATAATTAGTTTCTTGGAGGTTAATCAAGTTCATTCAGTTCTACCTTAATATACAACTTAATTACACTCGTTACCAACATATTCCACAAAAACCTTTAATTTATTATCCACCTTCGAATGGTTACAAAGCCCGGAACCGGGTTTGAAGTCCAGTTGGCGATAACTAAAACTTATGATTATATCAAATCACTAAATTTATTAATATCAAAAGCACATTACGATGTTTTAACTCAGAGACTTATATTTTCCATTTCATAACTAAAAAACTCTTTGCGAAATCCAATATCCCCGTTTAAACAGAATACAAACAAAAACAAAAAAACTGCCTGTTGTTCATTGCCGCGTTGTTCAAAACTGAATAATATTTACAGTCATTGTAGGTACGTTATTGGAACGTAGGTACAGTAGTATTAGTCTGAATCTATTAGGTGGCTATACCAAGCTAAAGCAGTTCTTATCGGTTTCTCTTAAGGCAGAATTTATATTGCATTAATACTAATCATACTTCAGTAACAGCTAACGATTGGATTACTCTTGTCCATAGAAAATGGTCATTTTCCAAGTATAAAATGGATATTCAATGTCAACACGCAACACAAAATGTTTTTTACAAGAATTTATAAAACTGTGCGTTACAATTTTCGTTCGTTAAAATGGAGCGCCTAGCAAAATATTCACAGCAAGCAATACATCAACATTGCCTGTACAAACACCGCTGGCATTTTTGTTCTTCCTATAACCGTTCTACGATAAGAATTAATAGTTACGCTCCGCAGAGACTAATATTTAAGAGTGATATGTTTAACAGATAATAGTTAAGGAGTTCGGAAAATTCATAATAACTTGTAGGCTAAATTCAACAGTTTGGTTAGCTTCTAGCGGAGTGTCTGACCGATAATGAGCAACTGGATAACTGTTAACGTTCTCTGCAAATTTTAGCAATTTAATTCTGTGTTTAATTTCTAAGGAACTGATTTTTAATATATATGCAGGATTTTCAACATAGTCAATGGTGTTGGTTCTGCTGGCATATTAAATAAAATATAACTAAAATTAAGTTTTTTTGCCTCTCTTTATACAATATGAAGAGGATAGTATATCTTTTGGTAACGTCAAGTTAATTGACATTTACATGATCAATACACTTTTGACATATGTCATGGCACGTTTTATGTTGATCGTTAAATCAATTAATTATGTTAGTACATTTAAACAATTTAAACGTATTAACACTAACCTCAGTGGTTAGTGTTAATACGTCGAATTAAGTCTTCTAGAATGGTTCCTAACTTATTTTTAGTTCATTATCATGGATGAAAGTGATTTCAACAATGTCGTTCTACAATGTTCTAGTACCTTCTGCATTCAGTTTATGCAACGCTGATAGAATGCATTTTGCGGAGTAGCGTCCGCGAACTGCATTCTTACAGTAGTCTCGTCCATCGGTCCTTTATTATTCTAGACATGTGTCCATTCTAGTGCTCCTTAAGTTTGGCAAATATTTGATGGTACTCTGTTCAATTTACAGAAGCAGGGCATGTGGCACGTCCAGCACAATCACTTTAGTTGGCCCGATTTAAATCGCTTCCGTAACTCAAGCACAACTAAAATAAGTTGCACTACCCTGCTGACACCAAGTATGTATAAAATGTCGTCATGTTACCCCGTACTTTCAACTGGAATCCGCAAGAAATACATCAGTGAGAGATTTGTGGGTATTGACTGTTAGTCCCTAAGTAATATCGGTAATCATTTCCAATGCAACATCCGCACTTACCAACTATTACGAACTCTTTCGAACGCTCTCGACGAAGTCGGCTTTTAACGCTTCGCTTTTGTTTTTTCTTTATTTACCCTGTGTTCAAGTGACGACATTGAATACCAGCAAATACAGTCCACTTTGACTCTAAAAAGGCTTTTACACTTTATCTCTTTAGATTATGAGTGTAGACAAAAAGCCTTCGATTATTAATTGTTACCTTTGTAACACTTCCAGGGGTAAATCTTCATTTATGATTTTCTATTAAACTTTTTTCTATAGACATTTTCCTATTACGGAAGCAATTTTTTCGGGGTCAATGTTAGGGGCAGCGTTCGTAGTGACCTATTCGTCACCATGGCTGCGCTGAATCCGCTCATTCGAGATTGCCGACATGATATATTTTTATCAGGTTATTTTCCCTTCAGCTCCTGGCTCTTTACGGCGAGGTCTCTATTACAGTACCTAAACGCTTTCTTCGTAAATCTGTTTTGTGTCGGATCAAGACAACTTGGGGAGATTTATCGACTACATTAATACTTGATTTTGGAAAAAATAGCTTTAATATAATTGATAGCAAAGACAAAGGTGTTTCAAAAATTGTATTCTTAGAATTATTCACATTGTCAAAAGACACGACATAAAACTAGTAGGAATTAAGATTCAAAGATTTAAGACATTTATTTCTTACAAAGAATTTATAATTCACTTTTAGAGATTATTACAAACATCTTAGTACATTTGACGGTTTTCAATAACATATCATATTATAAGGTTTTTAAAATGCATGAAAAGCTATTTAATTGGATGCATTTGGCAATGATATTACTGTTTCTTACATTGATCAGTATATTTGTAAACATAAAACTATGTTGACGGTGCTGTATACACATTTAGTAAATCAGGAACAACTGATATAACAACCAACAGTGTACGCCCGTTGTACTTTGTCCACATAATCGAATGCCTAACTAGCAAAAGTGTAGATAGATACGTTATTGAAATCGAGCATTAAACATTATGTAAATGAACTATATTAGAATAAATAATGCGAAAACTATATCGTAAAATAAATGTAAAACACTTCTAACAAAGGAAGCAAAGTGAGAATTTGTATTTTAATGAAAAATGGTGTTCGTGACATGACGTTTACAAGTGTTTCTTCACCCGTTCGACCGTAATCAAATTGTAGGTAGATAGGTTCTGTAAAAGGTAATTCAATTATTTCCCGTAGTAAGCGTGCTACGCCGTAGTAGTGGTCGTAGATGTGCTACGGCGGGCGTAGAGCTTCTTACTCATTTTCTAACTTGTCACTTATATTTATTTCGAGGAAATTCTTATGTTTTCATTTCGGAACCAAGCAGATTCCCAGATAGTTCTATTAACTTAATTAATGTAATTTTAAACACCCATATAAAGACTGGCAAATTAAATCCAACGCCATTATAACATAAATATCGATACTTTATTGTCATTGCGTCTATTATAGGTACAAAATGTACGTACCAGTAGATAAAATGTATAAAAAAGTAAATTTAACAATGATTCTGTACATCTATGTAAGATATGCAAAGTTCTACAACTATAGAAAAAAAAAATTGTGGTGCCTAACGTAAGTAACAACTCCTGTAAGAGTATGAGACATTGGATATTACTTTCAATATATAAGGATATAAGTCTATTCTTAAAAAGCATTATTTGTCACCAAAAGTGACACCGAAAGGTAATAATAACAATAAATAACAACAATAAAGTCAATAATATAACAGCTATATCAGATAAAAGTTAATGTTAAAAAACAAACATAATTTAAAACAACGAATTCCGTTACCGTACCTAAAACTGAACTCAAACACTCCGTTAACAAAACTCTCGCTGGATATGTAACAAATGAATTCGTTTATTTCGATCAAAAGTTTCGCATCGAGCGGGGAATAGTTGTACTCTGACGTCATGTCATGTCGGGCCAGAGACGACCTAAGCCGGATCATCCGGGGGAACCCCAGCAACTACAGCCGTGTACGAACGTAGGGCTGATACACAAACAGTAACAAATGTAGGGTGTCTTAATATTTGCTATCTGGAAGCATGATGCTTTTTACACTACAAAACAGGGCCCTGAGATTGGTCGGGACATGACATAACATGATAATAGATGATCTGATCTATTATTCCATTGGTCCATTTACATTAGTATTATTAATCCGAAACCATTCCATTCTATCACATGGGAATTATTTTTTATTTATGTTAATAAATTTGATACCTATTTGGAATTCTATCGAGAGGATAACTATTGAGATAACTATAGAGGTGTTTTGAAAATGAAATGAAAATTAATTTAAGTGCCCACGACACCGATCTTGATAATTTTTATTATTTCTTATTTAAGGTTCCATTCCATTCTATCATATGGGAATTATTTTTGTATATTTTTTGAAATTTATTCTAGAATATATTTTTTATCAGTAATGTATATTAAATTACTTAATTTTGAAAAGGAATACTGTCATGTATAAGAAACGTTCTTGAAAACCTTCCAAGTAAGATGTATGCTCTCGCGGACATTTTTTTAGTACTTTCAAAGGAATATAGTTACTATGATTTTTGATAACTATAAAAAGGTCTCTAAAAAGGTAATTTTCATTGATAATCAGGTCCTTTTAGCCGTAGCATGATGTCTTCCTCGATAAATGTACTTTCCAACACAAAAAGAATTTACAAATTGCACTTGCAACTTACAAATTGAGTGCACGTTCAGACAAACTCTTCAGCTGTGTTATATTAGTATAGATGTATATTACAATAAGAACTATTATATTTGATTAATTACGAAAACATTTTCAGTTTCGAGATTTGTTTTGTTCATAAATTAGTTATTGCATATTAGAATGCGAACTAATTGAAGTATCATATACGTTTTATAGTTCGTTAATACAACGTTTATGTGGCAGCCTTAACATTGATGTGCTGTTGAAGTGACAGGTCCAGTGGCTAGCAGTACCGCCAACAAAAACGTCACGTGTGTTGAAAAAGGATTTAGTCAACTCAATTTATCGAATCGTCCGCTCGTTGCGGCCATGATTGGATGGGGTGGTTTGCCTGATTCTTCCTAATCCCCCTTTTATCCGATTAAATAGTAATGTAAAGATTAGATTCTACGCATAAGCAGCAGTAGCAAGTTCTGTTAAGTAATATTTTATTCATTTATATTACATTCATGTGGCACACTTATTCCATATTTCATAAAACAGGTTCCTTGAAAGAGGCGTGATAAGGAACTTTACCTCCTTCCACGGTCTTTTTACCATCGGGTATAACTAACTCCTCCGAAAGCGTTTGACCAATTTTATATATCTCCGAGGCGGAAGGAAATGCTCAAGGAGAACTAAAGGAAACGGTAATGAAACCATAAACTAAAGTATTTTCCGAACAACAAATTGTTGAAAGCTCATTGGACACAGAGGTAAACCCTTCACAATATATATTGGGTTTCGATTGGAGTACTTCTCAATATAATGGTAAGCTAATATACCGTGTTTTGGTTCGGGGGATTACCTTAATTGTTTCTTATTATCACCACAAGGGCTTAGATCTCTGTATGTATTATTACTGGCTTCATAGAAATAGATATTACAAGATAAGCAGTAATTGATTCACCTCGAGGACTAAAGTGGCGACTATTCAGTGGATTTATGAAGGAGTGGCATCCTCCCCGCCTCCTCAGGACCGATTAACGAGCGATCCGATATCAAGCGTGCCCTTTATAAATCATCCCTTCGGTTTCCGCTCCACAGAATGGAGGCCGCAGGAAACGTGTTGGGCAGAGCATTGTTAACTTAAGGTTCGAGGATTGCGTGTGGATCGTCGGTGGTTGGAGTGATCCACCTGAGTAACTCTGAGTTAGTTACTTACGAATCATTACGTAACGAACTATTACTATTACAAGATTCAAAGTTTTTAATATCCCATTTGTTTGAAATCAACATCAAAGGTCAAGCAGAGCCATTGGTGTCAAAATAATTATATAAATATGAATACACTTCCAGGAACTCCATTCGGAATATTTGTAACACGGTTTGTTATAACGTGGGGTGATTACTACAGAATAATCGTCCCAAACTGGCAGCATTTATGCTTCTCCGTATGTACAAAGAAATTAATCTGAAAAATGTTAGTTTCTTTCAACTACAATGTATAAATACTATATAACACACACACAGACCTATTATCTTGCTGAAGTTAAGTATCTTCATGATATATGCGAATATCTAGCTAAAGGTGAAATAGATATAATTATCGGAAATATACTAAATGAAAATACAAACATCTGCCCCTCGCGGGATTGGAACACAGGACCTTTGGCTAAAGAGGCAGGGGTGTGGACGACTTAACCGGATGGCCTTCAAATTATGTAGCTTAGAACTTTTTTGCTTTAGTTCAAGGAATAAATTTTGATTCAATAATTTTTTGTTTCAAGTTGGTGCTTGACACAATAAATTAATGAAACTATTTTTTAACGGAACTATAAGATCTCCCGCACTCTACGTACTAACAACTATATCGCAACAACAGACGATCGTACGTAAAGCATCAAACTTGCGTTAAAAATTGACCTTATTACAATGAGTAAGTTTCCCCAATGTGAAGAATTTGATTTGTAAGTTTAAGTACCGAGTGCGATCACAGGTCATCATTCAGATGGTATTCTTTAATAAATCAATTATATTTAATTTAATTGAATCCAAAAGTAATATCGAAACTCAAGAACAATAAAAAACAGAAGTAATAATGAACTTGTGCCTCAACACTATCTCGCAGGTATTTGAGAACTAAATAGTGGTTTATAGTTTGTCTCCACTGGTTGTTGTTTCTGATATATCTGACAAGGTCTGGATCATGTACAAAGTCAAAGTCGAAATACATTTATTCAGTCTAGGTACATTACATACTCTTACGAAAGTCAAGATTGAAAAATGTAATTAAAATACTACAAAGTATTGAACTATTACATGAATATTAACAATTATAGTTAAAATTATAACATTTACAAACCTCCAGCAAATTGTACTATACTTATCAGTAATTAAATTATTAGATTTCATATACCTATTTACAAATTATTAAAAGAAAGGACAATTTTACAGCCATTTATTAGATTTATTTGATACTGTACCATACAGCAGTCGATATAGTTACAATGTGATGTTTAAAAACGATTTGATTGACGATCGATACAATGAAAGCATTTGATAAATTTATTTCTATTTCCTACATAATACCAAACAGACGTATATTTTAAATTGAAATGTCACAATTCTAAATAAATTTGAAATTGAACTTTATCTTTGGCGGGGAACACTAAAATGTGGATGTTCCAGTGTCCGAGACCTAGTTGCAAATAGAAAAGAGGAATATTAGATTCCAGATAAAGCCGCATCCAATGCAATCGCGACTAAGCCCATCTAGATCTAGAAATTTATCTGAGCTATTTCAGATCGAGGTCTGTCTGTTCGTCTAGATCGCTGCTTTCAATTCGATTGTGCTACGATCGGTCCAAGAAATTACGGTGACCAGGTTTGTTTTAAATGTTCCCGCTTTAAGAATGGGAATCTGTTTGGTTTTTGACGTGGGATTATTGTGTTTATAAATTTAGAAGAGGTATTTTTTGTAGTGATAGTTTTGGTTCCAAGTATAACTTCTTTCATAGGATTCGTAATAAATTATTAATCTACATTATTACTCTACTATTTAATATTTTTACTGCTTTATATATGTTTCTCTTTTTTTCTAGTTTTCTCTTTTTAATTTCTTATATTATAAGGTTTGGATTCCAGAATAGCTGTCCAATATTAATAAATGTTGAATTAACCTTTTTAGGTATGTTTCAAATAATTAACACATATAAAGGCGATAAATAACTTCAGCTTTTGCCTTAAAAATAAATGGTCTATGGCTGCAGACAGAATTAAATTTTAATTGCGGACCACCGCACAATACACCGCACCGATATACCAATATCGCACCTGAAATTTATTTAAAGTTTTTTTTTAATATAAAGCACAGCAAATAACTCGACACCACCTGATGACAAGCAGTAGAGAAGTCCATATGTGAAGATAGCTAGTGAAGCATGCGACAAACTGCCCTAGCCACCCTCACCTTGCCGGCCTAAAAAGTGCTTTTTCACGCCTCTTTTAAAGGAACCCATGTTGTAAGAAGGAGGGAATACGTGTTCTGGTAAGGTATTCCACGCTCTAGCTGTGCGACAGAGAAAGGAGTCACAAAATCTCTTAGTGCAAAGTAGACGTGGCTACAGTGAAAGAGTGACTCCGTAGACTAGCACGCGTACTCCTGAGTAGGAAAGGAGTGGGAGGGATAAGATCGAAGAGCTCTCAGAGCACTCTCCATGGTACAAGTTTTATGTTATTATATGAAAAAAATTATAAGTATAATAATAAAAGCCAAAACTCAAACGGCTTGAATTGAATTGTACTATTTTTTGTTTTAATGAATAGTAATTCATAGAAGCCTTAAAAGAAAAAGTCATGTGAAAATTCTAAAAAAATCATAAAAATTAAGACTAAAAATTGGTAATGTAGTATATAATAAAAAAAACTAAAAACCGACTACAAAAGACTTGAAAGGCAAAAATAAATTGTTGGTTTCGATAAAAAAATAATTGTGTTACTTGTTCGTTACGTTTTCTACTTAATGTAACTCCAATGGACGTAGATAACAATGGAGAGATTACACAACATGCCAACTCACTAGAAATTGCCACTAATTACAATCTGTAGTGGGTCCACTCTTACACAAAGGTAGCATTACAAGCTTTCGGCCAACTCTATCTAGTGGTAATAGGGGTAGTTTTTGCAGATTGAAAGTTGTACTTGTTGCGTTGACTGTACTCTATCCACAGACGAGGAATCAACCTCGGTTGGGGAATAGGCTCCCAACTTCCGACCTTTTTGGCCACTTTTGTTATAGGTCTAGTTACATAGGAATACTTTTAGTTGGAGCTTTTTAACAAGCGGCCTTTAACTTTAGCCACATAGGATATAACTAAGTTGTGTCAGGCTTGTTAATTGTAGGCTCAGATTATAAATTACAAACGACTTGTTCTTTTGTGACATCGTTCCAACTATATGTATTTGAAACCAGAAGACAATGTTATCTAATAATAATCTACCATGTCGCAGTAACTAACAATGGTAATATTTCTCACAATCACACCTATTATCTAAAAGAAAACGTTAAAAATTAATATACAGTGATTTTGTGGGCAGGGTTTCAGCCGTAAATCTTCCTGCCTGGAAATGTGCCAATATTGCCAGGCAGTTAGGGCGGAAAGGTCCTGGAGTCATCGATGATGATTGTATGATGAGTACGAATTTTTTATATTTGTTCACGAGTCTCGAATCTTTGCATATTTATTTAGTATATTTCTTATATTTATATATACTATACTATACTATACACTATTATACTATTATATACTCTATACTATTTTTTTTACTATTTTATTATAATTATATACTATACAATTTTACTATGTATATTTCTCCGTTATCTAGTATATGTAACACAAACTCTTAAAGAAGATTTCTTTGAGTAAGATAAAAGGCGTGAGTGTGAGAATTATTTTGTTATCAAACATAACTAGAATAGCCAGCCAGCAAGAGAAAGGAGAACCAGAAGATTAACATCAGCCAGGAAGTTATAGTTTTGTATGTATATTTAATAAAGGTATGTAAATTGTAATAATGGGCTGTATAAGGAGCGGGGAAATCTGGCTTGATGTTAATCTTCTGGTTCTCCTTTCCCTTCACGTCAACCGACGGTCGAGGAGCGAAATGTTCTTTTTCGTCTTCAGGTAACTTTCACATACGCGGCGTAAAGTTTTGTAAATAGTCGCGGGCAATAGCTTTTTTCGTACGAGGCGGTCATGACAAGAGAAAAAGTATCTTCTTTTGTTTTCAATTACAGGCCAAAGGAAAGGAATGAGATTTTTTGGCTGACTTCGGCATGTAATGACGTGTATGTTAGTCAAATCTATAGTAAATAATGAAACAAACTCAATTAGAAATATACTCTCTGCATTACAGATTAAGTACTGTAATTATTAAAGCGTCTAGAATCAATGACGGCATATTCAAACGTAGTTATTTCAGCCGGCTTCCCGTCTGGTAAAAGCGTGTGTTTGCACCGGATTTAGTGACTTTAGTTCTAATTGCCGGTTTATTACTGCTTGAACGAAAGCACTACCAGATTTATGAGTGGATTACTATAACGATAGTTTGTGATGAGTCTTTTGAAGTGCAGTAGCTTATTAAGTGTGTATAATAATTTTAATATAATATATGTATACATTTGGAAGCTTTGAGAATAAGTTCTAGGCTATTTTTTATACTTCTAGGTGATAAAGGCCTTCTGAGTGTCAAGTGAATTTTTATAGACATAATTTTAATTGCAAAACTCCGTTTGCCAGGTCAGCTACTGTCTTAATAAAAACACCACTTAAATAAACAAAATATATATCTTAATGTTAAATATATGTATTTTGTAATTAGGCCAGACCAGGGGTACACCTACATACCTGTATCAGTGAGAGGGTAACGTACCTAGATATACCTATCTATACAATAAACTAACTTAGCCCAGCACCTTACCTAAGCAGTATATTTCTCAGCAATCCACACTTTATAGCTTAGCTTTATAGCTTTTTGTATACATATTATTATGTTAAATATTTAAACATTTATGGGATTATCTCAGACAGAAGCTAGTACTAGACGAAATAATATGTCACTCTACTGAATCCAACTAAGGCGTTCAGTGTTAACAGACAATTTTTGCTATGATTTAAAAGAACTGTGAGTTGTGATTATTAGCTTCTGACAATTCTAAAAGACTGAATAAATTCTCCTTCAGATTCAGTCTACAAGTTTTTCTTTTTATTCAATTAGTCTAACTATGACGTTCTTGTGAAGTATTTTTGATTAGACTATTGTTGGCTTATTTAAACTTCTTTCAATTATTTTAATTGCAATTACTTGATATTGTAGGAGCGTTAATTGACATTCTGGAGACTGATTATTTTAATGCCTTCATGGGTTGTAATTTCAAAGCTTTGAAAAGGGCACGTATCTACTCTTTTTAGGTAACATATGTTCCTTAAATAGAAAGGTGGAGGTGTTTATTGCAGTATGTCGCATGCTGCACTAGCTATCATCATGTACGAACTCCTTATTACTGCTTATCTTATAGCGATGACTAGAAACCTGGTCAACGTACATAAACTCTTAAGTCAAAGTGGCAGTCCAGGACATGATAGGTTCCCGTATATTTCGGAAGTGTTTAACCACTCCAGGCATGTCCGGCTCGCACCGAGCGGTTAGCTAACTTTCGATAGGTGTAGTTAGCGAATTCTCAGTTTTTGTGGAGTCAATTGTTGGCTATCGCTGTTTGCGTCAGTTCTTCACTAAGTTACCAAAGTTATGTTCGTTCAAACGTGATCATTCGACGGAAGAGCATTTGATGGCTTGATTTGATTTATAGCGGTCTGATGGTTTTTACATAGTATAAAAGGCACGTCTTGTTTCGGCAAAACTTTGTTATAGGGCTCTTCTTAACTATATTGTAGGAACCTCATAGATTAACATGCTCGTTATGTTATTGGTCTAATAAATTAATAGTTTTTATATAGAGATTTGTGTGTATATAAATAAATAAATGATGTTCGTTTTTTTTTATAAAAAACCCAACACTAACCGATGATTAGTAGTAGAGAAGTTCATTTGTGAAGAAAGCTAGTGCAGCGTGCGGCATATTGCCCTTGCCAGCCTAAAAAGTGTTTTTTCATGCTTCTTTAGAAGGAACCCATGTTGTATAAAGGATGTATTCCTTTAGAAAGGAGTCACAAAATCTTTGTGCGTAAAGTAGACGTTACGACAGTGAAAGAGTGACTCCGTAGACCAGCACGCGTGCTCCTGAGTGAAGAGAAGGAGAGAGAAGATTTGGTCAAAGAGCGTAGATTCAAAGGAAAAATCTGAATTTAAATTTAATAAATCTTGAAAGTTAGTAATTTACTCTTTACATAGTGTGATCACTGAAACAACTAAATTGACGTATTCAAGGCTCTGCGGACAATCTCCATCTGCGTGCATATTCGCAAACTTATTTCTAAATGTAAAGTGATGGTAAATTGTTTATTTTCGCATATATCACAATTAATTAGTGAGGTTACTTAAGCTATTACAGTGACATAGTTAAAGCTTTGCTAGATTTTGCTATCTAACTTATTGACTTACTTATAAATAGCCAAAGTAACGATCACCAAGTTATTTAGAAGTCAAACTGATATAAACGTTTCTGCCACTGTTCCTTGTAATGAGGCAATGGATAATGAACCCAGTCTAAACTACGAAAACGAAACGAAACCCAGTCTAAACTACGAAAACGAAACTACATCACTTTACCAGTTTCATTTATCAACCACACAGATAATAGCAAACATTAAGTATTTTTTGATAATTATAATTTAAAAAGATATGTTAGTCCCATCGTGTTATTAAGATCAAACGAAATCTGTCTATTCTATAAAATAATCCATATGAATGAGATCGGATTTTATTGATGATACTGGTAGATATGTATTAACGCGAATTTTATGTTGTATAATATATTTTAAATATGATTTAGCATTGGCAGTATAATACATATCTGTAAGTGAAATTTGTGGGAAGTTTATTAATCTAGGCTTAGGTTCTATGTACATGGGTATAGTTATGTTAAAGGATAGATTTGGTTGCCAATTCAGTGTCAGGCAGCCATTAGGAAAGTGACGGGATTAAGATACTGACTAGACCTTTTCAAGCGATCATTATCGACGTCTACGGTGATCGAATGAAGTTGAAGTTATTAATTTTGATTTTGATTGAAAATGAAGGTCATTATGACCTTTTACTTTCTGTCTGAAATTGGGGAATCAGCGAATTTATTTCAGACTTGGAAGTATAATTATCTAGCCCCATGTAACAATCATTAAGTGCTTGTTGCCGAATCAAGGTCCTAGACAATTGAAAACCAATTTGATTAACAGAATTAATATTAATTTTTATTTATGTACACATAATAGTGTTTTATATTGGAATTAATTTAAATAAACACACATAAATAAAATACATACAAAATATGCGTGATTACCACACAAGCGTCGTGACCCAGAACCCTTAGAAGAGTACACGCAGTAGTCGTAGGTATTGACTACTCAGCCAGCTGGTCATCATGATGAGGATGAGGATAGGCGCGAACTACATCCAGTTTCCACGCCTTCGAAGAACTTGCTAAACAGTATGGAGACAACAATATAATATTAAATAAAAACAAAAAAGAGTGACCAATTTTCAAAAATAAACCTAATATTTTTAGCGTAATAAATTTAATTTTTTTTATATAGAATAAAAAATTATTCTATATAAAAAAAATTAAATTAATTAGTTCAATGGGGTCCTTAATTCAAGGTCAAGGACTTGCTTATGGTTTATTTACTCTTTCAGTTTTCCTTAGTCTTTTAGATGTAAGGAACAGATAAAAGTGATAAAAATCCGCTTTTAAAGTTGAGAAGTTGGAAGGATGAATTTTATCTGTAAGGTCAGTACGGCACCCTGTGTCCAGACTGGCACCCCGGGGTGGCCAACAGAGTGGCCACATTTATCGCCCGATCACGTAGCGGTACAAGCTGTGAGAGGAGAGCGAGTTGTTTTACAACCACATTGGCTCTTCTTATGTGTATCTTTTGTTACCAATTTATATATGTTAGAGTAAATATGATATATATTATTTTTTAAGTATTTAATGATATTAGTATTGGTACACGCCCCTCTACCTTTCGATGTCACTTTTCCCATTTATGGGACTGCTGGAAAAGAGTACTTAAAGAAATAAGCAGTACCTTTGTACAATTCTCTAATATTCTGTTGTGTCTTTTTAATTGCCTTTGTGTGTACATAAATTGTTAAATAAATAATAAATAAAAAATATATTGGTTAACAAGCCTATTTGGCGTGTTTGTTACTCGAGAATTCCCCTTGAACGGAAGTTTTAGCTGCGTTGTGAACATGCTCGTAGCATCAGAATTGAAAATAAAAAGACTATATAACTTCCGCCCATTACTCACACCACAGCCCACCAGCCGCCCGCCCCCTGCATACAAATTCATCCGGAGGCTGTGTTTGTTGTAAGCATTGTTCTCTTGATACTAATAAATGGCGCGACCGACTCCCTGCCACGTGCCGAGATCATTTCGTTTTAAAATATTTCACTGATTTCGGCCTATTGGCTTTTGAGATTTTATATAATGGCTTTAACTTTACAGATTTACAGTACATTAAGAGCAATTATGTACCGAAAATAAATTGCAGAGATTGGCCAATAGGATATTATCACGGAACAAGACACGCTGACGCAACAATGTTGGTACTACAAATTACAAGTATAGATTTTCATACAAATGGAACCGGCGGTTAGTCAAAGCCAAAGGCTCTAGTCACAGAATGTTTAGTCTGATGTCTAAAGCATTACGGTTGTTTGATGGTTGATATCACTTCAGTGGTAAACATTGTATTTGTCACATAACTCACGTGATTGCTAATAGCCACACGTTCATTGCATCCAGCAAACAGTTGATCGGTTTCATTACTGGACATTTGAATTTCGATATTCCTCGTTTAAATTTGAATTTGAAACTATTTGCATGTACTAGCTACTAACGATGTTCTTAATTCTAAATTTGAATTGGACATGCAAGAAAATTAAATCTGACAGATGAACAAAATTCACGAGGAGGCGATAGAGACCTCTATTATTTATAGCAAGCATGAAGTTTGAACTGAGAAATGGAATTGAAAATAATTTAGTGATCTTGTTTGGAATATCAAATGTTGCTGCTTGAATAGCATGGTTACATGACGGCCGACTGGTCGAGTAATAACTACTCCTGTCTTCTTAGTCAGAGGTTCCAGATTCGAATCCAGATCGAATATATTTTTGATGAGTACGAATATTTGTTCACGAGGCATGGATGTTTGTATGTTTGTATAGTATATTTATAATATTTATATACATGTTCCTATCTATATTTCTCTGTTATCTTATATCCATAACTCAAGATCTTAATGAAGTTTACTTTGGGCTGAGTGGGGTGAGTGTGAGAAATATTTATTTATTAACTTATTTTCCTTGTCATATTAACTGTAGTCAAATAAAAGCGTGACGAGGAAATAATAAAATGTAAAACAATATTACTGGCATATCATAAAAATGGTATTTGTAAGGTCCATCAATCTGCACTAAGCCGATCCTAACTCAATTTTCCTCACAAAGAATTTTGGGGAAAGAAAGCATTGGGACGTTTATTGAGACTGATGCCAAAACTTGAAATAACTTGAACATTCTGTAAGGTTATATTTGATGTGTTTATTTTTGTTTCTAATCTAATTTAAACTTGGTGGGAAAACTCAGAAAATATTTAAGACTATTCCCAGAATACGAAACTGAAACACTCATTTTCAGATTATTTACTAAGAACTTCTTTGTTAATATATATATTTGTTATATTTTATACGTCTATTTTGGTCCTCTTATTTTTAATGTGAGGATCTCGTTGGCGTGGTCGCTCCAACTATTACCACGCCACGGTTACTCCCTGGATGGGTCAATCGAATTTTGTAATCAATCGAGCTCTTTCGTACTTCGGTAGGTACGTTAAACCTGTAAATCACGTTAACTCGCTCCCGGTTAGTATTGTCAAATGCTTTCATCCTTTCATGACCTAATCCTCATGTATTTGTCTCATTCCTGCATGAGAGTCTTTGCCCAGCGGTGGGAACTATATAGGTTGTAGATGATGACGATGATGATTTTAAGGCAAAGTGTAAATCACATTAACGATAAAGAAAATATTCAAATTTTATTATTTAATTCAATCCCTTTTGATTTCAAACTCATATCTACAGTAGTTTCTTGGTATTGGTGCTCTGTTTAAACACTGTAACCTTATTTGGAGATAAATTACTTGTAGCACCCAACTCGCATTAAGGCGTGTTTGTTTGTAAGTTTACGAACAAGTTTTGGAGCTATCGCAATGCGCAGAACGAGACACGCCTAAGGTGACTGACACGCGAAGGCACAGATAATTATTTAACCACGTCTAAATTCAATTTGTCATTAGACAAAATTACATAGTGAATTTGAATTCAGAGACACTGTATTTGTTAAATATACATCAGTGTTATCATTTGGGTTTATTCGAATATCTCTTCTTGGCTGATGGTTACTTATATCTTCTTGTACGCCTAATGAAATTTGTGCAGGTTTTTTGTATGTTTGCATTGGCAGGGTCTGCCGAAGAATGGACCGGAGGAGTACTGATTTCAGGGCTCCGGGATTGGTTGGGGACCATTGCCTGGGTGCCACAGTACACACGACAACAACAGAGTTGAATACAATTTAGAAGGGCCTCGCTTTTCGTCTCAGTCTCAGATCAAATTAGCCCCAATCAACGTTCACACTTATCAAAGCGAAAAAAAGGGTAATTGGCATCCATTGTGGTACATCCAATCATTACTATAGAAGTCATGTAATGGATAAAACCTTATCGCCTAAATAATACAGACCGATATTTTTTAAAGTATATAAATTACATACGAGACACATTTTTGAACACGTAATGTATATGTTTAACCTGTTAACCGTAATCTGTGATGGGTTTTTAGTATATGAAAAATAAAATAAAATCGCTAAGGTTAAAAACAATGCCAGAAAAAAACAGGTTGGTTGACACAAACGAGGTGACAACAATTATTTCCATAGATATTTATAAATATCTTTTTCTAAATTCTGAATGGGATAGCAATTGGCCTTTATGAATGATGGCAAGTGAAGATAAGACCTAAGATATAAGTTAATTACACTCGGATTCCTCAACCTCAGAGGAACTGACTACCTTACCTCCAACTGCCGGAACACAACAATGTTGTTTAACATTATTGCCTTTGTAGCCGTTTTTTTTTCAAAAAAGCACAGCATATGACTCCACACCACCTGATGATAAGCAGTAGACGGACCATATGTGAAGATAGCTAGTGAAGCATGTGATATACTGCCCTAGCCACCCTCACCTTGTCGGCCCAAGAAGTGCTTTTTCACGCCTCTTTTAAAGGAACGTTTCTTATTTATTGAAATCTCACAACAAAAGGCCCAGAACAAACAAAGTATACGTGTCTACAAGAAAATATCATAAGTAAAGTTACTGACTGTGTGTGTTTGCGTATTTGTATGTAATATCATTTATCATGTATGTATTCGTTATACGTCGCCAACTTCTCTGGAGTATGTTATTTTTAATTCTTTCCATCCTAAGGTTACCTGGAAGAGATCGCTTTTAGCGATAAGGTCGCCCTTTGTATAAAATTAGTTAAATGTTCCCTTGTTGAATTGCCTGATGTACAATAAAGATATATCCTATTCTATTCTGACTGTAAATGTATACTGAAATTATTATTTCACTGTTACCGTGTGCAGCGAACCTTCACTATATATCTTGAGTAAACAGACGGATGAGCTGATGTTTGACGTATTTGTACATGTTTCGAAAGATTTGTTTTTGCTACTGTCTATTTCAGGCTTCAGGACTTTAGAACAGAAATGTATAGCTTGATGAAGAATATTCGCATTACAGATTTGTACAGATGGTAAACTTCGGTTTAAAAACCTCGTTATGCACGTTGCCGTTTTAACAATAAACAACCCTAAGGCTAGCCTGATGGTAAGCACTTAAGGAAGCTTATCTATTAATATGTATGTTGCATCTTGCAAAAAAACAGAAGATATGACTTGTCTTCTGTGACAAGTCTTATGACTTGTCTTCTGTTTTTTGCAAGATTAGAGATTTATATCTGATCAGAGTCCTGCTGCGAACAATCATCACATCATCATTGTAAACAGCCTCGTTCCACAGCGAGGACAGAGGTCTTCCTACATAGGAGAAACACAGTTTGGGCCTTATCTAAGGCGGATTATTTGATGGAACCGGTTATGTAATAACCAGGACTAAAGGCTTAACATGCGTTCTTAAGTACGGAGAAGCTCGAAATAATACATTGTGATTGGCCAATGGACCTATGGTTTAATCTGCTTAGTTTTTGTAAATGAACCAGCTCTTGAATCAATTAGTGGTTTTAAAATGAGCTCTGATGACCTTACTAATCTTTGAAACATAACACTAAAAAGCCTTGTTTTTAGCTGGCAAATCGATTTACTTCTCCAGACGACGATCCAGATTTTGTTGAAATTACCAGTATGCCCGTTTTCTTAATATGTTTATTATAATATCTTTGTAATTATTGCTCGTTCATAAAAGCTCATCTCCCTAATAAATATGTAACGTATGCTTGAAAATAAATCAAATTATGTTACTATACAAACCTGTAGATATGTACTGTTTATACGAACCCAATTCCTTGACCCGTTTTCTCACTAACAAAGAGGAATGTTGCCAACAAAAAGGCACAAGAATAAATAAATACTAATATAGAACCTTCTATAGTTGATAAAGAACGTGACTTTTTATAAAAGACTCCCTAAGAAAGATTTGTTGCTCGATTTATAACATACGACAGATTTACAAAGATTGTCAAATGTGAAGAAACATACCTTGCTTCATAGTTAGCTGCTTACAGTATACTGATCATCACTTTACCTTACAATCAAAATTTAAATGAAATCAAAGCCTTACATAGTATACATTTGAGGGTGTAACATTTCAATGTT
Organism: Acentria ephemerella; assembly: GCA_943193645.1. Lineage (NCBI taxonomy): Eukaryota > Metazoa > Arthropoda > Insecta > Lepidoptera > Crambidae > Acentria > Acentria ephemerella. The sequence continues at coordinate 438,823 of OW971881.1, forward strand.
CACTATTCACAAATGGCTTGTCAGATAATAATAACAATCTTTAGCGACCCCAAGTTTTTGGTGTAGCTAAAACATGGACATGCAATGTGTGTCATGAATAGGTCATAAAACTTGATGACCCCATTCGTCACGGACAAAATAAACTCTGCCGTCCCCTTCCACTCAAATCGGGAGAGATTTATATTTGACAATAAAACATACACGATATAACTGCAGATAAAAAGAGGAAAAACTAAATAAAAATGGCGGTATAGGTTTGCGAGTATAGAGGATCAAAGTTATTGAAATATAAAAACTAAGTAGAATTTAAGTCGTAGAATTTAATTGCAGTGTTTATTTTGACGAGATTGAAAATATCCTATAATGAAATAAAATCAGTATAAATATAAAAGGAATAACTGTCACAAGCTGCGCAGCCAGCAGTCGGAGCTCGGGCTGCCAAGACTGGGCTTGTGTTACGTATAATCTCATAATTATAGCGACATAATGTCTATGTCTTAAAGAATAGCCTAGTAACAGGGCGCGTATTTTAGTTGATGATGTTGAATACCACAGAACACTGTTACTTACGAGAACCGAGTGTTTTAATTTCTCTCCTTTTCTAATATATTGTCACATAATTATGCTTTAATGTTGAAAATATATAAAGATTCACACAGACACAGCTGATTCGACAGCCCTTATTGCAACTCTCATGGTCGCCATCCTTAATTTTGCACGCTTGCGCGGAAACGGGCATCGAGATCTTGTGAGGTAGTAGCCTAGCAACGAGTTATATAGAATTTTCCCCTGTTTTATTATTTTTTACAATTTTAATAATAAAATTATCTAACGATCAGTTTTTTGGGATATTCAGACTATTATAAGATGTAATGTTGAAAGATAGAATCTTGGTTAATAATTAGAAGAGATAATTGGAAAACTTAATAATTTTTAACGAGTCTCACTTCAACTGTGACTTGGCACCGAGAATGAAGACCCACTTAAGAGTAAGATACAAGGGAGTATTTTACGAAGTTAATAAAATAAAAATGATAATAGTGTAAGCTTAAGCATTTAATTTATTGCATAATTAATTGCCAATAATTTATAGTGCCCTAACAGGGTTCGTGTGTGAACTAATAATATTAAACAAGATCTATTTTGTACAACATGATTGCAATAAAATATTTTGAGTATGACTTCACTGCAAATATGAACAGTATGTTTTTTAATTTGAAGGAAAAAATCTTTTCTCAATGGAAAACCCGCTTAATTCCCAGGAATTGGAAGCGAAAACTTATCTTAACAAAAAATTATTATGATTCTGATTTTGTGGCCTCTTAGACCCTCATCCCATTTCTTATTAATAGAATCAAAACGAAGTTTTCTGATTTAAACTTTAGTGACATTGCTTTATATTTAATTAATGAATTTATCAAAGTAATTTTGTTCAAAATCACAAGAATTTTATTCATCATACAACTTAATATTATCATTTTACTCTCGTCTTTTGTCTATCTATTTCTATTTGACTGCTATCTAGCTCTCATAGTAGAACTTGTTCTGTCTGTCTTAACAAAAAAACTATTTGAATTGCTTTGCCCCAACCATCCACAGCATCTTACCTTGTAAAAAGATGTAATACTACAAAAAATCCCATATTACATTATTGTATCATTTGACAGATAAATAAGGATGATATCCCGCCAAGTAACCAGATTGGTAAAATTTAAGACAAGTAAATATTTTCTAATAGTTTTAACAAAATATTGGAGGAGGTATTTACTTGAGCCAATCGGTATTTACATAACTCATTTCCATTTAAAATGAGAAATTATCCGAGTGTACATTAATAAATAATAGAGAGTTGGGCTCATTAAAGTCCAATGGTCGGCTCTTTCATTTTATATCCGCGGAGTCGGTCGTAAAAAACGGTTATTCTTTCACCTTCTCCCTTGAGATGTAATCAAAAGCAATGTTTTTTTTTAAATATTTAAGACGAATTGCTCAAATAAATTTCAATACGCTTTTATCGTTTTCTTGCTGTACGAATTATGAAATATCAAACGGAAAAAGTATCCTATTTTCATAATGGTAACTTTGAGTTGATTTTTGATTATTAATTCTTATAAATGTTATTATTTGTTAAATGTATATAATGTTGTAATTTATAACCTTTTTGTGATGTAATTGTGTGATAAGTAAAACTTAGAAATCGGGATTTCTTCGAAGTTTAAGGTGTCGTTTCTACAAATAAAACAGAATAACAGTAAAGGATTACGTTTTTTATATATATATATATATATATATAGCCGGGTGGAAAAAAAAGTACGTGGTTGTAGGAAAAGTACCTTAATATTGATGATAGCAATAATTAAAACTGTATTCAAAGATTCTTAAAAAATCACCTGATTAAGCCGGAAAAATATAACACTGATATATATAATATGTAAAGTCATGTAAAGAATTTGGTGATAAAATGATAGTACGGGTCAGCAGAGGAAATGTAGTTCAAATTTTTTTTTAAACGAATGTATTTTTACAGTAAAATTTGCCATTATCATTATAAAACCACGGTATTTTTTGATTAAATAAAATTGTTCGCTAAACGACTACTACTAAATTAAATAGAACTAATTTCATCGGAATATCAACATAAAATCAAATATCCCAAATATTTTTCAGTCTGTCGTTGACATTTTCAGTTGGACATTTTTCAATTAAGAGATAAATGGTAACACTGGTGTTAAATCACGATACATTCATTTACGTCACAGGAATACCATTTTTTCTAGACTGCCCTAAATTTTAGACTCTCTGCAATCTTTATAAGGCTACAAAAATCTCGAGTTTGGTAGGAAATGCTCGATTAAGACAATATTGGGCGAATTGATTTAGAATATTATTTTGATAACTTAAATTCTTTTAATTAAACTCTAGAATCTGAATGAGGTTTTATAATTAAAACCTCATAATATATAAATTGTAGATATAATTGTATGTTAAAATAAATTTGATTTTATTGATTACAATAAATATCAAACTATTATAGTTTCATCAACACCTAGAAAAGTCCCACTGCCGGGAACCAACGGCTTAATGTGTCTTCCGAAGGATGAGCTTCGAGTATCTGAAGAAAGAAGAAGGTCGAAGCTGGTAGTCTTGTTGAAGGTCGATATCCAGAACAAAATCAATTTAATATTCTTTAGTTATTTTAATTTTCATGATGAGTTCCTCTTTCTTATACCTTATTATTTGCGTGTTTAGAGCTTCTTTCTAATTAGCAATGATAAAATAATGCTTAGTATGAAGAACTCACATATTTAACAATGTTACAACTTAATTCCTAACTTCACAACACTAGTACCCGATGTTAAACATCACACTTAGTTCAATGTACTGTAGTTAATGTAGTTAAGAAACATTAATCATACTTGCAAAGTTTCTAAGCAGATTGCATACATAAGTTTTGACGGCTCCAAATAAACTCATTGAATGTACAGACGACAGCAGTTCAAGCGCAACATTATAGTAGGCAAATTAATCTTATTGAAACAGAGCAAGGTTCCCAATAGTAAAAACACACTCTCCCACGTCACAGTCTATAAACGACCCACAGCTGGGCCCAATGTGGGTAAGTGGATAGAAGCAACTGAATTAACAACTGGGATGGATCATAAAGTTCTTTTCGAAGCACGGAATTACTATATACAGCACAATGCAATCCAAAAACAGTGTCAACACAATTGATATTGTACTGTTCTTTCTCAGGCTTTAATAAGCATTTTTATGTTAGCTTTAAAAAATTACTTAATTTATACTTGTACTAAATTCGTTTGAATTAATTTAATGTTCATAATTTTGAAATATTTAAAGAAACCCCAAATTATTTTTTTATTTTGGTTTTAAATTCTCACGAAATAAGAAGACAAATTAAGACCGTTGTTCCAAAATAAGATTTTGCCAGAGTACAGACTATAAGTTGGAATTAAATACAGTGAATTAGTTAGTATGCATCCCGTATAACGCCGACGATACTAAGCCAAAACAACGGTGCTTTTCTGCCTTATTGTATGCTTCATTACATCACTTAGTATTCAAAACGTACTCTTGATTAACTTAGGCACCCTAATGAATAGGTAGCTATTATGTAGTGGCTTCATTTTTATATTAACGTACTATTCGTTACACTAACACAGTTGTTACATTGTGGGTTTTTATAAGAATAAACGGTATTGGCGAAATTAATATTTTATAAGTTCTCGTATTTGTAATTAATGACTGGTTTGCTTCTATTCCAATTCCATTTATAATGAAACGTCGAATTAGTTAAAATTTTGATGATACACTTTTGACTTAATGGACTAGATTTATAGTGCGCTTATATTAGGTAAAATATGTTTAATTATGCATTCCGCTTCACGCGAACAACGCTCATTTTGATTCGTGATCGGAATCAAATGTCCCGCTCACGATGCTATTGGCGGGAAATCGCTTTGGAAAATGTAAGCGTGCCCACATTGACATTTTTCTAATGTCAACATTAATATAACCATAAAATAAGCTATTTACCTTAATCATTATAATTAGACACCAATATAAAATCTGAAACACCAGTTATATAACGGAATATTTATCAAGTGATAGCAAAGAGAAAGTGTTATTATTATCATTTTATTTGTGCGCTCACAGCGCTGTGAGCGGGATTCGGAATGAATCTAAAGAGTCGTAGTTTCGTTAAATATTGTCATTAGTCATTTGTCTTTTTTTGGTTTGATTGTAATTAAAGAGATTGAACTTAAATTTAATTTTAATATCAGTTCATTCTGCTTGACTTTATTTCACATAACATATAGTTGCTACTATTCCTTTTACAGCGAAACAGACTGAGTTATTTCTCTTGTCGCCGAAACTGAAAGCGGTATTCCACCTAGTATCCTAATAACTATTATAAATGCGAATGTTAAATGAAAATGAAATTCAAAAAAAATTATCGTGAATATAGATCACATACTGCAGAAGGACATTGTTATTTTTTATCTAAAATAAATTAAATGGTCCTTAAGGAAGCGGTAAAGATTTTCTATGTCACTGAAAGTCACATGGACGGAGAGAGAGCTAATGTTAATTATTCTTAAACATATGTTTTTGTTCAAGATAATACAAAAATTAAATATTACATGTGTAAAACTAAAAGTACACGTGGTCTGTAGTGTAGGGATCATTTACAACGTAAATTTCTCCAATATATTTATATTTGCTGTTTTCGTTTATTGTTACAGGACGACCACATAAACATTTTTCATTTACCCTTTTATATATACACAAATTAGATTGATGAATGGGTCGTAGAGAGGTACTCGATGCTTCTTTATCGTTTCTCTAGGGATGTTCTTGCTCATTGTAAGTAATAAAGATATTAATTCCTGAGCTTAAAGTCAAGTGACAAGTTCCCTTTCCTTTTCAATGTACTTACTGAATTATTACTTTGGAACAACTAAGTATGCTTCAAGTTACGTCATATTTATTTATGTATGAAGGCCATATTACAAGTTTTAACTTAAATTCCCGGATTAAAGGATCCGGTTTGTTTTAAGCTGAGCATGAACCGGGTATTTCTGACATGATTCGGGAGTAGCAATCCCTGAGAATAATCCTCAGGCGAGACGGGTTTATGTCCCGGGCTAGACGGGGATATCTCTGGCTCTGTCGACAAACGGAAAGGTTATACACCTAAGACAACTGCGAGGATGATATAAGTAGAACTACACTAAGTTTTAACCGCCAAGAATGACTTAGTAATCAAACGGTAGCTAACTTAGTTGGGGACCAACATGGGGGGATTTGAAAGGGGGAATCTGAGATTTGATGACGATTATTTTCATAAAGTTATGTTTAGACAAATTCATTACTAAGACTTCGTGAGAATACATTGAAATGTTAAAGAAACTGTCACTGACTTCAGATTAGGGTATTATAAGAAGGAATGACTAGCGACGTCTGCTTTTTCGAGTAGACGGAAGGTCCAATAATAATTTGACCTCATTAGTAATGTATATAAAAAAAAAATTATACTGATCTTAGGATTTGAACCATTTTGTTAAAAGGTAAAAATAATTGTTAATGCTGCAGATTTTTGGAAATTAATGAAAATAAATGAACACATTTTGATAAGAAGTTTAAATGTTCGTGAAACGTTACTGCCGTGACTGCGTTTAGTTGACAAATCTGTAAATAATATGACAACGCCAACTTTGTCTGTTTTGAAGTGTTCATTCGTACACTAAATTTTTAATAACTTGTCATTTCTAATAACTGAATAGTCAGGGATATTAAAAATTAGCGAAACCATCATTGAATGATTTACTCATCATAAAACTATCTGTCACTACGGGCATTCTAACCCGGGAACTCATTCTAAATAGACAGGACTGACCATTGACTAGAGATGGCCGTCAACTTATATGGATATCGTAGTAGTAACGTTAGAAGACTTACAAAATGTAAATGAAAGAAAAGATAGAATGACGGAATTATTCGTAAATATAAAGAAAAAAACGTGACTCAAACCGCCGCCAGACAATCTATTTATCAAAAATCTATAAAAGTACATCTAACATCCCGCCAGACCGTAACAAGAAGTATAACTTGCTCTGGAGGCAACGTGAGACTGTATACAGATAAGTAAATATTATTTCCGAGCAATTTAGTCAACAATTTAGGAAGGAGCAGTATTTAAAAGAAAACTTAAAGAGTAGTTAGTAAGAAAGACTTTTAAATATGAAATAATTTTGTGACTCATGTTAATAAAAGTAAATAGAAATATTCTATCAATAATGTTTAAATGTAGTTGCAATCATATATGTTGTACGCCCGAAAATGTCAATCAATTGTACACTAAATAACAATAAACAGTATCTTACCTTATCATTGCAAATCAAAAGATGTTGAACGTTCCTAGTATAAAACACAACATATCATACAAATGTTAATATATTTCCTAAACCCGGGGCGCAGGTGCAGCTCAAAACAGGGATTGCGGTGGGCAAAAACATCGACCTTACGACGGTTATACCGACCGCACGCATGTATTTGGGGATATTGTACTTACAACCTGTTTTTGTGGGCTGTATGTTTTCGTAAAAGAATTCCCGGGATCCTTATTAAGCTGGTAAGACGGCAGGCCAGTTAATTAACACTATAAAAAAGATAATTCAAGGCTGACTGTCCATATTATTAACTTTTCAAATTGGTAGGTTTGTTAGTGTGAAGTAGAATCTCTGTAGAAACATCAAAATGTGTGTTGGCGCATAACTTCGGTACGACTTAACCTTATTTGCTAATTTCTATTTGTTTTGTTGTTGTGAGGATAAAATTATTAAAATTATTTTTTTAAATCCTTCGAAAGAGTTTTTAAATTTTTTTATTGTGAAGAGTGAGATAGAAATCATTGAAAAAACGAACTACTAACAAATACATCCGAGCTAGCTAGTTGGATAAAAGTTGGAAAATTAGCGTCCTATTACAAATTAAGCACCAGCTGTAAGTACCTATGTACTACATAATAAAAATATCGCGTTGGAGTGGCATTGCTCTCATATAATAAAGTATAATTCTCATCAGAATCCAGCATTTCGACAAATGTCAATACTGTAACTCATCAAATACACTTTATTATAACTTGAATACAACATTATTTGGTAAGTTCATAATATATGATTGAGCCCATATTGGATTCGTTTTATTCATAAAATCCTTAAGAATTTTAATGGTTCTACAATGGGTTACTTAATTAATGTATTCCAAAATGGCTAACTTAAATAATAAATTATTAAAATGTTAACCATTATCAAATCTGAGTAATTTTTACGTACCTTGGAAGTTTCGGTCGAAAATTAAGCGTGTTCCTTAACTTGTAATATCACAGGAAGGTTACTCCAAATGAAAGGCTCAAAATTTAATCTAATCTATTTAAAAAATGTAAAAATATTAAAAACTTATCTTTCGTCTCATCTCTATGAAGTGAAGATTATATTATTTTAGCATTTCAGATACTGCTGGAAGTTCATCGCTGCATCGCTGGATCGCTTGTTTTGCGCTCTAAATTTATTAATCCAAGACATTCTTGACTACCTAGTGGGAGAAATACCAACGCTGAATTTTCCGTAAATACTAACGCGGGGACGCTGAATGCGGGCAGAGCACAAACGATTTAGAATATCTTGGAGGAGGCCTCTGTCTAGCAGTGGGTGTGTCTAGGCTGAAATAGGATCTATCTCTTTTGGATTATGATGAAGACATTCTAATTCGAAATCGTTACACGCCAAAGTAATCGTGGTCGTCAATGGAAGATTTGTTTGTTCCCACGGCCTTGTTCTTCTGCATTTATGAAGAGGAACATCTATTGCTGATCAATCTGGTCAGTCTATCAAAATAGATTCACTTTCAACGTGAGCCTTCACTACTAGTCACCGCATTTCTTGCAAAGATTGCACTTCATACTTAACCTAAGCTCTCTGAAAAACATGATTAAGTTTTTATTCATCTATATCTCTCTCTCTTTGTCTAAAGTTTTTCTTAACTCATAGTCAAAATATTTTTTCAACATTGGTACATATTGATACATTTATTGAGCAAGAAACTCCGCACGATTTGTCTCACCCTTTATTTTCCATTTTTTAGTAATTTGAAGTTTTGTCTATAGGAAACACTTGCAGAATTTGTCTAATTAGTGAATCAAGGTTCATAACTTCTTTGCTGCATATTTGCTTAATAATGTCATCAATATTTCTCCTCTCTCGGATGCAAAGCAAATCGGTTGCAAGATAAAATTTTAAGTAATAGTAACTCTTTCTTCGCTGTTGGCATTCTGGTGACTGTAATAATAGGTTGACAAACGGTCTGGACTCTGGCGGAGCTCGCCCGAAACTTCGGAAATTGTTTGGACGTACACGTCTGGGATATTCTCGGTGCAAGGCATAAGCGATCACGGTTTTCAAGATCTTCTTTATTTCTTGTAAAAGTCCAAGTTTTCAAGTTAATAATTTGTAATTTGGTTGTTATTGTGACCAGTAATTATTTCTACAGAATCCATAACGAAATGTGATTTTGTTTTAAAAAAATTTTGATTCGTTATGTTAGTTCTGTTTCGCCTATGTTATATTGTAATTCCTTCTCATAACAACCGTTATGTAACATGAATATTCGAGTTGTAAAAAAACATTAGAAACAGATATCCTCTATCTCTATCTGTTGTCACTAACATTTTATTAGTACAGTTCAATTATCGTCAACCAACCATGATCAGTGGTTGAGTAGATTGTACGCTGGGTTGGTAAGTTTCAATTGTCTGTGGAATTAATCTGTGACCTTGAGGATACACAAACTGGATATAATAAGATTTTCTGGAATGGAACGATGAAAGGATAAAACTGACTACTCCATCTATTTGTATATATGGTAGCGCTATGACGTAGCCGCTATATGTCAATGCCAAACAAGCAGATGGCTCATCTGATGGTAAGAGACAATCATGGCCTAACGTAATATGCATTTATATCAAGATAACACTTGTGTTGACATACTAGAGACAAGAGATTTTAATGCATCCCATGCTCTCTTATAAAACTAGCTGCCTTTGCCTTCACAACGAAACACAGCCAACTGCTGCACATTTTAATTTGTAAAACGATGGTACCAATCCAGATGACAGTTAAAATCCAAAAGTATTCTGTAAATTAGCAGACCTAATGGTATAAAGACGGAATGGAAAGAGTTAGAACATTTACGAAATACAAATAAAGTCTCCAAATGTGCCATTCAAAGCAAATCTCGTTTGAATATTCAGCCCGAAGAAAATTCCGAGCAATTTCATTGAGTAAGGGTGTTAGATATATTTTTATTAGAGTCGTGAAGTTGGTCGTAATCTCATTACTTGGGAGACACCACTAATGAAGCGGGTCCCTGTTTACTAAGTAAATTATAATACGCCGATCTGCGTTGTGGTGGGGTTAACGGGCCGAGTGGTGTAGTAAAAGTGTTATAGATAGCACAGCTCTGGTTGACGCGACACTTTATTAATTCAATAAAAGAAAATCCTCCTTTTGTCGTAGCAGTTCAGGGTCGAAGTGTGCCCTGGAGTTGACAACTTATTTATATGTAAAATATTTTAGAGAAGATTAATAAAGACTACAGGTTTTTTTGTACGCGATAAACATACGTACTACTGCCTGATGGTATACGGTTACCATAGACAATAAAGCTAGTATTACCTTGGGCGCTATAACCGCTATGGCTACCCTGTAAAAAAATGCGTCTTAATTTAACAAAGATTTACGTCGAGCTAAAATTTCGGTATTATTTAGATACAGACACCTGACAATTGCTAATGGATGTCATTCGTTTCTTCATTTTATCTTAAAATATACGATAAAAATATAACATACATTGTAACTGACGCCTCTCACGTCGTGGACGGGGAATACAATTTTCATAAAGTATTTTAGCGTTCTTAGTGAGTGCCTTTTCTAGTCACGCATTTATTATTATCAAATATACTAATTATTAAGAATATTTACTTATCTAAGTTGCAAAATCAACGCACATAATAATTTGTTTTTGTAAATAAATAAACCTTTAACATCAATAAAGTAAACCTACACACAGCCACACAATATTCGAGCCCGCCGATGTTATTACTCCCGTAACAAAATACTGGCCAAACATTTTCAGACCGCTAAAAGAAAACAGAAACTGAACACCTCAAAAGCCTTTGTATAGCGGCCGCCATTCAGTTCGGAGTGGAACCTCTCCGGGTTACTTAACGAATTACTTAACAAACACTTGTACTTTCTCAACCGCTGATTCAATTAGCAGGAATCGTCTTAAAAATATTCAACGCCCGCTTTGAACACTTCCATTTATTCCTAAATACTTTGTAATAGCTATTGGTATAAATATTTAGGAAAACGATTTTGTTGGCAAAGCGTCTCGCCTTCACTGACCAACTATGGTACTAGGTACGAAATCGTTTTTATTACAATCGTATTTTAGAGGCTGGATGGTTTGAATAAAACTCCGATGTAGTTGAATGATAATTGGAACTGCAATTGCAACTATTATAAGTGTTAGCGAGTCACTAGTTTAGGTAACTAGTCGCAAGAGGGCGTGCGCGCTGACGCTGTGATTTCCTGTCTCACTCGCACGTCATATGTCTCTTTCTAGCGCTGCTGTAAATAGTAAGCGTCTGTTTCTTGTGTCGGCAAGTCGGCACGCTACAGCTGAGAGCATGTATGTCTTTGCAGCTACAGTATCAACAAACAACAATTTTACAAATAGCTATTAACCAACTCCCACAAATAGTAGGTGTATTTCATCTTATTTATAAGCCATTCATTTTTAAGTATATCACAATTTACAACCCAAAATATAATATATTTATAAATATTCTTTTTATATACAACTGTTCGTTAGTCTTGCTAAAACTCAAAAACGGCTTGATTGATTGGACTATTTTTTGTGCGCTTTCTTTCAGGGATGATACAATAGTTATTAATAATTATTATTATAACCGGTACTGGTGACATCCACTGCGATCATACCTGTCGTAGTCTCAACCGATGGCTTCGTCCCAACTTCATTCAACGACCATCTGAAGATGAATGTACTGGGTGATGGACCAATGATTTCGAAGTGTTTTAGTACCTAATTATAAACAGTTCCATACAACACTTTATCTACGCCCATGGTATGAATCCTCTAAAAAAGGTTCTGAGACCACGGAGCGTCCTAAAAACTTCACTCATGAAAAGTTTAATTACTATACAAATAAACTAAATATAATGAGTGGCAACTGACTGGTCGAGTAGTCAGTACTCCTGTCTTCTTAGCAAGAGATAGGTTCGAATATCGGCAGAGGCCTTTTTGTCTTGATTGTTTGTGTTTATATAGTACATTTCTGATATTTATATACATATTACTATCTATATTTCTCTGTTATCTACTATTAATAACACAAGCTCTTAATCATGTTTAATTTCGACTAGATAATAGGTGGGGGTAGTAATGCGTGGGAATGACAATGTTTTATTCTTGAAATTCTAGTCACTATTATATTAGTTTTTTAATGTTGGCAATAAGATGAATGTTTCAGAATCTTTTATGGAGGATTTAATCAAAAATAAAAATAATATTCAATGTTTTTCTCTAATACTTTTCTATCGGGTAAATCTCATTCAATTATAGGCTATAGACAATAAGTGTGGGCATGATATGATGACATATAGTCTGTGGTAACAAAGGGTCAAGGTGAAAACTGATTTTCTTTCGCGATGTAATTATAACGAATAATTAAGTTCACAATTACAAAGTAATCGGTGTCTGCTTAAAAAGCTGAGACTTAATTCTCATAATATTGCTTTCTCTTTCTCAATCTACATCTTAGACTGAGGTGTTACATTTATAATTTTTCCTCTTTTTCACTTAACAAGAATAGTGTGCAGACTGAAAGGGTAATTACAGACGAACGAGTGGAATGTCTTAGTGCCTGTGTCTGACTTGGTGAATTGCTCGTGCAGAACCCAGGTTACCCCCGTGAAGGGCAATGGAGTTACCGGGGAGTTTTAGTATTCTCAGTGCCGCTCTATTGAGGTACTGAGTGAGCCCCACACACGCCCGTCGTTTAGCCAGTGGCGGGTAGGTCCGGAAATGGATTCCTCCTCTAAAAAAAAAATGGTGCCTGTGTCTGTGCTATGCGTATTACTGGGCTTCAGATAATTAAGCTTAAGATGAATAACATTGAAAAATAGTTATTTTTAAAACTTAATACTGTCGCCTTGTGGTTCTACAACCGTTTTATCCAGCGCTATACGGATAGTGGCTGCTCGGACCGAGAATACCTACGAAAATTATTCGGTTTACTTAAAAAATTTCTTTTTTCATGTTATATGAAAGCTTTCGCTGTATTTCTATTGATTTCTCTAAATGATCCCGTCAAAGGAGTTTCCTCAATCTCTTACCACATAAAACGATAAACTTGTAAGGAAAATAATAACTCGTACAACATTTTAAGAAGCTTCTTGCGTCAATGAAACTCATAATCGTATGTGGGGTTTAATTTTAATATTTAAAGTGTTAAATGGATTTCTTTATTTTGAATTTTATTTGCCCCTTAAAGTAGGTTATAAAATGACACGTTTCTATTGTACTTTAAAAAGTATTATCGCTTAAATTTCTATTTAGTTTATTCGCTATTTTAAATTATAGCTTTTCAATTATATACGATAATTGCTAAGTTAAATCTGTATAATACTTAACTCACTTTGTAAAAGCACCTGTCGTTTCGGATTTCAAAATACACAATCCCTATTAAGAGATTATGATACCCAGGCTTGGAGCTACTACAGCTTAGATACTGATATTTTTTTTAAATTTTGTTATAGTGAAAGATTAACTCACCAACATTTATATTTTCTTACTTTAAAGACAAAGGTATAGGCCGTACTGCCAAATAGATATCTTAATTGTTGTCGTAAATAAATTAATATACTGCTGTTTATCTTTTTGTTTTGCATCTTGAGATTTACCGGCTTCTTTTCTTGTTAGGTATATTATTTATATAAATTACAAAGAATCTGAATCTGTCTCGAGGATTCCTTCACGGTTCTTGAGCGTTGTGATTGCTCTCCAAGTATTCAGTGTAAAATGTCCTTCCTTTGGAGTTAAATGAAGATTTCTACAAAAAAGTAGTAACGGTGTTTTGACCTGATGTTTACTTTCATTTTAAATCCTCAACAGCTCCTATACGTCTATCCTTGATGCTCCCAACATACCGCTTTCTGAATAAACTATCGATTTTGTTAAATGTAAGAACACAACACTTCAAGGAAGGTTGTGTTGTTTGACCGCCACATTTTGTAACGTGTCCACCTAAAAGCTATGCCCTACTTACCAGAATTAAACTAGTTAAATATTACACTCATGACAAATATAGAAACTTACAGTAAATAATTCAACCCGTTAAGATAATTTATTTATCTCAACACTGTTTCAACAGCAATATTCTACACACACAGAATATAATGCAATTACCCAGACACAAGCCAATTAAAGAAACACATTATACTTTCCAAAAAATCATCAGGAAGCCAAGAAGGCAGTCGTCCAAAATACATCAAGACACATTCAAACGAATGACAATTAACTATAAAATAACTAAAGAGAGAGAGAAAAAACAAATAAAAGAAAAATAAAAACAAAAACAAAATAAAATAAAAAAAACAATAAAACAAAACAAAAGTCAGTCATCGCATGTGAATGGTGTGTTTGTGTATGTGTGCGCTAGTGTATACGCGCGCACCTACTCGCGATGTGAGCAAGTTCTAGCTTTATCAAAGGATGGTTTATATGAAGCGACAGTTAATATTATTTTATTTAATCCCTATTATTTATTAGTATGTAATATCACTATTGTTACTACTGATAATAATTAGAGAAAAAAAGTTAATTTCCCTAATATATGTAGTTTATGATACAATGTTTTCTTCGTACCTGTTATTAAATGTAACCATGTTCAGATCAAATCTTTCACTTGAACAATCCGGTTACTGGGATGAACATCAAGTTGAGATTGATCCATAATTGTAGCTTAATCTTCAACGTAAACGTATGGACCAATTAACTCAAAGTCCCTCCCACGGGACGAAGTTATGTCAGAGGGAATAAAACGATAATATGACTGATTCCTTTCGTAGTAGCCGAAGGTAAAGATTCTGGAACGTTCGCTGTTCACGATAGAAATGATCTGGTGTAATTGTACCTAATAGATGGCTTACTGATGTATTGATTGCTAGTGGAAATTCTCAAAGTATAAATGGTAATACTTACTCCGTTAAAAATGGAAAAATGAGCAAAGAGAGACATACATAGACATGGGTTCCTTTAAAAGAGGCGTGAAAAAGCACTTTTTGAGCCGGTAAGGTGAGGGTGGCTAGGGCAGTATATCACATGCTTCACTAGCTATCTTCACATGTGGACTCGTCTACTGCTTATCATCAGGTGGTGTAGAGTCATTTGCTGAGCTTTTTGTAAAAAAAAAATATACTCATATACTAAATGGACATAAAAAATTCAAGTAATAAGGTTTCTTACTTTTTGTTATGCGCAGAATACCAGCATCTTGCCCCTGGACTGTGACAGATATTGAGTGGATACCATATTTAGCACTACAGGCCATACTTAGCACTTTAAATTTTTAGTAGCATGGTATTAATTGGCCTTTTACTATTGTGTACAAAGCAACGTGTTCTTTTCCGAAATCCCAACTTTGGATATATTTCTTCCGGCTGAAAGAAAACTATTAGTTTAATAAACATATCTTGATGCTGTGCCTCTTTTTCACGCCCTTGTGGCAGTTGCACGTTCTTGGCTGAGAGTTTCTTGCGCCACTTCTTCTTTGCAGCTAATAATTCGTTGAAGCGATGGGAGGGTTATTAGTGTTAGTATTAATTTTAAAATAATTTATTTAATACATAATAACCACTTAAAGTTATCACTGTTACCTTTAATTACATTTATTAATTTTTCTGATACACGTTCCTTGTATGACGATTTAAAGAACTTAGTAAATGAGTATAATTAAATAAATTTTGACTTTGAGTGTAAAGTATCAATACGTCTCTTGGGCGCGTGCGCTTAATAAACGCCCTATAGCGTGTCTACCGCACGTTCGATGAGTGCCTTCTCCAGCGCGTTCCTGCTGCTCATCACTGAAGTGTGCCTGACGCGTCCTATTACCGCTCTGTGTACTGTTGTACGCTACGGCTCGTACACCCTCACTACGTGCCAGTTCCGTGTCGCATAAGACCTCCCCAGCGAAGTCTTGTCAATGTTTTGGATTGTAAATACACGTATGTGTTATTTTAGATGTACTCAATAAAAAAAAATTTACTATATTTCCTATAATATAATTTAAAATGAATGGCAAACTTTACAAGAATGTAAAAGTATACTGTAACCTACAAATGTAGATAATGGTACAAATTAAAAAAGGTTCTTTTAGCCGTTCTTATATTCCAATGTAATGTAATTAATCCCCACGAAGAATACACAAACAAAATCTTTTATAGGAACGGGAAACAACAGCCTCTGTCTCACTGATTCGTCTTCCCTACAACTGATCGGTGTCAAGATCTAAAAAGGAGGGTTTTAATTAACTTTGACCATAGGCACTTACTACTCAAAATGGTGAAATAAAATTTTTAAACTAAAACCTACTCTAAAACACTAAGCAAAAATAATTCAATTTAAGAAGTCATTCAATATTAAATTACTTTTTGATGTCGAGGCTGCATTTTCTAGTTTCTGAATAAAACTTGGCACCAACTCCAATAAATTTATTTCAAATTGGATAATTTCTTAAATTGAATTATTTTGGCCTTTATAGTGTTTTGAAGTCAGTTTTTAGTGGTTTAACTTTTTTTGACAATTTTGAGTGGTAAAGATTAGATGTTAAAGTTTATTAGATATTATTAGACTACCGTCTGGTTGATACTTTTCAACATCTGCTCTCGGAAATAACTTGAAAGAATACTACTAACGATTGAAACTCAAGGAAGGATTTCTTTCATCAACTCAGGGCTGTGTAAGAATCCTTGAGCTGATAGATGACTTTAGAAAATCATAAAACATGTTGGACAAGCCTATTGAATTTAAGTGTTTACCTCAAGATCCCATCAACAGATCCTGACAATGGGACTACTTACGAGGTATATTTTTTCAAACAAAAAAAAATTAAATTTTCCAAATCGGATCAGGCGTCTTGAGTAATCGGGGAACATACATATAAAATACGACAAATTGAGTACCTCCCCATATTTTGAAGTCAGTTAAAAATAAGCTTAATTGCTTCAATTATTTGATTCAATCCTGTTATAATCGAGGAAGAATAGACATATTCTTTGGTTGGATCTATCGTCACCAATCACTGGCCGTATCAAGCTCTAAGCGAGGCCAGTTCTCCTTGTGGACAAGGATGTGCAACTAGTTCTTTAGAAGCAATTTACCAGACTACCCCCAGATTTGGCTCTACCCTCATCATTTGCCGTATTGATGTCTAACGTGGGTATATCAGTCACAACGTTGGACAAAATACTAATATATTAATCCTCAACGCAAAGGTTATAAAAACTGACACGTAAATGCTTTTTAAGGCTTTATTACCATAATCTGCTAAAAGCCTGTTCAAACGCCGACCGAATGGTGTTTTATCATTTAAAAATTTTGCATTGATTGATTTTTTATCTCATAACCTTCTTTTGTGTATCGGAAAATGGCGCGTTCGACGAACCACACCGTGAATGTTAATTATTAAATGCAAATGTAGGCAAAACAGGTGATACCTGTGATACCGAGGAGTTGTTGAAAATAATAGAGTGCTTATTAGTAGATAGAATGTGCACGTTTGTGTTAGAGAGCTGAATACCGGTGATTAAATAACGCCTATTGTTTTAATTTTTACGTAAAAACTAACAACTTGCGTTGGATGGGTTTTAATGGATAGGTCGGGAAAAAAAAGTCTTTTCGCATATAGTATGTATAAACTTGTAATAAAATATCTTTTGGTGAACTATTTGTATCTGGCTGGTTTTCGTGACATTGAAAAGGTGACATTTCAAAAAAGAATCTATGTAGGAAACTTTGTGTCACACTATTTTTCATTTTTCTCTTTCTGTCAAAATGAGTATATTGAATGAAGAAATATATTTACATTTTAAAATTTTATTACAAAAAAGTAAAAAAAAAAATCTCAAGCCGCGAAAAACATTTTATATTCAGATTTATACCTAATATACATACAGGAGGGTCCTAGTGACCTGCAGCATAGGTTCGTTTGGAAATCAATAAGAGGCACCAGTTTCTTTCACAATGCTGATACTGAACAAAATATCTTTGCAAACTTATATTGACGGCCCTCTGGTTGAGTGATCAGTACCGTTGTCTACTTAAACTGAGGTCTTTGGTTCGAATCCCAGTAGGGGCAGATATTTGTATGTTAAGTTTGACTAATTGTTCATAAGTCATGGATCATGGTATGTTTATCTATTTATATATATAACAATTTATGTACACACAAAGACAATTAAAAGGACACAACAGAATATCAGAGAATTGTACAAAGGTACTGCTTATTTCTATAAGAAATCTATAGTTTATTAGTATATTTCTAATATTTAAATGCATATTAATATCTTTATTAGTCTCAAGCTCTTTATAATGTTTAATTTTTGCTAGATAGACTAAGCGATAGGCTTGAGTGTAAGAAATATTATTGAACTCAAGGGTATTGTGTGATGAGAAATAATTTAATTTTATTATTATTACTATATGAGGACAGCTCAGTAAAATTTAAGTGGAACAAGAACAGAAAAGAAAAGAAATAATAAATTCTTTAATACATTAACAGATATGCATTGGGAAATTTCAATAAGTTCTATCCAAAAACAGGTAATTTTCGAGAACATTGTCGTCCGTTTGAAGCAAAACATCTTATATAAAGTGCCAATCAAGCCAATAATCGTGGCACTCTCAAGTTTATTCAAGAATAAAGAAGAATAGAGAAGAAGCTGCGCAAGAACTGCTCACCTTATATATATTTCAATATTATTTACACCATAACGTGTAAATATTTTTAGTATCAATAAAATAATATTTCGATGAATCTTGACCAAATTTCATCAGAGTTTTAGTGTTTTATTTTAGAAAGCTTTTACTCATAAAATTTGTTAATATACAGATATTTATCACAATGTTACGACGATGGATTTTAACCAATAATGTATATTCACTAAAAAACAAATATTTGTTTTTTCGTATAGTTCCATTTGGTAGAATTTTTCGACGGTTTTAAAATGACTAATTAAAGTTAAACGTAGTTTGTTAACATAACAATATTTTATCTCAGTTGAAGTGGCACAGGAGTGTCATCAAACAGAAAAGTAGGTAGTTATTTATTTATGTAGTAATACCACCATAACTAAATACGAATTGGCCAAAACATCCCGTGTGTGAAGGTCCTGTGCCCAGTAGTGTATCCTCGATAGGCTAAAGATGATAATGGTATGAATAAACAAAACACACTCAACCAATACCGAATACTAGCTATTAACTATTCTACTCGTGAGGGAATGAATCGTAAAATATCTGGCTCTGCAGGATACGACAATGCAATCTCTTGTGTATTCGACAGGGGTACTAATCAGACGGTTGCTTATAATATCTGTCATAAATGTAACGTTTATTTTGAGAATTTGACATTTGTAATAGGTGCTTATCTATTTTATAAATATTTACTATTTGATTTTATGTTTTTTTTTTAATAAAATTCCACAGTGTTCAATACATGAACATTTAAATTATATTTCATTTTTACATTTAATTAATATGGTTCATTTATGCCTATTAATGGCAATAATGACATAATTATGCCTTCTGGCAACATTGTTTTCTTCTTGTATTGTTTTTTTTGTGTGTGCTGCTGCTATGGGCAGCACCAAATATAACTTTTATATAATATTTAACACGCCTATTATTTATTTAACACACAGCAAATTACTCCACATCGCCTGATAGTAATCAGTAGGAGGAGTTCATATACAAAGATAGCTAGTTCAGCATGCGACATTGTCCTAGCGATACAAAATGTCAGCTTAATAAGTACCTTTTCACTTCTCTTTTGATGGAACCCATATTATATGAAGGGGGGACTACGTCAGCTAGTAAGGAATTCCACACTCTGGCTGTACGACAAAAAATTCACGAAATCTCTTCATTCATAAAGTAGACGTGGAGACAGTGGCGTGGAGAAAGTGATGAGTAACTCCGAAGAGGATCACACGTGCTCAATACCACACATAACAAATCAAGCGCCGGCCCACGCACGCAATTTTTACGTAGCTTGGAATTAACATGATTTCTGTACGGTTAGCCCTGATTAATAGCTGTGCTATTTCTCTTCTCTCCCCGTAATGAGTACATTTCCATAAATCACTGACAATTGGTGTGTTTAAACGGACGTTTTTGGCACATTTTTGTTGAGGTTTGAACCTTTAGAGTTGTTAGTACGTGATATTTTGTGTAACATTTGTTTTTCGAGTAACAATGATATGTTATGTTCTAAATTATTATTTCCTTTTTATTGTTATGTATTTTTTTTACGTTATTTCATTTTGGAATTTAAATTCATGTTTATATTTGTTTTAAGTACAAAAAAAGTGTTCACTTTATTCAAAACTAGATTATTCCAGATTAAAACTATATTAGTTCCAGAGATTACCACCTACAACCTAACAAAATTTAACTCTTTTCAATATTAGTATAGAGTTGTAGTTAAGGCTAGTAATTAGTTAGTTAATTATCAGTCAGAGTTCATTATGAAAAATAAAAAAAAAACATCGCCATCAAATCTTTTAGATCCATATCAGTCTACCGGCATCTACTCAGAGATCTTTTATCTAATTTCTACCAGATAGTCTTGAGATATCTCTACAGAAGAAACGTGTTTAAATCACACGCCAGTCATTTGTAAGGATTTATCATTCTTGGAACCTTTAGGGCCTTTTCTGAGATTCTTTGCGTAGTTATTACTAAAGAGCTTTGAACTGCAAGTTCATAAATCACGTGAGTTGCATCAGAGAAAAGTGATCCCATTTTAAATTCCAACACTGTTCTTATGGAGAATAATGTGAATTACGACTTGTATAATTCCTCACATTGAAAAAAGAAGACTTCTTTGATACGTAAATATTTAATCTTTAAAAATAATAATTTGTGATATAACGTATTAACTATTTTACACATTTTTAATGTAATTATTCGTTACCATGACAATACATAAAAAATTAAAATATCATAAACAACAGTTCCAGTAAGACGAGGAGTACTTGTATAGTAGACTGATTTTGTCACAACAGTATCAGATGCCGGGTCAAATAACACGACACGCAACGCTCTCTCCAATTATGTCCTTAGTCCTATAGTCCTTTAAATATGTGTATAGTCCTTTAAAGACAGAATCAATCTCTCTGCATCTAGCTCGATTGGAAAATCTACAAGCTATTCTAAAATTTATATGACATTTTTATTTAATTATACGTGCATGATGTTCCACAGACTAACTGTTATACTTAATATTTAGTATCTATATTGTGTATATTATCCTGTGATCATTATTATTGCATAATGCGTATTGTTCGATTTAAACAATTTGATATGTGGACTGTATGAAAATGAAGTGAAACCTGACCAAGGCGAACAATAAAAGCGAATCTTAACCAGCACCCTCACGAAGGTTTGCTCGGCACGTGGTTGTAGGCGCATGTGGCTTGATCGTGCAAGGCACAGAATGTATTCACTCCACCAGTCTCCCAGAACGTCCAGGGAAAGATACTGCTAGGCGAATATGTAAAACAAGTTACGCGCGCGGCCAGTGATAAGGAGGCAATGTCTCTTAAGCGCCATTTACACGGAGAGAGTTTATCGCACGTTTTGAGCCGAGAATCGTATGTTATTACCGTAAGCGATAATCTCCAGGCAATTATCGCATTCAAAAAGTTTACATTTACCCAAAAAAACAAAAACTCGCATACGAGTATGTCATACGATATTCGTAAGGCAATTATCTCCAAGCGTTCTGTTTACACTACGGCAGAAATTGCAATGAGATATTCGCCTACGATTTCTCGACATGTCTAAACACGATCTCGTATGACATTTTTTCAAGTCCATGCGAGTATCGTACAAATCGGGTTGAACTGATTTTAAGGCGACAATTGCCATTCGAGTTCAGTGATTAGCGCGGTAATTTTATCAAATGACACGAAAAACATTGAAATTTGGATCTGCCGACAATATTTCTGATAACGTTTGAAAGGAATCCCCTGTAGCCAAAAACATTAACGTTATTTCCAATTTTGTACGAGCAGCTATAGCTTGACGCATATGTGTTTTTTTTTATAGAAGGTCCAACTTTTTCAAATAAATATGAAAACTGTGATTTTGTGACGCGGAACATATTTTTAAATGTCTCTTCATTTTCTAGTTGTAATTCAAGGCACAAAGTATTAAATTTCATCATCAACCAAGGCAAGTATTCAACACATATCGTATACGTAACTAAATACTTTGTTACCTATCCAATGTTTCCACTTATTTTTGATGCTGTTGAACTTTGGGATATCTCCGGTAGTAACTATAAGCTACGTTTGGTGATTACTATCAAACCAACCGCCGATCTGTTTGTCAACGTCATAAAATGGCTGACGTTCGTCCCCAGAATAACCTTGAACCAGAAGAAAGCTAACAAAAAAATATTATTCTCCATTTGAAAATTGCTACATCAGGACCTAAAGGCTGAGTTGTGTGACAAATCCAAAGGTGTACGTGTACGGCCGAGCCCCCGCTCCCCACGTAACAAAGGATCGAGCTAAAATCTTTATTATACCTGCCAACAGCTTTGTGTGATTTTTTGGCTACATTTTCATTTGGCTACACAATTGCGTGTATTACAAGCTTGTAGCTGACGTTTTTATTGTCAACATGTGGTATTTAGATATTTTCTTTGAAAAATGTGCTTGAATTAAAATTATACGTGTTGGCTGTGTTGGTTTTATTAAGCTTTTATTTTGATAAGCGACTAACACCTCTTTTATTACTTATTGAGTTTATGGTATTCAGAGTTCGAATTCCAATTTCAAAATAAATCGAAAGTGACGGTGTTCCTTTTTCATATTCAGTAATTGTTTGTTCCCGTAAAGATGACTTAATTTCTTATTGGGTCGGGGAAAAAGTTTATTCGCATATAGTATGTATAAACTTGTAATAAAATATCTTTTGCTGTACTATTTGTATCTGGCTGGTTTCATGACATTAAAAAGGTGACATTAAGTTATGATGTGTAAACCAGCCTTTATGCAAGCGACGTACATAGAAACAACCGAACCGCAGCACTTCCACATTAAAACTAATTTTTTTTAATGTGGCTGAGATGAAATATAAAGGACAATAGAGACGCTAGAATTTATAGATGTCATATTTCTTGATTTTTAATTGAGCACGCCTCGCATGTTCACCACGTGGCTACACAGTTTGAATGGACACGCCTCGCGTGTTCGCCGCACGCAACGTGTTAAGTAAGAAATAATAGCCCGAAAATTAATTTTCGTGTATGACAATCACGGCTGCGATACCCAAGTTCCTCACGCCCTCGTCCCGCGCTTATCCCTGTACCGGACCGTATAGTTCTGTACCACAGAGGAACTGGCTATCTAACAACCAACTGCGCAACCCTCGGCAATGCTGCTAACATTACTTGAGGATTATAAACATTTTAATATTATACTTTCGTTTCATTACGCTTTATTATGATTCAGTTTTTCCACATGACTTCACGGAGCTCGCGAAAATATTTGAGGCCGAGCAATATTTGCCCTTTTTGGAACAGCCCATGTTACATTGTTTCTTTTTGCGCATTCCATGTTACGCTGTTCAGCGATTTTCACGATGACGGCCTCTTTCAAATCTTTATTTCTTTTTTGTCGTTCGTACCTAAATTATTGTTTGATTTATGTTTCTTATATTATTTAGTCGGCTGTTTGTGAAAAACTGGTTGAATGCGATTGGAGGTTTAGTATCAAGAGTATCGAAGCAATATAAGTAGTTCTGGCCAATTCAAATGTCAAATTTGTTAGATTAATAGCTGCATGGGAGACAAGTCCTTTTCCTCTAGTAACTATTAATGAGCTCTGGTCCTTAGTCACATCAAAATTATAAGACACTTTGGATTTCGTTGGACTTCTGTAAGGTGGAGGTGCTTCTTCAGCATCAGCTATCAAGGCTCTCAATTCAATGGAAGAATACCATGAAGCCTTGTGTGGTTTTATTCTGATGACCTCATCAGAAACTCTTGGAAATTCAACAGCGTCAGACATCGCAGGTCCTCGAAATAAATAAGAGGAATATATAATATTAAAATAAGAGTGAAAGATGCGTCAGGATAATAACACATTTAAGTTATTACTGAGTCATCATCAAGTTGATATATTCTTTTTCTTCTTACATATAAAAATATGTGGTAAAGTGTCGCTAAGACTCAGAAACGGCTTAATTAGCGGTGGTTAACT
This sequence comes from Acentria ephemerella, assembly GCA_943193645.1. Taxonomy (NCBI): domain Eukaryota; kingdom Metazoa; phylum Arthropoda; class Insecta; order Lepidoptera; family Crambidae; genus Acentria; species Acentria ephemerella. The sequence goes on from OW971881.1 coordinate 462,978, forward strand.
AAAATAAATAAATAAAAAAACTGGGAAAATCATAAAGAAAAACTAAAAAACAAATTTCACAAATAATCTCCTACTGATATGCTATTCAAAACTAGCAGAAGAAAATTAATTCGGATAATTTTTGCTAGATGGCGGTAGTGGCCGATTTGTATTACGGGTTTTATTTTTAAGTTCATTTGTAAGTTCACCGGGTCAATTTGTATTATATATAATAAAAATCTTTCACAACGACGTTATAACTCAATTATAACAACAAACATTGCAAACAGGTTGACGTTTTGCGTCCGATTTTACCCACAGCTAAAGTATTCTTTAACGCAATGATAGAGTCACATTTTACAAGTTTTAAACAATTTTGATCGTGGTACTTATGAAGTTACGACCTTATTGTTTAGAAATGTTTATTAATTTGTGTACATAAGTACACAAATTATGTTACCATACTTCATGAAGATTTGTTTAATATTTTCATTCTTTTTGAGTCTCAAGTCAGTTGCTGTGTTTTTTTTTGAAAAAAAAAATATAATTATAACGATTTCACGTGTCCTACATTCGCCTAGCTTTTTTATATATTTTATATATATATATTTTATAGGGAATCTTTTCCTAAACTCGGTATGCTGTATATATATATATATTATCCCAGTGGATACCGCTCCATAATCCCGGTATTAGCAAAATGACTAACAAACGATCATTCTGATATCCTTCAACAGAATAGCCTCTGAATAAAAGCTGCTAAGCCCCTAGTGCGCGCATGTAATTCAATCCGGTGCTCTTTCAAATACAGACTTTATTTATTATGCCCTAAGATACATTTTCCAGTTTAGTCTCATGTTTTTAATATTTCCTTTTAGTAAAAATGACGCTAATTACACTGTGGAGAGTTTAATCAGCTTGAAATATTTTTTTTAAACAGAATTGTGGTCAGATGAAAATTGTTTTAAAATAATGTAATAACGGAAGTTTAAACCGCAAACGGCTCACAAGTCATTGGTGTTTTAGGGTGCCATTATTATAATTATTTATTATTATTTGCAGAAATATGGTTACACAGAATGTTGTACAAAGGGATTTCAGCATATCTGCCGACCAACATCATCATCAACAGCTCATACGCGTCCCTACCGAAGGGCTAGAGCCTACCCTAAATTAAGATGATAAGGCCTTAGTCAACCAAGTACGGGTTGGTCGACTTCACACACAATCTAAGAAATTCTTAGGTTGTGTGTGATGAGTGCAGGTTACGACGATTTTTTCCTTCACCGTTAAAGTGTCAAATAAAATACAAATGAATACAAAATTTGAAAACCTTTTGGTACGTGGCGGGGCGTGGGTTCGAACCGCTGCATCCCGCATGGAAGAAAAAGACCTTACGCACTAAACTATTGTCGCTTTTGTGCAAATATCGTTTACACATCTTAATAAATATATATTTTGACATGACTATGAAGTATAAAAATTTATTATGAACTTTAATCATTATTATTATTTCATTTCATTAAATAATATTTCAGTCCACTAAAAAGTCCAATAGAATTAAATTATGGCAATTTAATTATTCAATACTAAATAATTGTGAGAAAAAAGTAAATTTTAACTAAATTTTATCTATAAAAGACCTTGATCAAATAGTAAAAATTATGAAGACAATTTTTTTTAATAAAATGGAGAAAAAGAAGAAAACAGAAGAGAGTTTTAAATTGTATCAATTTGATCACCATATAAACACATCTCTACACAAATAATATGTCTTGTATGTTTGATTAAGGCGGGGGCGTGACACCAACTGCTCGTTTAAAATACTACAAACACAATTAAGAAATGGAATAAATTTCTATTCTCTTGACTTCCCGTTTATCATCAGCGACATCTCATGTCTTCAAATCATTTACCTCAACTGATAGAAATCATGCCCTCGTAATATCTTGGACGATCTCGACACATAGCAAAAGTAAACAGAAGGTCTTTTCCGTTTGACACATTCATTTATTGTAGAGCTGGAAAACAAGACATATATTTAGAGATACTTGTAGGAGAATTTGGATTATAGTCGTATTATCTACTACCTATACAATCAAAGATTTTTCGTTGGATTAATTACGGTTAATAACTTATTGATCACATACCGATCTGCTATTCACTATGAACTATTAGAACTTAGATCCAAACAAGGTATTGACCACATGACGAGATGGTCGTCGGTCGAGTAGTCGGTGCCACCGTCTACTTAGCCAGAGGTCCAGGGTTCGAATCATAGTAGAAGCAGATATTGTATGATGAGTACGAATATTTGGTCACCAATCATAGATGTATCTATATTTCTCCGTTGTATTACACAAAATCATTATGATGCTTAATATGGGCTAGATAATAGGTGTGATGGAAAAAAATTACTTAAAAGTCGTTATTCGTAGTCGCCATTAATTTTTTTATATGTATTAATATCTATCAGGGTACCCATTGTACAAATATGGTCTACTATATAATAAAACTCTTTTCTTATATTTTGGATAATGTTGCTATGCATTTACAATAAGAAATTGATAGTTATCCCCGTCTATACTTTCATTTAGGTAACTGTGTAACAAGGTTAATTATCACAATCACGTTCCTGTAAACCTTAGATGCAAACTAATGCCAAGCCATTTCCATTCTAGATTATTCGAGCTATATTGAGTATAATCCAGAGTGTCAAATAACCAACGTTCTAATAATTAATACATCAATTATCGTTCTGACAATAAGCTTGACTGATTACGGAGCGGACCATCTGCATATATCTACGTTGAGATCTCAGCATATGAGTCGGACGCTGGTTCAGTCCCCTTAGATCATTAGTTTGAGGTAACGATGCAAACGACAACACTACAAGGATATTAGTAAGCTAGATCGGGTACTGTTTTTCATTTTATACACAACCTAATTTTGATATTTGCTAAAGAGCTGCTACTTCGTGCTGCACCTCTACCTTCGCAGCAGCGCTTGCACGATTGAGGCGTCTCAAGCTGATCTTTCAGGTTTGGAAGCACTCTTTAGGTATACGCTTTTCGAGAGTCTTACGGTAATTTTCTTATCACAATTTATGATTCACGATGAGAACTCATCTGGTGTAGGCTATTTAACATGTATCTTAGCGGTTGGCAGCCCGCCAAGTACTAAGTGTTATCAAATTTTGAATCCTTATTCACATTTATTAGACGCTATTACGGTGTATGACTTCTTAGGATGTGTGTGAAGTCGACCAACCCGCACTTGACCAGCGTGGTTGACAAGGTCTAATCGTCTCGAGCCTCTCGGTTCTATGGTTGGTAGTGAGAGAGTATGGGAGATTGTTGCTTCTTTCTGCGAGACCGTTCTCTCACAGAAGGAGGCAGCAGAGAGGGAGCGGGAGAATGACCCTCTAGCCGCTCCTCTCCGGCGTAGACGAGTGGGCGCGAGAAGACGGGCGGTGGTCGCCCGTTTGTCTACGCTCTAAGCACGGCCGCGTGTGAGTGTGGCTCCCACGCACGCACTGCATAGGCCGCCACGTCTGGGATTGCCCAAGTAACTCTGGCCAATTTCCATCGGCGCGTAGCCCGGTTGTACGGCTGTGCTGTCTGGGGGCGATTAGGTGTATTGCTTTGGCAGAACCCAGGTCGCCCCCGTGAAGGGCAATGGAGTTACCGGGGAGTTTTAGTGGTTATTCCCAGGTCCAATTTTATGTGGAACTGGGTGAGACGTTCGCTACTTAGTCAGTGGCGGGTAGGTACATTAATGGATTCCTCCTCGAAAAAAAAAGGCTCGAGCCTCTCGGTAGTGACGTTTATGAGCTGTTAATGAGAATGATGGTAAAATCAGATCTGCATAATATAATGATATCATCTATCTCACGTCTGCAATGTAAGACACCATATTTACCTTTAAAAGGTTTTTTGAATATTTTTCTCCTGACCTTAAAAAGAAAGCGTTGCTTACCAGTGGAACTTTGCAGCTATAAACACAACCCTTCGTCTTAATTTTGCAGGGCAAAGCTTTTGCCCATATTTGTTGGTTTACAATGTTGAACCGTATGTGTCTATGTTACCCTTACCTTAGTTGGGGTATCACCGAGTAGATGAGGATTTTTTTAGATTTCTGGAATCTTTGCATATTAACAATACAGTACAAAAACATCATGAATATCATCGTCTCTACGAATGATATTATTTTAAATTCTATCAATAAATGTTATATATTTTTTAAACTTAATACCAAATAAGGATTAATCCAGACACTGTTTACTGTCAAAATAATTTGCTCAACCAGAGTAATATTGAATAGACTAAGGAAAGTAAAAATCTAAAAATTAATTTATTTTCAGTCTCCATTAAAACTTGTACGAGACCTAATAACTTCTAAACTTTTCAAAAGATATCTGTAAAAGTTTAATAACTGAAACTGGATCTAAGTTATAACAAAAGACAGTGATATATCTTTGGTTTGTATATAAGTTTATTATACGAAAACGAATGTGACTTAAGTAACTTTTACGTCTGTCTACAGCTTTCAAATTGTGTGTGAAAGCAAAGCTTCTAGTATAGTATTGGTAAATAGTGAAGTATACGGTGAATGCGAATGTTATAGTCTAATGTTATAACTACTACTCAAGTCACAAAATGCCGGATTCCAAAGAAAACCAACACGAAACCAAATGAACACCTTAGAGCCTCTGCAAATGCGTCGCGACATAGCGTCGCTAAGTGCCTTTTATCGTTTTTACCATGGAGAGTGCTCTGAAGAGCTCTTCGACCTTATCCCTCCCTCTCTTTTCCTACTAATGAGTACGCGTGCTGGTCTACGGAGTCAGCTGGTCACTCCTTTACTGTTGCCACGGCTACTTTGCACAGTAAGAGATTTTGTGACTCCTTTCTCTGTCGCACAGCTAGAGCGTGGAATTCCTTACCGGCACACGTATTCCCTCCTTCTTACAACATGGGTTCCTTTAAAAGAGGCGTGAAGAAGTACTTTTTGGGCCGGCAAGGTGAGGATGGCTAGGGTAGTATGTTGCATGCTTCACTAGCTATCTTCACATATGGACTCCTCTACTGCTTGTCATCAGGTAGTGTCAAGTCATTTGCTGAGCATTATATATAAAAAAGGCAAACATCCTTTAAGAACTAAGAATGATGTCTATAAATCGTCGAAATGGATATCATGCGATTCGAAATGCAAAAACAAAAGCGCCCTGAAGTTTGTGGTCCGATGCGTTTAAATTTAGAATAAGCTGACAAAACCGTTACGTTAGCATCCAAATAAGAGACAGTTGGTTTACCACACGTCACTTTTCCTTGACAAAACAAAAACCATTCCCAAGGCACGTTAATTCCAATTTCACGCGGACGAATTCGACAAAGGCAGTAAATATAAAAAAGGTTAATTCTCATAAAGATTGTTCGAAGTAAAACGAGTCAGTACAAAACAAAGAAATTGTAAAACTCGTGTATCTCAAACGTGAACATCCGAGAATTTAATGTCGTAAATTGCTTGTTCGCGTTTTGACTGCCGAAGACGTCATTTCCTCCTTGACTCATCACAAGAGACACTTTGTTCTTGTTTTCGGGATAATTTGTACTTAATTTAAACGTGAAACACTGACGCTAAAGTAGGTACAGAGAAATGCCGATTTCATTATCAGTTTGTATGTAATTAAGTTTAAAAATAAATCATTATGATAATTTCCTATAGAAACTAGGATTCCTACGTAGTGGTAGTGGTCTGTTCAGAATAGAACTAAGTCTGATTGTTATTGTCAAAGTTGTGAGCCCGATAACGTCTGTATCGGTATTTGTTAGTTAAACAAGACAACCTCAGTTTCAAACCAAGTTTTGTAATGAAAAGGTTTTAGCATGGAAGTGAAAAGTTTCTTGACGGCATGAACCAAGCGTGACGTCATGACTAGTTTCCAGTGGTTTTAAAAAATCTAATTGAGTCACTTTAATTGATTCTAAGCACAAAACTCCAACATAAACATGTAAATTATTTTTATAGAAAGTCAATGTAATTTGTATCAAATTGAAACCAGTGCTACAGGTGAAGAATAGTGGAAGTATTTACGGCAATTTCACCATCGTATCCTTTTCAGTGTATATTTTTGGAATATGAAGCTTGTCATCTACCATGTAAAACACAGTTAAGCAGCACCCAGCTAAGTATAATCTCCTTTGTTTATTAATTTCTGTAAGTACCCACACATCAGTCATATTTTTAGACATTTCTATACGACAACGTCACCCTGGCGGTTTCTATGTGGCATTGTGAACAGTAACTGGAAAATTCCAAAAATTCTCGCTCCCGTGACGCTCTCGGCACCGCCTCAGTGGGTTCGGCGCTTTAGACTAATAAATGTCACATCTAGAACTTTCGTAAACGCCATGGTAGATTGTATCAAACTTTCGCGGTTACTCGGGTTAAAGGAATACGCTCATATGACAGGAAAACTCGAGATACCAACGTTTGGACGGTTATTATTCTGACACGTGTAAGTTGTGTAATTTTGAAACTAATATAATCAACCATCGTGGCTTTCGTATTAATTTTGATAATTTGTTCGAATTGAACTTTTATTTTATATTTTTTTTAATACAAGATACATATAATATGAACTGCAATAAATATTGAAAGAAAGAAAAAGTATCCCTAAATTCACTATGTCCAATCGGAGAATTTATTATATTTTTGAAAAGAACGAAACTAAAATGTATATTAACTTACTTTAAGGACAAAATTGAAGTTTAAGTGAAATAAGAAAAGAAGAGACGTAAAGAAGCAACAATTAGTATGTCGCGCAAACTCCGCGACCCTGTGATAGTTCTATTAGAAACACTTTAACAATTAATTTAGTATGGTTATTTTCATTAATATATTTCCTACAGAGAGGTTACAAACTGTGGATCCGTAATCGCAAATCGAGCATCTAAATAGATTTTAAGGTCATTCCAAGTTCTTAAGCTAAGACTTAAGGTCATTGCAAGTTCCTTATGTGATAGCCTCAGCAAAAAACTAAATGTCAATTTACCGCCGAAGTAAGTACCTAGATTCCTCACTTCGGACATTGGACTCAAAATATTATTAGTAATAAAATAATAATTAATTGAAAGTTTTATAGTTAGCGTAGGACCAAAGCACCTTTTAGCAATGTTGGTTGCAAAGTCAAAGACAAAATATCTTTATTTAAATAGACTCATTTACTAAGTTCTTTTAAATCGTCATAACAGGGAATATGTATGAGAAAAAGAAACAAATGTAATTAAAGGTAATAGTGATAACTTTAAGTGGGTATCAACCAGGCATTTACAAATTGTCCCAGTTATAATATGCATATTCCCAATAAACCCTACTACCGCTTCGACGAATTAGTAGCTGCAGATAAGAAACAGCGCAAGAAACTGTCAGCCTTTAGTATTTATAATGACATTTACAAATCACTTACTTCATTATGTATTAGTATTACAAGCACAATAATACAAGCTCTTCTGTGCTTCAGAAGGCGTGTTGAGCTGTTGGCTCTGTTCTGTGATTCTCCCATGTAGAAAGTAGCGGGGAGAAGAAGATATTTATTTTACACGTAAAATTAATAACATTACCTTGAAATACTTTGTTCAAATTGTTTTTAGAATATAAAACAGTATGAATAAAGATTGTCAAGGTCATTTTGTTAGACTAAGCAATCGTATTTCTGGATATTGATTTTCATGTCAAATTATTACACTTGATATTTTGTCACTTGTACTGATGTTATTAATGAAACCTCCTAATCACAATATAACTTCAAATTACAGACACTTAGTTATTACTTCGTACCTGATTTCTCGTGGTTTTGATTACCTTCTCGAAGTATGAAGGTGACTCCAAGATCGAAACATGTTAACCCGCTGATATTCTTGATTTAAACCTTAATTCTGTGTCATAGAATTTAATTTTGAGATGCTTAGCTTGCTTATGTGAGTATACAGAGCTGTGCAGATATAATTCGCTTAATTCGCAATGTAAGTAATAGCAGCATTTGGTCCAGCGGCAAAAGACTCACTAAGTGCTCAGGAAATATTGATTACTGGCTCAGAGTAAATTGGCTTTCGATGTTTTGGTTTTGAGTTACTGGGGGTAAATAACTAGATGGCGTTACGGTATCAAAAGTTAGAAACAGTATGACAATAAAATAAGCGTAGATAGCTCTCTTATTCCTATGTACACTTTAGCCATCGATACAGGGAAACTGAGTTGTAACAAAAGTGTATTAAGTGAAAAACTTCGGTCTGATTATGCTTATAATAAAAACGTATTATCAAGGACAGTTGACTTGACTTGATGACTTTCTTTCAACACATGCACCCAAAAGGAGTATAATTATTATCGATTATGAAGATACTATATTTTGTTTTTCATTTATCATACAACCTTCACATCCATGATTGCGTGTTATTTATTTAACTGACAAATTGTTTAATATTATAATATAAGAGATTTGAGTATATTCTCACTGTTTCAAAATGCTCTACTATCGTAAACCCTAGAACTTCGGGGTCAAACAAAGATTGTTTGACCCCGAACCCTATAATCTTAGCAAAGATTGTTTGACTAAACTATTTTATAATAAATGTGTGTGTAATATTTTAGATAAGAATTTGCATCCTTTATTGCCACTTCCTTTAAAATGATTTAAAATTAGACGCTATAAATTAGTTTCCGGTACATAAGCTCTGCTCCCACGGGAGCGTACGAAGGAATCAATGAACTCTAGTTAAGGTCCACTTTATACGTAGTTTGTGTAGACTGTGGAGGCTGCGGAGTGAGGTGGTGTTGTGAGACCACAGCAAAGACCTCAGGGGATTCATTAAACGGTGTTTGTGCAAGCTCAAATATTCTTGACCTGATTTTATCTACAATAAAACCTTAACAGCCAATTCTCGGGTAAAGAATTTAAAGCTATATTTCATATATACTTGAGGAACACTTTCGTAAATTTAATAATAATTAATGTATCTACTAAAAATACTACTTTACAACGCTAACATATTATGAAGTTCTTTGCGTATGTATTATCTAGATGTCAAGTTTTATTATAAATAATGACTGATATCTATGTTCATTTTTTTTGTTAAGATCTTCCTGTAACAGGAAAGCAAAGGCAACTGAAACCCATACAGCTATATCTTACGTAATTATTTCTTCTTAATTTATGGCTCTTGGATACTGGTGTAGCGAAACCCTTTGTCTCGTGGAGTTTTAACGACTAACGAGGTTCATTTCTAAAATCAGCGTACAGTCTGTTATAGAATAACTCAAACATTATAGTCATTATTATCAGCATGACAAATAGTAAAATATACCTACGTTTCTCTGCACTAGCCTTCGTAGTTGTTTTGGGCATAACACTAACTACAATTTAAACAAAGTGTGAATTGATTTTAAAATTCATTTTAAATTTTCCACTTTTAAGCTTAATTTTTGAAATTATATTTTTTTTGAATAAAAGATTCAATTTTCCAATAAAATTTAATATCAATATTTTCAATAATAAATCTACAATTTCAAATTTATCATGATACTTATGAAATCAAATAGTCGTATCATACATCGCATAGGAACCTGGAGTGGCTTTACACGGCTACGAATACTCAGAATTAATAAATCAAAATGGCAGATACGTCCAATTGTTTCCTGAAAATGGTGATTCAATTGAAATGCGTATTCTATTCGGTACCGAGAAACTCCACTTTGGCTAGGGTTGTGCTAAATTACTGTGTGTTTTATGAGACCTCAATTTCTGATAAAGAAAGCTACGTACAAAATTGGAAATAGAATGATGATTATTTTTAGTCAGTTATTTAGTTTTTAAAAATTTGACCTGCCAGCTAACAACAAGAACTTAAGCAATTCTTGTTTTAGCTCGCAAGCTAACACTGAAACTGACACAAGAGCTAACATTTTTATGTTGTGCTGACATTTCTATTGGCACTTATGTTGTTAAATTTTATAAACTCCAAGCATCACTGAAGTTAACCATCGAATATTATAAGTTACAACTTGAGAATACAACCAACCGTACCATGATATTTCAACTGATATTGGTGAACATTTTGACTGACATTTAAGCTAATATATGATACTTTTATAGAGCTGGAAATTATACCAATACTGGTCTGGGTAACCTGGAAACTTTATATAAATATCGATTAAAATTGTACAATACCTCCATACTTTGTTCTTATAAGTTTTCATCCTCACGATTGCCGTGAAGTATACAAAGGGATGTCGGATAGATACTAGGTTCGTGTAGTGTATGTAAATATAATATAATACAGGCCCGCAAAGTGGCAGGCTATCAACAACAATAAAAAGGGTCACGAGATCGAACTAGAGACCTCAACTGTGGTTGACCCACTGAATATAGTGTAAGGAACAAGTAAAGAGAAACGTGCGATTTACTCGTCGCAGTAATTTATTTATTTATTGATAAATGTGATAAAAGAGTGCAGAGGGGCCATTTAAATTTCGAGTGTGTTACGGAGACAGCATCTGCAATGTACAGAAGATCACAGACAGAGTTTATTGAAGAAACAATACACGTTACTTATCATCGCTGTGATTTACTGTCAATTCATATGAAAATTCCAGTAGGGGCGAAAATTTATTACATTTTATTAGTTCATATGATCAACTAATAATAAATGTTAAAGTGACTAATGATGACAATGAATGACATCTATGTGAGGCAAAGTCTCCTATAAACATTAATAAATAAATAAAACAATTTTATTACTTCTAAACTCTAGAGGTTTGTCTAAGATATGAGACCTTCGTTGCTATGGTAGTTTGATATACAAGTAAGCAAAAGTGCTCCTCTAGTAATTATTTGTTCAAAATTTTTTAGATTTTGTTACTTTTACTCTATTTATAATTTAACAATCAATCAACAACATATAAACATACCACTGCTGGGCACAGGAGATATTAATGCCAGCCCAAAATTTGTTGGTGAGTGTGAATGATTGCAGAAACGAGAAGTGACTTTAGGCCACAGTAACCGCGTATCATCAACCGGGCTGTGTGCTTGTTCACATCTTTAGACTCTTACTGGGCAGGTCTAATATAAACCTTTATCTTAAACTACCTTCTTCATAACCTCCATGGCGAATATTTAAATGTTTTTTACGTGTGTTGAAGACGCTAATTTGATGACTGATATTGCTTAGATTATTTAAAACGGCTTCTCCAGGATACTTTTGACAGTTTCGACTTAGTGTTTGAGTAAAAGTAAACAGTTTATGACTTAGCCCACCATTTGACAAATCGGACGGAGTTCCCGTGCTGGGTTCAGGCTGAGATCGCCGAGGAGTAAGAGGAAGTGGGGGAGGGGGCTGAGGGTCGACGGTGTAAATCAAATGAGACGTGCTAGTTTAACCCGAGGATACCTCTCGTGTTACGTTGTTATTAGTTCAAACACCGCACAAGATACCACAATAGATCGTCGGATACTGCGTATATGGACAACAAAGGCTGCTATAAAATTGTCAAATATCTTATTTTTTCGTGCTTCGATATATTTTTGGGATTCACAAGCATTTATCAGCTAAAGTTTCAGTTGCCTTTACGCAAATTATCTTCAAGAACTATAACTAAGCCTTTACTGTTAATATTTCCGTTCTTAGTTCTAAATGAGTAGTTTTATCGAACATTTTCATTGCGAACATTAGCTACCTTTTCTGTGCTATAAAAATTCACCACTGCAATATGGAAGAAATTACGAACTGCCGGACGGACGTGACAAAATTACGAACAGTTCCCGACTTCAGAATTTTATATCGGTCGCTTTTATTGAACGATATTTTGAGGGGAATAGATTACCCTATTGAATGTAATAAACATGGAATTGCTAGTCGTCTATTAGGTACTCCAGAATATTAGTTTCATTGGCTAATTAAGGGAGGTTGGGAAAATTTCCATTTTGCTTCAGAAATACCTACACTATAACTGTTCAAAAACTGCTAAGATATATAGATATTTCTTAGCAGTTTTTCTCCTGGGTACCAAACTAATAATATGGGAATTTGGACTACTAAATGTGTAGAACTTAAATCGTGGACAATTAGGCATTCCTCGTCCATTATGAAAGACACATAATATCTGACATTAACCGAGACAATAAATCCCTTTCATTAGGAAAATTCGGATTGAATCTAAGACCAAAGTCAAAGTCAAAATATTCGGAACAGCAAGTTGATTTAAGTTGTAAGCACCGATGATTTAAGTTAATCATTTGAGGAAATATATCGTAACCATTGTCCATCAGGATGGGACCCATATAGACGCTTTTCAACTAAAAAAAATATTAAAGAAAAGAAAAGAGAACGCAACGCACGCTTGTGACGCATTATGCTGCGATTAAATAAGTTAAAAATTTTTTTTTACAATTTCGACGCTTCTATATACGTGATTTACAATGATATAATACAAAAATCTCTCAGATAGAAAATATTGCTAATGAAGCCACGTGATATCTCCAAAGTAATACAAGTAAATGAATTGTCTATTAGAAGAAATAAGCACACCATTTTTCACGTCGAGAGAACAATGCGCGATGTTCCAGGCAAAAGGAACTCAGTAATATCTACTAAAACGCAATCCCGATTATCTCATCCAGACGACATTGGACGCTGCGAGAAAAATCTGAATGTTTCCCTCGTTTTGTTCCCTGAATAAATGGAGTTGAAAGTTTTCAAATAGCAAATGTTTCGCGACAAAGACGATTTGAAAATTCAAATTTTGAATCCACGGCGACGTCAACGACAAAATTTATGCGATTTGCGACGTTACTGTGAACTACTTTATTCGTTTGCATGAAGCGTTTTGCATAAAGCATTGAATACGTATGTGACTTAATTCGTAACAGCACCTGTTCAATAAATTTAATGTTAACAATGGGTTTACCATGTTAATTTCTATATTTATTGAAACATATCTAGATGAAATAACATGCCAAAACAAATAAGTACATATTATTAATAGTTTTGGAATTTAACATAATTATAAATTAAAATAATTAATAAAAAAATATAAAATAATAATAAATAATAATAATATTTTAAATAATTATTATATATTCCCTCCTTCTTATAACATGGGTTCCTTTAAAAGAGGCGTAAAAACGCACTTTTTGGGCCGGCAAGGTCAGGATGGCTAGGACAGTATGTCGCACGCTTCACTAGCTATCTTCACATATGGACTCCTCTACTGCTTATCATCAGGTGGTGTCGAGTCATTTGCTGTGCTTTATATATAAAAAATAAAATAAAAAAAGCAATATGTCCAAATTTCGATGCGAATCGCTGATGTCTGTGACAGTGAATGAAACCTATATAACGGGTCATCAGTTTCCACCTCTAGGAAACTATCGGTTTAAACAGTTAGGGATTAAACTTTAGATAAAACAGCCAACGATCTCTTTTGTTGGTTTTCATATTAATACTGTTTTCCAAGAGGGTTTCAATTCCCGCGTCCCAGACTCGCTCATTAAAATCACCTCTAGACAATCTGCTTAGTTGAGTGGTCAATAACCCTGTATGTCCATTTGCAATATTGCAGACGACGGTCCAGTGGAGTGTTCAGTACCTTATTCTATTTAGCCACAGTTCCCAGGTTCGAATTCTGGTAGGGGCAAATATTTATTTATTATTCAGTTTATTTATGATAATATCATATACATATTACGATTTTTATTTTGATTATTTGTATTTTGATTTTTTTTAGTATATTTCTGATTTAATTTATAAGTCAAAAGGCTGATATTAGATATTTTACCTTATGAACAATTAACCCTTTTACTTTATGTAACAATTTTTCACTTACATTTATGCGTTACATAGAATGCCGACAAAATACTTTCAGGCTTATATAATTTATAAGAAAGTTAAGACTTTTTTTTATTATGCTCGTTGGGAGTACTGACTTTTAATACTCGATGCATTAAGTTACAGAAAATACAAAAAAATATCTTCACTGTAACATTTGATATGAAAAGGGTTTAGACAGTCTCTGAGATTGTCTGAACTGAGGCTCAAACAGGAGACTAATGTTGGGGAAATTTTTTGTTTACATTATATGTATAATAATGATCTAGGAAAAATTATTTATAGAAATCTATAAACACAATCCAAAACAGGTTCACTTGTATTCCACTGATTCCGTACGCTGTCGCCCAATAAAATCCAGGCATAACTTGTACCATAAATAATCCATAAATGCTGGAATAAATTGTTTTTGCGCAAACATCAATCGATGTTGTTTTATGGGTGAGGTTGAGGTTTTATTCGACTTCACGGTCTAACAAGATATGTTGTTCTATGGTCTAATAAAGTGTAATAATTGTGGCTCCTTATTTCGTTGAAATCTTCGCTCATTTTTACGGTTATTATGTATAAAGTCACCGATTGTTCGGTCAATTGTTTGAACTGATAAATTGGTAATTTAATAATCAAAGTTTATAATTTTTTTTTATTACAGTAGATTCCTGATGGAAGCTTATTGTCTTTAAGTTAGGATCTGATGATGGGATCCCAGGAAAATCGAGGGTAATTGTGTTTCATATTTTTCTCTGAACTTGTAAACCTAGATAAATAAACAGGCAACTCGGCAATACTGTGCCCTTAGAAACATAATAGTCAAAGTTGTGTAAACAATTTAATTAGTACATATTTAAATTCTATAACTGGGATTTGTTAACCAGGTTAATACCCACTTAAAGTAATCACTATTACCTTTAATTACATTTGTTTATTTTTGTCATACATATTCCCTGTTATGACGATTTAAAAGAACTCAGTAAATGAGTCTATTTAAATAAAAATATTTAAACTTTGACTTTGTGAAAAATACCATGAATTATTTTATAGTTATCTAAAAGTAAGTAAAGTTAAATTTTATTGTATACTATTTTTATAGTGTTCAAAACACTAAAAACACAAAAATAATTCATTGCTAAGTTGTTTCCAGAAACAATAGTAAGTAAAACACCGACTCCAAATATAACAACTTGGATACATTCATAATTTGAATTATTTGCCCCTTTTTAGTGTTTTGAAGTCACTTTTTAGTTTTTGTTTTAATTTTTCAATTAACATTACGCTACAAGGCCTTTTATGTAAATGGACATACCAGCAATATCACGGAATCACTTGATGGGTACGTTAACATTATGAAGATAAGGGATGCTAATGTCTCCCATACTCAGTAATTACATCGCATATGATTGAATTCTACAACTGTGGGCGTCGTTAATTCTTGTATATTATGGTATTTCTTAACTATGTTTTACAAATGGGATGCCTATCATGGTATTTGATTTATTTTAAGTAAATATGCTAGCTCTTTTAAGAATGTATATATATCATAATTATATTATGAAATTTTTTGTCATTGACATTGTATGGTATCGTTATATTTAATATTGATCGATATTTAATTTGAATGAAATAACATTTCAGTGTAATTCCTTTTAATATTGTTATAAGATATTTATTAGACACGTTGACTTTGAATTTGATATTAAATTTTATATTAATATTGGATTTTCGTGGAATAAATGAAACAAATAAAAAATTTGGCTACCAGCTATTCAGATCAGAAAATAAACACAGCTAACAATGGAGTATAACTATTCTATAATGTATTCATGTTTGTTTATTTATATATTCCCCTCCGTAACTGCCCACATTTTAAAAGAGTAAGCGATTGATGATTCGGATTTTGGAATACTTTTCTTAACTTCGGTTTATCACAGGGTTGCATGTGGCATTCATATTTTTGTAAGTATTGATTTTATTTATCACGTTTATCTGTCAAATCTATCCGTGCGATTCGGTGAATAATTTTTCTGGCGAAAATCAAGTTTTTACGTATTATCTCCATCATTTGATAAAATGGAGATATTTCCATTGGAGACAACCGACTGTACCGGCCCCAAAAGTGTATTTTAATTTTACGGTAATGCACTTTTGGGTCCGGTAGAGCTATGGTGTCTTAGTCTGAATGTCCCATGTGTTGTTCAGATTTGTTCGCTTTTACTTTTTAACTAAAAATCTCAAACCTAATCAGATATTAAGATATTACTAATAAGAGCTATAATTTACCATAATAATTATTTTTTGTATAAACCTCCTTAAATTTGAAAGTCAAAGAAGTCTTTACAAATCAATTAAGTGGTTTTCTTTCTAATAATTTTATTGTTCGAAAACTTCTTAGACATTTAACGAGGTGTGAATTTGATGGAGTAATTAAACGAAGAGTATCTCATTATTTTCTAAGTCTAAGACTTTTTAATTATGCTCATTTACTGTTTGGGAAGATACCTATTTATATATGTATCAAGTAAATATAACACAATACAAAGTGTGTATATATGTTGCTAGGCAATAACTGCTCTTAACACGACCGAATAAGACCAAAATCAATTACAAAGAGAAGATAATTAGGAAATTATTTTGAGAAAATAATACATATTTTATAATAACACAATTACATAAGTCAATATTGCTTTTAGCGTTAAGGTCGTCTTTTGTACAAAGTTAAATGTTTTCTGTGTATTTCTCTTCTTGAATTGGCTGATATACAATAAAGATATATTCTATTCTATTCTATTCTGTTCTATAAGTTAGCATTTCTGTATGGGAATGTAAAAGCTGTATCATTTGTCTTTATTTTTATAAACTGCAATTTTGCACGACTTGGAGCAGATATACAGGGTTGTACATTTGGAGCGGTCAGTATGGGTAAATCTGCTAGTATCAGACATACAAAGATTTGTTCTTAGGAACATAGGTATTAAGTCATTGATTTGAATAACACGAAAAATTGTTAACATGGATTTAAGAACTGGTACTCTATTCAGGAATGGAACCAGGTCGTATTGAAATATAAAACTTTTATTATTTCTATATGTATCTCGATTGTGTAGGTCATAAGCAGTAAATGTCACTTTGACATATGATGTCAAAAATGCACTGTCATCTGTCAATTTCATACCCTTTAATCAGTATTTTCGAAATGAAAATCATTTTTATCAATGCAATATTTAACTCATTTATGTGCGTGAATTATCTCTACGATTGCATGTAGACTTTTACCGGTGTCCTGGTAACTTGGGTTCTGCACGAGCAGTTCACCAGGTCACCTCCAGGCATTATCCGCCTGATTTCTCCATTATCTATTATCTATAACACAAGTTCTAAATGATGTTTAATTTGAGATATTTAAATATTATTGTTATTATTATTCATCGGCTAAAAAGTATCACCATCAGTAATTTGAGCCATACAAGCTAGAGCTCGCAACGATCCCTCACAACTTAAGCGCCAACCCACGATCTCGCGGCAATTTGAGCCAATCGATCTTCCTAATAGAGCTACAACTGCCACCAACCAACGAGTAATCTTAAGATAGATGGAATATTTGCATTCAAAAACGTACTCCGCCATTTTCGTTCCACGACGCAGTCGGGCGGATTTATAATACTATCGTGTCATGATCGATGTAATCCTTCGGGCGGATTCTCGATAAATCTGATATTTTACGTGTCACAACACCCTCCGTAATGAGCTTAAACTTCGCTAGCGTGCAGCGGAGGCACGAGTACCTTTTGCTATTACTTATCACTTTAAATGTACCTTACTGGGCTATAATAAGAGCTATTTTAGTAGGTCATTAGCTGCATGTGAGACTATACATATATATGATGTTATGCAGATCGCAGCCGAGAAAATGCAGTTTATATGTACTTTTATTATAAAAAATGACAATTTGCCCTGAACAAAGTTATGTTATACTATAAAAATATTTATCTTATATTTACTGATTAGATAGAGTATAAATATTTATTACTAATATCTTAAATTAAGTACAGGCGCTTAAGGGCAAGGTATCAAGTATTTATAGAATAAAAATTCAATTACCCAATATAATATTTGATATTATATATAACTGATAAAATAGAAATAAGAGAATTTAGTCTTTAACTGGAAGATTGAAAGTAGTTAATCATAAATACGAACAAGTTCTTAGTAAAATTAATTATCTCCTCTCTCTCTTCTCTTAATCTGTTGGCTATGCCTGATGGCGTACAATATTATTTTATAACGCTGACCTAAGACCTTTGTTGTCTAATAAAAGAAGTTATACTAGATCGTTAGCTACATCCGCCATAGATAGATAGATATATAATTTATTTGCATCATCATATACACACATATTGAAACTTAAAATTAACAAAGTACATTAACAAAAAAGTTAGATATAAATAAGTTGTGTTACAAATATGCAAACAGGCTAAAGCTCAGCGATGTATTTGCTTACATAATGCAAAACGCTGATTTTATATAACAATATAACTAGTTTATTATATTTCATTTTATAGATTGCGATAAAATATAAAATTATTTGTCAATCAAAATATTTTATATCGACATCTTCAAACTGTATGTTAAACTCGATCCCGGCCGATAGGGCAACCGCTTTCAACCACCAAATTGCATTGAGACAACATGCTGGGGCTTTTTCAAAGTCAAAGTCAAAATAACTTTATTTAAATAGACTCATTTTCAATTAGACATTTTTCAATTAAGTAATAAATGGTAACGCTGGTGTTGAATCACGATAGATTCATATACGTCACAGTGAATACCATTTTTATAGACTGTCATAAATTTTAGATTATGATAGAAACCACTCTGCAGTCTCTAAAAGTCTACAAAAGACTTTTGATACCAACCAAACGAAAGTCAAAGTCAGAGTCAAAATATCTTATGTTAAATAAACTCATTTACTAAGTTCTTTAAAATCGTCATAACAGGGAGGGAATATGTATGAGGAAAAATAAACATATGTAATTAAAGGTTATTACTTTGATAATTTTAAGTGGGTATTAACCGGGTATTTACAAATTGCCCCAGTTATAGAATTTAAAGATGTACTAAATAAATTATTAGTTTTAATTTGAAAATAAATATTATTTTAAAATTAATACTAACAATTTATTGCTGCTGTTACACAAAACTCAAGTGTTTCAGAAGGGTACAGAAAGGGTTTCTATGACGGCATAAGAACAGAGTGACGTAATTAGGCTGCTGATAATGATAGTGCTGATAAAGCATTGAGCAATATGAACGAATTCATATAAATAAGTTCTGATAAAGTATAATTATTTCGAATCCAGAACACGCGTTAACCATCTGAAGGTAATTTGTCTCGTGACATTATTAAGTGTGCAATAGGTACCTCAATTCGACTCGCGAACACATTTGATTTATGCTACCCACATTGCAGCTTAGAGTTTATTTTCCAGTGAAAGGAAAGCAGAAGTAAAGCGAACACACGCTGTTTAAATATTTCATTTATTCTTAAGTTTTCTATAAATTTTTATTCAGAAAAATGACTGGGAATGCAACACTTAAAATTTAAAAATATGTGATATTACAATTTAAATGACATTGGCTCCGATTCAATTTTAATTGTACACATTTAAAATTTAATTTAAAATTAGTACTACTCTATCATTGTTATCCATCAAGAAAAAGACAGACGACTGGTGACGACATTTTATATTTTTCAAATAGAAGTTTTTGAATATACTTTCCTTAATTTAACCCGCATCATATAAAATACCGATTGGAATAATTCAAAAGTGGACTTTCCCAATTCTATCCTTTTCATATTGAACTGTAATGAAGGAGATGCCAGCAGAATCAACATCTAACATGTAACACTGGAAAAATCTGGCAAATCTTAGAAAATTATCTCTGCTTATGAATCGAAGACTGAATTTCTGAGGCAATCAAAATTTGTAGCGAACGTTTAAGTTATCGCCTAGTTGCTCATTATCAGGCAGACGTTCCGCTAGACGCTAACTAAAGTAGTAACTAATTTAGCACACAATTTATTTATTTTTATTTATTTATTTGGTTCACCAGTAATTGTTACACTGATACATACAAAACAAAACAATAATACACACTACATATAAAACTAAACCATATGCATACAAAACAATATATATCTTATAGCTAAATGCACAATTAAGAAACGGTAAACACTACATGCATATAGTAGATAAGTTTTAATTATAAATAAGGTATACTATTAAATTTTTGTTATAAAATGTCTAAACGATATGTAATTCACGCAGATGAAATTTGAGCTTGCATATGGATGAACAAAATATGTCTATTGTCAATTTATTATGTATTTGCCAAACTCTATAACTGTAATTGTTAAACTTATACTCTAAAATTGGCAAATTGTTAGTCTGTGTTGAGCCTTAATATTATCAATTCAATTCTTTATTTTGCGTTCCATAGTCACATAATATACAGATCTTAAGACTATTAATGACACTATGGACCCTGTTGGACACAACAAAATTTTAGGATATACAGGAGAAAAGTAGATTACAAAAGGTAGGTTTAAGTTAGTATAATTAAGTGTTTTAATTTGCATTATGGTCAGATTCAAATATATTCATTCAAAATAATCGGTTGCCGTACAACGGTTATAGGAAACGAACAAACGTCAGTGATGTTAGCAATGGTGTCTATTGAGGAGAAATGAGATATTATTGCCTTTTCCAGTTTTGTCTTCTTCATTTATGACTACTGGTCGAGTTGTTAGACCGGTGGTGGCTTCGAATCCTGGTAGGGGCGGGTATTCAAAGTCAAAGTCAAAATAACTTTATTTAAATAGACTCATTAACTAAATTCTTTTAAATCGTCACAACAGTGAATATGTATGAGAAAAACAAATAAATGTAAGTAAAGGCAATAGTGATGACTTTAAGTGGGTGGTATTAACCGGGCATTTACAAATTGTCCCAGTTATAGAATTTAAATATGTACTAAATAAATAAATTATTATTATTAACTTACACTAGTATGCATATTCCCAATTAACCCTACCACCGCTTCAACGAATTAGTAGCTATTTATATAATGAGTAACAATATTTGTTCACAGTTCATGGATGTTTGTACATTTCTGATATATATACATATTACTATCTATATTTCTATGTTACCTAGTATCAATAACAAGCTCATAATGATGCTTAATTTGGGCTTGATAATTTTTGAGGTTGAAAAACATATATAGAAATATTATTTATTTTTAATACTACTTGTATATTTATTGCATTAACTATTATTTATTATTTCCTTTTGTAATTCGAAATTAATTTATCCAAATTTCATTACATTTGATGTTTGTATATATTTTGCTGAATAATATAAATATAACTGTCTATATTGCGCCTTTATATCCATAACACACGCTTATTATGAGCAAGATAATTTTTGTGTGTATGAGAAATATTATTATTATTAATGCAATTGTTAAAATGCCATAAGATTACAAAAAATAATATAAATGGTTTTTTCATAAAGATGGACATTTGATTCTCTTTTATACACCTAAGTCTGTTTTTACACGGTAGATTGGTTCCAGAAGAAGCCGTGTAAAAAAAGACATTGATCTTATACAAAAATGGGTGATTTGTTCCTAATCTCTAAAACCTATTAAAATTAGAGAAAAACAAGAATTTTTAAGAACAAGAATTCATGTTTATTTTATTAAATCAAATGTATAATGCTTATTTTCACAAGCATAGTAATTAATGATAAAAAAGATATGCACTCTAATCTTAAAAGTAGTATAAATTAAATGTATGGCAAGTTCAGGAACTAAAAAACTATGTTGTGAACGAAAAGAATAGGTTATTCAATTTTTAAGGTAAAAAATAAAATAAAATAGAATAAGTGATAATCATAAATACAACAACATAAATTTAGTTGCTGTCGTCATCAGTTACACATTCAATTTTCAAACCGTGTTATATCAAAACCGTGTACAAAAAGACCGTGTAAAAACAGACTTAGGTGTATTTGCAAAAACTCAAAAGGTTTGTTCTAGTTTGCTCTTCATATATCTTTGCATAGCCTTCCAGTAGACCTAACCACCCGCGTACCATCTGCAGTCCTATAAAGTACGTAGTACGCCAGTATGTTAGCAGCTTTACAAATGGCGTCGCTGGAACCCTGTTAGAGATAAATTACGACCAATGCGTTTGCCACCGAAGTCAGAAACAATAATACCCAGGTTTAACTCAAGATTTTGCGTTTTCTAACCTTGTAAATTATTCTGCAGGAATAACGTAATCAGAATTAGATAAAATGAACAGTATAGTATGTGAAGAGTGTACACCGTAGCATATTTTTAAACAACACACTTTTTTGTCGGCCTGTCAAATGGTAAGCAGTTGTAGCATTAGGAGGTTGATCAACTCTTCATTCCCAATTAGTTCATGTAGCAAGAAATACCAGTTATTAAGCTGAATGGACATAAAGATTTCTTACCAGCACGTATTCCCTCCTTCATACAATATGGGTTCCTTTAAAAAAGGCGTTAAAAAGCACTTTTTGGGTCGGCAAGGTGAAGGTGGCTAGGGCAGTATGTGACGTGCTTCACTAGCTATCTTCACATATGGACTCCTCTACTGCTTATCATCAGGTGGTGTCGAGTCATTTGCTGAGCTTTTTATAAAAATAAGACTAATGCAGCCACAGGTGTAACAGTCACTGAAAAAATTATGATTATATTTAAGGCTTCAAATATGTCTATACAATACGTTATTATGTTATTTTACAGAGTTGTTTGACCTTATCTCCCCTTTTTCTTCACTTGAAAAGCTTTATTAATTTAACAATGTTTGTATGATGTACGGGAAATATAGATAAAGCCTATCCCTAAGAACAAGTAATCAGTCCTTCAAAATAATAGTTTCCATTAAATCTATTACTACTGTAGCTGCAAGGACATACATGCTCTCAGCTGTGCGTGCCGACCTGCCGACACAAGAAACGGACGCTTACTATTTACAGCAGCGCTAGAAAGAGACATATGACGTGCGAGTGCGACAGGAAATCACAGCGTCAGCCCGCACGCCCTCTTGCGACTAGTTACCTAAACTAGTGACTCGCTAACACTTACAATAGTTGCAATATCTTATATTTATATATATTACCAGATGATCAATAAACGATATGGCAATTCCAGTTCCAATATCATTCAACTACATCGGAGTTTTATTCAAACCATTCAGCCTCGAAATTACTATTTAAAACAAAAATAGCATAACAACACAAACTTAAATTGTTTTGTGTTTATCCTTCTTGTACACACCACCAGGAAAACCTTATGACTTATCAAAAACTCAAAAGGTGGCGCGTAAAGCAGCCTGCGCCCCGAGCTGCGCCATGAATATTTTCAGAGCGCGGAGACGGGGTGAAAGGAGTCTCTAGTTTGTTTGCTGTCCCGCTCTTTGTTGTCTGTCTTCACTCAAAGAACGTCATTTCATCCATATATGTTATCAAAAAACTCATACTTCTTAACCAGTTATTTCCTTGCAGGAAAGGCGAGTTTTCGATAAATTTAAAAAGCATGTTCTCCGTGGTAGAATGCGATTAAAAGTCAAAATTATTCCAAAACTATTGTTATAAATACACGTTGAATTATATTTTAAAAAACACTGGCATCGTTCTCCAAGTTTTTTTGCGAAAATAGCCGTTTCCGAACAATAGAGGCTTTGTTCGTCTTACGAACACAATTTAGTTGAGCTCATCCCAGCAGTCGAAAGTTTCAACGCTTACAAATGGGACGTTCATTACTAGCAAAATACTGAAGGGCGGTTTCGCAGAAAAACATCAGAAAGGGACACCGAATTGAATTTTCACACAAACACGAGGAAAAAGTAAATTTGAAAGGCGTTCTTGTACAAAATTATCAGGTCGAGGACGAGCTTAGAGAAACGGCGCTTGAAGCCGCGCAGGAGCAGGCCCACAAATTGCCTCGTTTATATCCCAGCACACTCATGCTTCTTAAAACCTTTTCAACGAATATTGCGAATATTTGCATACTAAAGACAGATTAAATTTTGTTAGCCCCTAAACCTACGCAAGTGAAAGTACTGTTCTTTGTGGAATGACAAAACCATTTTGGTTTTTTATCGTTATCTCTAACAGAATGACGACGTTCACGCATTTAGCGGGTTGGAATTGAGGCTTTTAAGTGTAAGATAGTAGAATTATAATAAATCTGTTTTGTTTCTTACATTCTATTGTGTTTCTACAAACATGACATTATTAGCACTACAAGATACAATTGGTCTATAGATTTTGGTACAGCGTAAAATTAAACTGACTCTACCATAGCATTTTATATTTTGAATGATTAATTAATTTATTATTGTGAAAAGTCATTACTTTAAGTAATACATTTTTAAATTCTATAACTGGGACAATTTGTAAATACCCGGTTAATACCCACTTAAAGTTATCACTATTACCTTTAATTACATTTGTTCATTTTTTCTCATACATATTCCCTGTTATGACGATTTAAAAGAACTTAGTAAATGAGTCTATTTAAATAAAGATTTTTTGACTTTGACTTTGAATAAATACGATTATGAAAATTTCATCAATAGCCTACATACGCTGATAGGAACTTCCTACATTGGAGAAGCACTTGGAAAGTTTAGACCATATTAGCACCACACTGGCTCAATATGTGTAAGTTGTTGCCATGACTACCAGGATCAACAGCTTAACGTCTTCTGAAGCATAGAAGAGCTCGAGACAATATATTTTGATTGACTAATCCTGGGACCAATTAAAATTAGCTAATATTTATTTGATGATGATACGCGCTTGTGGACTGATTGCGAGCACTTAAAATATAAAAGGTTTTAATCTATGATTTAAGAACTATGGTCTGAATTCTTTTTCTGAGGAAAGGTTCGATAATTTAGTGTTTTCTTCACTTCGTATATAACTTCATGATTTCACATATCCGAGTTTATTGACGGCCTGTTGTTTGAGTATTCACAGAAATGGTGCGTGATCACGCAATATATATAAATAAATATATAATACTCAAAAACAGTTTGACCCGTTTGAATAATTTTTATTGTCTTTTATTCGCTTCAATTCAAGGATAGGTTAATAATTAAAATAATAGGAAAAATAAAGGAAAACTAAAGTCATCTCTAGGAAAACTTATAAATATTGATACAAAATTGATAATTCCGTATGGAAAATTGTTTCACTCACGTGCTATTGAAGATTCACATTTCCTTCATTGCTACTTCAGTTTATTTTCGATTAATGGACTGGGTCGACAAGTAAGTGTATAAAAATGTTCATAAAATAAACACTGGCATTTCTGCCACCTTAAATCATAGCATTAAAAATTATTTTCCAACGATCTGGTATGCTTTATTGGTCGTCTATTAATTAAGTGCCAGACTCAAGATTTTTAAACGTATAACCATTGGTTACAAAACAGCTTACGCCACCAAGCGCTAACTTTATCTTACGTTGGGTGATTGCCAACAACAGCCATAATTTGAATTGTATTTCAGTGGGTAGTGAGAATTTATCACGTTGAACTATTTTATGATATCATTTAGGATATTTGTAAGGAGTTGGGATGATATTTTTTATCTTGAAAACTAACTTTGGAAAGGTCCTCTAGTGGCCACGTACTCTACTTTAGTAGATCTCCCTCAAGGTGGAAAGAAGATCTTATTAAGGTCGCGGGAGTTCGTTGCATGCGGGCAACACTAGACCGATCCGTTTGTAGATCCTTGATGGAAGCCTATACCCAGCGTGCGGGCTGATACGATGATGATGAGGAAAATGACTTCAAAATGTATGAAATTTAACTATCCACTAATTTTACTTATGTATTCGTATATTTAACAATTTATTTCGTACATATTTAAATTCTGTAACTGGGACAATTTGTAAATGCCCGGTTGATACCCACTTAAAGTTATCACTATTGACTTTAATTACATTCATTTGTTTTTCTCATACATATACCCTGTTGTGACGATTTAAAAGAACTTAGTAAATGACTCTATTTAAATAAAGTTATTTTGACGTTGACTTTAAGAACGGCAAGAAAACTAGGGTCACCGTCGTAGCCCAAAGAGTTGAGAGCCTGAAGTAGCAGTGGGCAGGGCATATTGCAAGCAGGACTGACGGCTGTTGGGGCAGAAAGGTGCTCGAGTGGCGGCCACGTACCGCGAGCGCAGTTTTGAGATCTTTGGAAGAGGCATATGTCCAGCAGTGGACTCTTGGTTGATATGATGATGATGATAATTCCTATGGTGTCGGTAAATGATTTCGCATTCGCAACTCCAAAAAAATCTTTCTTTAATACGTAAGGATTTTTTTGAAACTTTTTTAGTCACAGTTTTAGTAGTTAATCACAAAAATGAAACGTTATTTTATATTACTGTTTCTCTCCTTAACAAACCAGAATACTCACAAAACCGAAAATTAACTCCATATTCAGTCTTTGTAAATTATAATCATTTCCTTACATGTTTAAAGACAACGACTCTGACATAATAACCAGAAGGGATTCCACGAAAACAAAACCATCGAGTACTGTGCGGATATGTCGCAGTTGTGAGACCGGACTTTTAATGAAACTACTAGGATAAGTACCTCCGACTACCCTGTTACTTAGTAAAGTATGATAAGTCTCCTTCCACTCGAATAACTGTACAAGTTAGAATTTTGCTGAATCCAGAGTAAATGTCAAGGGTGTGGGTACCTTCATCAATTGTAATAAGAGTCATTTTACTGCTATTTCCAAAATATTTTACTTAGTTTAGTCCATCTACAGCTAAAAAGGCTATTATTAATTACATAGCGAAGTGATTAATAACAGCTAAAATTGGGTCTACCACTTACTTCCGCTAGATGCTTAAACGACCTACTTCTGAAGGATGTTAGCTGGTTGTAACGAACTGTCCCGTCAAATGGACTGTTTGTATAACGATGCATATCATATGTTTTAAAGTTGGATAAAATATTAATTTTAACTTAAACTTATACTACATAAAGCTTCACGTTTTTGTGGTTTCGGGTCAAACTAACATCCCGCCTCACTTTGACACTACGCGAGTCTGACATTTGAAAGTTTGTACAGCTGTGAGTAAGGATACAGAAACGCGAGAAAAATTTAACGTTACATATTTTTGACAGTAAGAAAAACGAGTGTTTTAAAACCATACATTACATCCAAGCCTTGCGCTGTAATAAAGTATATATTATTCATATATATGTAAAGAAATTTTTATTTTAAATAAAAAAGGTAGAAAAGGTAGGAATTTGAACATTTGAGCAGTTTGTGAAATTAAAGACTTAGCCTTTAAGAAGTTTATTAAAATTACGAATTCAAATACCAAACTGCGACAGGGTAATAAGGAGCAGAACAAAGTTCCGTACACTCAGCGAGAGAAATAGGCGGCGTAGAGTTATTGGTACGGAAATGGAAGTTGGTCGATTTACATCGTAATTAACCAGGCAGAGCGTGTTGCCAGTTGCGAGCACTGAATTAAATCAACTTGGGGTAATTTAAACTCTACACAGTCATATAAGTGGTGAACTTTGATTTATCGGTATATTGTCGATGTGTCTGTTATTAGTGATGTGCAGTCAACATTGGAAGATGATCGAAAGGTTTACAAATTTTATTTTTTAGACTTTTAATTAATCTAGAAACAGCCTTAAAAATAATGGAATTTCTTAATTCTTCGCTTTTATGACGTCACCAAAACATATAAATACGGCTCTGTTTATTATAAAAGTGGCAATAGTCAGTGTTAAGTTTTGCACAAAAATGTCAAGATTTCAGTTTTACCAGAAAGTATGAACTAAATAAATACTTTAACTAGCCAAAAGAGATTTTTCCCTTTCAAAAGTCAAAAAGTCAAAAATAACTTTATTTAAATAGACTTATTTACTAAGCTCTTTTAAATCGTCACAACAGGGAATATTTATGAGAAAACAATTAAATATAATTATAAAGGCAATAGTCATAATTTTACTGGGTATCAACCGGGCATTTACTAATTGTCCCAGTTATTTAAATATATACTAAATAAATTGTTAGTTTTAATTTTAAAATAATACTTATATTAAAATTAAAAATAACACTAGTATGCATATTCCCAATCAACCCTACTACTGGTTTATTTTGGTTAATGAAATGCTGAGGTTCGGGTTAGTTTTATTGTATTGTAGCGTTGTTAAAATATCAATGTCGACATTTAGAGATTTTTTTTATGCTGATGCTACTTTCTTTCAAGAACAGTAATTACGCAGATCATAAAGTACATAGTTTTGTGTAGCGAAATCTAGGTAATAACTCGTTTGATAGCTCAAGAAAACTCGTAAACAGGCCGTAACACAACAATAATTCTTACAACACACGTCCTGTTATGATCTTGATAAAAAAATATATTCGTGCCAAAAGCCTCAGTATAAGTATATAATTCTTATTCCCATTTAATAAAGTTCAATTTGTTTTTTCCTTTTTCGTTGTAATAAGTTCGCTTTTTATTATTTTCACAGTATTTTTATTTTTTCTTCTGACTCTACATGCTACTCTCTACATGTTGGTTGTGCAATGTATGCTAAAATCAATGTTTTCTGCTTCTTAACTCACTTTCTTAAATGAGGAATTTCTTTATCGATTTATTGTCTTTTAAAGATTTAGTTTTTTTTTGTAATAGAATAAGTATTGTAGTACCTGGTAAGTTGTCAAGATCTGATAAAGGTTTTGGAGGTAACCATTGATAAGTGTATATAAAGTTTCAATGGTGAATAAATTATTTAGACTTTGATTTCGATAAGCAGAATTCCTAAAAAAATTAAATTAAAAAAAATCACTTACAACTATTGCTATGCCTTTTTTGACGGTTTTACGATTCAGTATGATAATAATTCAAGTGTGCGCATCAGATTCTAAAAACACTAAAAAAAGCTCACGATAATAGAAGCAACCAAACTGAAAAACGAAACATTAAAATTTGTAGAGTTCACAATATTTTTATGGCAAGCTATAATAAATTTAAGGCGAGCCTCGCTGAGCGCAAAATAACATTCGTTTTAATTGTTACAAAAATGAAAAACTTACTCGTGTAAGCGGTTTATCCGATAAGGAATTTAGTAGTACATCTAATTTGTAATTTAGAAAGATAATAATGTAATGCTCACTGCTTTCTAATTTTATTGTATGGGATTTATGATTACAAATAAATTTACTTGAAATTAACTTAGTATTAATTCTCTTAATTTCGGGCAAGATTTAGTTAAGATTTGTGGAAATGAGTTGTTATTCCTACATGTTGTGGAGAAACATTTGACAATGATTATATAACATCATAAGTTGTACAGATATATCCAATAAGATAGATACGTCCTTTATTGTGACGACAAATGCCTCAAAGGTTCCCTTGCATTACGGGGAAACATAGCTATGGGGAACTAATTCACCAAAGATGGGTTAGGCCGAGACTACACCCTAAAACAACCCCTATTTTTCTACCTTGTCACCATATAGGCAGAAGCTTGCAGCTGCCCTTATATCGTTATCTGTTGGCGGATTGCCCGTTCAGGCTCTTCACCGATACTAAACTCAGCGGCGTTGCACGGAACATCTAACAACGCCATTATCAATTCTACGGGCCCTAAACCCGAAGTATAGTTTCTCCTACTTTATTCGACGGCAAAAGCTGATGCTGGTGCAAGGCAGAAGTCCTGAACATGGAAACTAAATAAATTATTCATGGATCACATTTTATTTTTAAATAAATAACTCAGCAAATCACTAGAAACCATCTGATGATAAGCAGTAGAGGAGTCTATATATGAAGATAGTGCAGCATGCGACAGACTGCCCACAAAGTGCTTTAAATTAATTAATTTTATATCATTTTTATTTTTTATTTTTGCTGCATTTAAATAAATAAAGTTAGAAACATCCAAATTAAGACTCACCATTATAATACAATTACTAAGACTATTTTCTTCATGTCATGTCCCCGCATCACGTTCATCCTTATCAATATATTGAATTGCGCACAGCGATTGGTCGACTTGTTAGCAAGTAAATCAAATCAGAGTTACATCCCCGCTCAACAATGTTACCCTTAATCCACTTACGTCCATCGTCTGAACAAAAATATTATTGTACCTATTGACTTACTAAACAATAGATTACAAAACTTGTTAGCGAATTGTTTCTAGGTTATTTCACAGAGTAATATATGCTGAGGATTCCTGACACGTTTAATGTCTTTGAAAAGAAGATGTATTTATGGTTCTATTCGGATATCAGCGCTTCAATATTCAAACTACAAAAACGAAACAGAAAAGCAGGAGGATTTTCATGTCAACTAAATTTTAAAACATATATTTTAATCGATAGCTTACCCCCATTGTCACCAAGTCATGGTATTCCATGGAAATACAGAGAAACCTTAAAATTTTATAGGAATGTGTTCCAAATTTTTTCTAAATCTATTTGAGTATTTTTAACAGTCACATATGTAACTTTGAACTGAGAAACTTAACACACAAAATTGTGTAAAACCGACTTGAAAATACTAAAAATTATAAATAATTGACCATATTTAAAATAATTTTTTGCAGTTGGTGCTAATTTCTTTCCAGAAACAATAAAAAATGAAGCTCCGAGTACAAAAAATAATTTTAAATTGGATTACTTGTTACATTTAATTATTATTGCGTTTTCAGTAAGTCTGCTTATACATTATCAATTTTCGGAAACATCAAAGTCAATTGATAACCTAATACAACTGTTTTTAATTGAAAAACCATGGTGAAATTTCGCAGTTTTGTAAACTGATCAGTATACCTGTTCACTAATGGATCAAAGTCAAAGTCAAAGTCAAAATAACTCATTTACTAAGTTCTTTTAAATCGGTATATTTACCATATAATTGTTTAGTTATGAGTCCACGATAACAATGTATAAACTGTAACAAATATCATATAACAGCAAAGAAGACATAAGAAATCTTACCTTTTGAATTGCGGCAATAATATAAATGATAAAATTTAATTGTGTCTCGATTGTACGGCTTGACATACCCGTCAAGTCTATTCAAATAAAGAACATATTATCATATTGATTTTGAAAAACTGAGCAGATACCGATTTAATATTAAATCATCCACGTACAAGATCACAAGAAATCGGCGGAATGGATTACACAAATTTATCTAACATCGAAATTGGAACGCAAATCTTTCCTTTCTATAAATAGCTGCCGTCCGAAAATAACCAATATTTTTTTCAATAAGCTTCCAAAGTAATAAGATAATCGAGCCTCCGTTTCTGTGTAACATTGTTTTGTTTTCTCTTTCCTACTTCTGCAGGAAGTAAGAAGATTCACTAATATACTCACGACCGGCTGGCCAAGTTGTCGGCCAAGTTACAGGGAATTCTGTCTATGATCCTGGGTGGGGAAGTCCCGGCCAGGGCTGATTTTTGAGCGATAAACATGTTTATTTGTAATTAGTTCATGTTTGTTGACGTATTTATTTTGGGTATCTTTATTTTTAATCTTATAAAAAATATATATTTAGTATTACATTAAAAATGTATTCTGTTATCTATCTTATCTTTTATCTTTTTAATGATGGGCTAAATAGACGGTGTTACCACTTAGGACTAAGCGGGGTGATTTACGTTTTAAAATTGGGCCTGTTTATGAAATACACAGTTCTTTTCTAATTCTCAATGTAGGTGAACAGCATTTCATACAAAAGTTTAATTACAAAAATGATAGCTAAATATGCTTATCATAAATAATATTCAATTTTTTATTTTAAAAAGACTCTTTATTTGTTTCCCTATTAAACTAATCATTGGTTCCTTTAAAACTGTCAAAATTATTTATCAGGCAGTTCTGATTCTTGCTTTTCTTTTCGTATAACACAGCGAGGGAGCAGGATAAGCTGAACTTAAATTTAAGTGTGCCGTCAAAATGAGTCTCATTGTTTAGTATATTTTATTTTATATTAAGCTCATTAAATGACTCGACACCACCTGATGATAGAGGAGTGAGATAGATAGATTGTAGAGGAGATCATATGTGAAGATTGTTATAATAAGGTTTTACTGCATGTAAACTAACACTGGCCTTTATAGACTCATGTCGTAGATAATAGCAATATTCAAATATATTCGTTAATCAATCCTGTCATTGATTTTATAAAAATATTATATTCAAATATTTTTATTTAACTAATTTTACAAGGCGGGAGAAAGTATTATGTATATATCTTTGTATGTAGATGATTTCTTCCTGTTATACAATAATAAAGACATGTCAAATTCACCTAAAAATACATTGTCATAAGCGTTCAAAATTAACGATCTAGGAAAGTTGAGTAATGCTTTGGGTGTTCAAATAACTCATGACATAGAGCATGGCGAATTATTAATAAGCCAGGAACGTTATACTTCACAAATATTAGAGAAATTTAGCATGACAGAGTGTAAACCTGTCAAAACACCTTTAGAAGCAAACACAAAACTTTCCTAATAAGAATCCCTGTAATGTTAATTTACCTTACAGAAAACTATTAGGTTCTTTAATGTTTCTATGAAAAAGGTTCTTTAATGTATCATCTTTAAGTCTGTTTAACTCTTGTTATTCTGGGAAACATTGGGTCACCGCAAAACGAGTACTACGTTATCTGAAAGGGACTTTAAATACGAAATTAATATTCAAAGCTAGTATGTCTCAAACTAAAAATTTTCAAATCACGGGCTACACAGATGCGGATTGGGCTAGTGATATAGATTGTAAGTCATTTATAGGATACATTTTTAAAATTAATAACTATACTGTTTCGTGTTCTTGTCGTGTTCGTTCTACCGAAGCAGAGTATATTGCATTAAGTGTAGCTACAAAAGAAGTTATGTACTTAAAGCAATTTTTGAATGAAATAATATTTAAATATATTCGTTAATCAATCCTGTCACTGTGTACTCATTTTATAAAAATATTATATTTAAATAATTTTACAATAAAGATAGATAGCTAGTCTAGTAAAAAAGTCTCTTCTATACTTGCGATGTTATTTATTGCATACGCGTTAAGAGATTCTGGAATATTTTTTGTTAAAACTAACTCTGATTGGTATATACCAATCGCATATACCAATCGTATATACGAAACGCGAAATGGCAACACAACGATATCGTTGTTCATTTCGCGTTTCGTGTTATGAGTGTACATCTCAATTTCAGTTGAGTCGTTTCAATTTTGACAGAAAGGGTTTGTTTTGTAAATAAGATGTAATAGTTGTAATAACCATAAATATATAACAAGTTCCTGATGTAAACTTCAAAAGAAATCGCAATTGAATACTATTTTCGATAATTAATAGGCTTATTCCAATACCAGAATATTATTTTCAAAGTATCTAAGAGTACAAATATATAAAACTGACGCTTAGAATAATATATAACACGTGAAGCGAACGATGCCTTTTCTTAAGCCGGAAAAATGAGAGGCATTTGACTGAAATAACTTTGTGAGTATCATTTCCCAGCGCCTCAGTAAGCTTGAGACCGCGTCACTCTGAAAATATATATTTATTGTCATGGTGGTAGAGTATAAAATTGTAAACTACGATTGAAAATTTGTAAAACACGCGTAGGGTGACCAAGTTTTTAATTGAAAAATAACATTTTATTTTTTGTTATTGTTATTGACAATATTTCTTACAAAGCTTTGTATATTTATATATTATTAGCATGGTGATATATGTTTTCATTTTAAATTTAATACACCCTTAATAAAACCTTTCGTAGGTTTATTATAAAATTCGCCGTTATATTAGTATTGAAATGTATCACCGAACTATCAAAAGTATTAATTTAAATTAATAGTTTCAAACGGTGGCAATAGATGGCGCTGTGCCTTTGTGAATTGCACATTACACTTGAAAATATATTGTCTAAGGAATTAATGTTCTAACTAACTATGCATTAAACGTTGTGAACAAATTGCCTTTTGGATTTGATTGCACCTTCGTACCACCACTCTGGATGTCTGGGTGACCTTGACAACAATAAATAACAAGTTCATTCAATATCATTGCATTGCGTCACGTGACTTAAGTGTTAATTCACTATCATTATAAGATTGTGGTAAGGATATTTTTGAGGGAAGCTTTGGCGTAGTGTTTTCAATTATGCAAACAAAGCATCTTTCACCATGGATGGCTGCTGATGGGTCCGCACATTTGTGGTATGGAGCTTCTCTGTGCTTCGGAAGGTACGTGAAGCTGTGTCAACCGGTTGTTTGGGAATAACTTTCACTCATCAACCTACATTAGGCCAGTTTAGTGGTGTACTAAACTCGCTGTTTTTTTCTCTCATTTATGTAGGCCTCTGCCGTTCACTGGCTGTTTGAGGGCTAATGATGAATTATTTAATAAGTGGAACGTAATACTCCCGGGGGCTTATAGTTATTGGTGTCAAGAGTTTAAGGCTAAACAGTGTATTTGATTCATATTAAAAACGTACCGCTTAAAAATAGATAACATTTTGTATAATAAACATTAACTATTTAATATTTCCTATTACGTTCGTTCCCAAAAAGTGCCATTACTTGGTTACATACATTTCCTTTGCTTCACCATTCCGTTTCTGCCTGAAGGGGACACACTCCTTACTTCCCGACACCACATAGGAGCGTTCCGGTAGAAGCCCTGGCGAGACTGACATGCCGGAACAACTTCATGGACTCAGTATATTTGATGCTACGGATGTTGGATATGTTAATTTTGAATCAACTTACTCAGTAGAATCACGGAACCATAAACTGTTTTAAAAAATACGTGTATCACGTTTCGTTTCAATCTTGAGTGTTGTGAACGTAATAACAGTGACAGCAATATTCTTTTATTACGAAGTCAGAAAAGAATAGATGACTTATGTAATAACTTATTATTTAATAGTCATAATAAGATGTAATTCTATTGCAATCGATAACCAAGTAATCGGTAGTTAATCGATGTTTTAAAGATTATATCTTTAACATCAATGAATTGTAGATACTTATCTGTAGGCAAATGTCATAATCTCAATAGCACAGAGTTAGTTCAGGCAGTTGCGGTCGGACAGCCGTCTTGGTTGGTGGTGCTTGTACAAATAGTAATGTAAGTAACATACCTCTTGTTGCTATGATTATATTGTGATGTTATTGGAACTATATGGATTACTATTATTCTTAATGTTTGATTTCCTCTTTTCACTTTTAAGTCTTTTTACACTGATGACATCATTATTTTATTTTTATTTAATATAAAGCTTAGCAAATGACTCGACACCACCTGATGATAAGCAGTAGAGGAGTCCATATGTGAAAATAGCTAGTGAAGCATGCGACATACTGCCCTAGCCACCCTCACCTTGCCGGCCCAAAAAGTGCTTTTTCACGCCTCTTTTAAAGGGACCAATGATGTTGTAAGAAGGAAGGAATAGGTGTGCTGGTAAGGAATTCCACGCTCTAGCTGTGCGACAGAAAAAAGAGTCACAAAATCTCTTAGTACGCAAAGTAGACGTGGCAACAGTGAAGGAGTAACTCCGTAGACCAGCACGCGTACTCCTTAGTAGGAAAGGAGAGGGAGGGATAAGGTCGACGAGCTCTTTAGAGCACTCTCCATGGTACAAACGATAAAAGGCACTTAGCGACGCTATTTCACGACGCAGTTGCAGAGGCCTAGGGTGTTAAGGGTATCATATCACTAAAAAAACTCTCGGTAAAAAACCGTTACATTTAAAGTAACTCAACTAAGTTCATTTAAATCTTCTATAATTTAACCCTACCATCGATTCGACGAATACTTTTTAGAAAACAGGTTTTTTGATGGATATTAGCACTTTACCGTTATTTTAAGGCCGATCTTGCACTTGCACTAGCGATTTTTATATATGAACTCCACTTTTGTTTACCATAGGGGAAATGGAGTCATTTGCTCGACCTTTCTATAAAAATAAGATCTAAAACATTCAGATTATAGTACCTAAGTGAAGAGTGAGCATCAGCTGTGCTATGTAGTTTCTCTCTCACTCTCTCTCTCTCTCTCTCTCTCTCTCAACCACGATAAAGAGAAAGATACTTTGATTTCATTTAGGTACAATTTCATTTGTGTAAAAATTTCATTTTTTTCAGGTATTTCATGATTATTCAAGCTTATATTCAAACGGGTGTATCAAGTTTTTATGACCTTTTAAAATGGGACTATACAAACAATCTTCATTTTCCAAGATTTTTATGTTTGGAGCCGAATTAGAACATAACTGTTTAACTATCTATTTGACTGTAAAAGGCATCATATTAAAAGTTCCTTTACTTTCATAAACACAAAATATGAACAGTAGAACAAATAAACTATACACTCACTCGCGTTGCCTATATTTAATCTCGCAACGTTGTAGGGAAACGAATAAAATATCACTTCAGCGAAAACAAAAGCAAGATTAGCTTTGATTTAAGCGCGCCCGAGCAACAGGCTATCAACGGGTGTCAGCTAATATAAGTTTGGTTAATTAATTTGTATATTTACAAGTTCAACGCTTAATGGGGTTTTAAGCTGGGGGTTTTAGAACATTGGTTTGAGCGACACAATACGTCCTTAATGAGAAGTCTTATTTTGTTGACAGATAACTTCGTAGCTCAGAGTTAATCGCTTGAAATGGCAAAGGAAAAACTTGCCATGTGACAAAATTATTATACTTTTGTTTTAATATATTTTTTAACTATTATCAGGTCCAATTTTTTAGTAGGATTTTCAATCGATTAAGTTTTGTAAAACCCGGTAAGTGAAGTGATGGCATTAATAAAGACACCTAGATGTTGGATTAACTCTTGCCAGTACTTCTAAGGAAAAGACCACCCAGTAGATGTAGCAATAAATGTATATTTATTATAATATGTGCCAAAGTTGAATGAAATATTTTGAATTAAACCTTATTCTTGAAAGGATTTGTTAAGAAAAAATGAATACACTGTCTCTCTACTACTATATACTCTACTCCTATTTTTTATTTACCGATTGCTTACTCATTTTGACAATTAAAGTGAAACCCACCGCATGAATTGCGTATCCATTGCTGCAGCAGTAGGCATGTAAAGTTTAGAAGTCACTTCAGCTGTCTATATAAGTTAGCAGATGTCTTCCAGTTCACAATTCAAGTTGCAAAAAATTCTACTTAGCAGAATTTTTTAATTATGATTGGGGCAGCTTTCCAAATGATGAGCACATGCATTTGTTCACGAGCTCTTTAGTTCTGCTTCTATTTCAAAAGTAATTCTTTCATCAGGTCCTTCTTTTTGATTTATTAAATTTGACAGCGAACAGAACTTGAATGAAAATAACTAATGATTATACACTAAACAGTGTCGAAAATTTTATATATTAAAAAAATTGACATTTCGAACTTAGAACTAGAACTGCATTTTTTAAAATTCTAAACACTATAAAGGACTAAAGTTCCCTTTGGGTTCCTTCCTATAGGAACAGCTGATCATATCATTAACGACGAAAAAGGTAATATTTTTTAATTACAAGTTATTATTAATGTAGTAACATTTTCTTTTTTTCCAACATAACCACTTCATGCGATCAAACGACGGGAAAACGGGAGAATATCGAATATAAGTGTTGTTCATTGAACCGTGGTTCGGGCTTTAGCCGATTATCCGCATGTGTGGTGTAATGAGACGAAGGTTAAATGGTTAAATGTTCGAGATTCATTGGACTCAGGTGGACATTTAATATCATTGATAATTTTTGTTGAAGAAATCCGTTTATTAAAATTGCTTGTAAAGGAGGTAGGATTTTCTACTGCCATCTCGTCGAGTTTTACTAAGTACTAAGTCCCAGGTTAAGATACAAAGATATTTGAATGAATAAGTACCTATTTACATTTCTAAGACTTACAGTACCAATAAACCTCTCTCATCATTTAGAATTAATTCATTTTAATATTATATTTGGAATTGATGTAGTGAAAATAATATTTATACATAATAATGTTATTATTAGGTCACACAAATATAACATTAAGTCCCCATCATCATTATCAGCAGCCAATATTCGTCCCCAGCATTGGTACAGACATGCCATTAAACCCAAGTTGCGCCCTATGTATACACAACTTTCATCTTTCCAGCTATTTCTGCAGTCTAGTGCCACGAATGAGTTCCTCGTATTTGTAAGTGACGTGATATTTAAATATTATGAACAAGTAAAAAAAGTATAATTCGAAACACAAATTTTTTTTTAAAATTCAGAGTAGCTCTTGTCCCTCGTCTGAAGGTAAGTGAAGATAAGCCCGAAGCAAGCTACGCCCAGATACTTCAAGCACAAAGGAACTGGCTATCTTACCTTGTCTATCTAAACTGCCGTCATATAAAATATGGAAAATAATTAATTGAGATTCGTAATGGTAACAACTTGATAAGTGGCCAGTTCGATAAATGCCAATGTCGTATGTATCCCACAGTCAAAGTAACCTGTGCTACATATATATACACTAATTGATCGTCAATCTAAGGCCCTTATGTTACTATAATTTAGATATGTGTAATTTTTACAAGCTTTCGTATATTTAATTTAGGCTTTGCAATCAGAAACACCGATGCGCTGAACAGTTACGGAGTACCAATGCCCGTTTTTGCCAACGCTACCCTATCTCCAAGTGTTTCGTACCGATCCTTAGAGGCCATTGTAGATCTAGATAGGCCGAACTTAACGGCCTAACGGTTGAAATAGACGGCAAACTTTATGTGCTATTCTCACTGGGTTTCAAGCAAGTCTGTAGATATATTATTGATAAAATGCATGCCACGTGAACCTTCTCACTA
This sequence comes from Acentria ephemerella, assembly GCA_943193645.1. Classification (NCBI taxonomy): domain Eukaryota; kingdom Metazoa; phylum Arthropoda; class Insecta; order Lepidoptera; family Crambidae; genus Acentria; species Acentria ephemerella. Next base: position 501,806 of record OW971881.1, read on the forward strand.
ATGGTCAATTTGTATATTCCACTTACAGAAAGAGATAGGCCAACCATAGTTTATGTTTAGGAAAGTCTCGTTAGGCGCATGATATTTGCCTACTTATATCTACCTAGCTACCTGACCCGCTCTTTTCATTACGTTAACCCCACCAATCAACCAGTTCCTTCCCGACGCTTCACTGACTGACATACCCGCGGTGTGCGCCACGTTGCCCTCGTTGTCCCGTTTTCTGTGCCCAACAGTGCTATCCTAGTGCCATCAGTGTTGTGCCTACCAAGTGAGACCAGGGGTACACCTACATACCTGTATCGGTGAGAGGATAACGTACCTAGATATACCTATCTATACAATAAACTAACTTAGCCCAGCACCTTCCTTGAACAGTATGTTTATCAGCAATTCCACACTTTATAGCTTAGCTTTATAGCTTTTTGTACACATATTATGTTAAATAGTTTAACATCTACGGGATTATCTGGTTATCAAGCGGAATTTGCACTGTGAAGTTATATGGTGCTGGGCTAAGTTAATATAAACTAACTTAGCCCAGCACCTTCCCTAAACAGTTTAGTTAACAAGTACTCTCCAGTATTTACACTAAATGCTCTTCAAAACAAAATAAGCAATACCTTTGTACAATTCTCTAATATTCTGTTGTGTCCTTTTAATTGTCTTTGTGTGTACATAAATTGTTAAATAAATAATAAATAAAAAATGAAATGTGTCCGATATGTTCGGCCTTTAAAGACTAAAGAATGCGAGGTAACGAATCTTTCGTGATATTACTTTTATTTGCGATAGAATACGGATGTATAGAAGTTCTCAAATTAAACTTTCTATCTTTATTTATATAGGCTGAAAATTCAACTTTACGCGTTTTAATAAAGATCACTTTGAAGGAAGAACCTATAAATGTTAAATTAATATAACTCTTATATACACTTAAACTTATAATGTAAAATCAAATGAGCGACGTGTTAATAAATTCGTTGGTTATTTAAATATAACTGGAACCAGTGTACTTAGCTCGCACGTCGTTTAAATTAATTTTAGTCTTTAGCTCTACTGAAAATCAGTGTATTAAAGAACAGTACACATTTTTATATTGCAATACGCGTAGAGCTTGTAATGCTTAACTTGAGAAAGACGTAATAAGCCTAAAAAAGGAATATTATCATTTGAATATCTAATATAGCATGAGCAATTTTGTACAACCACGTTAGAGTTTTACAGATTTAATTACAGGTTCGTAATTATATGAAAAGATGTTGAAGATGTTGTTGTAATATAGCCAATCCTTAATTGCAATTATTACTAAGTTTTACGTTTATACTTTGCTAAGGCAGTCACCAAAATTGAATGCCTTTGTATTTTGCAACTGCAACGATCGTCAGCAAAAAGTTATCATAAAATAAGCAATACTTTGTTGAACAAGCTGAGATTTAACCGCTATGTTTTACAACGTTACTATGCCCGATAACGTTACAAGCCAGCTACATTGAATCGATCATTGGTCGCCGCCGGGCTCTTCTACCGCTCGCTTCGCTCCGGTCGCTTAATTTGCGGGTGCCCCGGGGATTACAGACGGAAAAGAGGCATTTATACCAATTAGATATTACTTAAATTTTACGTAATTCAATGTAAATCTTTAGAAGCTGATTTCAATTAAAGTAAGTAGGCTTTATTGCGTCCAAATGGAGGTAGATTAGTATTTGAATTTATGAAATGGAAATGAAACAATAATTATTAATGCTGTCATGTCCACGTCTGTTTTTTATTTAACTTCTGTTTAATAAATATTTGTGATTACTTTTTTGTACACGTTTGTTGATTACAATACAGATTTTGAGGAAATATTTGACTTGTAGTAAAAGCAAAAATTAAAAATCAGGCATTTAAGTAACATGTAAATGATGATTTTTCATCTTGACCTTCATATGACCTGATGGTAAGTGAAGATAAGGCTGAAAACGGAAGTACCCACATTTGGATTCATAATATAATAATATTTGTACATCTATCTATTGTATATAAAATATTTAATATACTTTTTTTATCACTTTTAGCGATAAGGTCACCCTTTGTACAAAATTAGTTAAATGTTCCTTATGTATTTCTCTTTTTGAATTGGTTGATGTCCAATAAATATATATTCTGTTCTATTCTATTCTAGTCTTTCCCTTGATGTCAGATAGACTTTTAATTAACATCACTTAAAGTACAATTTTATCGACATTATCGTTTTCTGATAACAAAAGACATATCAGACAACCAAGAAGACATTTCGAAAGCAATAGTCGTTATTTCAAACCGTACAAAGGATCAAAGAAATATGCCGCTTGATTCAGATTGGTTCTTTTGCTCGCTTCTTCGAGTCACAGCAGTAACTAGAAGCTAATTGCGCTGACCTACGTTTTGCTTAAAGCTGCACGATTAAACGTATTTAATTTGATTTTTTCTTATTTAAATGTAAGAGATTTTTCATAAGAAAGAATTGTTCAATTTTGACGGATTGTTTGATTTTATATCCAATTGGCAATAACTAAGGAACCATTTTACTTTAGTTGATTTTTCAACAATCTTTTTTATAGTTTATTTATTTAAAAACACGGTATCCGCTAAAATGTTACTCTAATATATAATTCAAGGGTCTTATTTCATACAGTTACGATTGACCGTAACGAGTATATCGTTCTTTGGATATAATTTTATTTATTTATTTCTTGTAATACTTTTATTGAGAAACAACTTTTCTAACTACCTATTATATTTTATTTCATTTTATATATTCATTACTTGCTTTAATATTTTTATAAATATAAAATTTTAATCCTAATTTGATAATAAATTTTAATCGTAAATAATGGCGCAAGTTGAAGTGCAGGTTAGCTGCTGCCGCGGCTGCGACTGAACAAGCCTAGCGAATTAAGCTTTGATGATGAGCTTAAACCATCTGCTCACGATGATAGGGATAGCCGGAGCCCAACAACACCGAAGCTGTGTTAGAAATAACATATAATAATAATAATGTTTAATACCAATCAAGTGTAACAAAATTTAAACAATCTACCCCCACACTATATCATTATTCATTCATATAAAACACTAATGATTTAATCATCGTCATATCAACTTGTTGGAGTGTGGCTGGATTCGCCACATCGTCAGCGAAAAGTCAGTTGTTGGACCTTGTATATATTGATGTAACATAGAAACTTTGTAAGCGTGATTCATGCTTCGCATTTCGTATTGTGACGTTTAAATGTAGTGTCTCGGCTTAGTTACTTTTCGCTTACTTTATATATCACGAAATTCTATTTTTCATCTTAGTGTGAAATTATAGAATCTAAAATTATTATAATTTGAATGTATTTAAGAAAATGTTTTGATTTTAATAATGATATAGTGTCTTTTTAATGTACCATTAATATGATGTTATTATTAAACTAAGTCAGTGGTTATATGAAAATAATTATATTCTTACACGAATCAACAGAAACAGGCTTGTCTATGCAACAATGGTCTTATAAATATAAAAGACAGAACAAAAACCATATAAACATTGTTGAAATCTATTGTCTTTGATTCTTTTGTTTTTATTTCTATAAGGTGTCCCATGCTCGCTATTGTCCCGTTGGAAGTAACGTATAGAATATAGCGGAGGTATTTGTTCTTTAGGAGAGTAAGCATATAACGAGACAATATGTGCCAAAAGTAATAAAATTACAGGAGACTTATTAACTATTGTAACGCCGTGGCTTAACAGACCCCAGTGCTTTTCCTATACACCGCATTTGTCGTACAAGGGTGCGAAGACCCGTTCTACATTCATCACGCTATACCAGGTACAGGTATGTACCTGGGCGCTTCTCTCCTCCACGACACGACTCACCTGAGCCGAGGTCCGAACCTTTAGATGCACCCTCAGGTTTGTGGATCCCTCATGGCTCGAGCGCCCTGGAGACTAAGAGACAGTGTCGATTAGAACTCCTCCAGAGGCGAATCGCCCCTTAAGGCTTGAGGACTCTCCAAGGTTCTCGCCTCCTTAAAGCTCCGGTAACGCTGTAAAGGCCATCTGAGGCCAACAGTAATAGTCAGTCCAAAAAAACAGACCCGAGTGCCACTGGTGTAAGTTTAATCGTATCTAGACGTTTCGATCGCAGTTGCGTTCAGCTGACAAAAAAATGTTTCCGATACTTCTTCACTGCTGTCAAAAGCATACAATTTGGTAGTTGACGACAAATACGTTTGAATTGATTTTATAAGCCGCATTGCAATTTAATATATCGCATCGTATAGCCATAGCAGATCAATGGTTGATTGACGAAAATTATAACTGAATTATTTTGTGATGAAGGAAGAGTATTCGTCATGGAGAAATATCATATTAGATTTTTCGACCGAAACAACACAAGGTTTATATGTATTCAATTACGAAATTGTCTGCGTCATGACAAAATTACTGACGCGTCTGGACATTGGCTAGAGATCCTGGGAGCAACTCTAGGGAGCTCTTTTCGGATCCAGAAATCACTAATTTTTGGACAACATGGTTCTTTGTAATCTCCGTTGTATTTATTTATAGAATACGAAAATTCGTTCGTATTGTGCAAATCTTATATGTTACATAAAGTCACAATATGATTTGATTTCCCTATTTTATTATCATTTGAATTTTGAAAATGATGTTGCTGTTAGTACAATACAAATAATATTAGAGAAATAAACCATTTCTCTTATATTATATGCTCAAAAAGAAACTAATCAAAGCTTTCTTACTAAAAATTAGATTCGATTAAAATTTATTTACGATTTCTTATTATTTGTACAGAGCATCGAAGGTGTGCTGGCCGTCCCAAGGGTGTGAGCAATATTCCACGCAAAACCGAACCAGGGTTTTATATAAGAGGCATGAAAAAGACTGGTCGGGCATTAAAACCTATACACTTTGTTCAATACGCCGAGTTTCTGTATTGATTTCGATGTCTCTAGGGTTGAAGTATATTTTAATCGGCTGTAACGTTACTAGCAAGAATATTGCTATGATGGTACACACTCCAAATAAATTCTATTAAAACCAATGTAGTGGGATTGTCAGATACTTCACTTGAAGAGTTAATAGTACACCGAGCTGTTTAGCATCATGGATGACGACAGATGTGGTAAAAGAATACGACAAATAAATACCAATTATAGATTTTTAATTTTGTCGCCTTCTTGTGGTCATAATAATACTGGTATCAGGTACTAATGAAGTCTCACTATCAATAGGCACTAAAATGCTCCCACGCCTCAATCAGCCAATGCATAATAATAACAGTAGACGCATTGAAGAGCGTATTAGAGCAAAGGAATCTCGAGTGGAAGTCGATTTTCCTCTCAACGATGAGTACCTTTTAATCCTTTAACGGAGAAATATCTTTTCACGTACCCGATAAGGTCACCCCACTCAGAGTGATATTTCCTTTCACGTTCTCAAATGAATCGCTTACTTAGCGGAACATGAATGCGATCGGTCCGCGCTTTAGCCTTCCGAACAAAAGTACGGCCCTCACGAGTGCCCATCGGAAAGAGTGCTTTCTCGTTTGAGCGTGAGGGGACATAAGGTTCATTCATCACGTCGGGATCTGCTGCGGGTTTAGTTGTTCAGGCAAAAAAATTTATTCGCGTGTTGCCATTGAGATATATAATAATTATTACATTGTAAAATTTTCTCAAATCAACGTGAAAAGGCCCTTATGCTTTTCACGTTGATTTGAGAAAATTAACATTTGATTTAGCCAGAAGAACTACTGGATTTTTCGGCTCAGAGACACAGTTCATTCACATCGAAGATTAGAACTAGGGTAAGCACAAAGCATTAAAGAGTGGCAAGTCTACAACCTAAAATTTGAGGTTGTAGACTTCCAGTAGTTCTTCTGGCTAAATCAAATGTTAATTTTCTCAAATCAACGTGAAAAGCATAAGGGCATTTTCACGTTGATTTGAGAAAATTTTACAATGTAATAATTATTATATATCTCAATGGCAACACGCGAATAAATTTTTTTGCCTGAACAGCTAAACCCGCAGCAGATCCCGACGTGATGAATGAACCTGATATCGGAAGGATTTTGGTTAAAAAAATTTGAGCTGCCATTTTGAAATATCTTCATTTAATATCAAATATTACAATTAGGAGCACAAATTAATTGATTACATTCTTAGTATTTTATTTAATAATTTTTGCCATCAAACATAATAATATGATTGAATTATTCTTTAAAACTCAGTACGTGTATGTATTTTTAATTTCAAATGAAGTATGCTACTAATTTTTACTTCTAATGAATTATTGTAACAGATTTGAAGTAGAACAGGTAGAACTGGTAAACATGTAACAGGATTTTGTAGTAGTTTTATAATTGGTTCGGTTAAGTTTGTTTTTGATTATTAAAAGCGCTGTAAGCGCTATTAATAATCATTTATTCACTTTTGGCATAGCCCCATGAATAATATAATAAGCCCAATTAGAATATGTCAACTCCAGTCGTCAAGTACATAATTGCTACTATCCGATATATGTTTTCGGATTACCTTTCGGAACATCAATATACATTCAAAGTGTAACATCCATTTTTGCAAGAAATCATGCAACTTTAAACAAATCAGCCTCCCGTATGTTTCCACTAATGCGCCTTCACAAGGAACCGTACTTGGGTCACGTGCGTTCGCGGAAAGTGTAAAATCCTTTTTTATCCAACTCGGGGGAGCTGTAGTCGTGTGTAATGTTAGGCGCTATGGAGAGGGAATCTTATTTGACGGTTCGACTGATTTTGTATTGATAATGTAATTACGTTATGAATGGAACGACTGCCGAGTTTTTAAGTGAGGTTGTAAGAATGAAAATGTAAAAATAAAGTCGAACATTGCTCATGCACGAGTCAAACATATGAACTAGTTCAATTTAGTTATTTTTACTACACTAAAAAGAAATCACTCTTTCTCCGTTTCCACCTCAACTTCAAGCTCAAAGAGTTTTCGTCTCTCGTTATTTGTTACAGCCAGAAGGAGTACGAATACCTCAAATTTCAAAATATATATGCTATTATTATAAATACAAGACAGCCTTAGTTACAACTATGAGTCTCTAACATAAAACCAACTTTGAATGGTGGTTGAACAATAGGCCCTATTTTTCAATCCAATGCATAATTTATTCAAAGTATAATATACAGGGGATTCTGCTGGGATTCTCTTAAATCAAAATAAAGCTATTTACCTTACTTTCATTCCAATTGAATATTACAAGGATTGGATGCGTTTTTAACATTTTGAACGTCAATTTAGTTAACACTTTGACGTGCGATACATTTTAACTCATTTTAATCGACATGTTTTATGAGATGCCTTGAATAAGGTAGATATGCTTAAAAGCTACTATTTTAGGAATGACCAATAAGATTATTGTATTCCTCTGTTCGGATTGTAAAAAAGAAATTTACTAAACTAAAATTTAATTTAATTCATACCCAACTGAATCGAGTTCAATGTTTTCTATGGATTAAGAAATCTTACACAACTTTTAGCTTGACGGTTACACTTAACCAGTTCTCCACATTGTTGTGAACTAGTTCATTTGTATGGTTTGTTGTCTATGATAATGTTCCAACAATCCCCAAGCCGAGTTTTACGTGTGACGGATTTATTTTATTAAAAGCACAGATAAGAATGTTACTTATTTAGACTTGTAACACAATTCCTCATTAAGGGTAAAATCAATTAGCAAGTTGTTACTAAGCGTACGGGGAATGTATAAGTATAAAATAATTAATGGTATTTACAGAATAAGTACGTAATTGTTTAATGTTTTTAATTTTCACTCTAAGTTTGTTTTGAAAAGGTAGAACAGACGAAATTTAATGTATATTCACAGAGTAAAGTGAGGTGGGGACAATTGGATGACATTATTAAGACGTAGAATATTCAAAAATGAGTCTGTACAATCGATCTACACAGAAACCAGTGAGGGCAAAGAAAAAGTTTTAGAGCGGGCTTTAGAAGTGAGATAGTGGATGAAAACATAGCCTTCTATTTACAATTATATATTTACAAAAGAAGGAAAATTTACAATATTTATATTTAAAATAAGACGAAAACTATAATGATGAAACGAAAGCAAAAATCAGAGATGAGTGACAGACAGTTAACAGATGACAAGAAAAGCTATGAAAAATAAACTTAACAAAACGTGGTACAATGTGACGACCAGATAGAGTCGCCACAGGGCTTTTTGTAGCTGCTGACATGTTTTTGCAGTCTAAACAGGTTTTGGAAATTTGTATTTACAGTATATCTTTTAGTTTCAAACGTGACCCCACTATGTAATGTATGCAATAGTAGATAATTTTTTTTTATAGGAATCAGTAGTTTATATACTCAAGTAGGTTAAAAAATAAAGGGGCTAATAAATATTCTATAATTCAGTTTTCTCTTGTAAAACAGTTTAAATTTGAAAATAATATCCAATAATATCCCCCTGAGACTCGTACTCGATAGCGCGTGGTTGTGAAATGCGACTCAATTAAAAATACAAGGGTAAGTTTTGGAAACAGCCCCAGGCAAAGATAAAGTAGACGTAACATATTACTGGGGATTCCCCCACGTCACATGTGAACCGGAATGGTTTTACCGCGGAGTAAGTGTCCTGTATAAACGTACATGCCCTCCAGGGGATCATCTGCAGTATTTCCTTGTATGTTTAGCTTTGCACGAGGCTCTACAGAATATTGTGGACTAAGAACAAAATAAACTTAAATGTGAAGTTTATAAAAGCAAAGCTATCTTCATAGACTCATACTGCTTGCCTTCAGGTGACGGCAAGTAATTTGTTTCTTTTTTATGAAAAAGGTACATAATTATGGTGCAAGTGAGAAGTGAAAGCGTTAGCTCTAGAGAACGAGCTGAAGCAGACCAAAGCAGCATTGTGATCCGAATACTCTGGTTTCAGCCATGGAAACAAAAAACATTTCGCTAAGATGGAAGTTGTATGAGCAAAGCAGAAGATCGCGTATTGATGCAGCATTAGGAAGGCCTACGTCTGTTAATATAATAAAAGACTAAAACGTTAGTGTAAATGTCAGCTACAAGTCTCATTGACTTGTAGACTGATGATAAGACGTACAATGATGTCAGTAATGCTGATATTGTCTGGCAGTAAAATTGAGATGTTGTCCTCTTTTTGTTCTATTTCAATGTTAAAGTGTTGGAATGGCTTTTAGAAACGTCAATTTAATTGTTCACGCACCATATTATTGTCATATATTCATACACCTTTAACTTATTTCAGTTGGCATGTTAAAATAAGGCAAATTTGTGATTAATATAGAACCGACGGTTTTGACATTTATATATATGGTATATGGAAGAAAGACAAAAACTGACGGCTTACTTCAATCGTTAGTTTCACGTGTTGGTGAACACTAGTCAAACAATCGTCTGTTTGAAAACGTTAAATTACGTCACTGGGACTTTGTAATTTTGTGTTTTTATAATGTTGGGGTGACCTCGAATATATAAAATTTAAATACAATTTTAGACCGTGTACCACAGAAGCGATGCCATCATTTGAGTGCTATATGAATTACATTATTTTGTAATGACATTGCTGACCTTGCATCAAAATATGTTAGTATAGTACTTTCACTTGTACTGTAGGCAAGGTTAAGACTCTGTCCACCCCAATTAAAGCTTCCAAATCAAGTTTTTCTCAATAGAGTGCCCTTACTTAGCCCCAACGATTAGCGCTGATCAGTTTCTACAACAAAACAAATAGCGTTCCATTTTTCTCAGAATTTGCGAGATACTCTTCACATCGACAAGGAAAATGCTGTTTACGAAGATTTGTGGATCGTTTCTGGATTTTTCGTTAATAGTAGACGTAAGACACTCATTGGAAATTAATGAAATTATTTCTTTAACTTAATTGTTGTTTTTTTTGTCTTTGTATCAAATAGTGAAAAGTATATTTGTTTGGGTGTAAAACATAAACAACAAAAATCATACACATATACATACGTCATATCAACTAGTAAGTCACTTGCAATATCCAGAAATTACCATTAATGGCTTGTGCGTTGATATTCTGGAGACAGGAGACGAGACATACCTTTCCCTTCACACTGGGAAAACGCGGTAACACCTATCAAGACGACCTTGAAATTGTCTGATGGTTAAACACAAAGTAGTGCATTATTCTATCTCTTCAATTCTTTTGGACTAGAAAGAGACGAAAGTTTATTACTATTTGTATTTTTGAGTTATACAGTCTTGCGACTGTTTTGTCACTGCGACCTAAAAGATCTATTTGACTTGCCATCAATAGCCACTCCATGATTTAGGTACTTTCTATAAATTTTACGATCTTCCCATTAAGGGTTTAAATTTAATTAGGGCTGATTATATATTTACGATTATATAGGTCACGCTCCTGTCAACATCAGTTCCTACAAACATCAGAATCGCTCTGTCATATTTAATAAGTGTTTATTTAGCTTATAGTGTTCTGTCTAAGTGTTAATTAAAGTAAACATGTTATTCCTGTTGAGTTCAGTGTTAAGCTTGTTTACCACAGTAGTGATGTATTAGAGACTTGACTGTATAAAACCTGATCTAAGGCTGATAACTTTTCATTTTATCTTGATCAAGCAAGTTACGCAAGTGAACTTGTATTAACTTCAAAAGAATTCAATAAATTGACCAAACCTGCACTTCACTTGTCTCAGAGTGTCCCAAGGAACCCGGGATCAAATCGATCATGTCCAAAAACTTCGCTAGAATCGAATGAAATTTAAATTCCGCCTCGGTCCACTTTTGCTTCCAGATATTGTATTAATAAATTATTTCTTTTGATACTATGAGGCTTACTTCCAAGTTAGATGTTCCATAATAAAGTGACATTTAAGGAAATTGAATTTTAACGGAATTTAAGATTATCATCAGCATTCTATATTCGTCTCATTAATGGGCGTACGCTACAAGACCTATATACACACAAGGAGTAAAATGAAACGGGATCTAGGTCAAAACTAATGACGTATCCAAAAATATTAAGATAATATATACAAATGAATAATAAGGAAAATAAAAAATATAAACTATAGCTTCATATAAACTATCCTTTAGTATAACTAGAATTTGTTAACATCGTGAGTAGGTTCACGTGTATACACTAACTCACACACGCATAACCACACATACACCTACACATTAAAGACACCATTCACATGCGATGACTGATTTTTATTTTGTTTTAACTCTATGTTTTTAGTTATGTTCCTGATTGTCATTTGATTGTTTATTTATTATCTATTTAAATATGTATTGATATATTTTGAGCAGCTACCTTCTTGACATCCTGATACCTTTTTAAAAAATATAATGAGTTTCTTTAATTATGTCTGGGTATGTCTGGGCTTATGTCTGGGTAATTAACTAACTATGTTTAATTAAATAAATAAATAAATAATCACAAGGCATATCACATTTTTTTATTGTCTCCCTGTTTCAACCATGGAATTGATTGTGTTATTTAATATATGTTTTTAAGTCATAGTATTGTTTTTTTTTTGAGTATTTCGCTTCTTGAATTGGCTGATGTACAATAAAGATATTTTCTATTCTATTCTTCTTACTGTATTATATTATATAGCGTATATTGGCGTGTGTCAATAAAATTTCTTTTCTTTCTTCCTTTCAAATGTTATTACTCCCATTTTTACATCTGCAAATGTTATTTTCTTACTTAGGACCTGTTACAATATCGAATCACGAGAATCTCGAACCATTTTTTGCTAGTTTTGTTATTATAGGGGTCATGTGAAGGAATGTCGCTTTGTTGTCAATATTCAAGAATAATATCGGTTATAATCGGCAATGTTTATAAAGTTCAGTTAAGGACAACATTTTATTGAAGTAACCGATGTTGTTTACATAAATATCTTTATTATCAATACATTTAGCGATACAGGCAAAGGTTATTTGGGTGTGTTGTTAAATTGTTATTTATGTACTTTTTATTTTATCGCATGTGTTCCTAATAGCCCAGTAGAAGAATAACATAATTTATAGTGTTACTCTTCTACTTCTACTCTTCTTCTACTACTATTTATATAGCTTTGGCGAACTATTAAACATATACTATGAGCTAACTGATCGGTCACTAGCGGGTGGACCTCTGACATGAGAGGGCGAAGTATTTTAATTAGCTAGTGGCGAGGAATTTTTGAAATTAGTTTCTTTAATCATTGCCTTTCAAAACTGTTTAAGTGTAATAAAAAAAGTTTTGATAAAATTCAAATCATATATCTGATGTTGTATTTGTTTTGGTTGTTTAGTTTGTATTTGTGTACCATATTATCTATTTATATGTGTATTCGTATGTTAACACATTTACTAGTGGAATCTATGTATGTGTTTATTTTATTGCAAGTATAATATGTATAGCATGCAATAATTGACAACTGGTACGCCAACAACTTTCCTCGCATGTTTGTTGTCCGGAAGAGATCGCTTATGTAGTGATAAGAAAGCACATTGTTCATATTTTTAAGTACCTTCTTTCTGTATTTAGATTAATTGCTGTACAATAAAGAGTATTCTATCTATCTATCTATGAATCTAAAATAATGATGTTCGTTTTTTTGCCGATGTCCGCACTTAAAGGAAGCAATTCTCATCAACGTGCACGTCACAAAGTGAACGCGTCGGGTGTAACCCCCCACTGGCATCTCATTTAGATTCGTTGCACACTCCTAGCATGAAACGTTTCACGCGGTTCCCGACTAATTGTGGATTTTAGCAAGGTGACTTCGTGTGGTCGCTGGATGTATATATTTATAAAATAACAATAATACGTTGAATTGTTGTTGATTTTGAGCTGGGCATGTAAGCAGTATGTTCCGTCTCTATCTCTAGGTAGTTTCAATTTCGTGAGGTAGAATATAATCAAGTGCTATTTCAGATGGTAAGTTATGATAAAGAAGATATCAGTGACTTCATTCTAATTTTTCAACCATAAAGAAATTACCTATTTTATCTCTAACAGCCGGAACACAACAGTACTGTCAACATTTTAGTTAAAGTGGAAGATTTAAATAAGATAGTGGTAGCTAGCGAGATGTCTTAGAGAAAAAAACACCAATAATGACTAAATTGATTATAGCTTTTTTGGAACTTTTATAATCTTTGTTAAATTTACTTTTTGATATATATCGAGTACATATTTTTGGTATATCCACTCACATCCCTGACATAACTGCTTTACGATAGTATTCTTAATATTATGGATCTTCAAATACTATAAGTTTAATTGCAACTGCCTCAAAAATGCTTTATCGATATTTAATTTTAATTTAAACCTGGCTACAATCATCTTCGATATACTAGTAGCAGACCGCTGGAACTACACACAGAGAGATAACGTTCGCTGCATCAACCTCTGATACCTACTGTCTTAGTAATGAACCGTGAAAAGGAAAATTAATAATGTTCTTCAAAACATAAATTTTGAAAAAAATATATTTAGTAATACAACCAAGCCAATACAGATTCAAATCAAGCTAAGAAATATATAAATGAATTTACCGTTACTCTTTTAGGCTATGGCACTGGAACATTATTTTTGGATTTTAAAAATATGAATTTTAATAATGGTTAAACAACAAACTTTAATTTAGTACCGGCCAATAGTAGAAGTTATAAAGGAATGGAGATAGAAGTATCATACTAATTGTAATCTTCATCTTTATGATACAAAGGCTTAGCGTAAATAAATAAATTTTCGGGATATAGTTACCAAATTGCCTGTTAAATTATTCAACAGGTCTACCAACATAAATGGAATATATACAATATAGTAAGTAAAAATAATGTTACAAGAAAAAGAAATCAACATAACTTTTGCTACGGTAGGATCGAGTGCTACGGACGCTACGGCGTAGCTCGTAGACGAAAGTCTACGATGTAGTCCAAAAACGATAAAGTGTTATATTAGTAAGTCACCTTTTATTTCTGGTAATTCCACCAGAATGACCCAAGAATATTACCATGTTATGATTAAGTTTTTCGCAAATAAAATGATACTTTGGACTTTGGACATTCAAGCGAAACATTCGCCAAACAAAACTCATAAATCTATTGTAGCAGTAGTGTAAATCTGTCTAAAATTTAATTGTATTTTATTAATTAACTTTTAAAATTAGAATGAATAATATTTTAAAAACTAAAATCAATTTATTTGTCGTGCCCTATGTAAGCTAAGTGTATACATAATATTTTATTAATCATGGAGATTTATGGACTTTAATGAAAGCTACCCTTAACTAGTTAAATAATTCAGTTTGAAAATGACTATAAATTATTGTCACTTAAGTAATGTTTAAGAAATTCTAAGTTAGCAAAGTCTTGTCGATTTAGCCAATATAATTCACGAGAACCATTCAATCAAGCTTTACAGTTTAGCGTTTCAGTTATTCCAACTTGAAATAATTGCCTATCTAAGTAGACAAGTTTGTAATATCGATAACTCGGTATTTTAAGAAAATGTATTCTAATTTATTTATTTATCTCAACACTGTTTCTAATAAACATCAATATCGATATATTATCCCAAAACATTAGTATTCGTTATATATTTCATGTATTATTATTAAGGCTCTTAAGTTCGTGACATAAGGAAGTTCAGACAGCTTTTAATAATTATAACTCATCTTACACTCACATCTATTATCAAGCTCAAAGTAAAAAAAATATAGAGTTACTGTTAAGGATTAACTTTTACCTTTTTTCTATTATACTGTTTGCTCTTGACCAACGTTGCTAGGTTACCTGTTCATTATATTGATCTTGTTATTACGCTAAATTTACAATTAAGATCTATTACATCTGTCCAATATCATTTATACAATCCACATTTCTATCGCTAACAGTTACATTGGATAATATGACATAAACATACCTAAATATATGAATAAACCGAGAACAAGTATTCATTGGACTGGAACCAGGGCTCTGACTTTGGACCCTTGACAGAGTAACCTATAACTTGGGCACTGAAAACACTTCCAAATTGAGAATTTATAAGAATATTTATTATGTTGTACTTATTTGTTAATGGCTTATTTCAGTAACTCAGACACTTGAGTATCATGACGTAATAATTTACGGGTTGCTTATCATTCTACGAAGCCTCTGGAAGCTACTAGTAAAATAAGATGCTGTTCATTCAAAACAAATACCTTAAATGCTTAAAAAGATTTAATAGGGTTGGCATTTGACGTCATTTGCATTTGTTATGGCTTGGGGTTTGGCGTCATAAGCACCAGCTAATATTAATAATAATAATAGGTACATCCACTGAGATCATACCAGTCGTAGTCTCAACCAATGGTCTCGTCCCAACTTCTCTTCGCGACCATCTGAAGAGATTGGGACTGGGTGATGGACCAATAATTGCGAGGCTCCAGCGGGCAGTCTTACTCGATAACGCCAGAATTGTCCGCCGATTCCTCTCTCTGTCGTCCTGACCCTCGGCCGTTTGGCCTCCTCTGTCGAGGGGTATTCTCCCATTCCTCGAGCCGTCGAGGGATTGGGAAGATTTAAAATTAAATAATAATAGGTAATATGTAAGGTAAACATTTATTATGTAAGCCAGAAGTGACGGATTCGAGTTTTTGGGAAACAAATGACTTCATTACTTACTTATTTCGTTTAATTATTTTTGTGTCGTAAAAGTCAACGTGAATAATATATAACAACGATTATTTCGTGAAAGTATATTAAAATATTGTTTCACAGAAAGTAAAGAATCATTTCTTATAAGTACAGCAATGCATTGAAAATTATATATAAGGTCAATCTATAGTTGTATAGTAAAAAAATAAGAGCATGTGCAAAAAAAGTGTATATGTGTTGAGCCTTCAGTTACTACCAAAGCTCGCTTACAATTTAAAGGAACTTTTGATGGAGTGAACGTACCAATAAAGAATACAGGAGTGGAATATTGAATGGATGACATATAGACTAAAATTATATACAGACTAAAACTATATATAAACTAAAATTATATAAAGACTTAAATACAATATGAGGTGTATTTAATATTTGTTTATATAGTTGTATTTACTGTTATTATTATTATCATGAGTTAACACTCAAAGAAACTTTTGAAAATACAACACTTATAGCTTTTGATTTTGACTAGAGGGATTTACGTAGCTCGTAAATCTCGTGAACCCAAAAAAGAGTTTATTATCAAAGACGTCAAGGTTCATTATCATTTCAAAGAGTTTTCGTTTAATATTAGAATGCTTCGTGTGGCAAGTAAGTTTGTTGAACATAAATTAACTTCCGATATCCATTTTACCGACAAGAGAATCATACTAGTGATGGGAACCCTATGAATGGAAATTAGTTCATGTGAATTTTATAGAATAGTTCATACAGTTTTAAGCATTTATTCTCGCGCACTTTGATTTTCCTACCGTGCATACAGCTAAGAACGAAAATTGTTATCTATAACATTTTAATGATTTATTTGGTTTGTAACTATTAATAAAGGATAACAAAGATTTATTATTTTTACATAATTGTTAAAAAATAATTATAACTGCCGACTATTTAGCCTGTTTTTATCTTAAAAACTATGGCAAGAATTGCTAAGGAAATAGTTATGCAAAGAAGGAAGAAAACCATTATGAGTAGAAGTTGAAGTCTGAACAAGACGTGATGGACCATCTAATCTTAAGACTATACATGTCAAAAGAGGGCTAGCTATATTGAAAAGCTTAATTGGCTTTTAAAAAATGACGATATGCATCAGAAAATAATGTGATATGTGGAAAATCACAGTGATTTAATCATAACGACACTACGCCGCTATCTGGAAATATCGACGTATCCCAACCCCGGCGCCGGTGGATAATAAATAGCTGTAGGGTCAGCGAGTCGTCGCCATTTGCAAATTGTCGAAACGTAAACCGTTTCATGAACCCTTCTATTCCATTTTTTGGAGATCGTCCAAGCTTTGACGATTATAAAATATTAGGCGATTTATAGGCAAGTGGATGGTCGATCAGATTTATATGTTGATTAATTTAAAAAAGGTCCTTTGAGAGGTAAGTGGCGTTAATTTATGGCGACGGACCCTTATCACAAGTTTATTAATACAGACCCGAGTTTAATATTCAATGAGCGGTGACCATAGCTGACAACAGACATTTGAGAAAAATATGGAAAATTATTAATTTGGGCAAATGCGACAATTTGCAAAAATTAAAGTTCGTTTGTAGAAATTATTTCGACATTGTAGATCTTATTCCTTGACCAGAAAGTCTAGAATAGATTTAAAGAATGTCTTTGCTTATGAGTATATTAGTGGTTATGATTGTAATTATCTTTTCAGAATTATTTGTTGATTACTGAGTACACATGCGGTGGAGATTGGGTCAATATCCCAAAACGATAATTTAATATGCGTTAGTGGGAAAAAAGAGTTGCCATAACAACCGGGACCAACATCTTGTGGTGACTGCCGAAGAATTGAGGAGTTTGAGAATTTTTATTGATTTTGATTGAACCAACGTTGCCAAATTGATTTTACTGAGTAGTGAGCATTTATTTATTTATTTATTCTTCATTGCACAAAAGCACAATTGGCGGACTTAATGCCCAAGGCATTCTCTACCAGTGAACCAAAAGGCATGTATGGCGAATAAAGGTAAGAGAAAAAAATTTATCATAAAAAATACGATACATTAACACTAAATAACTAATATATATATATATATATATATATTTACTATGACTATAATGACATGATACATAATTTAAAATAAATACATAAGCATTGTGGAAATCTACTTTTCGTACTCTTATTTTGAGGAATCTTTTACATCTACATACAAAAATCTAGGCAGCGGACTTAAACTTCCCGGTAAATACACTTTTCGCGCGGGTGATCTGGAAAATGGAAGGAACTCACCAGACTTCCCTTAGGCAACGTCGCTTTCCTAGGGTTTTTTATATGTGGAGATTACACAGAGTTCGTAATCCTAATAATTTTCTAGAGCATAGGAAAATGCACCTATATAGCACATCAAACGACTCTACAGGTCTGATGGGAAACAGTATGAGGAGTCCGACAGCTTGTGAAACATGCGACATACTGCCCCAGCCACCGTTACATTGCCGGCCCAAAAAGTGCTTTTCCCGCCTCTTGCCTCGTTAAGCCGTTATTGAACACTAAGTAACATCTATTTTTATATAAAGGTGATCGTGAAAGTTTTGTTAATTATATCTCCTTGCCCAAACAATACTCGCTGGACTATGTTCCTTATATTATTATGAAATATCTCTATATATGTATCTCTCGTTTGTCTGTGGAACGTGAAAATGTTTGATTAATGGTAATGGACCCTAAATAAATCTAGGCTTAGACCCTTCACAGAAAAATCTAGAAAGTTGTGCGGTTCAAGTGAAAATATATTAAAACTTTTCTTTAAAGAACTACTTGGTCTCAAAGACTTCGTTCTGATGATATTTGCATAAATATTGGTATTCATAGCAAACTGAATGTTTGAACTTCAAAAACATTTAAGGTCTATCAGAAAACTTTCTCTAAGTCTTAAGCACAGCTTGTAGTACTTGTAGTTTTTGGTACTGATGATGAGTAGTAGAATTAATCAACTGTCCCGTACTACACTATTATTAACCATATTAAATTACAATTTTTTAAAGCTTTTTTACCCAAACAATTTAGAGTGGTAAATTTCTATATGGTCAAAGTTAGATGGGTGACCGTCAGTATTATTGTCTTGCATGTCTGTTGGCCGTTGGTAAAAAGTACTATAATAGGTTATGAGAAAAATATGAAACACGTGACTTGTGCCATTAAATTTTGAGGCTTGTCCTTGAGTATCCTGGAATCTCTTGGTGATAATGGGATCACCTCAGGAGTATACTTTACCGAATAAAAATGGAGAAATCAGTTAAAAAGGGCAGCATATTCATGCTGCTTTTACTGCATGCCCAATTAAACTGTTCTTAGCACTTATCCAATTCAATTCTTTATTTTGCGTTCCATGGTCACATAATATGTAGATCTTAAGACTATTAATGACACTATGGACCCTGTCGGACACAACAAAATTTTAGGATATACAAGAGAAAGGTAGATTACAAAAGGTAGGTTTAAGTTAAGTGTTTAAATTTGTATAATGGTCCAATCCTCAGGTGATGTGGAAACAATTGCCTTGTTGTATGTTAATGTCCTATATTTTGAGAAATCGCCATGTCAGTACCAACATTGTGATTGTATAACAATAATTATACGTTCATCAAAACAAGACAAATAAGTTTGTTTGAAGCTAAATGAATTTTGTCTCATTTTCTTTGTGAAATCTGCGAAATAATTCCATCAAAGGCATCTTGTTAGCAACTTAATTGTAAAGGTATAGTCACAAAATTAAACTATGTCGTCTTTTGTATTACAAGGAGACTAACTAACACGCTTCCAAAGTTAAAGGAAATTGAATTAACTACTATATACAAACACGAGGGGCGTATTTACTGGAGAGGTGGGCAAAGTTGACTAATAAATGACATTGGAATGTTTTGATGAATGGAATGATCTTTGTAAGCAAATTAATTGAGTAGGTCACGTGGAAGCGAAGCATTTTAACGTGGTACTGTAACAGGGCAGCGCAGGAGACGCTTTGGAGGATCATATCAGCCGAGAGAGGGCCATTACTTGATATAAGTGGGTTCCCTGTGTACTGATGAGGGTAACTATAACAGTGTTTATTTATACATTTTAACCACATGGACTGCTGTATGAAGAGGAATCAAATAAAATAAATCTACTGAATGGCTGTAAAATTGTGTTTCCTTATAAAAAATGTGTATAGGTATATGTATTATAAAATCAAAATTAATTTGGGAGCTAAGTAGTACCATTTGCGGGATGTTGTAGAATTATATATTTTTTACTATTATTATAAATATTAAGGTAATAATTCAATATTTTTCGGACTTTGCTATTAAATTGATAAATAGAAATTTAATTATACTGTCAGGTTTCAAATTGTTTTTACGTAGCTTACTACTTATCACAAACTCTTATTAACTTTTATTAAAAATACACAATTTTTATCTTATTTTATTTATCTAATATCTCACACATCTTAGTCATATTAATGTACACACGTTTAATATTTAATTGTTTTTTTTCTATCTATAATTTAAATTATAAAAAGCCCTCGGGTTGTAGCAGAATATCAGTGCTTTGTTCACATCCCGATGTGAACAAAATTATTCACTGAGTTGCGACTCTTTTGCACTTCTGCAGCGCACACAAAGGTTTTACACAAAAGGCTTTATTATAAAATGTTTGTCTTTTAAAAAATGTAATGTCTGGATGGATTGTGTGTGATGTAGAAATGAAAGTAAAGACTTTATCTATCTATCTATTTATCAGTATTATAATTATATTCTTGAATCTTGAATTTCAGAAGAGTATGTAATGTATTTAGACGGGATAAATGTATTTTAACTTTGTCTTTGACTAAAGCAGCCTAGTCTACTTACAATTTTATCTGTCACGTTTAAAATAAACAAAATATTTTTAATTTTTTTTATTATACGGCATTTGATTCAATTTCATCTTTCAGGCTTATTATGTTGATCGTTACTGCAGACGATATCTTTATCTGGAGATGTTATGTAGTCTTCTTTTGTCTGGCTCATGCTGAACTAGCTTCCTATTTAACGTCATTTAAATTTAAGAAAATACTGTATATTACATAGGTTGTATTTTCGGTGTGTTTTAGTTGTTTTCTTAGTAATTAACAGTATTAATAAATAATTAATACTTTTTTTTGCTGTTAGAATAAAAATTCATTTTATTAATCTATCCTTCACATCTAAGCCAGTATCCAAATGTCGATGCGATATTTCTGTCCTGTCATTAACTTTGAAATTATTAATAATCGTTTATTTTTTACGATGAAAAACTTAATAACTTAAAAAGTTGGGGAATCCAGACCCCGCTCTCGGCGTTGTAATATGACATATTTTAACGCCTTGTAAGCAAAACCAACGTAGATAGAGTATCGAAACCCAGCCTTAGCTTAGGTTTTTGCACACGTAACACCTGATATCACTGTCCACTACAGTCAATAACAACACTTAAATTATTTGAATGGCATCATTTCATACAGTTTAAGTCAACGTGGCACTTATGCTGTAAGCGGAACAAATGGTTAGAGTTGGAACATCTGTTCAAACGTGGGGAGACGAATAATCGCACCATTGCAGTCGTGCAAGTAATTTATGTTGTAAGATAACAGAACTAACGAAAACCCTAGAGCCACTTCAATTGCGTGGCGTACTAGCAGCGCTTAATGCCTATTTTCAGTTGTACGAGAGTGGTCTGAAAAGTCTTTTTTGGTATAATATAATATGTAACATAATATTTCTCACACTCACACCTTTTATCAAGTCCTATGTAAACATTATTTAAAGTTTATGTTATGGATACTAGATTACGGAGCAATATAGTAAGTAAACATAAAAAAACCATGACTCATTGACAAATATACGTACTCATCACACAAATATCTGCTCCTACCGGGATTTGACCCCGGGACTGCTGGCTAAGTAGACGGGTACTAACCACTGGACCAGATGGCCGTTGTTTTATCTTACCCCTCCCTCTCAACAGGCACATGGCCCAGGCAATCACACAGGCACTAATTTTTGTAGCGTTACAGTGTCATCGATCACTCTCGAGTGTGAGTTATATGTCAAACGCAACTACTGCGTTAACTTTATAGACTTCATACCAAAATATATTTTTCAATACCTATTTCACAATATAGAGGCTGTTTCACACGATTTAACAGAAATATGAAATGGCTATATTATTTTGTTAAACTTGTTTTAGTAACCGAACTGGAAAATATCTACGCTATAAATATCAAAGTTTGATTTAGATTTTACTTATATCACATTTAAATTACAGTATTTAAATAACAATATCAAAACAATAAAAAAAATATCATAAAGAAGATCATAATTACTATAATTTATTACAAATATAATTTATTAGGTATCAGCATATACTGGGTTAGTATAATTTTATTTACGTTTAATTGCAAAATTATTTAAGTACTTTTCTATTGTGATTTTTTACTTTCATGTAAAAAGAATAAAGTCTTTCTTCTTAATTTCGTTTGTATTATATATATTGGTTGCCGAAAGCCCCAAGGATGGTATCTAAAAGCATACAACAAGTACAACAACAAAGCTACTTCCGAACAATACAAGCGAAATGTATAATATAGATAGAAAATAATTCGGGAAGATCTTTTCATCAACCCTGTAAAATAAAATATCTATCTGATCCATTATACTGATAATACGAGATTTCTAAGTGGAACATAAATCTTCGCTACACGTCGCTCGAGATTGGCAACTAGAAGCGTGTAGGTACGCTAGATACACTTAGGACTAAGGGCTGCTTCACCATCTTGAACGTTCCATTTAGAATTTGGTTTTATAACGGATGGCTGATTGGTTTTGTTGATTGAAATCTTAATCTAAACTTATAACTAGAAGGAACTTAAAAGGTTTAGGTTATTTGTGTATAATGCATTGCGGAAAGAACTACAGAAACACGCGATAAAACTGTATGAGTTATGACATAAGTAAGAAATAATATTCATTAAATTCTTGGTTCGATTTTGAATAATAAATGAGACCGAACGTGAAACACATTAATATTAGTAACAACAACAACTGTGAATAAAGAAAACTTATGATGCAACGAAAGTTAAAGGAATGAACTGGTAAATGAAAAAGGTGTAGAACATATCGTTGATAGAATCTAAATATAATGCTTTTTTGACTTGAGTTGAGATGTATTATAGGATTTTTCAGAAATGATGCAACGCTGTGACGGATTGTCAAAATTATTTTATGACATTAAACTTAGTAACACAAAACTTATAATTCTAAAACTTATTCTTAATCTTAAGTTGCAATAGTTCTTCGCTAGTTACGCCCCAACAGTACACATGTGTGCTGATTCTCCGACACACACACACACAAGATGGCTGCCTTCTTTTTTTGGCGAAGCGGCCAGGAAATTTAATGCCTGAGACAGTGTTGTTGAGTTTAATTACTACATTGCTTCAATTTAAAAAAACTTTACATTGTAAGTTCAAATATTAGTCTATAGAATAGAATAGAATATATCTCTATTGTACGTCAGCAAATTCAAGAAGAGAAATACACAAAAAACATCAATGTCTATCAACAAATACTTTGCTTAAGAGGTTTTAAAATATTTAACATATAGAAATAATGTTATAACGGTTAACCTTTTTGTTTTTGAGTTATACAAAATAAAATATCGTAATTTTCAGTACCATATTTGCCAACCCTACACTCGCTAATGTGGTTTGCTGAATCACTGGAGAGTCGGTCATCGGCCTCATCGTTCAGCGCTGCTTCTCTACACAGGAGGTATTAGTGTCCATCGTCTGATCGATCCTTAAGCTGATCATCTTGTTACATTTATCTGGAACTTTAACCATCTGTAAATATGAATTAAAAACTCAATCTCAGCAAGAGACTGTTCAATCAGTGCTACGAGTATTATTTTCTTGGATACAAGACTAATTAATCAAATTATCAAAAGGAAGTTTTCTCTACAATAGCGACAGAAGCCAACAAAAGGTTTTAAGATCTTTGTCCCCTCGTGTGAGTTTCAATAGTGTAATATAAAATGAAACGTCTCGTGTTTGTCGCAAGCTGTCAAATCCTATGACAACGGGGCCTCAGTTGACAAGTATTAGTTCTTTTTTATATACGCACTTATCAGCTAAACGCATCTAAGATATTTACGATATACTCGTAACTTACATTTGGAGGACTGAGAAAGATACGCCATCTTAGCAGTCAACATAAAGTTGTCTGTTATTTTAAGTTTATGACGTCCGAACCTGTAACTAAACATCTCATCGCCATCAAGCTGCAGGAAATATCCAAAGAGCTAGCAATAAAGGCGATGTTTCCATAGTTCAGGAAGCATTGAGGTGACACAGGCTATCGGCTATGCAGTACACCCATTTGCATGTTTGAATATGTATGGTAGCTTATTGAATAAAAATAATATTCTCTTCAAAATTCAAATTCTTCACCACTGAACAAAAGTCGCCACATACAATGTCTAAACGAACCCAGAAGCTTATTATTTATTATAAGGTTGAGTTTTGTGCCCATTACAAAAAGAGTGAATGGTTATGAGAGAGACCCATGTCCCATTGGTGGTGAATTGGATGCTTTAGCTACTTATATAGTTACCTATTTATTATATTCGATATGTAATCAAAATGACAATCAATTACTTAACTTGACTCTGAATTGCGATATCTAAGCGTCTATATTTGCTTTGTCAGTGAGGACGCTCTTTAAAAATACTGGTCCATTTTGTGCCCAAATTACGCAGCGTAAACAATAGTATATTTGCAAGAATTATTGAATATTATTATAAGCGGGTAGTAAGCAAGTGCTTCTTGAAAATAATTCTAAATTGTATTGTTTATACTGCATACTTGTTAGTCTGTGGTATCAAGGGACAGTTTAACAGGACCATAAAGAGACGGTCACAATTTTATTTGGGATTTAATTTTGTTTATCGACACAATTTAAAACGGCCTGCCATTTTGTAAACTGTTAACACCGCAATGTACAGACTCAGTTAATAACTATATGCATACATAACATTTATATGAATCATGTAAATGTTGATTAAAACAGTTCACAGTTACTCGCTGTTATGCAGTTTTTTGGGAATAAATTAATAAATTTAGTTAACGACAGTATTAAATGCTCATTGCGATATTAATATGCAAAATATTATTGTGTTGTGCTCTGATCTTGGTACGTTAGAAAGTCTACTTGTAAGTTATGTACACGCCATCACATCAGGTCATATTATGGTTAGGGAAAGCTTGCAAAGTTCCGGTAAGCAAGTGACAGAATATACATCATTATTAGCATATATATGTGCATATGGTGGGCATGGCCCTGCATGGGAGAAACATATATATGTTGGTGGTAGAGCGAGTAGACTGTATATTACTTTTTTGGAGTAGCCGGAGGTCTTCACAATGAAACCAAATATCGATTTCAGTCGTTTTTTTACACACTCAATGTGCCAATAAAATGCCTATATTTGCACTGTTTATTAAATATTTTTTCCAATAAAACATTAACTATTTCGCAACATTGAAGTGCCGACTGTGACTCCCTGTGTATTCGTAAACATCAAATTATAATCTATTTAAGAACATTTCGAACAGCGCTACCTATATTTTGTTAGTAAACCCTTCATTATAGGGTGAACACGAGAGCCGTGTCGTGTGCGTGGAGAAGGTGTTAATGTTTCTTCTTCACAAGTCGATTTTATAGGAAACATGTTGGTAGCTTTATAAGAAAAAATGTATCTATTGACCTCTATATCGTTTGTTATCTCGGGATCGTCAACTCATATCACGTTGTTGAATTTATGATTTATTGATATTACAATATCTTGACGTCAATCTTCGATAGATAAAGTCTGCCTATATGCTTTTGAGCAATGAAGTATAAATAAATACATGAGCTGTTATTCCCATGTCAGGTGGGATTCGTTGTCCTAAATAGGAAAGGCGATGATCAAAAATGAGCTCTACCTCTTAGTATTTATGACAAAGAATTAATTGTATTTAGTGTCGCATTGTGAGGTCCGAATGCCTTCAAACTTTGATTTTTTCGAGATGACGAAAAGTATCCGTCTAACACTTTTCATTATTTACCTCCCTCTTTCTTCTACAAACAGACAGGGATAAATGTCACTTAAACATACTTATGACGTAGGAAAGGTCGGTGAAAACTATAACGTGAGCAAGCTTAAGTTTATTTCACCAAAGTAAATACAACCTTAAAAATTTTGCAACAATTTTGTAACCAAGAAATTGTCATAAGCCTAAATATTTTTCCAACGCCAATTATGCTTTCTTAGCGTGAATTTCCAAAACAAGATTAGAATTTCTAATGGAATGTTGTTTTACTGAACCGTGGTATTACCGTAATTTGGAGTTATTTATTTTGAACGGTAAGCTTTTATTAGATGCTAGTTAATTTTTTACAAAATCATGGTTTTAAATTGAGGTTCCCATTTCCTACCATAATTTTACAAAAGAAAATATTTTAGAATCAGAATAGATCTAATATGCAGATGCCGTTACTTCATGTACCCAATATATACACAAATAAATGATCCTTACGGACCGCAGTCTTTTAGACTAAGAAGATCAGTACAAGATTCGTCTATATATACATTCAGTCAGCCAAACATGTGTATGATATGTATTAAAATTAAAATAGATATTATCTGTGTTAAATGATTTACATATCACCTTCATAGAATTGCACGTTTTTGCGTGCAATTATGGTGTGTGTTCACGACCAACTACTTTCACACCACGTTTTATATCATATTGTATTTATGTTTGGTTATACTACAATTGTAAATAGAAAAATAAGAAAATATATGTCAGTGCAAAAGAAGTGCTTGTATAATTAATAGTGCGGAATGGATAAAAGAATCTGTAGCTATTTAATAGACACGTTACGAAAGTAATAAATTCATAATAAAAAAATAATATAATATTGAAAGTAAGATTCTAGCAATTTTGATGAGCATTCTTAATTAAATATACAAGGAAATTTTCCGAATATCAAAAAAGATGCAGTTGAAACGCAAAAAACTTTCAAATAAATAGATATATCTTCAGAACAATTAGAAACTTTAAACTGGCAACTACAAATCGGCACAAGAATATTATATTTTCGGAAAGCAGTGAGAAATACCAATATGTTCTCATGAGCAACTCCAACCACGCATAGTTCAATATTCAACGTATCACCAACTTTATTGCGTCGTAAAAGATAAGACACGGTATTCTACTGCCCCATTTCATAGTTCTAAGGATAAACTTGGCGTTTAAGTCCGCCTCTTTCAGCTTAAAGAATGAATATATTCATAAATCTCGTGGCGTCTCTTAAAACCCTTCCTTCACGTTCGAGATGTTCAAACACTATTTGGGATTCAGTACACGATTCGAATTTTAAAGTAAACTCAACTTTGTCATAATGGCTTACGATTTAAATTCTGTCTACGTTATGGATGGGAACTTTTAAACAATGTGTAACTTATTCATTACAATACTTGCATTATTAGGAAGGCATCCTGTTATAGATACAGATTGACATGTCGTAAATTAATTATATCTTTATATTTTTTTTAATCTACAAGAAATTTGTGATGACGAGTGATAAATGAATATTAACTTGTTTAATATTATTTCTCAGGGTTTTTTATTATCATAAGCAATTTTACAATGCACAGAAAATTAACAGATAAAACTAATAATGGCCGCCCAGCTCGCGGGCGCTGGCTAACTTAGCGGAAACGCGCGGGAATCCTAATTGCTTACGCATGTGCGGCGCGATAGCGACGTTTTGATTGGCCGTTGTTGTTTGTATGAGACGCGGGCGCGAGTTGCAAATCTCGGCGCCAGTCGTAATCAAATGTTATACTTGTATATTTGCATATAAATTTTAGACGTTTGCTAATTTTTTAGGTACTGTAGAAGAATGTTTCCAAATAAATCAGATTTTATAATTTGAATAGTTCAAATACAAAAATATAATGTTATAGCATTACCTACCAATAGATTCACGAAAAAATGTTAACATATTTCTGATGTAGGTTTACAATAAGGTAACCTGTGTCGTTCAAATATTTTTCTGATTGATTAATTCTTAAACTCATTAAAAAGATGGCTCATGTTCTCATGTCTCACATTACTCGTTGATTAAATTAATGAAAATTTAGACCTCTGAAGCTGATTTTCAAAAACAAAAAGTTTGTACTCAATACATTTTTACTTATATTAATTGGTTAGGGTTTTGATGTGCGTTGTAATAAGGTAATAATGCTTCCAAATTGCTATTTCGGAATCCTCGTATACCTTCATCATTAATTTATTTCTGATCACCATTAACTGCACAATGGTATTCTGAGAAGAGTGGAATTTTTTAAGTACGAGGTTATTCACATAATGCTCTGTAAGCATTCCTGAAAAGAAACAAGTGTGAGTTTATAAGCTGTGCAAAGATATATCTTACTGCAAGTGCTACAGCGTATCAGACCCTTCAGCAAAAATGTAAGTTGGTAATAGATGGCTGAATCTAATAAGAAAATTTGACATCAAAATTTACTTATTGATTCAACTATACCATTAGAGCGGGAGTAGATATAGAGGTTCCAACCGAAAGTTACATAACACCGTCGAAATTATATTCAACTGAAGATATATTTACGTACTTCAGTATCTTGTCTAATAGAATCATAAGTTAATATCTCGACGTCCACAGTTATAAATAATAATGTCGGGAGAACAGTTGGCGGGAATCAGCGGGAACTTATGCCTTCAACTGGTGACAACGTGCTAACTTATTATTTATGTATACGCCACTTTGTGTAATACGTGTTTCATTTCAACGTGACACCTGGCTTCTTATGTCCTGGAAGTTAAATGGATTTACCAGTTTTATTCAAAGGTTAAACATTGAAAATATATTTTATAATCATTTACTTGCTCAGTCATATACATATTTTTTGAATAGATACAAAAAATACCCTTAGCTTAATTTCTAGCTAAATTTGTAGTAGTGGGTGGATCTATATCTGTCTTATTATAAATTTGGATGCTCGTTTTAGCAATCGTATTTTTATTTTTCTTCAAAAACTTCGACTTACGTCATAAAAGTAATGGTTCGTTCGCTATTTCGACAGGCCTGCTGACTTAAAACCTTATGATCTTTAGTAACATACAAGCCAATCGGATGCAGACCCACTTGAGCTTAAACTGTCAGGTTGCTGACACATATGCATTGTTTCACCAACGAGAAAGCCAAAAATTCGATCTACTAAACGGTTAGAGGCTACAACGGTGTCTACTCAGACTAGATTATGTCTGTCACAACGGATAGAAAGTTTTCATAGAAGGTCCATATATTACATATTTTTGACATTGCTTTGTAAAATGTCATATATTAAAAAATATATTTATTTCTGTTGCCTACCCTGTGAAAATGGAGAAAGAGTATTACATCAGCACAGTACATTTTCGTAGCTAGGGCGACCTTAGTCCTAGATAAGCGCTCTGTGAGTGGTCTGGTGAATTGCTGTGACAGAACCCAGGTCACTCCCGTAAAGGGCAGCGGAGATACCGGGGAGTTTTAGTGGGTATTCCCAGTGTCACTATCAGGCACTGGGGGAGTAGCACACACACCCGCCAGTGGTGCGTAGGTCCGAGATTAGCGCTAGAAAGTAATTGACTGTGTGATCTTCTGAAAGTTACCGTGGTAATTAGTATGTCATAAAACACTCTCACAAAATCAGTTGAAAAGGTTGTTTAGCACTGGATTTTTTAATATAATATTCTGTGAAAATAAATAAAATTGTACCTATAGCATGTAAGTTTAAGTTTCGTTTTGTACCGATAGATGGCGTTGTCAAATTATTATAATTTCCTAGTAGGCGATGTTAAGAGTTTTTCATCAAAATACTTATACTTTGTTCTATTTTACGTAAATTACCAATAAATCGGCCTTGAAGTGAGTCTTCATAGCAACTTTGAGTTGGAACCTGGTTTTTTTTGATATTATCCCCAAACCCCAGTTGATAAACCTCCGACGTTCCTAAGAGGTTTAACAAAGGTCACCTACGTTATTGGGTCATGTTTTATGTTAATTATATTTTATTCACGATTGGCTCTGCACCGAGGTAAAAGTTTAACTCACATTTGTATATATAATAACTCGATTGTATTTAATGCACTCTATTCTCAGTGGATTTTTAATAATATTTTAATATTAAATTCCTTTAAAGAATCTCTACAACTCAAATTAATGATAAAATATATATAAACTTATAAAAAATTATAACTGTTAGTCCACATCGCACGCCGTGGCTGTCTTTAATTAAAAACTATACTTAATTTAATGTCTACGCTACAGTTAAATATTTTTTGTTGGTATGTGTTTTTGTTGACTGCCCTTAAAATAAATAAATAATTACACTAATAAGACATGTCACACCGAACGTAATAATCAAACGCTTATAAAAAACAAAATATCATATTAATAAAAACAATGTCTTAATTGTGAAGTGTGTCAGAAAGTTATAAGTTATTATGGTTGCAAGGCACGTGACGGTGGTTGCCGTGAGTGTTTGCAGAATTAGCCTGCTTACACACGAGTTTCTTATCAAGTTATTGTTATTGGATCTCGTTACTCTCGTGTGTTATTAACTTTGCTACTTAATAAGTGGTGAAATATAATAGTACTGGCATATAAGTTTGTTTTCATTATTACGTACCATAAAGTGAACTACACTGTGATGAACTAATTATTTTTTATGGGTTCCCATCATTGTATTACAATAAATTGTTAATAATCTTTAAAGACACGCACAAAATTATTGTACAGCAGATGGCTCAAAGTCACCCAGAGATCTATGCTCAGAAATTCCTCTGCCCAAAGATTTGTAAGACAGAATTGTCACTGAGCAGGGCATATTACAAGGACTGACGGCTGGTCGAAAAGTCGAGCGGCAGTCGTGCACAGGGAGACGCAACGTTGGCAGGCCCCCCACAAAGTGAAATAACGATCTCAAAAGATCGCGGGAAATCGCCAGCACGGGTAGCACAAGACCCATTGATAAAAAAGGAGGTCCAAGTCTGGCTGTGGTCACCTCTCGTCTGAATAATGATGTTGTATAATGTTTATTATTATCTTTTTCTTAAGCATGACAAAATAAATAAGCTATTTGTATTTGAAATGAGTAATCGTACTAGAATGCTTGATATTGATTTTTAATTACTTCAAAAATATGTCTTTTAAAGGTTATTATATCTCTTTCTCTTTAAACGAGATTATTGAAAGCCAAAGTCACGTAGGATCAGGAAAATACAAACATAAGCTCCTATGTGTAAACTACACATGAATTTATTAATTAACATTACCTAAAAGAGCGTATTCGAGAGTTCTAAGAGGAATAATGAATAAATAGTGATGCAAGTAATGACGTGTTGAAGTGAACATGTCGTTACAAGTTATTAAAGCGAGCGTCGCGTGACACGGCAACTAACGTGACGACGCTTTACGCGCATGCATTGGTCAGGTAAACCTGTTGTTTGGACTTTGGGCTGATACTTACTTTCTTATGGATAAAGGTTTAGTATTTATTTTTAACAGAAATATTATATTTATAGATTTTTTTTACCAGAATATAATATCGATATTTCTCACATTCACACCTATCATCTAGCCCAAAGTGAGCATCATCAAGAGCTTGTGTTATGGATACTAGATACAGGAGAAATATATATAGTAATATGTATATGTATATCAAAAATATACTAAATAAATATACAAACATCCATGACTCGTGATCAAATATTCTAAACATCATCATATCTGCCGCTACCGGGATTCAAACCCGGGATCTCTAGCTAAGGAGTCAGCGGTACTGATCACTCGAACAGATCGTGAAGTGCACAAGTATGTAATACCACTTTAAAAAATCCGGTTATTTTTTAACTTTTCGGTTTTTCAGCACATCTTAGTTATATTAATGTACACACGTTTAATATTTAATTGTTTTTTTCTATCTATAATTTAATTTTAAAAAGCCCTCGGGTTGTAGCAGAATATCAGTGCTTTGTTCACATCCCGATGTGTACAAAATTAGTCACTGAGTTGCGACCCTTTTGCACTTCTGCAGCGCACACAAAGGTCTTTAATACCTTATTATAAAATGTTTGTCTTATTCTTCTTTTATCTATGTACTGTCTGGATGGATTGTGTGTGATGTAGAGATGGAAATAAATGTTTTATCTATCTATCTATCTATCAGTTGTTACAACAGAACCTGCTTACAACTATAATAGGCTAAGGATAACTTCAGAACTCTCATCGCCCTACTTCAAGTCATGTTTTCCTATACTACAGTAAGCCGCAAAAGCAGTTAAATTGATGTGTAAAGTACCCCTAAAGTTGGTTGTGCTACCAAAGCCGATTATTGACCGGAGAGCGTGGCTGGCATCGCGCCAAACACGCCGGCTTCACGCCACGATAGGGCTGCCACCAGAAATTTTAATAAACCAGAATACTGCAGAGGCTCTTGTCCATGTACAGTGGACACTTGTATACACAAATGGTCACCATTAAATACTACATACATTATCTGTAAGCCATTCCTAGAAATATACTTATTTCGAACAAAAGGATACTTAATTAATTTGAAGAAGATATTCCTAGAGATACTCCAATTTGTTTATTTAACATCTAAAACAAATCTGGTCTGTTCGAAGCAGATTTATTTCAAGAAGTAATTATTATATTTTTCAGAATTTAATTGTAATTAATTAATTCTTCGCCACTTTTTTTATTTACGATCAAAATATTATTACAAGGTATTATTATTAGGTACAAGGATTTATAAGTAAAATGAAAAGTAATTAATTGAGAAAACCGGTTAGCAAGACAAACATAATATTAACTTGGTTTGCAAATAGTTGGTTTGTTGAACAAATTTTATAAAGTTTCTACTCAACTGGTTTTGCTATGGATTGACAAAAATATTTGCATTGTTATTAAATTTAACTGAATGCATTTGGTGTTGCCTAAAGCAACAGCTTACACAGAAATGAATAATCTAAGAATGAAGTGGCAGAAAGCCAAAAATATGGCAATGTTGCCAATAAAAATAAAATAATTGAATAAATAAAATTAATAGGTTTTTTTTTATTGAAAAGTAATGATCAATACAATATAACTAAGCCTGTAAATTACCAGTCTGACTATGCTAGATTAAAATCTCGTCAACTCCGTGGAAAAGGAATCGGTGGATAAGTCTATGGCACGCCGACGTTGGCCGACGCCGCATAGCGTACCACACCGAATTTGAATTAGGCGAGAAGACACATTGAGGCGTCCCTGTTTGTAGGAGTAATTTATGGTTAACCCAGTTATGAGGGAAGTGAAAGTAAGTTTTAACCAAATATAAAATAAAATGGAGCTGAATTTATACATAAAAACTTTGATTCGATGACTGTGCCCCTAATATGGTTTAGCAAGTGCTATCCTGTTTAAATAGGAGTCACGTTTGTTCAGAAGTATCGGCAGCCAAAATAACCTCATATTAACGAGATATATAGTTACCAATCATTTTAGTATAAAATACAAAACACAATTTTAGTAAATGTTAATAAGTGTCAAAACTGTCTACGTAGATGTTTAACATTTTCGAACATACACATACATATATTACATTTATTTTTCATAATTTATGTAGAAGCAGACAATCTGTGCTGAGGTTTTTTATGTTCTTCTCGAAAGAAGATCTTATAATGAATTTCTTAACAGATACAATTAACATAATGATTATTATTAATAAAAAAACATAATGTAATATAAAGTAATGTATTTGTAATGTAACTAAATAAATGAACATATTGACTACAACTTTACATGGAATTTATACTGCGAACCGCTGAAGAAAGTGCTGCTTAGGATTATCCCCATCAAATTATATTGATATCAGCCAATGAGGCAAACATTTCCTTTTAGTGTTCCATTGTTCTTTGAAATTAAAACCCTTGAAAAAGATAGAAATAAAAACACCGTTTTTGATCCAGAGTTTACGGAAAGCTGTCTTCGCGTTCGCGGTTTGGAAGCTACTGCCTGTCGTGCCTTTAACTACCCGTTTTACATTTATATAATTCGTAGTCAGCTTTCCGTAATTTATTTGATTATACATAATGATATAATATATATGCTAACAATCATATCAATAAATGCTTTTGTATATAGTTTTTTACTTAAGTTTATTTATTCTATGTATATAAAGTATTTAATAGTAAGTATTTTAAACTATTAAAACATCTAATAAAATATAAAATATAAAATATATGAATGTGTGTGTGCGTCACCTGCAACCCTTCTTCAAGGTAAATATTTATGTAAACATAACGTTTGTTAATAAGCCTCGCAACTCACCACTGAAGTGTTCTTAGGGCTGCACTATCTCCTGGCGGAAGCGGGATAAAACATGTTGAGTGTGAAGGCTTGCTATTGATTTCCACAGGTTACTACTTTTAGGAACATATTTTTTTATTTTTTCAGCAAAGAGCAGACGTACGCATTGTGGAATAAATGGTAAAAAATGAGATAAATATCTCTTACCGTCACCAATCGTCTTAGGTTAACTTTTTTTAAAATGAAAAGCATAGCAAATGAATCGTCATCACCTGATAGGAGTCCATATGTGAAGATAGCTAGTTCAACATGTGACATACTGCTCTAACCACCTCTACCAAAGAGTGCCTTTTCACGCCTCGTTTAAAAGAACTCAAGTTTTATGAAGAATGGAATATGAGTGCCTATAAGAAAATCCACGCTTTAGCTGTGCGACAAAGAAAAGAGTCACGTAATGTCATTCGAACGACCTGTTCTGCCCACCACATCTGAGGGCATTAGAATACCCCGTCACGTAATCATTGCGACCAAATACGAGCGGGCTTTTAGATTCGCCAATAATAATTGGCCAGGTGAAATGAATGTTCTGACTAATTGAAAATATGAACTGTGTTGTGTATCATAACAGTCAGGAAAATTGAAACGAAATAAAAAAACTATGTTTCTTCCAACACGGAACAAGTTTATTTGGCTTATCAAGCTGTTTTATGGAGGTTACTTCCTCAACAGTTACCTTTACGTTGATAGTCCAATATTTCTAGCACGGAGCCTATTTTAGTGGTAAACAATTTATGATTATGACCAGTAGTTAGGGTTTCTGCGGATATGAAATATCATACTCAAAATTGTAATATCATATTCAAATTACTTCAGTGTTACATATTTCTATTCTTCAATTATTTAACAATATTTTAAATCATAGTTTTAAGACAAAAGAAAGTTTATGAGTGGAATTTCTCCCGACTACAAAGAAAATAATATACCTTATGCTTATCAAAAATTTGTTAAGAAAAACCAGACAGCAAGTTAAATAAGATATGCAACTGAATAAATTGCATTATAAAAGTTTATTAAGCATTAGAGTTGAGCACCTCTGCACTATTCAGGCACCATGTAAATATTTTATTCGTTAAAACCTCGTTGTCAAGTCGACGGACAGGTGTGCATTTTATAAACAGCTTGAAAGCAGATATACAGAGCACTATATGCTTTTAATATGTGTAGACTTACGTTTATTTTATGTTATATTATATATTATAGAGGAAACATACGGAAATAAATTTTCAATGAAAAAAAACCGTCAAGATACTGTCGCACACGAATGGAGAGTTTGTATTTTATTAAATTTATTGTTTAGACTCTATTTAGTACATATGACGATACGTACCGATGTATCAAATATTGCAATGTAAAACAAAAAATATATACGCATGTATGTAAAAATATATACTAATTTGTCGAAGTGGTGGTAGGGTTAAATAGGAATATACATACTAGTGTTAGTTTTAATTTTAAAATAATTTATTTAATACATCATTAAATTTTACATTAGGACAAATTGAAAATACCTGGATAATAACCACTTAAAGTCCGGTTAATAATCACTTCACATTAACTTTTAATTACATTTATTTATTTTTTCTCATACATTAACTAATATTTAAAACTTAGTAAATGAGTCTATTTAAATAAAGATATTTTGACTTTGACTTTGATTCTCTTGTATTTTTGGTGAAAATTATTATTTCGTTAATATTCGGATTCGATTTACAGTTTATTTATGAATTCAAAAATATATATTGAACTATGAACCTGAAGTATACCCTGAAGTTAGATACTTGATGAAAGTATTTTTGTAATGACATTAAGTAGGGTAAAGTAAAATCATTCGATAGTAAAGATATTTTAATTATTTATAGTAACAACGACGTAAAATTATCTACCAATAGTTTTGAGTTGACACCAAAAAATGACACCAAGTTAAAGTTGAGTTTTGAGATGAATAGTTTGGCAGCTTTGAAATAAAAACAAAACAAAAAGTGACTTCAAAACATTACTTTTTAGTGTAAAAAATATTTCAATGTAAGATGTAGTGTGTAATTTAAAATTATTTTTTGAATCGGAGATTCTCTTTCTATTGTTAATGTAAACAACTTAGCACCAACTGCCAAAAATAATTTTAAATTGGATAGCTTTATATATTTAATTATTTCTGTCTTTTAAGTGTATTGAAGTCGGTTTTTAGTTTTTTTGAAAACTTTTATTGTTGTTAAGTTTCTAAAGTCAATGGTGGATGGGTGACCGTTAGATTATCAAATTACCTGTCTGTTTGTGTTTGTTAAAAATACTCCAATAGCTTTAGAATGAGATACGTACCTATCAAATTTAAAGATTGCTCTTGATTCCCTGGGATCCTTTCATCAGACTCTGACTTGGTAGCAACGAAACTACCAAAGGAGTACCATCTATTGAGTACAAAAAAGAATTTTGCGAATGATTTACTATTGACAGAGAAATCGCGAAAATAAACATATACAGTCTAATTGAAAACCTCCTCTCTTAGAAGTCGGTTGAAAATAATAATATTTTGAAAATACCGCTCACAGTTATTCAGTATTATATCAATTTCCGGCGAATCAAGACTCTACC
Source organism: Acentria ephemerella (assembly GCA_943193645.1). Lineage (NCBI taxonomy): Eukaryota > Metazoa > Arthropoda > Insecta > Lepidoptera > Crambidae > Acentria > Acentria ephemerella. Next base: position 538,643 of record OW971881.1, read on the forward strand.
AAAGAGGTCCGACGTCGCAAGATCGAGTAACGGTTGTGAAAAATATTTGTGTATTTTTAATATAAATTCATAATTTTGTGTGAGTATATTTGGAACACAGTATCTTAATTATGCTTATTGTTTAAGGTAAGTTATTCTTGTGAGTTATAATAGAACTATTATTATTTGCTGCGTTTCATAAATAAAATTGTGAATTAGTAATCTCTTGAAGTAGACAAGTTTCATGGGAAAAAGCATAATTATAATAAAATACTCCGCACTTATTTCAAAGGACATTATTTTACATTGTAAGTATTAGTTTATAAATGGATTTTCCCAAAAATATACATTTCTCATTAAAGTCATCATAAGAAGCATATACGACAGTATATCTGCCAAAAACGCCTAACACGTCTGCGTAAGGTTGGCTAAGCTTGTTGATATACCGTCGATTGTACTTTTTTGAAGTCACTAATTTTCCTTTTGCAGTTCAGAGAATTTTTGCCAAGTTAATAAAGCCCAGTGAAAGCTACGATAAGTCAATACAATGACAAATTAGAGAGTAAAATTCTCGTCTATCGGGGAATTTACGGTAATGTCACAGATTCCTTTGTGCCCCATGTAATTGGTTCGTCCGTTAGGCTTGGAACAAAAGGACTTTTTATTTATTAGGGTTCTGTAAACGTCACAACTGCACCCCCGTGGGTGATTGTATAATGCGAGCTTTTACCAGCAGATTCAGTATCATATTTATCATCGGGTAATGTTCCGTCGAGTAGGTTAAAGTTGATATTACGACACAAAACATAGTGTAGTCAATTATTTCTATATTTTTGGTACTAATTTTTCAAATGGGCATTCAACTTACCTTCCTGAAGCAAATGAAAAATTAAAATTAATATATATTATAATTTAAAAAAAGATTAATGAAATAATGATTTTATTATATTTTATAAATGCTTGTGATTTTAATCATTTATTGATGTGTTTAATCAATAAATGATAAAAATCACAAGAATTTTTATTAAAAAATTCAAGGCTAATTATGTCAATAATTATGATATCTGAGTTTACACTAAATAATATATTGTACTAAAAAAATTTAATTTCAAATATTGTCAATAAGGTTCAATTTTGTATACCCCTGCTTAGTAAATCAAAACATGTAAGCTATTATATTCCTCATTCCAGTTTGTTGATAAAGTGTTATACGATATTTTTGTTGATTGGCAAAAAGATAATTAGTGTATAGTCTCCAGTTTCCACTCAACGGATCTCTGTCAGTATAATGATGTATATATATCACACATAGTACAATATTTATTGGTACCAACCCCAGTATTTTTGTACCGAAAACTGTCCAGAGTGACTTTATGACATTGACATGAGGGTTTAGGGTGAGATTTTACTGTAACAATAAATTAATCTCATTTATTTATTACGTTTGTATTGCAAGAGTCACAAGCAGAATTTAAATCCACAATTTTTTGTTGAAAGCTTCTAGGATAGATTTCTCGCTAAAACAAACTTTGGTCGGAGACAAATAGTAGGGGATATTTGTAATATATCATATCATATTTCTTCTTCATACGTGAATGTCATATTTTTGTTTTATTGAAATTTGTATTCATATCGAATCAAATATTATTCTTGAGTATTCTGAAATTCAGACCTTCTATTTACAGTAAAATGGATTGTTTCAAACCCGAAATTGACGGGTGGATACTCATTGATATTGACAAATATCCAAAACAATAGGTTATCTATGGCATAGCAAATCTAAAAAACGCAAATACAAATAGTTCATTCATATATGTATTAAAGTTTGGTTCAGACAAGTGGCCAATGTAGACATTGACATTTCTTGTATTTTGTTTTATATATGCATATTAAAGGGAAGGCAAGGGGAAAAAGCCCATACAGCTATGGCTTATAAAGTTATTTTTTCCTTTATTATATGGCTCCGGGATACCGGTGTTACGTATCCCTAAGCCTCATGGAGTTTTTGGTGACTAATGATAGGCGCCGCCATTTTGTCAATGAAAAGTCATCAATCTGACGCTGAGCTATGTATTCAATTTCTTTTTAAAAAATCCACATGATTATAATACCACATTTTAATAAAAAATTCACTACTTTATTTAAAACAGAATAAATAATACACACAATTAAAAAAAATAAAAAGCTCAGTAATTGACTCGATTCCGCCTGATTATAAGCAGTAGGAGTAGTGCATATGCTAAGATAACTAGTGCAGCATGAGATTTACTACCCAACCCACCTCCAACTGATTGGCACAAAAGCTTTTCATGCCTATTTTGAAGAAGCCCATGTTGTCAAAGAATTTTACGCAGTGATTGTGCGACTAAGAATCGAGTCATGAAATTTGTTTTTTTATCTAAAACGTTAACTTGAAATATGAATTGACGGATTTGTGGTATTGCATAAGCAGACTTTTTACCGAAGACCATTAGGTGGACTGTGTATTTATTTATTTAACATGCTCTAATATAAAATAAAGTATCTCATTGCACGGGCACCAAAAATTTTAATTCTTTTCTTCAATTATTTGTTTATAGAAAGAACCAATTCCATTAAGTGCGATCATGCATTTTATTCGCACGGCTAATCGGTATGACAATACGATTGGACTGCTAAAGCCCTGATTCGTTTTTTATCAATTAAAAATCTACATTTTATTTTAAAATGGGCTTTTGCGAAAAATTTAAAATTATATCAATATCACAGACAAATAACTGTTAGCTTTCATATTTGTTTGGTAGAAAAAGAAATTATAGATTACTGAAGTTATTCAAAGGATAATATGTTGAAATAGTGTGTTTAAACATCTTCTTCGGTTGTATTCGACGAGTGCAGCGTTAAGCGCAACGCCTTTTTCTCGTTTTGTTGTATCGTATAACGAAATCCAATTATTAATTATTACTATGAAATCAGTCCAAAATATGTCCACTTATGCTCGTTTCATTTTCTATATTATTAATTCATGAGGATGTCCTATATATTGAAATGTTGCCGCCAAATTTTCAAATTGCGTATATTGCTCTGTAAATATACCAAACATATCACGTTGAATGTGAAAAAGACCGTATCAAATCAAGAGTTGACACTAAATCCACGTAATTGCGGGACTTACATACTTAACCTATTTTTATTTCAACATATTTCCCAGAGACATTTTCCTACGAATGATATGAAACGCAACGACCGAGGAGATTTTAATGAAACTGGATAGAAAATGTAGGGACAGGCTGAGATTGGTTCTCGATCAAGCGTGGAGCGCAATTTGTCGTAGAAAGTCAACGTGTTTAGCTTAAAGCAATATATTATTTTGTCAACGTATACATCAGGTGCCTATATCGTTGAGATGACCGCGAACATCTTTTGAAGAATACAATGGATCTCTGCAAAGCTCCCACAAAACTGAGACAAAAAATTTACTAAAGCATATTGGTTAGTAGTTTTGATCTTATAATTGACCTGGTGTAATGCTCCGCAGAACCCGGGTTACCCCCGTGAAGGGCAATGGAGTTACCGGGGAGTTTTAGTGGGTATTCTCAGTGCCGCTCTATTGAGGTAGTGAGTGAGCCCCACACACGCCTGTTGCTTAGCCAGTGGCGGGTAGGTCCGTAAATGGATTCCTCCTCGTAAAAAAAAAGTATTGATCTTATAAACAGCGTTTCAACTAAAACTGATCTCGAAAAAAACTCAGTTCGAAAATTACAACCCCGCCAAATCATCATCAGCCTAAATAAGTCCCACTAATGGGTATAGGCCTAACACATGAGACGAACACATTTGGAGTTCACCCTTAACACCACTATGCTGGTGAAATGCAGCTTGGTAGGTGAAAGCGATTGCCGTAACTACGGGGACCATCATCTTCGCGAGCATTCCTTGCGATAGCTAATTTTGATTGAACCATCCAGGGACCAATTTTGGCGAAAGTTGCTTAGTCTTCGTAATCCAGACCAGAGCGCTCAAACCACTGTCCCACCGAGCTACTACGCAGTCTATGATTATTCTATATATTATTGTTACAGAAAAATCTAGCAAACTTATCTGATGTTAAGTGCATTGGCTACCTTTTTATACATTGGCTACCTTTAAATACATTGGCTACCTTCAAATACATTGGTTACCCTTAAATACATTGGCTACCTATTTCTTCAACTACATCAAAGTAAAATTCTTTATTGCCTTTTGGCAATGCATATATACCTATCCATATATATGCATGTATACCTTACTCAGACTTCCAATTTTTAATAATTTGTAGTTTTCTGAATTGTTAATGTGAAAAATATTTTCAAATCCTTTTTATGTAGCGTTATGTTCGGGGCCATCTTCTATGCTTCCATATTCTATATATGTTTTAGTGTTCCGTACCTAAAGGAAAAACTCCTTACAAGATCAATTTGTTGTCCTTCGAACCGTAAGTCAAGACCCTTTACCTCGAGAACGCATAGAGGTATCGACTTGAAATTAAAACAATATATTTAGGTCTACCGTTCCCTAAAATTATGAAAAAAAGATACAGCAGTTTATTTCGTAAACGTAAAGTAAGACACACTTAAGGAAAGCAAAATTTATAAGGTTTGTTCCGTTGACAGACGACGAATTAGATTTGGTGACGGTATTGCTAATTCCTTCTAATATTACAAGTTCAGTAAAGAATCTGTTATCTATACATCTATATGACCTTGAACTATGATATATATACATACATGGGTGAATCCAGCTCGCACTTGTCTAGTTTTATTATTATTTATACAAAGTTGATCAATACAATAAAAAGTTCTGAATGGCTTAGAATCTATAAAAACTTAACCTTTAACTTTCCTTTATGAAATTTGGTGTGATATTTTAAAATATTCTGCGGTATAAGACTTACCATCTGAAGATATATCCAGTGACTGCCGTAGATTGATTTTCAATCAAGCTCGACATCACAAATTGCGAGGGAAAATCCGATTCGACGCTTTGGTAAAAATTTCAATAACATTGTTGGAGATAGCGGAATTTTTCCATCGACATTGTCATGATAAAATACACGTAAACATTTGACTCTGAAAATATTTACCTCACTTAATAATGAATATAAAGAGAATGAAGGTTATTAATCAGTCAAGTAATAAGTTATTTGCTTATTTAAAAATATAATTTACACAAATCTTTCTAGGTAAGAAACAAAAAATATATTGGATCGAAAAGGCTGTTCGCGAGAACCCCTTCGATAGTTCATGTGCTGATAATTCTAGGTCACTGATTTTATTCTTTCTATTGGTATATTACAGGCATTGGTTTCCCCAGTATGAAGCAAACCACTTACCTTGACACCGTCAGGTCGAGCCGATGCAGGAACCACGTGTTATCGCGTGTCTTGTCTGCTAAAGTCCACCAATCTTGGAATACACTGACACTAACGTATCACGTTTAGTTTATTATGTCTCATATCAATATTATAATGAGTGTTTCATGAGAAAAAAGGTTTTAAATATATAATTAAAGTTTATCTACACCGAAATGCCGCCGTCCGAACACTTCACACACTGGCTCATCCCGAGATACTGCTCGGGGCAGCGGTCCAATACCATTGGGTCGCGGAATCGTAGTTTACCCACATAATAAAGAAAACAATGCCTGAACAAAGGCTATCAAAATATTATTGAGGGTAGCAAAATTTTCTCAAAGAATATTTTTTGTAAAACTTTACACATATAATTGTAAATGATAGATTATACATAAAATATTTATTTATTACCAAAATTACTTCAAGGTATATACAAACTGAGAAATAAATGTAAAATTTAAAACGTTTTATAAAATGAAAAACCAATAAAATGAAAAAAAAAAGAAATAAATGTAAAATTTAAAACGTTTTATAAAATGAAAAACCTGCGAGCCATAACTGAACTATTTTTTGTGAAGCTCTTATAGTTTCGTATCAATATCGTATCAACATAGAAAAGTGTTTCTAGTCTTTTCTAATAAAAGAAAATTTTCAGAACATTTATCAAAACAAATTTTCAGTCTCTGCCTGAACTTCAAGATTGAAGGGTGTTGCTTAATAGGATAGAGGACTCGAAGAATTACGAGGTTCTTCAAATATGAGTGCAATGTTTCCAGATTAGATTCTGTACGTGCATTGTATCACGGTATGAGATTTGAATTTGACGAAGAAGAAAAGTTCATCGTAACTTCTTTGTTCATGGATCATGGTAAGCCTTTTTTGTTACGATTTGTAGAGAGATATTATAAAATATACCGGAACTCAGTTTGTGAAAAATTATTTAAATTTGGAACTCCGCTAAAATTATAAAAAATACGGCTCACTAGAATCAGATACGTTACAAGATCATGCCTACCAAATTTTAACATGTTAAACTAAAGTCACTTTTAGGAGAAAACCACTTAGTAAATTATTAAAATGGAGTCTAAAGTTTAATACTATAGTTTATGGAAAATTATTAGAAAATCAAAAATAAATGAAAAAAGCTACACCTTGTAGATTCAAAGCGCAAAACATATTTTAATGCTTTACAATTGAAACACAAATGTTAAAATTACGAGGCACTTCGCGCCATCGTAAACAGTTGCTATTGAATTCTGGCACCATACCATTCATAGTACGCCGTCTCTTTCTATTGCTTGTTCAAAGACGGAGACGGCCAGTATTTTCAATAGGAACAGAAGTTAGATATGTAAAGCTGTTTTTATTTACTTCGTCTGCAGAAAATTTCTTTTTCTTACACTGAATCCTCTGTATTTTGAACTATATTTGGTTAAAATTCGAGTGGTTTTTGAATGAATAGGTTACAGTTGACATTTTGTAGATTATACGTGCACCGTCTGGCTGTTTTAAGTTTTATTTATGTATACAAAGGAGGTTGTAAGTAAAATTGTAATGAGGTTGTAAGTAAATAGAGAGATATTTAATAAAGAACTTTATCTAGTGTACTAAGAAGGCTGTTAATTAAGCTATCCCAAAAATCTATATCTGGACTTGAATTTCATACTTTATCATCATCAATAGCCTATTTACGTTTTACTACTGGGCACAGGCCTTCCTACATGGTAGCTTGTGAGGAGTTTTGCCCATTGGCATTTGACTATTTAACTATTTGAATTTAAAATTCTGAATAGCACACACCGCGCTTATTACATATACTGTAAAATTTATCTCAAAAAATATCTTCATCATCACTTACATCAAACTGTGTCTAAACACCATTCCCGCTCCATATCTCGCTGAATAATCTTAATAGAGAATTTGTTGTAGCGTACGCAAACTCATTCGTGAAAGCTGACCTCTTTTCTCCTAAATAGACAAACGAAATTAGCCCCAGTTTCATTTTATTTTCAATGTTTACAAAAACGAAACGTGCATTTAAGGAAACTTCACGAAATTACGGGACATAGTGACGGGCGTCGGCGTCACGACCGAAATTCAATTTAGGCTCGCTTAGCTATTGCAAAATTAAATGTTAGTGCCCGAGATATAACTATAATAAAGTTGTCTGCGTTGAATTTTAAACTTGGTCTCTGTAATTTGGTAATCTTCTGATCACTTAAGTCAATTTCGACAAAACGGCGTTTCGTAAGATATTCGCCAATTATTTGTTATTTCATATTACTCGATGAGTTGTGTCAAAGCAAAATATAGCATATTACCAGGTTATAAGTGACGGTATCGTACGAAGCTTATTCCCAGCACTAGTCAACTTGATTTCACAATACCCACAGAGATAAAAAGTTCTTGGGTACGGGGCCGAGAGAAAGAATAATCTTCAAAACGGGACACGGCCTTAGTGAAAATACAGTTAGCAAGTTTTAAAGTTCTTGGGTACAATTATTATTGGCTAGTTTTGTATGCAGTGGCCCAGCATAGTAGAAGCCAGGCTTTACTGAACTCACCATGATTACTATACATTTTATTAGGATTTTGAAAGATATTCTATTATACAGATTACTACTATTCTACTATACTATAGATATTCTTCTATGTTCGTATTGCATATTGTGAATCCTATTACAATTACGTATATTGTTATAACAATAAGCATTTTTTTTGTCGCTTACAATAATAGAGAGAAACACTACAAGAAGTATTACTTTATAGCCAATCTTACGGTTTACTCGCTTACTCGCTACCTGTGTGGTTTAGTGTCTGAGACCACCTACTTCAGATCTGGAGGTCCGGACTTCAATTTTAGTGGGGACATACATTCTCTCTGTATGGTTTGTGATACAGAGAAAAATGTTAACAGCATTGTTGTATTCCAGCAAAAATCCTGTTGCAGTTCGCTTCCATATTCGGCTTTATCTTCATATAGCATTAGGTGAGATGAGAAGAGCTACCCGATTAAGAATTAAAAAAAAATATTCTTGTGTTGTGAACAAATCCAGAATTGGTCTTTAAAAATGAACTTTAGGGTTTAACTTATTCTGATTAAAACCTTTTGAAGACTGATTGCTTATGAGATGAGGGATTGATGACTGATTATGTTAACAGCATCTGCAGGCTGCTGTAATGCATCGTTACCAATAGGATTATTATTATTGCTTGCTACTTTCATTATATCACAAACTAAAAATCATGAACTAAAGAAAACCAGAACAACAACAAAATTAAATTCCTCAAGAAATATATCGGGTGCACCTAGCCATGCTCTATAAAAAGCTTTACTTACTCAGAGAAGTTTGAAATTGCAATAAGTGTCAGTTTTGTCTCCCGACGTCTTCGGAGTGTGTCGCCCCAACTGGGACGAGGAAGTTCAAACAAGTTTCTCAATTTTATTAACGATCGCACTAATAATAAAGAACGAACTCGCATTAGGGTGTTTAGTGAGATAAAAAGAAGTCAAGATTTAGTAGTTCAATTAAAGTTTAAAGAGGATTTTATTTGGCGTGAACTTTGAATATTTTAAGTTGATAGATTAAAGTTCCCAGACGATGTAGAGGAATAAATTGGGAAAAATAAAGCTTTTCTAGGAGCAGATGAATTAGTAATTAAAACTTTATTTATTAGCTTTATAAATAATGGCTATAACTATTTCGAGAAGAACAATGAAAAAGGTTGCAAACAAGGATGCATCTGTTTCTTGAAAAAAATATAAAACTCATAACGATTTGTACCATGTAGGAAGGCCGCGTATATGCCGAGCAGAAGCAGTAGATAGTGATGATAAAAGTCTGATTCTAGGGTCAGTTATTAAAGAACAAAATTTTTATACTTTTCCTCTTTAGAAAGCTGATTGATATTTTTGTTCCAATCTTGTTCTTACACTACATTTATTAACTACAATAACGTACAAGTTATTAACCATAGATACTTATAGCATTCAGTACAATCGGAACGTCTGCTTAACAACTGTATTCAGCATATTCTATCTTTATCTAAATATGATCATATATCATCGTACCGCAAACAACTCAACTGGCGTTCTCTTCGAACCAAACACGCCCAAGTACTCACGAATTTCGGAAGATTACCTGCTTCTGTACTCGAGAACTTCAAAGCAGTTAATAAACTCTAATTAAAGGAATGATTCATAATCATTATTTAAAGTCTGACAATGTTACATTTATTATAATATATTATATATTTCAGATTATTTATGATATTTATTAGTTTAAATCTAAATCGCAATATATGCCTTTGTCTACTGTGTCTACTGGTTAACTGGTAGATAATGCCTTAGGCATTACGTCAACTAATAGTGCTTTCGTGCAATTAATATTAAATCACAATCTAAAAATAAAGTAAATAATATTTGCAATTAACAAAGCAGATTCCTATTTCATTCCAATTTTGTACGCAGCAAGAACAGCGTCTGATATAATTTATCAGTCCAACGCACCCGCGGGATGTTTTCAAAACTTTGGTCCGGGAGATTATGGACAAAGAGGGGTCTTAGCAGAGATAATAATTACCATTCTTCCTTATAGCTTTGGAATGGGGTGAATTGTAAAAAATTATACTTAATTTGATTTATACATTTCCATTTTGATAATCAGGCATATTTCGATAAATGTTTCAATTGTTTGCTCGATTTTTGTTTTATTATATTGTATTCAGACTTCTGTGCTTAAATTATTTTCAGCAAGATCGGTGTATAAGGTACTTAATCTTTTGGCCCGTTGCTTACTACTTTTCTGGACACATTTTGACGTCACACATATACTTACAACTTTGTTACATTTTCTTCTGTCTGTCACTGTCTGTCACTCTTTCTCTCTCTCTCTGTCCAATGTTAATATGTAACATTTTTATGTCAATCAAGATGGTTTTAATATTGTTTTAGCTCTTATAGGCTGGTAAGGAGACATTACTCTAATGGACGAATTTAAAGTTGGATTTGAAGTTGTATTTACCTCGAAAGTTTAATAATGACCTAAATAAGCTGAAATATAAAAATCTATATTGACTTTGACTTTTAAAATGACTTTGACTTTTACAGCGATAAATGGTTAACACACGTGGATCTTAAATTATATCAACTTGTGTAATATTTTTTGATTCACACGCTCACAAGCAGCCCCCGGGTAGAGGTGCACTGTAAATATAACTTATGACTTCAAAGTGAGAAAACTTAATTAGCTCCAACTTTCTCTATAAAGCATTATGAAGTAATAATTTTATCCGTCTTTATAATGTTAACCTCCGATATCATATCCGATTACTTTTACAAGAGCCTCTTAATACCCCTAATTCATGCCACTTACTAACGTCACTTAATATACAATGCTTACTAAGCTATAAGCAATTTTTTGGTAGATTTATATTTGTTAAATTAGTTAATAATATGATATAAATAGTCGGTGCAAATTTAAAATGAAATAAGTTCAACGAGGACAATGACTGTACTGCAGGGGTTAAAAATAAATAGATATAATTGAAAATTACAAAATCCGTTATAAGCGTTGTTCTTATTAAGTAATTAAGGGGTTAATTAAGTTTTTGCAATTCTTAAATATTACTCGTTTCTTCCACTGATATTATGGACTGATGATGAAATAAAATGATGCCTAAGTTAGACCTCTGCGCCTATAGGATTTCATCCAACGCCTACTACAATTGACGCAGAACTGTGAAAATTAATTAGAATAAGTCGTAAATAATATGAACCATATGGGTCTGACAGAGTACATAAGATAAAGGGGTAGTACACCCCTAAGGGGTAATATACCCCTATACATAAGTATTGGGGTTTTTCGCTCCATAGTTTTAGGGCTCTCTTACTTAAGTAAGAAAAGTTTGACATAACTTTCGGCTTAATTTGCTCACACACTTTTGTGTACAGTCAGTTTATAAATTGAGGCGTTCTCTTAGAGCTGACTAAAACTAGCAACAAATAAGCAATTTTTTTAGGATTGTCGAGTGGTTAGTACCTCTGTCCATTAGTCAGAGGTTCGCGTCTCGGTAGAGTCAGATATTTGTATGATGTGCATGCATATTTGTTCACGAGTCATGGATATATTTTTGTGTACATCTGATATTTATATACATTAAATTATTAATAGTTCTCCGTTATTACGTATCCTTGTTAGATTTTTCTGTAACCCATGCTAGGACTTTTTTATCCCAACGAACATCAGAGAAATATGTTATGTTAAGGTAGTTGGGATCCTTATAATAATCATCAACAATGCAATTAATCTGTTATGAAATTAGAATCACCTCTCTTTGTCTACTGTAATAACATTATTTCTTCACAAAGCAACGACAGTAAGATATCTCATCTCAGAAAAAGAGCACAGAGAAAATCTGACACGTCCCTGGAGAGAGTATATTGATTTTGGCGTTCTAATTACCGAGCCGCGTTTTTGCTACATAAAATTCAGCTTAAAGCTTCAGATGATAAGAGTTATATATATAAGAAACGTGAATTGAGTTGTAAACACACGGAAAGTAATCACAACCAGACACGCCGGTATACCAAATATAGAAAAGTAATTCTAAGTAATTCATAAGCTTTATGAGTTGTGAAAACCTCGACCTTTGCAGAAGGCTGACCGATCTGATATACTGGCGTACTGAAATACAGGCAAAATACTTGCCTAGTTCAGCCTCCAGTCTCCGACTATCTTATGCACCTGTGTCACATGCATATGATGTCAATGTAATTATTAAGCTTAAGATGATGAGAGAATAAATAAATGTTATTATTATTATTATCTATCTCAAATACAAATTCTTGCCTTTAGTAGGATCAATGATTTGTAAAAAATGGTGGTGGTTTCTGGCTCATATACAGGATGCTGGTCCACAGTACGTTCAACTTATATTAGTCCCTAAAATTCTCTGTGCTACCAATATGCATATTTACTCGTACACAATAAGTAAAATACATACAGAACGGCTTGAGTTATTACTTTAATAAGAACAGGCTCTCCATTTCAAGCGCAACGGGCACGAGTGCAATTTATAACATTTGTAAGTTGTTTACTTAAGAGAGTAGAGTGTACCAGCCCGAGAACGGTACCAGTGGGCCTGTCGTTTAGTTCGATCAAACAAGTTACCAATGCACGTCAGCATGACTGAGTTTTAGGTGGGGTCGGTTGGTAGCTTGACTCACGAGGACTCAATGTATCTAATGAGCGAATGCACATCGCACGAAATTATTTAGTTAGGAAGTTAGGTTGAGTGAATATTACTAATGAAATTCCTCTTTGTCTCCTCATATAATTCTTTTGTTAACACCAGTTTTTGTTCCACTGGAATATTTGAAATGTATATCAACATTTTATACCTGTGATACTAGATACTAGATTTTTTCTCATTCTTGACTTATTAGGTACTACAAAAATGTTTTAATCATAAAAAGCTTCGAGATTAATATTTCTTTTAAGGAAAATATAAAATGAAATAACGATAATGATTAAATAAAGACTACTCTAATGAATGTCTTGATAAGTGGAGAAATTCTTGGAGTCAAACGTTTAAAGAATTTTTATCTCATTATCTGTTTTTACTTTGGTAGCCACATTTGACAATATTTCGATGAGAATCAGTTTATTCATAATGTTTTTTATCCTCAATATCAATCTTTAGCGATTTTTAAAATTTTTAACATAGTCTTTCTTTAATTTGTCATGTTTTATTAAAAATTAACTTAGTATAAGTACATTTTGTTAGTTTGTGCTAAAATGTTCTGGTGGCCTAACTTCATACGCCCCAGCCCCCTCATAAATAATAGCACGGGCTTCATCTGTTCATTTTCCTCTCCGTTCTTTATTATGCTTAATTTTTCACTTATCTTCAAAGTGGTTTCTTGTTCATCGCAGTGCAGTAATGCAAGATGAAATAAAACCAAAAGTAGACTTTAATAAACTTCCAATGAAGCTTATTTCTATTGTCATTAAAGACAAAATATTAGGTGGTTAGTGGTTTATGGTTTATATATATATATATATATATATATATATATATATATATAGGATAGATAAGATTGCATTTTTATATGCCCCACGAATTCTAAAGTAAAAATAAAGCTCTCGTTATATATATCTCGTTAAAAATTCCAAGCATTTTCTATTGGCAGTATGTCGCAAGCTTCACTAGCTATCTTCTACTGCTTATCATCAGGCAGTGTCGAGTCATTTGCTGAGCTTAATATAAAAAAATATTGCAGAAAATGTTTTCATAAAATATATCACAACCAAATATATGTACAGCTTCCAATGCGTGTTTCCCATGTAAGAAGTCATGTGCCTAGTTAATATAGGCTGCTAGTGACGCTGATGGCAGAGTAAAAGTCTGTTCATTATGTTCTTATGTAACCTAATGAGATGGCCTCTAATAAATCAGTTGTTGCTGTCCAAATAAAATTGTGACGATAAATAAAGACTAAAGTATCCTTTGTATTCAAATTCATTGTGTCATCATTATAAATAATTTGCTTAATTTTCTCAAGTGACATATCAGCGGTCCCCACTCATTAATTATAATGACTTATGGGAAGGCCGCGTCTCAAAAATTTATCGTGAAATTAGAAAACTTGGCCATTATTAATTTAGGCGAGTGTTTGTTGTAATAATGACGGTTGGAAATAATTAGAATCAGTTAGGCTTGGGAATAACTCACACTGCTCAGATTTTAATTATTGCTCAAATGTTAATGTCATTTTGATGTGTGCTCATGTAATTTTTTGACTTTGACAATAATTAAAATATTTCAGATATTCAATATTTATAGATCAGTTTTAAATGTCAATCTTTTGAGTATATGAGAGTTACAGACACACGAAACAATAAAAGCCAATAATAAGTTTTCCACCCAAGTGAATGTGTGTGTGAATGTGTGTGTGTGTGTGTGTGTGTGTGTGTGTGTGTGTGTGTGTGTGTGTGTGTGCGCGTGTGTGTGCGCTCGCGTGGATGCGCGGACACCCTCCAGTAGATCACTAATTTGAACTGTAAACTGGAGCCTGGTTTGTTTGTGTTCAGGTCAGGAGTTAAAGCCGATGGAAGTCTGATTAGTGATAATAGTTAGTAGCGTTTCTATTTTAAGACCTTATGTTAAAATATGGATTGGAATATTTGAGTTTGAGTCTGAAGGAACCTATTTCATCATACGGTGGCTGTTAGAGTATTCTCCTTAGCACTTTGCATTATAAGGTGAAGGATTGGAGTTGAAAGCTCAACCTTTTTAAATTCCTGAAAGATCAATTCTCATACGAAGATGGTCGAGATGCCGAAAGTGTGACGTCAGGGGGCGTTTGTTAATGAAACACCAATTCATCAACCATTAATTAATTTAATAATAATTATATTTAAGAAAATATATAGGGTGTGGAAATATAAGCCCACTTACGCTTACTTCTTCCAGCCAATGTCTGGAATTGGAGATGCCGCTAGAAATGATCCTAAAATACAGCCAATGACCGGAAAACAGGTAATTAATTTCTTTTTTCATGTTACTATTATATATTGCAAAAAGGGTTCCCAGCTATCATACAGGACAATCCTTCTGTTAACTCTTTCAAAATCTATTTAAAAAATATTTTTATCCATTTGATCTTACTACAAGTAAAAGAAAACACACGATAAATCTGCAAGCATGAATCAAACACGTTCTACCAACACTAAAGCCAAAGCAACCTTCTTATCCCGAAGCCTGCAAAACTTCGGTGCTTCGAATTGAAATACGTATTAGATACTTACGATTGGTGAGAATTGCACGTGGCTTGCAGCGTCTTGACTTAGGAGTGCGGAGCAAATTGCTACTCGGACTTTTATTTGCCTGTTCAGATCGTTCCTTTTACACCTGGAACGTGCGATGGCTAATATCGAAGCGCTGTAGTGTTGATTCACTGCAACACTATGAGAATTGAATAATAAACAATGAATTAAACCAGGAATTTTATTTTTATGAAGTAGTAATGTTGTTTAGAAAATTCGTTGTTAACATTCACCCACCAACTACCACTGGAACATGATGGTGTTATAATCTACTATTACGATCTATGGTATACTTAAATAGAAACGAGACATTTATTTTCAATGCACTAGCAAGTCATAAATAATTTCTTATTAATGCCAAAGATAATCTCAATATTTTTTCTACGAAAACTAGATGAAAATGAAACATGCTCGTAATAGAAATATTGATATTGACAATATGTTTACACAGTTATTTATATACGTACACGTTATGAAACTGACATAAAACAATTCAGTGCAATGGTACTGCTTATTTCAATAGAAATTTCGAGAGACCTGCGTCAGGACCGCTGACAGAATAATGAAAATTTTTAACGCCTTCTTCTGAAATAGGTTTTGTGACTCTAAATAAAGCGACGTTGCCTTGTAGGAGTCAAGTACTATCTGGTTGTTATATCTATATCTTCGTATGAAGCAACGAAATATATATATATTATGTGTGAAGAAAAAATATATGTTCAAAAGCTTAATTATATTAGAAAATAATATTTAGTTTTACATTGAGATATCAACGCTAGGCGTTAAAACTTTTAAAACATAATCACAGCGTACAACTCGCTATCTTGTTAATCGAAAATTTCGTATAAAGTGTTGTAGGTACATACAAAATGTCACGCAAGGGAAGTGCCAAGTTTAGTGTCGATTATATCAGAACTTTGGAGAACACGGCGCATCACTAAGCAAAGCAAAATTTAAATGAGCAAAAGTTTTGTTGGAGTTCTACAGGCTGTACGGAGCTGGATGAAGATATGTATAGACTGGAGAAAGCAATGAGGTTCTCATTTAAACCCACTTTTAAAACAGGAATGGGGGTTTTTAAGTCTTATAGCTTGTACTAAGCAATATAATCGAAACCAAATAATCGCTTATAAAGACATACGCTATCAATTTAATGAAACATTCACAACTAAAAGGAAAATATCTAATACTTAATAACAAGTCTTTAACAATAAGCATAGTTCTAGGCAAAAGTAGAATAAATAGTATATTTATTATTAGTTATTTCAAAGAATGACTACTTGATGGTAAGTAGGAATCATCGCCTAAAGACCCAAGTGCTTTATACTTTATTTTTAACAATATAATATGTACACACAACGACATAAAATACAACTTATCTAGAATATGATTATTGCTTATGAAATTTCAGCTAGCAGACCTTCAAAAAGGATATATTAATAATATATAAATTTTAGCCAACATATTGTGTGAACAAACAAAAAAAAACTTTATATACTACAAATTACTAACTAACTAATATTGTAAATATTGCAAATTTAATTACTCCTAGTCAGTAAAATCTTTATGCACATATTTATACACGCAAAACATGGCAGCTCCTTGAGTTACCCCGAGTTTATAATGATTATTTTCATAACAAATAGGAATCATCATTAACAACTTAAGACTTCTCACTACTGAGCACAGGTTTCCTACATGGAGAAACACATAAGGAGTTTGGACTATAACTTGTGCATTGTTAGGTGAATGCGGTGCCGTAGCAATAGAGACCAAATTCATAACAAATAGAAATCATCATTAACAACTTAAGACTTCTCACTACTGGGCACAGGTTTCCTACATGGAGAAACACATAAGGAGTTTGGACTATAACTTGTGCATTGTTAGGTGAATGCGGTGCCGTAGCAATAGAGACCAAATTCATAACAAATAGAAATCATCATTAACAACTTAAGACTTCTCACTACTGGGCACAGGTTTCCTACATGGAGAAACACATAAGGAGTTTGGACTATAACTTGTGCATTGTTAGGTGAATGCGGTGCCGTAGCAATAGAGACCAAATTCATAACAAATAGAAATCATCATTAACAACTTAAGACTTCTCACTACTGGGCACAGGTTTCCTACATGGAGAAACACATAAGGAGTTTGGACTATAACTTGTGCATTGTTAGGTGAATGCGGTGCCGTAGCAATAGAGACCAAATTCATAACAAATAGAAATCATCATTAACAACTTAAGACTTCTCACTACTGGGCACAGGTTTCCTACATGGAGAAACACATAAGGAGTTTGGACTATAACTTGTGCATTGTTAGGTGAATGCGGTGCCGTAGCAATAGAGACCAAATCGCCATCTAAATCAAGGAGGAATTCAAGGTTAAAAAAATTTAATATCCCGTTCAGGGACCGATAAACGCGAAAGTTGCTTTGTTTTCGTTATCAAAACTAAAGCGCTAGAAGCGACGAGCCGAGAAATCTGGTTTATGTATCAGAATAAGTAAATGAATATAAAAAAACTGTCATCATCATCATCAGCCTATACGTTCTACTGCTGGGCAAAGTCCTTCTTACAGGAGAAATACATGAGAAGCTTAGATGACTTGTGGATTGGTGGGTGAAGGAGGTGAAGAAGGTGCTGTAACAATCGGAACCAACTTGTTAGTTAAGCAAACAGGAACAGCACCACATTGCCCCACCGTGGGTTGGTTCTGGTTACCTACATATTAATCTCGGATTAATAAGTTTTACCAGTCTACCAATTCCCATGGGATACAAACTCTCAAAAGTAGCATAAACAGACCGAATTAGAAAATTAATTTATCGGTATTCAATGCAAACGATCTCATTGGTCATTCAGTTACGAATTCACGTCTCTTGTCATTGTATTAACTGCAAATTTAGTTGGAATACATTTGGATGGTCCTGCCAGCCGGCATTCCCACGTGGAGGAATGTCAGCATTACTCTGCGAAGATAGATTGGAATCCTTTAAAGGGTACCTCATTTTCTTTGATATTTGAATTTCGAATTTAATGCAGTGTAGATTTTTTAAACTTATTTTGTGTAACTGCCATTTAATATAAAGTAATCGTCTCTTTGTGCTACTATATAATGATCTATCATGATTTTGTATGTATATGTCTTATATAAATATAAGTTAACTCTATTTTTTTATGTTAAGCTCAGCAAATGACCCGACACCACCGGATGATAAGCAGTAGAGGAGTCTATATGTGAGAGTTGGCAACAGAAGGGACGGATAAAGATAAGCACAGATCAGTGCCGAAGGGGAAAGAGCCCTATGCAAGTATCCTCGCGCTCTCCCGTGATTCGGTCCGTATGCCGCAAGGTATGCAGGACCATGGGTTGGTGGAGGGTTATCCATACCAGCAAAGCTTTTGAAGGATCTTCGCGGTTACATCTGGCTAGATAATACGTGTTTTAACAATGGTTCAACTAATGCATCGCAAACGATTAAAATTTTATAGATATTAGATATGAGTGTATAAATAATAGAGTTATTATGATAGCATTTTCACTTTGACAACCAGTAAACTAAACTCTTCAGAGTTGAACGTCGTTATACGAAAAAAGCAGCTTACTTTTATACTTCAGAAAAGAAAGTAAAATTTTTTTTCTTCACAGGTTTCGCAGGAAACTGCTAACTTGATAAATTCCAAGAAATAACAAATTGTTGTTTAATTGGATGTTGAATAATGCAAAACCTTCAACGTTTTCTCATGTTTATTTTCCAGGATTAAGGAGGGGTATTATCCACTCTATATGAATTTTCGATTAAAATCAGCTTATTCGGATCCTTGATTATAATGTTATGAAATTTTACCCAACTCCTATTTATTGTAATGCATTAACTTGATCACTCGAACTTGAGTGTATTTTCCATCTACTTCGAAAACGGAGTAAGTCTTAATTCGACTACACTTTGTTTGTGTAGGTACTTGACGAAATTCCCTGGCAAATCTAAACTTATTTATTTGGGAAATTTTGTTTGGAACGGTATACTTCCGAATTGGTTCTAGTAGATCAATCTATGAAGTGATGAGGGTGATTTAAAAAAAAACTATTTGACAATCAATAACCAAACGATAATATAAATGATAATAATATATGTAAGCTTGCAAACAGCATGGTTACCAAGGCTGTGCCGCTTAGCACTATTGGATATGGTTTCCATTCACGTACGCAATTTACATCAAACAGTTTTTGATTTGGTTATTGGGTTTAAATTAAGACTAGTCTTTAGTACTAATCTAAATGCTCGTAATATTTTTTATACCTTTTTTTTTCACTTTTCCCATATATGGAGCTGCTGGAAGAGATTTCATATAGAAATAAGTACAAAGGTACTGCCTTTGTACAATTCTCTGATATTCTGTTGTGTCCTTTTAATTATCTTTGTGTGTACATAAATTGTTAAATAAATACCTCAGTCAACTACAGCCAAGTGAAAATCCAAGCGATTCCGAGAACTTTGGTTCTTTTAATCTGACAGGTTTATATCGATTTTATCATTTTCTTGAATAACTCCATGTGTGGAATATGGATGTCGCTCCATCTACGTCTGGAATAATCTAGATATTAAGAGTTAGTTACATTAGATCTTACAGTGGTAGTAAAATTTTGATTTCTTTTATCATGTCTATTTTGTCGCCAGCCGCAGACAGACATTTCAGTACTAAAGAAGCCAAATTAATGTAGAGACTCGTTCAAATTTCTTCTCAGGTCAAGGCCTCTGGTAGATTCATTAACAATGGCTGAGATTGACGTTATTATCAAATGTTTAGTACAGTTAAATTAAATATTTTGGACATGACTAAAATTAGATGATTTTTAAAATGATGGCGATTCTACTGGCATTCATTTAAACTAAAATTAAGTTATTTGCTTCTCTTCCATTTCAATACGATATGAAAGGGTAGAAAACTTTTTAGTACGTCAAGTAAGTTGTTACTTAGACTTTGATTTATTTTAATGGGCATATTATATGATGTTATTTAAGGTAAATATGCGTAAAAGTCGCCATTTTATAAATAAATTGTATAAATACTTTGAAATACTTTCTTGCAACACGACTTCAATAAAAGAACTGCCAAGTTAAATTCCTTTTTCTTTAAAGTAATTTATAATCTCAAATAGGCTTAAGAGGAAATACCCGGACGTGATGTTCAATCGAATTAATGTCAAAACTAGATTAGTTAAAGAGAATACGGCTTTTGTCTACACCGTACGCATGTTTTAATTAAAATCGTGGGTTTTAATTCTATTGCTAATTAAAAGCTTTAGAAAACTTAACCACCTGATGATTTATGGATGGAATGGAGTCATTTGCTCGATCTTTCTAGAAAAATGGTGTAAACGACTAATATCTAATTACGTAACAAGTAAAAAACTAACGTAAGCGTGAATTAACGTCTTTTATATTTCTACACGTAAATTAAGCATATTTAAGAGCTTATGTTATAAATAAGTAAGAATAAGTAAGAAAATAACAATAATAAAATTCTTTTATCAAATTTTATTTCATTGCTACACTTTCATAACATTGCAACTAAAA
Organism: Acentria ephemerella; assembly: GCA_943193645.1. Lineage (NCBI taxonomy): Eukaryota > Metazoa > Arthropoda > Insecta > Lepidoptera > Crambidae > Acentria > Acentria ephemerella. The sequence continues at coordinate 559,407 of OW971881.1, forward strand.
AACAAATGACGGGTAACGTCATTTAGTTTGACGTTTTCAAAATGGCGCCTCATTTCATTGCGCTTCATATAACGGGTCGATTAAAATCAAAAGTGTGTGTGACAACAAAATTTGTTATTCATAGAAGTCATTATATCTAATTGGAATGAAATCACAGAGTAAAAAATCTTTTATCGCTTTTACAACAAGCTAATAAACTACGAACAAATTTAAAACTGCGATAAAAGAGAAACTATGTAAGAAAGCTTACTGTAAAATAAATGAATAACTAATGATATTAAAGTTGCGATTTAATTGCTCAATAAATGATTCATGATACTTAAAAATGTATTAAGAGTAAGAATATTGAATTTTTAAAGTCCTCTACTAATGTTAAAAAGCAGAGCAGTTTCTTACAGTGCATTTTCACCAAAGCTTAAGAATTCATCGAAGCAGTGGTAGTATTTGATTTATGGCGATATGAGAAACTTAGTAATTGTGTCCATTTGAAAAAATAACTGTATTTAAGTTCAAGTAAATGCTATCAGAATTTTATTTATTAAGTAAAAGCAAACGGCTAAATTATAAACGTTTAATTCTAGAGGTTATTATAACTAATTTATCAATATTACACCCCATAGCGTTAATCTCGGATTACTACAAATTCTAATTATGTCTGCCACAGACAAGGGATCGGCCAACAGAACATTGGCAAAATATACTAAAACAAAAAAAGGAGTATGCAAATAATTAAATGTCGTGGGAAATTATAAACTAACCTTAAATTAACACAATTCAATTTAAATTAGTAATCTTTCCGTAATCAAATATTTTAAATTGCTTAAAGGAAAGGAAAATATATCAATATCGTTGAAACTATTATTAAAAAGACTGCTATCCGACGCGTAGGAGAACGCAGTTCCTTATTCGTCCGACATGTGCTTAAAATAAACAAACGATAGGAACGCACCTCTCTCTTTAAAACATTTTTGGGAACTACATAATATAAATTGTTAACTAGTTAAATGCAGTCAAAATAATTGAAATGTAGCCTAAAAGCAAGTTTAAATATGTAATACAACAATAAATATGTAAACAAATATCACTTGAAAACAATTACCACTTCTTTCTAAGCTGGAGTTCGAACCCAGACTCCTGACGGATTAGCCTGAAGCCTAGCCACCATCCAATGCAACCAACCAACAAAAAATGAATGAAGTGGAAGGAAGGTGAAGTGGGGGACAGAAAAAACATATTAAGTATACCTTTATTAGTCTCTTGTGCTATACCAGGACTTCAACGCATAATTAAAATGACTGAATAGGGTAGATTGGACCAAAAATTTCTTTAATGAACCGTCGCTGCAGTGCAGGTTTGAGCACGCCCACGGAGGTGATAATATTCCCCATTACTGCGAGCCTACGAGACCGCATTCAGCCGGTTACGTGACAACGATGGGGCTGTCGACCCAATTTACACCTACTCACCTTTAAAGAGTCTAGTGCTGATCGAATTACTTGACGTGTGTTTGGCAAGAGAACGTAGAACTTTGCGCTGATTTTGAAAGGACGCTCGAAACTTAATTAAAAGTCGCGAAGCATTTCCGGGAATTTCGAGAAAGTTTTAAGATAATTACGTCTGGTTTGTACGGTTTGACAGGTTAAAGTTCAATTTAATGTCGCATTCTCTCATGAAAATAACATTTCCAGCAGCTTATTGAAAACCGAAAATAATTTATAATTTAAGTTTTAGATCAATTAAAAAAATAAATAGGTTTAATGCGGCGATACCTATTGTCGATGGAACTTGATAAATACTGTTCTACTCACTTTATAATGAAGGAGGGAATACGAGTGCTTTTAAGGTATCCCTAAAGAATTTCGTAATTAAATTTTTTTATTGTATGACTGGGAAGATTTATGAAATGGTATTTTATTAATTTATAGAAACTTCAAATTCATGACGGTGTAAACTCAGTCTAGATAACCCAACGAACCCTTAATAAAATAGCAGGTAAACATTAATACGTACTGGAATATAAATTATGAAGATAATACCGGACCCTCATTGTAAGACCTATGGGTCAGATAGTATACAATAACATTGGTCACTGTATATGCCTTATGATACAATGTACAATTTATTGTAATTCATTTTTGTTAGTACATACCTACCCTTTTTGTTCCTGAAGCCAGTTGTCCTCGTGTCTTGAATATGGAGCCGCCATATTCAAATTACTAATAAAATTCAATAAACCTTTTTTTTGTCGGACAATCTATAAGACAATACACTAGCTTATAAGTAAACAGTGTGTCTGGGAATTTTTATCGAATATACATGAGCTACAGACGTAACGAAGAACATCTTTCTTTGGCACGTTTTATTTTAATTTTAATAGTTATTCGGCAACAATGTTTTATCTACCGAAGTCAGATTTCATTCACCAAATATGATTAACGTTTTAACGCTGTTTGTTATTTTAGAAAAGTGGAAATGTTGGATTTGATCTTTCTTTCGTTTAACGCGAGCGATGCAAGACTCGTGATGTTTTCTGAGGCCGAACGTTCTTTGTTCCTTGTATACACTTACAAAGTTGTAGGCTTACAATTGGCAAAGTTATATTTGAGTGGGACAAGTTTGCACTCCGTCTCGCAAGGACTTTGATGGGTATTGATTGAGATATCATTGGACAGGTCAATTATTAATTTAAAATCAATTTGAAATGCTACAATATTGGTTTAATTAATAATTTTACTATTAATACTAATGTAAACTATGCATTCATAGATCCAAACCAAAAACATTTTTAGGTGAATGCACCCTTATTGTGAAATAATGATTTAGACGATTTTTACATTTTAAACTGACCTACACGCGATGGCATTTGTAGTTTAAAGTTAGTTCAATAAAACTAAATTAAATTATTCTCATTTTTTTTTGTTCAGAATGTGGAATAACTACTATAAAATTGAAAATTAAAATTTTGACGATCCTTAGCTGAAAATTTTAAAGCATATCAAAAACTTAAAATCATATATTGTAAAATCCATTAAATATTGCATTATATATCGCGACGTTTATGAAAACTCATTGTTTTTTGGAGAAAAGGAGATAATATTTCAGGAACTTATCAACAACATATAAAGGGGCTGGTTATGATAATATACATTCATACATCATTATAGTATAAAAAGTGCTAATCAACTAGTTACGTGTATATGTTCTTATATTTACTTTTATATTTCAACTTTCATTTGTCATCAGTATTTTTCTCAATTACTGAAACAACGATACTCAATATGACATTCAATGTGCCAAAATAGTTCATATACAGACGATATCGTTCTCATTTTCCACGGCAATACTTGGCCAGAAGTCTGTTGAATTGGTGCAGATAGCTTAGTTCTAATTTCAAAATGACTTGATCAGAATTAACTATCACTGAACCCATCAAACACCTAATCCTTGTGCTTTTAACTACGTGTAGTAAATAAGGTTATTTTTGATTTTTTTCTCTTTAGACCACTGTCTCGACTCCTGTTTCGCTAGGTAACTTAAAAGTTCATTCTCTTTATTGTCTCTGCAGAATCCGGTCTTCATTCATTGCTCAATCAAAATATTTAGTTTTATATTTAAATATCACATTGTACCAATATATACTGCTGTATGGTACAGAATAAAATAAAATAAATCTACCGAATGCCTGTGAAATTGTCCTTCCTTATTATAATTTGTGTTTAAATCAATACTTAATTAACTGCTGAGTATAGCACAATTTGCTACAATTTTTAGTATTAATATTTAGCTAATAATTTAATAATTTTCAGTTTTTTAATTATATTCTTCAATCTTGACTTTCATAAGAGTTATAACTACATACTGTAACTACCCATAATTGTAATACAGAAAAGAGAGGGGTCTTTTCTAATACAGGTTTTTTTTATAAACTTAAAAGAAAAGACCCACACATTCTAAAAAACTATATGTATTGAATAAAGATATATTTTTTTTTTTGATTTTGATTTGAAGAGTATGCAGTGACCTAGACTGAATAAATGAAGTTTGACTTTGACTTTTATTGTAATTATTTATTGTAGCATTTTAGCTTTAGCTATCATAATAAAATAATTACTCGGGTTATATTATAATAAGACATCTTAATCCATAACAAAAATTAATTTTACCTCATGTCTCTATGATATAATAATGTCGCCAGTGAAGATCCTTCAAATCCGTTACTCATACAATCTTCATGTCATACACATACTTAAGAGAGGAGATAAACTTGTTGAAAGCGAACTGTCACGATATAACTGCCTGTAACGTTCAAGGAGTCGGGTCAGCTGTGCGAGTTAATGACGCGACCACCGCAAAGTATCAAGTTCAGACATGTCAGTACCTGAAGCAGATACAGGTAATTGATAACCTATTTTGCAGTGCGGTTCAGCTTTGGACGCTGACAGAGATTACGTAAAGATAATTCGATAAAGAGGTGTGTTAAAACTTTAAATCAATTTGAATTGCCAGACTTAGTAGGAGCTAGTAACGATATTAGCACAGATACATACACACTATAGTCAAAGTCAAAGTCAAATAATCTTTATTTAAATAAACTGAAGCCCTAAGTTCCTTTAAATCGTAATAACAGGGCATTAAACATTGTTATTTAATCTTTATTAGAATAAAATAAAATAAATTACGTTCCCTCTATTATGGTTGAACGAAGCGACGGCTGATTCATTCACGGCATACGTCATGGTTGTGAATGACTGACTAGTTCTGGTCCACTGTTGTACTCTTTATCTATTCTTCAATAAAAATATTTAGTCTTATATTTAAACATTACATTGTAACTATACTGACTGCTGTATGGCACAGAAACAAATAAAATAAATCTACTAAATGGCTGTAAAATAGTCCTTCTTTATAATAGCTTGAGTATAGCTATATAAAATCATTTTTTTTTTATAATAATTCTGTATGAAATAATTGACCGCTAAGTATAACACAATTTGCTGTATGTTTTTGAATTGTATATTTTAACTATTAATATTAAACTAATAACTCAATACTTTTCAGTATTTTAATTATATTCTTCAATCTTGACTTTTATAAGAGTATGTAATTTACTTAGACTAAATAAATGTATTTTGACTTTGACATTGACATTAGTTTGTTCAGGGCCTCAATTGCATTGAGCATGGTCTAAATTAAACTTTAGTAATTGGCACCCCTTTCTTTCCAATTCAATAAGAAGGGATAGAATGACTTTTATGATTATCAGGTCAGTTCAGAATTAGATGATACGTGCACTTAAACATCCAATCAGCGGTCTTATGATGCGCATTAAAATAAGGAAGAAAGAATTAACAGTTGCTATTTTAGAAACGTCCGATGAGGTCACCCATTATCTGTCTTTTTTCAATATATTGTAATGAAGGAGTAGTTCTGAACATCGATTTAATTTAGGTTAACAGGAATTTGGACAACAATTTTTTTTTTCAATTTGTAGGCACAATGGAATCGATGCTAAAAATAACGAAAAATATATGCTCTAATTTTTGTGATCCTAACAAAAAGGCTTAAAAAAACTTTTTATTACTTAAAAAGTATTACCTTATCTTATGCTCGAGGGAAATGTGACCAGGACACCTACAAACCACTCGAAAAACGTAACTTATGAATTTTTTTAAATACTTTTCTGTCCAAAGTCATGAATAGATAGGCACTTTAGCGATTATATTGCTTCCTTCAAATGTTAAAGTATAACAGGATTTAAAAATAATATTATTGTTACGAACTCTTTAGAACGGTTTTTATAATTTATCTTTTTAATATTCCCTCTCTTTTGAAGTGTTTTTTGAATAGTTGTCATGGTTACGTTTGTTTGGCTGATTTATTTACTGCACATATTATTATATAAAAATCATATAAATACATTCCATGTATATAATTTTTCTTCCTTTCATTGCTTTGTAAACTCCTTTTCTATTTTATTGTATTAAATTTCTGTTATAATGTTTAAAAAAAAAGATCAAACATTTATTTAAAGGTACACATTATTTTCCTTGTTATGACGATTTAAAAGAACTTAGTAATTGACTCTACTTAAATAAAGATATTTTGACTTTGACTTTGATTTGGTGTCGGTAGTTATTACGATAAAGTATTTAATCTTCATTGATGATTTCATTCCATTTAAAAAAACACTTAAAACACTATAAATTATTTATTGTAAGTATAAATGTTAACTCGAGAAAAAATAAGTTAGACACATAAAGATATAAGAATAAATAAGATCTATTTATTATTTTAGTTTTTTGTAACATTTTATCATCTATTTTCTATATTGTTTTATTTTACAGAATGTGAATATGTGATTATAATCCTAAGCAAGCGAGCGATTCAATCATATGTTCCTCAAATGGGCCGCAAAATGGATATAAAAGTTAATAGAGTTACACACTCGAGGATATTTCAGTTCAGGAAAAGAATAAGAGAAAAATTCAATTTTACGCGAAATAAGCTCAAATGTGGTAATGTAATACGGTGTAAAGTTAAATGTACTGTTGAAATACATTATTGACACAATTTTAGCGACCTTATATGAGTTGGTAATTAGTAGCTTATTAATTGCTCTAGTTTATATAAAATAGTCAAGTAAATTTTGCCCATACATTCTTATATTAAATTATTGATTCAAACACGCAGATTAAAAATTGATTTCAACACTCAAAAGGCCAAAACTATTCCTTGTAAGGAGACATTCAATTTAAGAAGTTAGCACACTCGTATGCATACAAATACATGCACAAATACACACACACACGCGCAGGCTTCCTCACACGCTTCACTCTATTGTCTGTCTATTGTTTTAAAGTTTGTAGTCCATAAAATATCACAGGCTAATGATATTTTTGAACTAAACTTTTTGATCACTATTATATTATCTAAAGATGGGGCGTGGTCACGTGTAGCACAGATTTCTCCTCTGCCAAGGGGTATTCTCCTGTCCCTCGAGATATTGAGGGTCAGGGAAGAGTTACAAATTGATTTTTACATAATAATAATAAATAATACATACCTTAATTAATGTTACATTACAAATGATAGTTAAAATTGATATGGTCTAGTGAATATTTCTTTGTTATTATCATAAGTTTTTATTTTTTACTCTCCCGAGTAGAGGCGCTATTTGCTGAAATACAGGCTTCAGCCTAGTTCAGCAACATATAATCTTAGTCCTAAGTAAGATGTCTTAAATAAAATAAAAAAATATATTGGGAGCTTTAACCTTTTTCATTGTTAAGAGTTGATTAAAAATTGATATTGTAGGAATTTTAAAAATAATTTATTTCGCACTCTATAATATACAATACATATAATCCGAAACAAATAACTATCTCACATAGTATACTAGTAAAATAAATAAATAAAAGGTTGAAAATTGATCCGCGCTACAGTAGTGAAAGAGCTCCTGGCTTAGCATTTGTCGCGGCGGAGATTTTGGAGCCGTTACGCTGTTTTACAGACGGAGGCTTGAATGTGAATGCATACACATGCTATATAAGTATGTAGATATTTCGATTCACACGTGTAGGTTTCTATGCTTATATTCTTTCCATAAAAAGTGTTGAACAAATTAAAAAAGTAACATCGAATGAATTGTACAATGTAGAGTCGGTGAAAAAAAGCAAAAATTAGAAACTTATAAAAGGATATTCTTAAAGCTAAAGAATATTACATCTGTCAATTATAATAATAATAATTCATACCTAAGTATAAGAATGACATTTTTCATATTTAATTTCACTGTTCTTTTGAAAAGATTGCGGTAAGTCGTCCAACCCCAGCTTAATATCCAACAGGTACTTATCATCAAGGGAACAGTCTGCTTGCTTGATATATTTTTTATAGAATAAATCTAAACTAATTCCTAAGTGCGCAACAGTTTGATTAACTATTGATTAAAATCAGAAAAATGTGGTTTAAAATTTGTCTTGATTTAGAACTGAGGCTATTTCATAATGTTTTCTAAGGGAGATAGAGACAGCATGAGGTTTAAACCAGGTTTAACTTTAGATAACGTTATAGGTAATTCTTTTATATCGATTGGCAGTTAATTAATTGCCCCAAATAAGAATTTATTTAATGGTGATGTATAGTGTACCCAATAAGATTATACTTCATACATAAGATTTGCAATGAAAATTGTGATGATACAGTTATAATAAATAAATATAGTTTGTAAAGTCACTATTTAAGAAAGGGCGGAAGGCCTCGCATAAGACAAAGCTGACTGCATAAAAAAGCGACAATCTCATTTCCAATTCTGTTCGTAACTCCGACCACACGAGCCTTATATTTCCGTAGTACCTTTGATAAGCGATCCGATGAATCACTTATATAAATATTTTGTTATGTAATATAATATGGTACGAGAAACTACAACGTTTTTCTCCCAGATACGCTGATTGTTAGGAAGACTCAAGGAAATTGTTGGTCATGATACAGTTATGTTTATTCAAATTGATATTAGGCACATTTTTTATAATGCATCTTTGTAACTTGTGACTGATACGATGTTCATGAAAAGCTTTTGATAGATTAAGGAATATTTATTGGTATTACCCACGATATAAATATATCTTAACTATTAGGCATATACCCCACAAATATCGAATGTCTATTACATAATGGTAAAAAGTGGTAACGTTATTGGGACAAATCGTGGTATTGATATTTTTAGGAGAATAGATCTGTTATTAAATAGATATTATCAAAGTTATCGGTATTTAATAAATAACGTTATTATGAATGATAGTAATTACTTCTCTTTCATAGTATTTCATTTATCTTAAAAGCAATCAAAGATAAGCACAAGAAGCAATTAAGTTAAGTTTTGTAAATAATATTATCTACTTTAATAATATTTATCGCGGTTAGAGATAGAAAATAAACGCGTCAAATTAAAAAAAAAATCGTCCCATGCCTCCAGTATTGTTGCAACGTAAACGTTGCAACAATACCGATAAGCGTTGGCAACGTCAAACCTCCAGTAGGTTTGACGTTGCCAACGCTTATCGGTAAAAAACGTTACTATGATAGCGTTTTAATTTTTACGTTAAATGTCGTTATAACTCTGCCATTGTCGGTCCCAAGCCCGAATGTGAAAAGAGGAGGGTTGGCTGTGAACGACGTCAAACACCTACTGACATCGTGGTGTTACCAAAGTCTGGACAGCCGTAAAATTGACGTCAACGCCGAGCCAAGGGCGGCGGTCAAATAACCCTACCGGGCTACCATGAGCCATGAGGACTAAATACCCTCTTAAAGAATGAAAGTAGGTCCAAGGGAGTCACCTGCTAATATAATATCCCACTAACCATGTCTGCAGAACAAAAGAGAAATCTACCCCAGGAGGGTACCGGCTTAGCCGGAGAATCCCTCCCTGAGCATGACTCAGGCTGCCCCACGTATTCTGGGGGGGGCAATGCGCTGCATCACATGGAACCAATGATCCAAAAAGAAAATACATGTACGAGGAGATTAGTACAGCAAGCTCTTCACCCTAGCTTGTTTATAACAAGGCCCAGAAGCCAATCGCTCAGCTCAGTGCTAGTCACAAAAAATCCGGTAGCAACCCATCTTGCTGACCCAGAAACACCAAACTCATCACCAGAACCGGACCCCCCTACCTGGCAAAGGGCACCAGTTTTAAGAAACCCCAAGAGGAAAAAGCTCTCACCTCCCACTCCGGAAAAAATTGCAACAAACAACCAATTCAGCGGACTCCCGGTTGATGAAATAGAAAATCAATATGAAGAAAATGCTATTAAAAAACCATCTAAACCTCCACCAATAGTACTTTACGGAATCGAAGATGTTAACAAACTGACAGAACTACTCGAGAGCGTAGTAGAAAAAGCAGACTACATATTCAAGATTATAAATAAAAATCAACTGAGAATTAACTGTGCATCAATTGAGGCATATAAAACTATAATAAGTATTGTTAGACAAAAAGGACTGATTGGGCATACTTTCAATAGGAAGGATAAGCGACCATACAGAATTGTTATTAGAAACCTGCACCACACAACGCCCATAAATGAGATTAAAAACTCTATTGAAGAAACCGGTAACACCGTTATTGGGGAAATTATAAATGCGAAGTATGGCCCGGAAAAAAAACCAACATCGACATTCTTTGCCAACATACAACAAGATCATAATAACAAAGCTGTTAAAAACATCAAATATATATATCACCAATCCGTTATTATAAAAGAACCACGAAAAAGGAATATAATAGTGCAGTGCCAAAGATGTCAGCAACTTGGTCACTCCAAAAACTATTGCATGAGGCCATACCGCTGTGTCAAGTGTGCAGATTCACACAGGACCTCCGATTGTCCTAAGACTGATCGCAATACCCCAGCCACATGTGCTCTCTGTCTTGGTGCTCATCCAGCAAACTACAAGGGCTGCGAAGTCTACAGAGAGATATATGCAAAAAAATTCAACAAACAACAACGGTACAGCGCTAACATTAATAAAAACGCTGACAACCCTGTCAACAGGATACAACCACCAACTGACAATACAGAAAAACCTACAAGAACACCCGACCGTAGATACCGAGAAACCTATAGAGACAAAATAACTAAAATTCCAGACAACAAACAACCTGAAACTACATCATCAAAGTATACAATTGAAGAGATGTTACTAAAACAGGCAGAGAAGTTTGACACAATCCTCCAACAAATGAGCATTTTGATAAATCTCATAACAACTCTCGTGTCCAGTAAAATACGATAACCCTCTCAAGATTGCAACCTGGAACCTAGATGGCCTGTCTCCCAACAAGGAGCAGGTTGAAATCCTATTAAACACACACAACATCGACATCCTATTAGTGTCGGAGACTCATTTTAAAGATAACAGTAGTATTAGAATACAGAACTACAACATACACGCAACGAATCACCCAGATGGCACAGCGCACGCTGGGGCGGCCATTGTTGTTAGATCAAGCATTAAACACCACGAACTACCACAGTTCAAAAGGGAACATATTCAAGCAACAACTATTGCAATAGAAGATAAAAATTGTGCCTTTAATGTAACCTCCATATACAGCCCCCCGAAACACAGAATAACGGAGGATCTTTACAATGAATTTTTTGATTCTTTAGGTTTACGTTTTATAGTTGGCGGGGACTGGAACGCCAAACATGTCCACTGGGCCTCAAGAATAAATAACACCAGAGGTCGAGAACTAAAGAAGAGCTTGGACAGGTTTGGTTTGTCTACTATCTCAACTGCAGAACCCACCCATTGGCCCACGGACACAAACCGACTACCGGACGTCATTGACTTCTTTATCACAAAAGGTCTGTCGGGGCTGTCTTATCAAATAGAAACATGCTTGGATACGAACACAAACCACGTACCGGTAATACTGTCCATTGGTACTACAGTCCTGAACATTAACAGAAATCCAAAACTGTACAACAAACGGACCGATTGGCAAGACTTTCGTACGCTAGTAGAAGAGAAAATTGAACTCAAAATAGCACTTAAAACCGAGACTGACATTGAAAATGCCACTAGAGCTATAACCTCTGCGATACAGGAAAGTTGCTGGGCCTGTACCCCAGTCGTTGAAAATCGACAACAGCGCAAAACATACTCAGAGGCTATACGACACAATATACTAGAAAAGCGTAGACTTCGTCGCGTATGGCACAATAGCAGACACTCCAGTGATAAAAGAGAACTCAACAAAGCTGCCAAGAGGTTGAAAACACTGATAGCGGAGGCCAATGCTGTGGCTCTGGAAACATACCTGGAAGGTCTTACACCAACTTCAGCTACAGACTATTCACTATGGAAAGCATGCAAAAACCATAATCGACCAACACTTCACAAACCTCCACTGCGCAATCAATATGGCAATTGGGCGAAATCAGTCCAAGACAAGGCAAATGCATTCGCGCACCATCTCAGTAAAGTTTTTAAGCCAAATGATGCTAGTCCAAATTCGGATGAATCGGAAATCAGAGCTGTCCTTGCTCAGGACTTTCAGTTGGATATGCCATTGAAACCTATTACACCCGGAGAAGTCTTAAGTGTCATCAAATCTATGGACAATAACAAGGCTCCAGGCTTTGACCTTGTCGACAAAAAGATATTAGAGGAACTACCGCGCAAAGGAATAGTGTACCTCACAACCTTATTTAACGCTATCCTGAGAGTGGGTCACTATCCAAATCTGTGGAAGGTCTCTCAAATAATCATGATCCACAAACCAGGCAAACCCGCTCATGAAGTCAGCTCATACCGACCTATTAGCTTGCTGCCGATTATGTCAAAGTTATTTGAGAAAGTGTTCTTGCGGAGACTCGGTTGTGTCCTAAAGGACAAATCAATAATTCCAGACCACCAATTCGGCTTCCGGAAGGAACACGCCACTACGGAACAGGTTCACAGAGTGGTTAGAGTTATAAGAAGAGCATTCGAAAGAAAGGAGTACTGCTCGACTGCTTTTCTTGACATACAACAGGCGTTCGATAGGGTTTGGCACAAGGGATTGCTGTGCAAAATCAAATCGCTACTACCACACACATACTTTGGTATCCTCAAGTCCTACCTTTGCAATAGAAAGTTCCAAGTCAAGGAAGGTGACTGCACGTCAGATTTCTATGAAATTTTAGCAGGAGTACCACAAGGGTCTGTCTTAGGCCCCATTCTGTATTCCTTGTACACATCTGACCTACCACAAAGTCAAGAGTTCACTGTCGCTACTTTTGCGGACGACACAGCCCTGCTTGCTTCGAATACTTCACCAATCGAAGCATCTGAGCTTCTACAGCTTGGGCTTTATAAAATGGAAGAATGGTTGGCTAAGTGGAGAATTGCACCAAGTGTAACTAAGTCAGTGCACATAACCTTCACTCTTCGTAGAGATGACTGTCCCCCAGTTACCCTTAACGGCTACCAACTCCCACACCATCATTCGGTGAAGTACTTGGGTGTACACCTGGACCGTAGACTCACATGGAAGAAACATGTCCAAACAAAAAGAGACCTGATTAACCTTAGATATAGAGGTCTATATTGGCTACTGGGCAGGAACTCTAAGCTATCAATTGACAACAAGATTCTTATATATAAAGTAATAATAAGACCAATATGGACGTATGGTATTGAACTATGGGGAGCAGCCTGCACCTCCAATAAAATGATCATACAGAGGGCGCAAAACTACATCCTAAAACAAATATCAAACGCGCCATGGACTATCACAACAGAGGAAATACATGAAAACATGAACCTCCCTATGGTTAATGAAGTAGTTGACAAGTCTTGCACCAACTACAAGTTACGGCTACAAAAACACCCAAACCAGCTTGCAGGACAGCTTACCATTCCTGAAACAATCCGTCGACTGAAGAAGCGTCGGGACATCTTTGATTGAGGCAGCAATGCTGCCAATGTAGAGAAGAAGGGCAGCCTCCGCTGGGAGCGTTTGCCCTACATGCCATTTCTGCCATCACCCAATCTGTTCATGGTCTACAGACCGATTGCATGATAAAAAAAAAAAAAAAAAAAAAAAAAAAAAAAAAATGTCGTTATGACATCTTATGTATGTTATTTGATAACATTAACGATAACTGTAATTTATGGTAAGTTCTCATTCTCATTTCTTTTGTATATAACAGCACACGTGGAGTCATCTTGGATCAAGGAGAAAGCAAACATCTATGTATAAAATATAATATAATTCGGACCATCAACCCCACCGCCATATCTTACAGTTACCACTTCAGTTTTGATAACAAAATAGTAATGTCTTTTGTTTTATGCAAAACAAAAATTCACGTTAAATTAAATGTCATCTTTCACATTATATACATTTCAAGTTGTAGCAATTAGTATATTACTAGTTATGAGTTCTGACTGACCGATTTAAATACTTATGGACAAACTTAACCGCTGGTCATAGAGAAATAAAATCTTAAAGGTGTGAATTTTCGTAAAGAGTACGTGTGAAGTAAGATGGGGTTCTTGAATTTATAGAGCTTTACATTTACTGTATATTTACATCTTAGTAATTACATAGGATTTTTATGAAAAAAAAGCTGTGTCTGTTAATTAAACCTGATATTACAATGAATTATACAATTATACAATTTTTTAAGCCATTACAGGAATGAAAACGTCTAAATAAGATAGATCGTCGATTGAATTAAGATGTGTGGGTTTAAAATGAATTCAAAATTATGGATAACGCATTGGAAGGTCAGCACTTATTAAAGATAATTCGGCGTCGTTGACCTGGGGATCTATAAGCCTTTTCAAATAACATGCCGAATGTTTGGAACCTTTCACTAGTATTGCCTTTTGAATCGATTGACAGATTTTTATGAAAAGAAAAAATATATGAAAAAAGGCACTTTCAATTTCAAATATTAATAACAAGTAAGTGCTGTCTGGAACCGAGAATATAACCACTGAATAATATATTAAAGTGCACCCAATAACCTAACGGTTAAGTTGTAAATTTATTAAATAAATAAATTAGTTATTACAAAAATACGTAAAATGACATAAAAACAAATTTATCTTTATTAGAACTTGTGTATGTTGATATCCGAAATATACTTAGACCTGTAAATTGGGTTCCTTGATTGATAGGTACAAAAAGTTATCTATTTGAAATGTAAAATAACTTAAAAAATAATCATTTATAACAAAAACCACAGAATAAAAATTGACACATACAAAAGGCAATCTTATTTCTAATAAACAATAGCTGACTGTGAGTGTACAAGCAATTTTAACAGTTTGGTTGTATGGGAAGCATTTTTTCGTCCCAAAGTGTCCCTTTCATCTCAGTTAGCCAGGCGGACATAGAAGTCCTATCACCAACCAAATCATTCTAAAAATATTCGGGAAAACTCAGATCAACCACTAGATAAAGACGATTAAGCAGAAGCATTACGATTAAGATTATTTATTTCAGATAATATTAATATTTAGCATTATCTCTCTCAGAACGCTAAAGCCTGTCCCTCAAACGCCACCTTCAATCTATTTACATAGCACACTTTACTCAATCGCAAAGGAAAACTGAATCAGCGTGATTTAAATAATCAGTCCTGGCAAATGTTTTTCCTGGTGTGATGTCGTCTTAATTTACAGAAGGGGGGGGGGGGTCTATCTATCATGTGTGGGAATGCTCCCACCTTCGGAGCTGAAGTATTTTTCATTGACATTTAGCGACAAAGACTTGCTTTCATTGATTTTGTAGTTTGCTCGTATGTTAGATTGTTTTAATTTTTACTCTACAGCAGGGTTTTAATATTTGGGTTATTGACTAACCTCATTTATACGATGAACAAAGGAAAAGAAAAAAGGCAGTGTTATCGCTAGAGGGAGTCGCTCTTGGGCTTGATTTCAACTGAAGGAAAGTGAAGATATGGCCGAAGATGAAAGCTAACTACACCCGGATTCCTCAACTGCAGATGTAGTGACTATCTTACCCTACTGCCGCAACACGACAAGGCTGTTGGTAATATTGTTATGGCGATAGACTTAAGTAAGATGATGATGAGCCAGGCAGAGATGAAAATATCCTACTATCAACTTTGGTTGTTGAAGCAGGAAAATTTCTGTCCGTTTTTCTTTTATTCCCACCACAAGAACCTGAACCTGACACTACAATTTTACCCAGACGTTAAAATATCGCACTAGCAGTTAAAGAGAATATGAAATCTACTAATATTAGAAAAGTAATATGTAACTAGACAATATGTAGCATTATTTACGAATGAAATGTTTCAAATAAAAATAATGACAATATTTGCATGAACATTTTAATGTAGACGAGAACGTGAGACGTCAGAGTGCGGCATCACGTGGGATTTTATTTCAAACTTGATTGCCCATAGCAACACCACACAAAAAAAAAGTTTTTTATACACTAGACAACGTTTTAAGAATTAGACAGACTTGTCGATAAGAATGATCTTTTCCAGGCAACCTTAGAATGGTATGGAAATACAAAAACGATATAGATGTTCGAAATGACGACCATTAAGAGGATACAAGTCCGCCGGGCTAGTTACAACTATATTGCCTAAGTTCGCCGCAGTAGTAATGATCAGGAATTCAGATTTATTACCTCTTCCATCTTACCATTAAATGAGATCAAGGTTACGAGAAACCTCGTTAAGAATAAATAAAATAATTATATCCGATAAAAACAACATAAAGTACGTGATAATTATTAAGTTAATCCAACTGTTTAACGAGTCCATTAAAGTTGGATGTAATGTGTGCTAAAATAGAATATTTTATTGCTGGAATTACCCTCTCCTTTGCCATTACACTGATGAAAAAGGATTAATAGTTAACTCACGGACTAGTTGCGTAGAGAGATAAAAGTTGTATTAGATAAATTAAGTAACTGCAGCCATTTTGTTCCGTTTCTTTTTGAAAAATGATATCGATCTCTACAAAGTTTGGTAGAATTTTACTATACGAAATTTGACCGAACGATTTGGATGTCAATTACAAAATCGTCCATAGCAAGGAGACAGAGTTATATGATTGTAAGTTGTACGTACAAGTATAATATATTAATAGGCATACGTAAAAACTTGTTTGGGTCTATGTAAATATATCATATGAAATAAATCTGGCCTGTCTAGACAAGACGAAAATTTATATTTAATTATCTGTTTAATAAAATTACCCGAGGTAATGTATACAAAAATGTATATTAAAATAGTAATATTTAATAAAATATTGAATAAAAAAGTAATATTGAAGACCGTTTTAAGGTATATTTACTAATTCAGCATTATTAAGCTTATTTCTTGACTGGAGACTATTCATTAAACTAACACTAACTCACAAGCAATGAATCTCGTTAATTAAAGGACTCTTGTATTAACATCCCAGTACACGATTACGTAAGACATAAGAAAGTTAACCGCTCTTTAAGTTAACAACTACCGAGAACTCTACCCTCCATATTCGTAAAGGATTACGTAAATCAAAGCCGTATTAAATATTAATTACCAATTTCGTTCAAAATTCAGTTATGGAAGTAAAATATTTTGTTCCTTATTTCAACTGCATTTTAAGTTGCTTTTGCATATTTTTGAAATCTCACCTGTCATCCAGCCCAATAATCACTCGGTGCAGGCTAGAGTCCGCAAGAGCAGTCGGTGGCTACCCGGTGAGATGTTTTCCGGTGAGCCCGAGTCGTTGCCGGTACGTGCCAAGGTGGACAGCTCAAGCTCAGATTTTAAGTGGATAGTGGGGGAATGTTTAGACCCCGAGTCCTGCACTTACATTTGGCTACTGTAACGATGATTTGTATATGTTATGCCCATTGATATTGAGCTTCAACTGGACTTAAGATAACACGGAAGTCGTTATCCGGCTCGAAGGTCTATGTTCCAAGCTGAGGTAATCGTCGAATTAGTGAAAACAGCTAGATCAAATTATTACGTATGATTTCTTTAAAATTAAAATACAATTGTGAGACGTATATAGCACAGTTGAGTTCTATCGATTTATGCTAAGCTGCTATGCCCCCACTTGACCTTCGGGCATGTGTTTCTAGCGTTTGTCAATAGGTGGCGTGAACTTCGTCCTCTCCGACAAAAAAGATTAGTTTTTCGCCGAGTTCAAAACACGTGGCCATTTGTAATGACCCTGAGTATACTTGTAGGTATAGTTTAGGATAGGAAGGAATCAAAGGAAGTTTCATAGGAATTATCGCTAGTCTTGAAAATCACACAAAAAACGAATCCCACTGACTTGAATCAGTGACCGGGTGAAATTATAATAATAATAAATTATTAAAATATAATAATCGATGTCAAATTCAAAATATTTTTATTTAAATAGACTCATTTACCAAGTTCTTTTAAATCGTCATAACAGGGAATATGTATGAGGAAAACAGTAATTAATAGTATAGCAATAGTAAAAGTGATAACTTTAAGTGGTTATTAACCGGGTATTTACAAATAGTTCCAGTTTTAAAATTTAATTAAACCAGTAAAAACATAGCGTCAGCCTTATTTTATTTGAAACCGTACCGCTCGAATCACGAGCTATTTTCGACTATTACAAAGACCTTTGCGTTCAATGAGTACCTTAAATAACAGACATACCCGTAAGTTTACAGTTTTGAAATTATATAACCATTTTAAGTATTTTCTAAGAAGCTGACGAGTAATTTATCTATATAATTTACGTACAAATAATTCTGCATTCTTGCCTTAAAAATGTTGAAGAATTTGAGTGCTTAATGAAATAAATATTATTTGAATCGTAAAGCGTCTCGTAGCGCTTAAGATTTTCTGTCCTTAGCTAAATACAGACTTAAAGAGCAGATTATTATTTTCATATTTTTATTATTGGATTCATTTTCGTAATTCTCAGCATAAAATGGCGACCTCCTGAGACAGATGTTTTACTAAAACCGAATTCCAAAAACACCCTTTTTATTAAGTACTATTTTAAATAATGCCGATTGATTATGAACTCTGACGTGTAAATTTCACCATTATTTTTAAACGAACAAGGCTTAAATTTAAAAGCATTTACCAACAAAGGAGGGACGTACGTATTTTGAAGATGATTTTAAATTATGGAGCTTTATTACTTGAGAATTTAGTGTCCTGTTATTACGCAGGCTACTTCGATGCTTATAACTGGAGTCGTTCGATGCTTATAACACACTGAATTGTTTCAGAGTCGAAATAGAAAATGCGGTGATATATCTACCTATCCAGAAATACTGCCCAAAAAGGCCTGCTATTAGTTAGATGTACTCTTTACAGATCCTAGACCTATCAACTGTTAAAAACTTAACGACTCTACACTCGCAGAGGGAAATTCTTTAGTCAACTCTGGATGACATTACAGTTTACTTTTTAAATCAAAGTACATCAAATGTCTCGATACTGCCTGCTAGTTAGCAATAGTGGGAGTGTATACGAAAATATCTAGTGCAGCATGCGACACTGACCTTTTTGCTTTTTCTAAAGAAACCCATGTGGAACGAAGGAGGAAATACGTGTGCGGGTAAGAAATTCCACACTCTGACTGTGTGATAAAGAAGTCACGAAATCTCGGGTTCAATAAGGAGCGTGATAGAATTCCAAATCAGGCGTTCAATCATCCTAATATATCCTAATATATAATATTAGTGGGGTTACTGTTACAGTGTTACAGTGTAACTAAAATCCTATTATTCTTGCAACTTTCACCGTGACTACAGTCGTCTAAAATAAACAAATCCCGAATCAATACGTTTTAATTAAGCGCCGAGCGGACGCACAGACATTTGTTGCAACTTTTGGCAAGCATCCGGAACATTTTCATTCACCATACTGCAAAGTTGAACTGAAAAACGCGACCTGTGAATCCATGATTGAAATTTCTAAACAAAAATGCTGAAAATAATATTTTCATAAGTTCATTAGTATTTTTGTGAGCAATCTGTTTTTATTGAAATATGAACTTGATATTAATTAATTAATTAGACTATCAGGTTTCAAATTATTTTTACGTAGCTTACTACTTATCACAAACTCTTATTATCTAAAAATACACAATATTTATCTTATTTTATTTATCTAATATCTCACACATCTTAGTTATATTAATGTATACACATTTAATATTTTATTGTTTTTTTCCTATTTATAATTTATATTATAAAAAAGCCCTCGGGTTTTAGCAGAATATCAGTGCATCAAGGGTCGACTCTTTTACACGTCTGCAGCGCACACAAAGGTCTTTGATATCATCTATTTTTAATTGTTTGTCTTATAACCAATATACTGTCTGGATCTATTTTTGTGTTTGATGTAGAAATGAAAATAAAGGCTTTATCTATCTATTTATCTATCTATATTCAACTCAACAGCATAATATCTTGTAGAGTATTGAGAGATTCTTCTTGATCAGAACACAATAAGATCTACTGGTACAAATATGACTCACTTCACAGCCGCATGTTTCACTTTACACCATTTCGTTTCTGTCCTGGCAATATATTACATCTATTCTTTGTCCTCCGCATAAAATACGATGCTGTGAGATTAAAATGTTTTGTGTTACGATAATGTCCGTTTGTTTTCAATGATACCATACAAAAATACTTGAAACTTTTATAATTGTCCAAGTTTTGAGAACAATACTAAGGAATAAACAAAAGTTGGTTTTAATTTGGGACCGAGCGATATTTAGGGGAGGCATGGACGATTAATGTTAGAGATAGCGGGCATTGTGGTCCTTAAGAGGGTCTTAAGAAAAATGTTGCTGTGATTGTGCGAGACACATTTACAGTTTCGAATCTGAATGTAAATTGAATACATAGACAAGTGAATAAAAACAGTAGGAGTAATTATAAAGATACTACGTACGTACTGGGACTGGTCAGTAGACAATACGTTAAATGTTTAATAAAGCAATAAATATTTCTAGTACACTGGTCCCAAACGAGCGTTTTACCAATTATGTGGTGATGGTTGAGTATCCAAATGTTTAAACTATTTGTTAGTTAATTTAGTTATGTTTATGTTTTTCCTATTCACATAAATTGGCAAAATACTCAATTTATTTCACTAGCTTTCGGAATCAATTGACAAACAACACATGCAAAATAATTCAAATTTCATCCATCCGTAGCTAAAATATTGGTACCCAGAATTACTTTAAAAGTATTTATATCGGTTTAACATAAAACGTTAATGAATATCGCACAAGTGAATAACTGCGTTTTGTTTTAAACAAGTTTCCAGATCTATAAAAGTTCATCACAAAATGGTGTACCGTTTTTCTATTTAGTTTCCTAAAGCACAACGTTTATATTGTATCATCGAAACAGGTCCCTAATTCAAATAAGAGCATTATTTTTTAAGACAGACATCAAAATATTGATGTCGTTAAAATGTTATAAAGACTGTTACGGTAACGATAAAGGCGAGGGTAACTGTCATGCGAAACTAAAAGAGAAAATAATCATATGACATTCAACCTTATTGTGAACCAATTCCTTATACCTCTGTACGTACATGTATATACTTTTCTTGTAGTAACAGAAGGTGTCGTTCCAACGTGTATAAGAAAGGCTTACAAGGTGATACCGTAAAAAATAACAAGGCGCCTGAGATCCGACGTGCTAGTGCACGACCACTTTGTTAAGCCATAAACTAATAAAACGAGGGCACGGCGCTGAGAACTTCACGGGTCCAATAATAAATTCTTATTTCACACTTACAAAGGAACGCAAAAACGAGCGAAACGCGGGAAAAAAAGCGTTTTTCTTGAGCCAAGTGTTTTACGATATATAACCAAATAAGTAATCTATCCGTTTCTCTAAAAGTGACAATGTTTCTACAATTACAATTTAAATTATTACGTAATCAATATCAAGTTGATGATCTGTTTTATTAAAGAGATAACAGGATTCAATCTCCCTTTATATTAACATTAACAGACAACATTTTATTTAGCAACTTTCGATGTGAAAGACACGCGTTTATCTTAATTTTTTACTTATAATAAATTTAACATTCAGATTTTCAATTTATTTGTTCTAGAAACAATCCTCTAACGGTCATTGTACGACTTAGTGCACTCCGCAAGGCTTGTATTTTCTGTTGTATACTCCGAACGGTATGCAAATTTGCTAAGTGCTGTGTCCGGACAAGACTTATTGCTATTACAGTTTGTCCGTACTTCACATTTAAGTAGCGAACTATGGGATACTAGCAGGTTCCATTTTGTTCTGTACAATTCGTCAAAATCCTCTTCCCAGAATAAATTTCGCTTATAAATTGCACTGAGCCCGAAAGGTTTTCAGAAAGGGAAATAAAGTGCTGTAGTGTAGGAGCCGAGGTGTGTCCACGGGTCAGCGGATATTGAAATAAGGTTACCTATTTGAATCCTCGTCCGAACTGGTTTTTTATTATTATTTGTACTAGGCATCAGCATTATTGTTGTACACTGAGAAATAACGACCCGTTGAGTCAGCCCTCTGTCGACATTAAAGTGTTTCTTTGTAAAAGCATATGTAATGCTTTTACATATGTAAGTTGGGTAGTCTCTTTTGACCCAATTATTTCGATATACTTGTTGGTTTTGGGATCTCATTTAAATGAATATGTATAAGGATTGACAAATGTGGACACAACTTATGACGTACAAAGAAATGTTTGTACAATTATTAAAAAATTAAATTCGGAGTTCTTTTGGATTTGGTTAAGACTTAATCATCATTATCATCATATCAGCCGAGAGACATCTACTGCTGGACATAGGCCTGCCTAAGGTTCTCCAAGCCGATCGGTCCTGCAATGCACGCATCCAGCTGCTTTCTGCAATCTTAATGTTATAGACGGGGATCTCCTTTTTTATATATATTAAGCTCAGCAAATAACTCGACACTACCTGATGATAAGCAGTAGAGGACACCATATGCGAAGATAGCTAGTGAAGCATACGACATACTGCCCTAGCCACCCTCACCTTGCCGGCCCAAGTGCTTTTTCACGCCTCTTTTAAAGGAACCCATGTTGTAAGAAGGAGAGAATACGTTTGCTGGTAAGGAATCCCACGCTCTAGCTACAGAGTGCGACAGGGAAAGGAGTCACAAAATGTCTTAGTGCGCACAGAAGACGCCTTGTTAGATGCCGGCGGATTACATCATTTCTGATTCGATCACGCAGACAAACTCCGAGCATAGACCGCTCCGTTGCCCTCTGAGTGTCATCCAAAAGATTAGATTTTTAGCATTTAAATGTAAAAAATGACTTGAAAAATATTCAGATCAAAATTTTACTTAAAATTTATTTCGAATGGGTTCCTGAATACGTATTCCCTCCGTCATACAACACGGGTTCTTTAAAAAGAGGCGTGAAAAGACACTCTTTGGGCCGGCTAGGTGGCGGTGGTTAGGGCAGAATGTCGTATGCTGCACTAGCTATCTTCGCATATGCATATTATCTCACGTTTCAATTAATGAAGATTATTATTGGATACTAAAAGATAATAGGAATATCCTTTTTTATTTTTGAGTAAGGACGAAGTTAATATATACATATTTCGTTAACTTACAGCCTTAAGCAAAATAGATGTACATCGTTTCTGGCCAGTTATATGAATTTAACAGATCAAACAATTTGAGAAAGCCTAATTTAATATGCCGCTTTAGATATCGAGGCTGTCACGACAGGCGCAGAGCGTCTTCGCATGGAATCAAATTGAATTTCTAAAAGGAGACTCAACTACAAACCAATCTAGTCCTTCTGTATATTTCTTCGAAGATTCAAAATCACCACATCTTATTAAACGTTTGCTTTATCTTCTTAGTAACTTGGCAAGAAAAACAAATTCAAATATATATTTTTTTCACAAATTTAAATTATTATATTTTATATCAATAAAGAAAATATGAGAACACACGATTCGTACGTATTTGTATCGTTTTATCTAGTAAATTTAAGAGCTAATTTATATAATATACAAATAAATATAATACCAATACCAGATTCAATATCAAGCTAGAATGCCAGCCTTAACAAGAAGTACCTATACAGTGTTAGAAATTTTTTATTATTTTATATATAAAATTTTTGAAAAAAGAACGGTTATTATAATAACTATAAAGAAACCTGTGTTTCGAATCAAATTTATAGTTAAGAATTTTAAGACATTGATAATAAAAATGAATTTCTTCACACTCACACTAAGTATCAAGCCCAAATAGGTACAATTATGAGCTTTTGTTACGGGTATAGATAACGGAGAAAGAAAAATCATAATATGTATAGCAATTTGGGAAATGTTTTCATTAAACATGCAAACACCTCTCGTGAACAAATAGTCAAACTTAGAACCCCACCGGGTTTCGAATCCGAGACATCTGTCTACTTAATACAAGGGTACTGACTACTTAACCAGACAACCTTAAAGATTAAAAAAAAATACAAGAAGAAGAATAAGAAAGAAATTTAAAAAGTAAAAATAGGCTTCGATTCCGTTATGTACGAACTAAATTTAATTTATGTTAGTACTACTCTTTCAATACGACGTGACGAAATAGGACTCGTGCTTACGAGTCCTATTTTATATATAGTTTTTGCCATATTAGATTGGAATAAAGAAATGCGAGAAAATTTTAGTTATGTTTAGTTCGTGCAGAACGGAATTATCGTTTGTAACACTGTGTCAAAATTTTTTGTACGTAGTAGGCATTTATTATTGATAATAATCTATATATCTCAAATTTCATTTACGTCTGAAAGTTATAAATGAACAAAAGGCTTTATTTGAATCTGCTATTTATGACAATCTTAGTACTTGTAGTTCAACTAAATCAGATACAACACATTTTTAAATGATTACATTTCAAAAATTCAGTATGCAGAGGACAATATCAATACCAGTCTGAAACAAATCGGTATCAGAACAGAAACCACTGTTTCCGCCGCAAACCTATAAAGCGTATTCAAAATAGCAAAGACGCGTAACTTGTTTGCGAGGCGAGAGCTTCTGATTAAATGTAAACTGGATGCGGGGATCGACAGACAGATGCTAAGCTGATACAGTGCGGAGTAATTTGGGAGAATGGTAAGCCTTCAAACTCTCGTACCAAGAAAGCTGCTGAGTTTACCGCTATCGTTTACTGAGACTGTTTTGGGTGTTTGCTTACCGAAGTTTGATGTGTATTATGTTAATGAATCAAGGCTTATCTTGCATACAGATTGTGTGATAAACGCCTTAATTATTCCTATCCTTTTCAAAGTCAAAGTCCATATATTTTACACAAAGTCTATATACACTCATTGAACTTCAATGTAAGCCATCTTTTCGTAAATGTAGCGGTGTCCTGAGAAAAAGAGTTAAGACACTCAGTAAGATGAGTTTTATTTGTCTCTTTACACGTCATTGAGAATTGTTTGAAGAATAGCTAATTAACAGTTAAAATCATAATCTATAATAAAACTATGGATGTAAAAACACATGATCTTGTATGGTTTTTATAATATTTTCAATCACAAATGTAAAAAATTCAATATTAATTTATTTACAGATTAAATTTAGTTCAATATATACTTTAAATTTGTAAAACAGTTCAGTTATATATTTACTACGGTACTTTGTTATAAATGTGAATACATTTACCAATGATGAAAAATCCCAATGTAAGCATCTATGAAAGGTTGTGCTATGGATAACGTACTAGATAAATATAAACTGTATATAAATTTCAGAAATTTACTATATAAACGCACAAACATTCATTAGTTGTGTACAAATATTCTTACTCATCATACAAAAATCAATATTTAAATATTATATTTACTTATTTATTTATGGAAACAAATAATCACTTATACATACAGTTAGATGCAGCAGAAGGAGGGAACAGCCTCCTTTACCCTCTCACTACCAACCATAGCTCTTACCGTAGTTTGTAGTGAGAGAAAGTTGCCATAGAGCGCCGCACATAGCTTGTGGCTCTCGCGTCGCCAGGCTGGATATTCCAAAAGTGTGTGGTCAGCCTTCTCGTCCAGGGAGTGACCGTGAATATACTGAGGTGTCTCCTCCCAACGGGCGATACGGTACAGGCAGTGACCGAAGCAACCATTTTGGGTCAGTACTTGTACCATGTGGTAGAAGAGGCTACTCTTCCGGTGCCCAACTCACTCCTCCAACACAGGACGGATCGCTTAGATCGTCCGAAACTCTACTCGCCCTAACTTATCAAACTCTACATTATACCTAAGTCAAAATACGTGGCTTGGCCATTTCAGTACAATAATATGAGCTAAGATGAAATAGTTGTTCTTTGTTCATGACTGTTTTACAATAGCACTTGTAGTTAGGTGTAGAGTTTGTGAAGTTAGGGCTTGTAGAGTTAGGGTATGTAGAGTTAGAAGCTTGGCTCTACATGAGATGTGACAACTTATAGTGTGAGCCATATTATCTCTCTCTCTCTCAAAAATGATTTTGGTGGAAGTATTCTAGTGTAAGTCTAAAATAATTACCATTTTGGTCTAAGAGCTTACACTCTAGTGTACATTCCCTGTCTTAAATTTTA
This sequence comes from Acentria ephemerella, assembly GCA_943193645.1. Taxonomy (NCBI): domain Eukaryota; kingdom Metazoa; phylum Arthropoda; class Insecta; order Lepidoptera; family Crambidae; genus Acentria; species Acentria ephemerella. Next base: position 585,535 of record OW971881.1, read on the forward strand.
CGTTTATTTTGAATTTCTCTAATAAGTGAATTTAATTCTTTCACAGAAGTATGTCATAAACAATGAATAGTGTCGTTCTTATTCTAAAATCGAACTCGATATCAGAATAAGTAAACTCATAAAACCAAGTCAACTCTACACTGCTTTAATTTTGCAACAAATTAGCTGATTATATCAATATTGAAGATAAGGAGACATCTTACAATGTGTGAATTTGCATTAAATAGAAGCGAGTTAAATATTTTCAATTCCGTAATGCCGTTGTCTAATTGCAACATTGGTAGGTACAGAAGGTTGGTTTTGTCAATTTATCTTTATCTCTTGAGAATCAAAAACAAAAATTAAAGGCACATTTCCTTAGCAGCTGATTGTAGAGATTGTTTTTCAAAATTAAACCATGAGTATGAAATAAGGAGTTGAAATTACTGTGAAAGAGTTTTTCATTGATATGACTGACTGGAAAGTTAGTGCAAAAACTGTTAAATTTAATTTATTAGCCACAACATATCAGTTTTTCTTAAATCGTCCCGCAATAAAGTCAAACAGGGCTTTGGAAATCGGGGTTTGGAAATTTTGGAGACGGGTGGCGTTTAATTGATAAGGAGTGAGAGAGCTTGAATGAAACGGAACTGATATCGCCGGCAGAAGTTGGTAAAACTACAAAATTACTTTGTCTTACGAAGCACTCACCGACCATGACACTCTTTATGGCCCAAACTATTCATGTCTTTCTCCCATGTACAAAGATTTGTGCCCAGCAGTGGGACTTATACAGGTGGTTGATCATGTTGATAAATACCAAATCCTCCAAAATCTCCTCCTATTTGCTATGGAATATTCCAATAGAGGCGTAGAATCTTAAGAGATTTTTCAGAAAATACAGATTTTTTTCAGAAAAAGTTAAACTCTGCTGGCTCGTAGAAAAAGTATATAAGTGCATATAGTAAGGAATTCTGATAAAGCGTGGTGTCTTAAAGTTGACCTTCTGTGAAATATATTTTTTTATACAAAGAACACAGCTTGGATTTTATTAGAACGCGAAAATGTTCTCGCTTTGACGTTACGCTATAACTGAAAACGGAAACAGTTGAATATTTTAGATTCAGAGTTGGAAGCAGCAGAGTTGTCTGCAGAGTGTATTAACCCGCTATGATTGTGGTCAAAGCTTTTGAAGGTATCTTATCCATTATTATATATATTTGTGAATAAATACAAATGTTGTTTTGTTCACACAAACTTTAAAATTACATCAACACTACAAGAAAACCTATAAGAAAACAAGAAGAAAACATAGTAAGCAGGTTGAGAAGCTTATTTAAAAATAATATTTGAATAGATAAATTGTTATTAATTAATTATTTAAGTAAAATGAGTTCCACGAATAATTTCAGATACGCTGACAATTTTTAATACTCCACTAAGTATGACTATGACTACAAGCATCATCTTTCTAACAATTTCCTTGACTTTTTCAAAAAAAGCGTGAATTGACTTAGTAACAAAACCTGCAAAGTTATCTGGCGTTAAGCGACACAATTCAAATTCATATTTTAATGCTTAACTTATTAAGTCGTAGTCTTTCAAAGGGATATCGCTTTTTGAGTAGTTTGAGTACTCAAGTGTCATTTTTAAATCCAATGTAATTATTTATTGACTGGTTAAGCAGAATTTTAATACTATATTTATTACTTAAATTACAAAAAAAGGGTTTTTGACATATCATTTACTACCTTTACAATATAGCACTGTGTATGCTGAGGGGTATGCGATATTGAACTTTAAGCTTCACGGAAGAGGTTCTATAACAATTCGGCTCAAAGTTTCGGCTCAAAGTTCAAAATTCGAACAAAGAGGTTCTATAACAGTTGTACTATATGACATCATGATGATCATGATGTCATATAGTACAACTTATAGTGTTACGGAAAAAATGAAAACTATGTCTCGGTTGTATGATGCAATACGCTGTTGAAGAATAGAGGATTTTAATCCAAACGATATCCCATACAAAAATTATTATTCAGAAGAACCTCATACAACCAATAGTCGTAAATTGTCCAAGTAATTAAATGCCCTGGTTTTAAATGTAAACTTTCCAGTGAACGTAACGGGGCGTGTGTTCCAGATTTATACTTAATTGCAATTAAAATCCGCGCTGCCACGTGATACCGGCTTCATTACCGGTAATTGTTACCATACTCGAGTTACTTTTTACACCCAATCCGGCCCAGTTTAATTTAGTCATCGAATATTATAAATTGTACTTAACACTTTCAAGTGAGATTATTAGGTAAGTGTATAATACCTTTTAGGCGTAATTTTGATTAACAAAATTGAAACCCAACTAAAGTAAACTAAATTGAATCTTTGAAATTATTTTATAAATCCCCTTTATTGTATAACGATTATTTTGTGAGGACTATTGAAAAAAAGAAATCAATTTAGAATTTGTAAGAATTTGCCCACATCAATATATCAAAAGTAAAAGGCAAATGATTTAAAAATATAAAAAAGGTTTATCAAAAATAGCTTCTACGACTGTTTATTACGTAAACTAATTAGTACTATTGGCTACACATAAATTAGACCTTTCTTTGGCACCCTCAGTCTTTTGTATTAAGAGCCAATTTTGATATAATGTCGCATGATACTGTTCTGTTGATAGTACAAGTAAATAAAATATTGACTTTAATACTCAGACCTAGCAATTTAATTTAATTTGAAATTCTGCGGAGGTTACTCGAAATTTTATTTAGTTTACAAAGTGGTTGTAAAGTATATTATTTGTGTTGAAATAGACGGACTACGTTATACGATGGGTTTTCATAAGTCAGCGATTAAAGATCTGACTTTGATTATATCAAGTAATCGGATTGGAAGATGTGAAAAATTCCTGCCGATAGCTTAGTATTCACCTGTTTATCGGTTTTAAAAATAAATGAAAATTTGAGAATTTTAGTGATCTTATCAATTTTCTTAACATTGGAGTTTGGAACATCAAATTTGAGACCATTCTGTTTCTATCAGACTTAATTATGATTTTATAGCAATCATCAAGCATCTCTACAGACACAAAATTTATATTTGTCATTATAATTATTATTGAAACTTTTTACCAAAAACGTCAACAAAGAAGGTTTGGTTGGGTTTTATAAACTCTTTGCTGCCCCAAATTAAATAAAAACCAAGGTATTTTTTCTCTCTAATAGAAATCTATAGAGATTATTGTGACCAATACCTTTCAATAAAATAATATAAAACTATAATTTTACCCATATAATATACATTTATTTGAGCTGTTTTCTTTTCTCACATATATATTCTGCGACTGAATTCGCTGCATGTCGCCTTTTATATCGAGTTGATTGAATATTTATATATATATTAGTTCAACTTTTATGTGAACGGGACGCGATATTCGTACTGGCCGCTACCTATGTATATATGTACACACGTGTATGTATAATAAAATACAGAAAGGTTCTTTTTTTAAATTTCACTGATTCGATTCCAGGCTCTTTAAAATATATAAAGGGTGTTTTCCTGCGACCACGATCTTTTTATCCACCCGGTATGTATATATTCAGGTAACAATGCAAGCGGGTCTACTAATGTCATTAGGGTCGATAATGTCTCTCTAGTTAAAGGTTTCGAATGTGGACGAGAGATCCAAAGTTTCATAGGAAGTTCATCGAACTCCTGTTTATAGAAATTATAAGTGAACATGATTCTCATAATTCAGATATAGCATTTGAAAGAAAAGATTTGACAAAAAATTATCTACATAGTGAGATCTCTGTCACATTCAGTTGGAAGGAACAAAAAGCACGTTTCCAATTAGCTATGAGAAAATGACGACCGCTCAAAAATATAAAAGCCAGGGATTAACAATTAAGATCGCTGGCTAAATGAAATTTAAACAAGCTCCCATGATGACGATTAAATATTCATACTGAATTTTTTTACAAGAGTATAGGGTAAAGTTATATTGGTATGGACAAGAGGAATCATTTAATTTGTTTAAAAATCAAATCTGATCCTATCAGATGAAATTCTTACAGTAGCTTCTAACGAAGGAAAACCGCAGGTCGCCGATCTCTATTGTCCGGCCAGTTTTAGTGAAATTACTCAAGAGGCCTCTTGGTCTTTTTAGATGATGCGAATCCTAACGAACTGCGAGTGTTTTGGAAAATATCTACACAATTTTACCCGACGAGAAGCTAGCGCACGCCCACATATGACAATATGTGGGTGTCAACACAGCATAGCGCTAAATGTGGAATATTTGTTATGAAATTGGTGTAGTTTCATGCCAAATAGGATTATTATATCGTACAATAAATGGAATACATCTTTCAGCATTGATTAATGTTTTACGAGAGTTTTTTCAGTGTTTTATTTCCATTCATCCATTTGTAGTTTGTTACTTCATTTTTTATCATTTAAAATGACGATATACCTCTTTTTTCATTGTCATCATTAAAATAACATTCCTTGTAAGTCTATTGACTTAAAATAAATGGCAATGCCTTCCTTACGTCGTTAAAAATTACTAAAGCAAACGTTGCACCGGTATCCTGGAGCCAGATATAAAGCAATAAGTACGTTAAAAAAGTCCTTGAGTACTTTTTTTTTATTTTTTGTGCAATGACTTCATACATTGTTAGCGGTCTTTCAAGGAACTTTAGAATATAATCAGATAATAATATATTTCTGTCAGCATTACTCTGCTTTATATATTTTTACTTTCAACCAAAGAGCTAGCAGATCCGTGTACAAAGTGATTCCAGTTAATATAATATACGCATTCGAAGACTATTTCTTTTACGTTAGAATAGATTTAACTATACAAAAGCAACTAAATCAAAAATAAATTATTGATCTGAAAATTACTTTATTATTAAGAAAAACATTCTAACAATATAAATCCATATCATGAAGCAAGAATTGAGCCCTCCATCTCACACAATCCGTGTGACGGCTAAACGAGCCAAATGAATTTTTGGGCTTATAAAATAGCATTTACATCACAATGATAAAACAAAACGAGTTTTATTCTTGAACCCATAACATATATTATACTTTGAATATCAAAAATGTAATTTTCCAATAAACTTGAGCATTAAGTATATTACCATTCGCTTTAATATCATTTTGTTTGACTTTGAAATTAAATATCTTGTTTTCGAGTCATCTTCGAAAGCTATTTCTTGATACTCTTCAACTGATTAATAGATTATATTCACACTAAATATCAGGCGCAAAAGAGACTGTTGTTTGATGTCGGTTGTAATTTTATTTACTAATCGGATTATTATGTTTGTATATAGAAATTAAGTATAAAGAGGTGCTTTTGCAAGATATTGACTATTTTCTGCGTCAGTAAATATTTCATTGTAAATTAAATGTTTTGTTTTCATATTGATAATATCTTGTGTCGTTGTATACTGTATTATTAATTAGTATTATTAATTAGTAAAGTCAGTTAGATTCTTTCTGTTTTAATCCCTCTGGAAGTCAACACGTCCAATCTACTTCTGTTAATGTTGTAGATAATGTTGATTGGTTTCCATTCGAAGTAATGATCATTATATATCTGTCATCTTCAATAGGTAATTCCAATTCATAAGTAATTATTAGCTATGTATCGGACTGAACAATAGATTGTACCTATGTCATTGTCGATCATTATCTCCAAGGGATTTGACCTGACATATAAGTATAAATATCTTATGTGTTCCAATACAGATTAGTTTGATTTAAGTACTAAGGCAGGTTGTAGTCTATCTGATACACGATGCATTCAATATTATAATTAATGGTATATAAAAAAGATGTCAAACATACAGGTAGCCTGCGGGTGTCGGTAGTGATCAAATACCGACATCAGCAATCTCTTAAAACTTCATGCGTATAACTTCTGCTGTGTGATAAGTTAGTTGTCTAACGTAGCCGATCGTCGTAGTAGTTTTTCAACTTTCGCCACGGTTAGTTCTGGATAGGTCACTGAAAATAACTTTTAACTTGAGATAACTCTCAAGCGTCTCTGAGCTTTGGTAGGAGGCTCCCCATATACAAGTTGGTACCACTGTATTCCCCCTTAAAGTGTTTTTGGCAATTATAATGACTTTTGAAAAACAAGATAAATATACTGTGCAAATTTGAAGACTGTAGAACTAACCATTTGGCTGTGAAACTTGAGTGATGGATGCCAGACAGATACGCGAGTGACACCAATAGAGCTCCATTTGGCCCCTTGGAGTACGGAACCCTAAAAATGATCATTTATACATAAAACAGTTTTTATTACTTTCTAACTGGCTAGGCAGAATTTTAACATTGTATTTTTCAACCAAATTATAAACGAAATTAAGTTTTGTAATTTGCGAAACTTAATTCCGTGCTCTGTGGAGTTATTGTCAAAACCTCTCATTATGACAATGTGATTCTTCCATGATAAACGCAAACATACAAACTCGTAACAGCTAAGTATCGTATTTTGACTGTTTTACAAGCAATTTAAGTCTAAAACTGTCAAATTATGTATTTTCGTTGTCAGATTTTGCATTTCGGAGTAGGCCTTTGCAGGGAAGCGTATATAGGCTGTTGTTGACGGTGTTGATGATGTTGATGATGTTGATGATGTTGTTGATGATTGAACAGATATTACAGATAGCTGTACTGAAAAAACTGACAGACATAAAATAGTTACTATAGTGACTGTTAAACCTTTTAGTTAACGTTCAGTAAAGTCTAGTTTTGATAATATAAACTTCGTTTGATAATATTTTACAAAAGTGTTGGGAAGTTATTTAGTCATCGTTTAGTTAATTATTTGATAGCTAGTTCGGTAGCTTTAAGTTTAGTTCGGTAGTTAAAACCAAACATTTAGCTGAAAATTACTTAGCAACATATAAGATAAGCAATGACAAGCTAAGCACTTTAGTAAAAACCTGTTAGCTTAGTAGTTTAGCTAAATATTACCAATATTATGTACTACTTGCTAAATGAAATTCTGCATATTTTACGATGCGTATACAGCTAAACCAAAAAAGCTGATGAAAATTGAATTACCATTCAATGTTTAGCCGCAGAAGTATGAGGTAAACAATTTAGTTGACAGTTTTTTTTTCAGTGTGAACGCAAACGAAATAGTATCGTACTCGCACTAAAGACAATCAAAGTGATTTTGTGAATAGTTATGTACTGCGAGTCTGACATAACATTTATCCACCGTTTTGAACAAGATGCAATCGATTTGAAACGTCTCGTCTCGAAAACGATATCAGCATCTGTGTTGATAAGTATTGGAAATTACTTTTGGTAATTGGAATAGAAACGAAAAGCTTTGGTTACGGTTGATGTAGACGCTTATGTGTTCGTTAATATTGCTTTTATCTTGTCTAATATTGCGTGCCTAATAGTTTTATATGGAAAATTATTTATATCATGTCTTTGAATGTATTTTAAGTTTAGTTTGTAATTTTTGGATAATATTTATGCCCATTTAACCTTTTTAGTGAATTTGTTTGAAAATAAGCATTATTTGTAAAAAAACTTGCCATATAATATTTTCAACTGCGTTTGTAGTACGAGAACATTAATTGCTATATAAATAAATAAAAATAATTATCAATTTTATAATTTTGCATGATCATACGAATGAATATAATAGGACACTGGCTCTCAAAATATTAGAAGAGCCCTAATCGAAGCTCGTCGCAAACATCGAGATAGTCTTATATCAAACGAAGCTCTAGAGGGAGATGTAGGATATAATTGTGTGCGAATGACACTGAGGTCGTTTGATCTCAACCTTATTTTTGGGAGAACTGCTTATTGGAATTTCGAATTTCGAACGATAAGCAGTATAATTTTTGGGTTATTGTAAATATTAAATGAGTACAAAATAAAAATTTCAATATATTAACAACGAAGGGTGATGTTGTCATGGATATGAATAGGAGTAGTTACTTGCTTTTTTATTATATTCATTCAACACTTAATTTACACAAACATTGCAGAAGGTGAAATACATAGCAAAGGAGTTGATCATTCCTGATCCCTGTATAACCTGAAATTTTGTTGTGCCCGACAGGGTCCATAGTGTCATTTATAGTCTAAAGAGTCATATTGTGTAACTATGGAACGCAAAATAAAGAATTGAATTGAATTGAATCCCTAAATTATTTACTTCATGATTTTTTAGACTTTTTGATCAAATTGAATTTAGGTGGTGTGGTGATGGTGGTTACAAGACCTGAGTATACATCAATTCAAATTAAAGAATTAGGAAGAGTAAAGAAAGAATCGCAATATAAGGAAGTCAATAAAAACAATTTTGAATTGTGTTTGCTTATTGATAGTAAATTAAAAGTACCTTCACGTTTTGAAATTATAAATTACCTGTCTGTTTATTTATGTAGAAATGCTAAAGAATCTAGCAACAACCTTGTTAGATTTTCCCAGATATATGTACCAGATATTGCGATATAACAGTCTGAACTGAATGCCATCTAATCTAGTGCTGTATCTGCAGAAAATTGAAAGGAGATAAAATTTGATGCGGCTCGCACCACCTGACTGCAATCTGAGAAACGTATGATATCAAATGTTGCATTTGTTTGGGATATACAAGAAATTACAACTTTCTGGCGGAATCTATTAAGAAAGCGCCATAAAACCCCAAGGAAGAAGAAGATGACAACTTTTCTCGTTCTAGGGAAATAATGCAGTGTTATGTGTACGCAGTTTAGCTTAAAAAGAAAGATTAATATCGAAAAATGCTTCTTATTTTGACATTGAGTGACATTTAGTAGACTGGGGCAATAAATAACCTTTCATATGCTGTTAACTGATTTAAAAGAGCTCCAATTGCTATATAATGCCGTTTGGAAGTGGTATAACTCAATTATTCTGTAAGGATTTTTAGGTTCTTTTTGGAACTGACCTTTCAAGGTCACCTTTCACGTGTCCCATAAATTCCAGGTAGCTATAACACCAAAAGATAGGCAAAGATTTTTGCCTATCTTTTGGTTCTAGTTTATTCTTTTATTCCGTTGAATTAAATTACACCCCACTTAATTTCCTTTAAACTTTTTAATTATCTTGTGCGTGGTACCATAACCTTCTGAAGCTTTTGTTTATCTTAACGGCTGATTATGATATAACGTGTGCGGTATACTAGCTAGATGTGTATGATGCGAAACTTACAAAATGCATGATTTACAAAAACTCTACAGTGGGAGTTGAATAGTGTCCTCAATGCCTGTAAGGTCATCGATTCTTTCCTGTTTCAAAGATATTGACACAGATAAACGTATACTATTACTTTGGTTTTCGAAATCCAAGTTCATTAAATATTGTCTGTCATAGTCTTTCTTTTATGCTTATTTGTATTAAAAGTTATTGACAAGCAGACCAAGCCTTGGTTGCCTGCAATACGAATTCCGCTATCATCAAATGCGCCGTTTGATATTGGAAATTGATATCTTGGCTTGAGATTTTTCCCGTAAATTCTGGAAAGCGAAAACTGTGTTGATGTCGATTTTTATTTAAAATGAATTTCAGATAAGTGTTCCATAAGAAACTTATATTTATTAAGAATCTAGCCACGGTATTGGTATAGATGGAAGAGCTCGTTGGCGTAGTGGCTTGTATGCTCTGCTTTCGATAGCGAAACTTAAGCAATTCGCCATGATTGGTCAAATTTGTTACCTCGAGCTTCTTCGTGCTTTGAAAGGTACGTTAAGCCGATGGTTCTAGTTCTTACGGTAACGGCTTTTTCTTCGGCTACTAAAGTTGAGGTTTTGGACCGTAACGATGCGATATTACGGTCCGGATTGCGGTCTCCAAGACCAGCGGTCCGTTGTCAATTCCGTTGACAGAATTTAAGCAGTACACGATAGGGCCCGCAAGGACAGGCACAGGCGGCAACCCAGTGAAGTGTTTTCGGGTGAGCCCGAGTCGTTGCCGACATACGCCGACAAGTCCGTAGAGGATGTTTAGTGGGTAGTGGGGGAACGCCTTTGCCCCGAGTCCCACATACCCCTACAGTTGGTACTGTTTACTGTTACAGTGTACAAAAAAAGGTATATGTGTAAAACAGTAACTAAAATATACTATAGTGGTATTTTATAAGCTACCTTATGCCTGTTTATAGTAATTTGGCTCACTTAGGCTATATTCATTATATTTAGCCTGAATAAGCCATGTAAGCTAAATTACTATGTGCTTCACTTTTCACTTTTTAAAAACATGAAGCAACTTTAATTCTTTATGACGAAATTCTCTGTCTTTGTGCTAGTATATTTTCAGACATCAATAATGACAAAACGCAATAACCCTATATCTAGTTGTACTATAATATACCCAAATCCCTTAAAATCCTCTTTAAGAGGCTTGGTTCTTTATTCTTCTTAATCCTTAAAGTAATTAATTTTGTAGGTATCTCCAAACAGGTATTTTATATTATATTCATTCCAATTTATTACAGGCTTCCAATAATATAAATATTAAATTCAACTTACAGATTCGATTTATTAAGTTGTTATAATGTGTGAACACGCTGATATCACCAACTTGACTTAAGGAATTAATAGAAAAAGCGAAGGTTAGTGATATTTTGCACTTAAATCTCACCCTCTGGAATAGCCATTACTAGCTCTCGGTAGTGCTGCGTTCCAGATCCAATCGATAAGACTCATTGAAGAAGCGATGTGTGACAGGGGACTTGGTTCATATGAATTTTTATTTCAAAAAATTCTAGTAAAACTCTTTCTATACTCATTGTAAGTGATTATCATCGCTTGTAGTATATAACGCCATTGTTGTTATACATTGCTGCGTTTTGACGTGAGTAGTATCTGCTCACTATTTGACGAACCATATATGTATCTGTGTCATCTTTAAAGTACAAAAAATTTGCTCGAATTCCACGAAATATTTTCTCTGTTTGATCCAATCGATCCGATCGACAGAAAGCCGTTATTTTTGTTCCCACTCATTGATTTGTGTGCTGAAACCACTCGGTACATTTGTTTAACCTAAATTAAAGACAGGTAATTTCTTATGCTTATCTCCAGAACAGTGTTTTGAGCAGAAAAAGCGGGAATATATTCGATTATCGCATTTCAAAAGACACCGCTAGAACTCCCCAAGGAATTTTTTAATATTGGAGACATGTACGTATTACGGACATCAAAGAAAATTCGTGTTTGTATCTGAAATTCAATTTATTCATTCTGATTTTGTTCACCAATTTTCTCTGAGGTGATGTAACTGTTCGCTGACGAGTTTGTTATATTGTCATTGTTTTTATCGTTATCGTTTTTAAAGTCAGAACGAAAGCTTGCTGGCTAATTATTTTTTATAATTATGCTGATAAAATTAACGGAACGTATATCACTTATAGTCACACGTATTCGTCACACGTATTCGTGACGTCACAGAAATTAATAATTATCATACCTTGACACCGCTTTATTATTAATGAATTCAACGAGGTAGAAAAACCAAGAAGTTTGAACAAACAAGAAATGATGAGTATTCTGTGTAAAGTTACAATTTATAATGACAATTAGTCAGCTCAAAAATTATGTAAAAATACACATTACCATGCCAGAACTAAACATATAGATATTCTCCATAATTTTATTAAAGACCATATAAATAATAGTTTTATTGATGTAAAGTTTCTGTTAACTTACGAAGTGTTAGCAGATTTGTTAACATTACAATAAGTTTGTAAAGCAATTTATGTTAGAATGATAAATTAAATACTAGTAATGTAGTTGTGTATTATTTTGTTAACTAAATTGTAGGGTTTAAGAATCAGTGTTAAATTAATAATTATTTATTTAGTAATGGTAACCTGTCACTGTCACTGTCACTGTCACTGTCACTATGTGTAACACTTGCACTAGCATGTCAGTTTATATTAATCACATTAAATCTTGTTTCATCCCAGTTACATTCTTAATTGTAAACCAATAACCCATCAAATATAAGAATGGTACTACCGTTTTTTTTACGAGCAGGAATCCATTTACGGACCTACCCGCCACTGGCTAAGCGACGGGCGTGTGTGGGACTCACTCAGTACCTCAATAGAGCGGCACTGAGAATACCCACTAAAACTCCCCGGTAACGCCATTGCCCTTCACGGGGGTAACCTGGGTTCTGCACGAGCAATTCACTAGGTCAAGAATGGTACTACCGTACCCTGTTAACACTTACAACCACGAGGATGTCATTTGTACTGTTGTGACACTTAAAAAACCTTATTAAATCATATACATACCCACTGCTGTATTTATATCAGAAATTATGAGCTTAAAACAAAAACTCAAAATGTTATCCACGAGTGCTCCATAAGAAATGTTTCGTAATTCAAAAATTATTGGTGCAAATTTAAAATTTCACGACAATTCAATTCACTCATAAAAGCCGAAGCTTTTGAAATAGCCTCATTTAAATTTTCCTTGTTCGGCCAATCGGTTCGCTGCATTCCTATTATGTCCCGTGATTGAGACGTGAATTTTTTCAATCAATCCTCTCTGATAACTTGGTCATTCCGCTTCATATTGCTAATACTTTCGACCTTAAATATTCTTTGTGTGAAAAATAAATTGTATTTTCGATAAATGAAGCGCCATAAAAACGGATATTTTTTCATCTTCTCTTTAGAAAAGTCCATATCATTGAATCGACGTTGATAATAAAGCTGTTGAATACAAATACTAAAGACGTAGAACGTGCGTTCTTTTTGTATGATTATTTCTATTGGGAGGAAGACTATACAATGTTTCTTAGAGTATTTTGCAAATTTATTTTAGTAAAACCTTATTTATAATATTAAAATATTTATATACATAAAATGTTTTATGTTAAATTCTCTGCTTCATTTGGACGGTTGTGAGGCTATTTCTAAGTCCACCTGGGAAGCTACATTCTTACTAAATCTGCAGACATGTTAACATGTTGTGTTTTGTAGTAGGAGGTAAAATAGCCAGTTCCTCTGTGGTTGAGGAGTTGAGAAGTAGTCCGCTTCCATCTTCGGCCTTATTTTCACGTGCCACCAGCGGAGACAAAGGTCAAGAGTTACTTCGTTAAAAAATAAAATAAAAGCAATATTTTAGTTGTACGCTCCATTTTGTTAGTAATGCCTATATTTAGATTGTTCATTATTAGTATTATATATGTAATATGGTTTATGAGTTTATATATATATTTATTTTTAGTGTAATTTAATATTATGTTATATATTATGTTCTCTTAACTGTTTTTACATACAGTTTACATTTATTAGTGGAGTTGCAGCCTAAAGCTGTAACCTATCTAGTCACTGCCCACACCTATTGTATGTTCTAACTCTGTTTAGTGTTTTAAATAAAATAAATAAAAAATATCGCTTAAGCAAAAAACCTTGAACTGTCAATCCTACGAATTTTGAAGAAAAGATTCCTCCAGCTGTAAATGTATAAAGTCGAACGTTTACATCGGAAAATCTTGGTAATGGAAATTGCCTTAATAGCCGTCAACCGTCGACAGGAGACTGTCGCGAGAAAAGAACCTTTAAAACAAAGAATCAACTGACGTCAGTGACTAGTTCAAACCTTAGTTAAGATAAATTAAGCTTTTACATAAATTTCAGTTCGTCACTCAGTCCTGTTGAGTATTTGTAAGTAATATATATTTGATAATTTTAGCTTTCAATGTTTTAGAAAACTTATTGTAAAGTTAGGCGTTTAGTTTTAGTGGGTAGTCTCAGTGCCGCTCTATAGTGGTAGGTACTAGGTACTGAGTGAGCCCCACACACGCCCGTCGCTTAGCCAGTGGCGGGTAGGTCCGTAAATGGATTCCTCCTCGTAAAAAAAGCGTTAGCTTCCAACGCTAAAACAGAAAACCTAAAAATAATAAAAAATAGTTCAAATTATGGTTCTCTGGAATTTCCAGTGGCTTCTAGGTTAGAGTAGTAACCCGAAATAATTTTTAAAAATAGAATATATTTTTACGCACCTAATTTTCCAATTAATGTTATAAATTGGTTGATTTTTATTCCTTTCTTTCGGTATTTGTAGGTGTAGTTTTGGGTGAAACAATTTTAAAAAATCGCATTAAAGTGACCTGAAAAAGACCAGTAAAATAATTGATAAATGAAGTGGCTCAACCTATTTACAGCTCAATTACGTTTGACTTAAAACTTACTTTAAGACAATCAAGGTCCAAAAGAAAGTAACAGACAATACAAGAGAAAGTGAACCGTATTTTATTTCTGTCGCTGTCGCTGATGACAATCTGACAGTCAACATCGGGTATTGTTGTCAACATGTCAATGCGAGTAACAGCCCGATTGCGCAATCACGATCATTTCATATTTAATTACTTATTGGACAGTCGTTTTGATTGTGTAATTGCCTACGAAAGTAGCCTGTTATGGATTAACTTGGTAATTGAATATAATATCTGATAACAACGTTAACAGATAATACGATAAAATGACTATTTTATTGACACTAAAGCATGCGTGTAAGTTTATCTGGTAGTAAATAATCTTTCAGTATAATAAGCAACAGCCTATATAAGTCCCTCTGTGGACCACAGGCCTTACACGACAGAGAAATACAAGGAATTTTGGGCACAAAAGTAAAAGTCAAAATATCTTTATTTAAATAGACTCATTTACTAAGTTCTTTTAAATCGTCATAACAGGGAATATGTATGAGAAAATCAAACAAATGTAATTAAAGGCAATAGTGATAACTTTAAGTGGTATCAACCGGGCATTTACAAATTGTCCCACCACCACGTTGGCCCAATATAAGTTGGAGGGTGAAAGAGAGATAGCAAATTTTGATCGGGACAGCAAGTTCCTCGATAAATTGAAAACTAAAGTTGAAAAAACAAAATCTAAATCACTCTATTAACTGAGAGATTTAAATCCCCTACAATGTTAGAATTTAATTCGGACCAATACAAAGTATAAAGTTTTCAAGATAGTCCGGGCTGTTTACCGTTTAATAAAAATTCCCAAGTTCCTTACCTGCGACGAAGTTTGGACTTGGCCGTTCCTTCCGTAGTTATATTGCAGAAATTTGAATGTTTGTATAACTTGTACTTTATATGCAACTACCGTGAATTGGGATTCATTTGAAATTTTTACAACATCCATTAAGGATTTATCTCAATATAACTAATGTCTTGTGTGTAAAAGTGAAAGTTGAAATTAGTTAAATGTTTTTTTGTGTATTTCTCTTCTTAAATTGGTTGATGTACAATAAAAATATATTCTATTCTATTCTAAAAGTCATAATCTCAGGATTTAGGTATCGTTTTTTCTAACTTACCACAGCATAAGACATATATACGATACTAATTTAATGCAAGAAAAAGATTCAATAAAAATTAGTGAGAATAGATCAAATATGCTAATTCAAATTTTTATATTTATGTCAAAATTCATGTATATAATTGTATCTAACATTTAACATTTAAATTGGATATTTTTAACTTGCGAACTCCTACAAACCAGTTACAATTAATTTTTAATTATCTTCCGGTTCCTGGGAATACATCGGTGCTCATCAAATTAAATTTTATATATAAATATTTGATTTGCCTCTAAATGCTTACTTTTAGTATTTCTATCGTATCAGCTTTGATTTTGAAGTGATTCAGTGTTTAATTTCTAATAATAAATAAATATTTTTACATTATAGCACTGAATATAAACTAAAATGTTCATATCGTTATCGCTAGGAAATTTATGGAAAGGTACAAATTTTTACCTGGTTCCAAAGAGCGGTCAAAGGAAAGTGCGGACAGATGATCAAAGCTCACTTGCTACTGACAGGTTGTTGACCCATGAATTTTTATGCATTAAATCTGCAGTGTCTGGTCAAAATTCATTGGATCGAAGAAGTTTACGTCAACCACTTTTTGGTGCTTCGATTCCACGTCAAGTTAACGTTGAAATTTGGCAATTCCCACAAATCTTAACGATATAGCTTAAAGACATATGACCCAAAGATCCAGATAAAATAAAAATATACGTTTGGAACAAGCTTACCTACTTCTAAAAGTATAATGATTCTCAGATGTCTCTAAAATCAAGAAATCCTGAAAAATATAAGGAAATCCAAAAACTTACACTTTGACAATCCCTAGAATTTCTTCACAAAAATAAGCGCAATAATATGTAATATCGTTCTTAAGTTTTAAGAATTTTACTATTTAAAATGTTATGTATATTAATAATTATTCTTTTAATAAATTTACCTTTAGCTAAGTAAATTTACATATATACAAGGATCATCAACAAATTTCGGACCTAAAAAGGTATATACGTTCTTGCTTTACCCGGTTCGTTCCTATCTAAAGGTAGCTCATCTGATATGTGACGATTAGGTCGATAATTGTAGCGAGCTCCACACAAATTCCTCAACCAAAAACTGGCTAATTACCTCCTTCTTCAATTGCTATTGGCAGACTAAGGTAAGTTAATGATAGCTAGTCAGGCGAACTTTGAAAACTCCTACATAATAATCCCCATGGAAACTGAACCCCAGACATATATATGGTCTCGACCGCTAAACCACAGAGTTGGTGGAAATATTTTGGTCTCTGAATCCTAAATAAAAGTCTTTTTTGATTACACTCCACCAAAACTCATATAAATTTAAACGTAGTATAATATATTTGTGTACCAAATAAAATAACAGTCCCCAGACCTTCAATATATTATTTTAATGTTTCGAGAGGACACGCTATTCATTCGCTGTTAACGATTCGCTGAAATATATGAACACTTTTATGTGGGACACATTATTTGCTTTGCTGTCACCACATTCTGGTAAAA
This sequence comes from Acentria ephemerella, assembly GCA_943193645.1. Taxonomy (NCBI): domain Eukaryota; kingdom Metazoa; phylum Arthropoda; class Insecta; order Lepidoptera; family Crambidae; genus Acentria; species Acentria ephemerella. The sequence goes on from OW971881.1 coordinate 602,393, forward strand.
AATCTGAGGGTGGTTTATCGTAAAAGCGTATGAAATTAAGCGATTTTATACATTATGTCTGTCAAAGTTTGACTTAAAATAAGAATGTCCTAAGTACGGTTAATGCAATTCATATCGGTCACATTTAGGTGTTTATCGTTAAACATTGTTTTTTTTATATAAAGCTCAGCAAATGACTTGACATCATCTGATGATAAGCAGTAGAGGAGTTCATATGTGAAGATAGCTAGTGAAGCATCCGACATACTGCCTTAGTCACCTTCACCTTGCCGGCCCCTAAAAGTGCTGTTTCACGCCTCTTTTAAAGGAACCCATGTTGCATGAAGGAGGGAATATGCGTTATTTGCTTTCTCAACAACCAGCTTTCAAGAGACTTTTCTAGAACTTTTAGGCGACATGTTTCATTATTATTTATAGTACACTGCCTTTACTAAATTATTTTGGAGTTAGACTGTTTTTGCTCTTAGCATTTTCATTTTTCATTTCATAAACAGTAAAGTCGAACTTCGTAAAGCAGTATATTTGAACTTTACAATCATTTCATTTAGTCAGACATCCGCTTTTGCATTACAAAATTGTGTTCATTACTTATTACAGTTCTATAATACATTCTTTTTAATTCTAATATTTTTGATAAAATCATTCGGTTCAAACGCGTAGAACCTGCGCTTATTAATACCGAAGCAAATAAAACATTTATCAAAGATATTGGTGGGTTACTCAAACTGCGAGCCGTCAAATTCAAGCCAAAGTCAACATCATTAGCAAACACGAAAAAGGCATTCCTGGGATCAATTTAAAACATTAATAAGCAGATTCCAAAGTGACTGCAAAGAACTTTAGAGCTACGGTAGAGAATTTAAAGATTCTAACGTCAACACAGATTCTGGGTGGAAATGCAAATCAGTAGATGGGTCGCAGATTGCTCGGTTCCAGAATGGATCAGTTTAATGTTACTAGTGAGAAGTTAGATGACATTATACTTTAAGGGCTTCATGGTGATTGTAAAACACTATAACTCACAGGTACTGTAACAACTACAGATGAAACCTTCAATAATTTCGACCGATGTTTTGTTTATCATATAATACTAATTTTATTTATGGTAGAATATAATAATACTCACATACACATACACACACACGCACAAACACATGGAAAAACTGATGTCAGTCGTAAAATAATTATCTATTTAAATGTGAAATATTTCCAAGCTTTTTTCTAAGAAGCCAACTTAGGTGTTGAATGTAATTATCGATTGAAGTATACAAGGAATTGTATACTTATTAAAGTATATCTTTTCAAATTGGTTTTACCAATTGCCGTAATATCATTGTCTCTGTAATAACAGAATAACTTTTATACTAATTTGTAAATTATTGGCTGTACAGACGACAACTTTACATTGGCCGAACATCGAAATACAAATATAATATTCTGCAATGTAACTTGATCTGCTGTCTGTACAAGATCGGCCTTTATAATATCATGTTCATAATTAATTACCCAAGACTTACCTTAAAAACATGTTGGCGGTAACGAGGCCCGCCTGAAACATTAATCTATTTCAGATTAAGCTATCGGAGCTCATAGATCGAAGTCGCCGAAGTGAAGCACCCAGTTCAATCTGCGCGCTGTCGCCTTTGCTGGCAGTCGTTTGCATAATCGCATCCCGGTGATAGCTTGTCATAAATAGATTAAGGGATTTTGTATCTAAATTGCTTATTATCAAGACGTAATATGGCTAATATCGCTTATTAATAAATTATAACAGTCTTTGAAGTATGTATTATGCGAGAGATATCCTCATATATAACTTCCACTTCCTTGTCGAGGTGCGTCGACGACGAGACATTCACCTATATAACCTTCAATAAATACCGCTTACTGATTTTGAGTATAAGATACGCAACCCTTCGACACTCTTCCTATCTATATGTATAACGTTATACACTCTTGTGTCCAATGTTCTACATACATGTCCTAGACTTGAAAAAGAACTCCCTCCCTGAAAAAGAACAGGTTGCTCTTTTTCAGCGAGCGTGGATTTAAGGACCATCGTTTGCTAGCCCTCTCAACGGACTTCGTATAATCCTACTATACTCTAGCGAATTCTACTTTATTCTTCCTCTAGTTCCAGCAGCTTCTCCTCGGTCAGAATTGTGCGATTATTATAAGTTGCCAGGGCTAAGTTCTTATGACGGCATATCGCCAACGTCCGTTACTGCTGGCATGGCCTTCGGTTTTACCAGGTATTTATGACTTTGTATTATTACAGATTATTCATTTTTGGAAGGGTTTGTGCCATTAGCTTGCCCAGTTCGTGTTAGTGGGATCCGTAGTGTCACCGCAAGCAGGTAAGGTTGGCTTGGGTACCGTGAAGGGTTATTTGGAACCCCTTTTACCCATGAATAATACATGATACTTTTGTTCCTGTGATTATAAATTTGTTAGAACATCAATTAATTATTGTTTTTAACAAAATATTGGATTCTATTATTTAACGGATCTTAAGCGATATTTGAATGCATATTAATTTCTCCACTCATCGGATGTCATGGTAAAGTAACGATTACGATAAAGATTTCCTTTTTGCTACTTCCAGAATAGTAACAAAAACAATAACTTTAGGATTTCAATTATTTATTATAACCCCCCAAATATATAGGTACCGATTAAAAAATACAATCTTGTAACCCGAGATCTAGTGTTTGAATATCTGGTCCTTAAATTAATTATTCTCTGATAGCCCTGAAGCATTTCATATATCCAAGCCTAGTACAGACCAGTACCTTTTTCTGCGGTGTCAAGACTTCTTCAATGTGTCAACCGTACTTTGCCCCTGGGTGCCATCGGCCAGATTAAAATCTGACCGACCATGAAGCTTGTTACTTGGTAAATTAAATTTAAATTTTTTCTGCTTACGTCTGCGTTTACTTTGCCGTTACCTTATATTAACTATTGCGTGGCTTTCATCTTCACTACAATAGCATCAATAATTTTGGTTTAAGACTTCTAATTCATTCAGACAATACCTTTTACTGAAAATTGTGCTTTATACTATTTGTATTATCTATTCTAATTCAACCTTCGTTAAAGAACATCAAAGTTCCCGTTTGATTCTGGGAATGTTAATATTGTTCACTTATTGATAACCATAACTACCATTGGATATAGTGGCCAATGTCCATTTTAATGACATTAAAATGATCAAGGTTGAATAATTGAACCGCATATTGATCGAAGTTGGCGAAGCGTTGGGGTTCAATCTGCTCTGTCGTTTCTGACCGCTAGTATTTGCATAATCACGACCCTACCTCTACCTACTGATAAATTGACATCGAACTAAAAGGGGCACTTTATCAAACAATTTTTTTATTTTAAAATAATATTTTTTTTTAAATTAAAATTACAAATTAATGACTATTTATCAATCTGTCAGCTGTATAATTATTTCCGTACCTTTGTGTACTTAAGAGTACATGAAGTTACAAATGCTGTAATAAGTATAAATATCAAATTTAGGAAACACGTTTTCTACTCAGTCACAGCAGAACGGATGGAGGAATCCAGATGTAACAGTCTGGAATAGCACATAAAATTCTTTTGATCTAGTATATCTTACTATGAGATACCACTGAATGATACTCTAAAGCTAGTTATATATATATATATATATATATATATATATATATATATATTATAAATCCAAAAGCAAGCTTTAAGAATAATAAGATTTGCAAGATGTGCATGAGAACAATTTGTCCCTAAAACATGAAACTTTACGAGAAAAAATCAAGTGAAGAATGTACATATGACCCATACTAGATCCTACAAATATCCTAAATAAGTTTGATTACTGTTTTTCAGTTAATAACATAAGTTTTAGGTATTGACTTAACAAACCCTGCGCCAGAATATCTTCTTATAATGCGGTTTTGATTTTACATTAATTTCAGTATCAATGAGCTGCTTCCCAATTCAACTATTCGAATTCTGTCAACTAAATTTGTAGTTTGTCGCGCACAGGGTTTGAATAATAGTCTTTCGAATTCTGGGCAGTGATCGATAGATAAACGGGGTTCGGGCTAGCAGGCGAAACTTTAATGATAGGAAATGGTGACGGTTGCTTGGGAAATTGATGGGGATAAAATTCGATGCGATAAAGGATTTGAATGGAATTTGTAAAATCGACTTAAACTGACTTTCAAAATTCATGTTCAAAATTGAGAGGTAAGCCAACGTAGCCTAATACAATAGCTAGCAATTCTTCCATGACTATAATGTCAGCGGCATATCGAAGGGAAGTGGTACTTATAGGAAACTAATTAGGTTTTTAAAATGTTACTGGCATGGTTTGTTGGTCAGTTACTTCCATAAACAAACCTACCGTGCGAGATCGTGTACGAATGTATTAATTACCTTAGGCTATATTATTAAGATAATATTGGGTGGTCAAATTTACCACTTGTACTGTTTGAGCAAATGTGTTAAAAACTTGGGTGTCCATATCGATAGCAAGTTTTCTTTGAACTGGTTCTGTCTCTTCTCCTTTCTCTCTTTGATTAGGATGATGCTAGTTATCTTGCCGTCATCGAAGAGCAAATAAACAAACTTGAGCGTTATAAAAATGTTTATAAATGGTTCATATTTTTTTTATTAAAATCTCAGCAAATGCTTCGACACCACCTGATGATAAGCAGCAAAAGAGTCCATATGTGAAGATAGCTAGAGCAGCATTCGACATAGTCCGGTCCAAAAAGTGCTTTATCACGCCTCTTTTGAAGGAACCCAAATATAACTACACCCAATTTCGCTCAAAGCCCAAGTTGATGTTTCCCTTCTCTATACTATCCTTATTTTTCCTAACACCCCTTTATATTTAAAAGAACGGTTAAAATATGTTAACGACACCCACTCTCGGAATCTGCAGTCCTCTGAAAATGTAAACTTGTCTACACCAATGCAAACTAAATTCTAGTAACTCATTCACTGTACAAGTTGCCCGATTGTGGAATACATTTCCTGTTGTTGTAATAATAATGTTATAAGTACTTTTATGGGGCTTGTAAAAAATACTATTTGTTACTTAAACCTTAATTTTTAGTTATTATTAATATATATGCAGTTTTATTATTTACTAGTGTATTTATGTACTTATATATATATATATATATATATATATATATATATATGTATCAATGTTTTTTAGCAATATCATTAACGTTATTTATTAACTTTCTACATGTTTATCCCTCTTTCTCTATTTGTATATCCAATCCATCATAAGGTTGCCTAGAAGAGATCGCTCTTAGCGAGAAGGTCGCCCAATGTACAAACATTGTCTACTATATAAAAAATCTGTTTTTTTATTTTTTGTATACAATAAAGATAAAGTGTTAAATAAACAAATAAAAATGTGAACATATAAATGTCATTTTATTTGCTTCAAAATCACGATCATTTAGTGTAAATTTTAATTTTTTTTGGAAGAATTTAAGATTATTTACATCCTTAAAATAATTTATTTGATAATACACAAACAATTGTTTCATGAACATTACAATAAAATTGTATCGAAACACACACATTCGAACATGATTACCACTACAACTACATAGTTACTGTGATTTTCGCATTTATATCAATAAAATATTGGAAATAAAATCAGCTTTGCGAAGTATATTTCTTTTGTATGATTCCAAAATTTTATTGTGTATAAATAAAAAAATAGAGAAATGTATATACTTTTAGTTCCGTATTCAACGTAACGAATTTTATTAGGGCCACTTTGCACGTAAACGAATAAATTACAAAGATATCATTAATTTTGTCCATGCGTCCATAAATTTCCTTGCGTGTGACCTCGCGTACAAGGATCATGGAGCGTTTTTGGGCGACTTAGAACAAACTATTCAAACATATCGATATTAATCAGAAAATATTGATTGCGGGTATATATGGTTGCTTATGCAAGATGTCTTTATCATTTAAAAAAATGAAATAAAATAAATTTCAACTACCCTATAAAGAAAAAATATTTTATTAAGCTTAGTTATTATATTAGTAGATTGGTTATAGCAGATTTTGAAAATTAATTTTCTGAAATATATAGTCATATGTATTTAAACTCAAAACTAATGATTGTGAAGCTCCAGCGGGTGGGCTTGCTCGATAACACCAGGATTGTCCGCCGATCCTTCTCTCTGTCGTCCTGACCCTCGTTCTAGCCTCCTCTGCCGTCCTTTGAGTCGTCGAGGGACTGGGAAGAGTAGTCAATTAATTTCAAATAATAAAAATAATTGATTTCTTACCATAAACTTATATATAGCACTATTTTAAGGCCTTAATGTATAATATGATGGGAAATAGTAAAATAGCATTTTAAAATTTAATATGATTATTATACATTTACCAAGTTGAATACGAAACAATCAGACGGTCTCTAAATTGGAACCCGATCCCTTTGTTCTACATGTTACTCAATTAATGGACTTAATCTATTCTTCGTATCTATAAAATATTAAAAAAAAAACGTCACACAAATCAAATCTGATAAAGATATTGAGGAATCAACGTCACAAGTCAAGCGACTGTACCAGTATTTTCAATTTCCTGCCATCCAACTATACAAAGTAAACGTACTTTGTAAGTTTCAATTTAACAAAGACATTATACAGAGAACAATGCCTTTTAAATGAACAAGGCTTATAAATAAATTGTCATTTGTCAGATGCGAGTGTGGGTGGTATCATTAGGCATATACCCCTGTGGCTTGGAAAATTATTTATTTTTCATGGTAATTTATTAAGAGATACGGCGGGGATAAATAGGTATATAAACAAGAGATTGCAAATTTGTATGTTTGAGTTAGAACCTGAAGGAAAGTATAGCTTGCCCTGGTTCAGACAAGAATGTGTTGAAAGGATGGTTTCGAAATCGCGTAACTTACTTGGATCTTCAATATGAGCTGTGTCCATATTGCTTCAGGGATTTTACCATGTGTGTTGGTAAAATGTGAAAATGTTGCTCGCTAAGAGGCTTAGAGCGTGAGAACCCACCACGTTCTTCCACAGGAGGTGGAAGGAAAGCTTCCCCTTCCAAGAAAAGAGGCTTTACCGTAGTCATTCATGTTGACTAGGTACAGGGTCGTTACCTTAATTCTGGCGAAACGTCCAAACTTCAATTTCATCTCCGAGAATACGAGCAGTACGACACAAGTTTGTGGTATTTTCTCTAGAAAAATCAATCTAACCATCCTCGTGGTAAAGACGATTTTGTTATAAATGAAATTTTCTGTCTGTACTTAGTTATGAGTTTCAATATTCCTTAATGATTACCTTTTTAAGCACTAGTATTATTGTTAAGTAGCTAATTATTCTCGTAAATCTACTTTGGAGTTTTTATTAGATCACATAAATATTTTTTAAGAGATTGTAATAAAAAATTCACAGACGATGTTGAAATTTGCTCACTTAAATGGGTTTTTTGATGAATTCGGGACTATTTCAAAAAGTAATTTCAAATCAAATGAGCAAAAAAAAGGTGAAGATTTCTAATTAATTAATTCTCTGAACACATTTTCTGGAAGGCTATAGAACTCTTTTAATGTCATTGGAATTCGTTACAACTTTCGGATACGATTCGATTGTAAAATCAATTATCGAGACATTACTTTTTGTTTCTTTATTGCTGAAGACCTTCAAATTTACCAAGCTACGCGATTTTAGGGTACGATCTTTGTATTCCCGAAGGAATAATGGTAGGAAGTTCCCTTTCCTTGTTTCCCGGAATTGTCCTTATGCAAACGTTTTCAACAAAGACCCATCGTTTCTTCTAATCGATATATGGGGTTACGAAGAGAAATTAAGTATTAACAATGGTGTCATCAATATTTGTTCGGCAATTCACAGTCATTTTAATAACAGACATACGAAATTTTATGGTTCGTTTTGACATGCTGTGCTTAAGAGCTACCATGTTAAAAAATTGAGGTGAAACGTCGAGGCGTTAAAAAACCCGATAAACTTTTAATGAGTTCTCCTTCTTTTGAAGGAAAGTGAGATTACTAAGACATTTTTTCTAGAATAAAATTACTAAAAATCATGGTATGGCAATCGGCGGATTCAAAGTTCTTTAAGTCTGTATCTTCAATAAAAACTTACTGTTAAATTTAAGAGTTAGCAACAAGATTATAATATTAGAATATACTAAACATACATATAAGTTTTACTAAAATATTGCGATATTTTACTTGGCATTATGCTTCTTCTCTATTTCTCCTAATGACCAGAGACCAACACACCTATTAAGCATCGTAATGACCTCGTGGTATGGATACGAAATAACGGAGATATAATGATAGTAACATGTATATTAATAGCCATCTATCAGTGAATAAATATTTGTATTCACCATACAAATATCTGCCCCTACCAGGACCAGGGCCAGGGCTAAGTAGACAGGGCTACTGACCGATCGATCAGAAGATCGTCAATAATAATAATGTTATGAAAAATAAATATATACTCTTTAAGATGTTCATAATTTCTTTCAAATTTTTTTGTAAATTTTAGAACTTATATTGCACATTTGTATAGACAATATTTTACATATGTATAAATTATTTATGTAATTTGAAGTAAATTGTGGACTAACATACAAGTGTGATGGGTGTACCGCTCTGTAATAAACGCATCTGTAAATAAATAAAAAATGAAATAAATAACACCTTTGTACGAGCCAACGTACATATTCGGCATTTTAATTGTAATTGTGTGAATTGTGTTCAAATAAACTGATTGCGTTTGCATGCGCATCAGTTTACTATTTCATTTACTTTATAACATAATAAATCAGTGTAACAGCAGGACTCTAACGGGTCGGTTTTATTCAGCACTCCTCGGAGTAACCCCCATAGCAACATAATTACTTCAATCTGTAGGGAGTTACAACCCCTACAACCTTCATGCACCAAAGTAAAATAGATTATTGCACTCACAACTGCAATGCAATCTTACAGTAAAGCATTGATAAACAAACACAAATATAAAGAGAACAATGCTAAGAACACGTCCCCGGCAACTGTGAGATAAATGAAGCAATATTTTCTCCACGATCCCTTCGTTCTATTTGAACTGCGATACTCGTGTCATAGGATTTAATTTATTAGTAGTTCTATTAAAAGTTAAGTTTCCGTTTAAAGAATATTCTGCAAGAATCACCGCCAGCAAGTTTAAAATTGCAGTTTGTAACAGAAAACTATTTTATAAAACTTATAATGATAACAGTTTTATATTAGCAAATGCGTTAACAATTATGATTAAAGTTGTTATTAATTACAATTATGTTGTTGAACAGTTAAAATCTTTAATGCTGCATATCCAATAACCAAAAAGACATGATTAGTCTTGAGATGAGATGATGATTGTTGGCGTAGTTCCTTATGTTGAACTATGCGGGAACTAACTACCATGAAATAAAACTATTAGTGGACTGTATTAGGCTGGTATAATAAATAACAAAAGAATAGCCCGACAATAAATGCGTATGCGCAGCGCAGCTGCTATGGAGAAGTGCCGGCGCGCGAGGTCTGCGCTGACGCATATATCGGACCTCTCAGGTCCCTCGTCCCGTGCTTACCTCTACACCGGCCCGTGTATCGTTATACGCATCACTAATGATTGTGCTATATCTGAATTATTACTCAAGTTAAGCGGCATGCTAGTAGATTGAAGTCCAAGTTTTTTTGGACTGACTGATGCTGTTGGCCGCAGATGGCCTTTACAGCGTTACCGGGGTTTTAAGGTGGTGAGAACCTTGGAGAGTCCTCAAGCCTTAAAGGGCAATCGCTTCTGGAGGAGTTCTAATCGACAGGCATCACCTCCAGGGGAGGTGTCCCGCTGTCTCTTAGAGTGACAAACCTGAGCGTGCCTATAGAGGCTCGGACCTTGGCTCAGGTGAATCGTGTCGTGGAGGAGAGTCGAAACCCAAGCACCATTTCCATATTGTATGATTGATTCAACATGCCTTTTCGGAATGGAAAAAGCTCACTGACATCGTTCCGTCCAATTGACACGAGACTTCGATCGATACTGTTATCAGCGTTCAATAACAAAAGTATTTTCAATCCACCGTATTTCTGTTATAAATTCAGTTTCAGTATTTTAACGACATGGCCACAATTTCACTATATATGTTAATGATAATATTTAACTATTTATTTATTAAAAACGCAAGCATAATTTGTTTTACATTAAATGGCTTAAAATATTCTGCTGTTGGAAGCCTGTGTCTTGGGCTCCGTGATTGTATTTAACAGATAAAGCAAAACTAGTTTGTATTAATAAACAGATAAATATACTTAAACATAAAATAATTTACAGACAAGTATTGCCCAATTACAGTTTTATTTTTTGCAATCTTTAGAAGTGGAATGGACATTTGCATCTATTGTTGTACCTTTAATTACATTTTTATTTTTCTCATTATATTCCATATTCAACTTAGTAAATGAGTATATTTAAATAAAGGTATTTTGACTTTGGCTATGAACTAAATAAGCCTACCACTAGATAAATAAAAACAAATTTTAAACCAATAGATTGAGTACCTCTTAGCAGGTAAATAGCATTACAATCTGACTGTGACCGAGTTAGCTTTGAGACGAAATGAAAATTCTCCTTTTGAAGTCTTTGAATGACATATAATTAAAGCTTCGACGTGATATAGTTTCTCGCCGAACGTTTTACGATCCCAATGCTTAAATAACTTAGAAAATAAGTATCGGAGATGTCATCGTTAACGCAGACAGTCAGCAAAAAAGGCGTCGTTTATTAAAGAATGATCCAGGGTCAGATCTAACAAGACGTTTATGTTTTGTTGGTGCATGTAGAAGGTTACTAATAGCTTTTTCAAATAAATTCAAATGTTTTTCGGGACCATATCTATACATAAAAATCAATCATACCCCAGATATATAACCAATATCTAAAACTAAATACTATAGTATGACTGAAAATGACGGTTTCTCACAAAAAATTATGGGGAAAGTTTACATAAAAAAACCACTCTACACAGGCGTATATCAAATGGATTACAATCTGTGTTTAATAGTTATTTTACAGTAACTGTATACTAAGTATTATTGCATAAATTTAAGAAATATTGAGTCCTAGTGTGCGGTTATACAGAGTATCCTTGTACGGAAACCAGTCTTAATAAATACCAAATACTATGATGTTAAACACTCAATAAATGTATTTAGTGAAGAGAATTAAATAAATAACATATGATTTTTAAATACATCAAGGTAGTTGCAGAAATAGTAGGATAAAGAAATCCCAACAAAAAGAATGTAAATGCGTTCCTTCGTAGCGTAAGATGCGCATTTGTCTCCAAAGTGTATCCGCCGTCATACATCACATTGACAGGCGAATAATGTCGTCCGCGTTCCAAGATTGCTGTCTTTCGACGCAGTTTTTCTTTTGCTGACAAATATGTCAAGACGTTTTTGGTACACCTGAGTTCTACGTGTAATGGTTGACTTTACGCCACGTGTTCAATCTGCGAGCTAGATTTGGGGACAGCATCTCAAAAATTTTAATGGAAATATATATAAGAAAAAACGCTAAACCTAGAGGTTAATAATTCGGTTTCAAAGACAAAAACAAATGAAAATTTACAAATTTTAAACTAAATATAGACAATTTTAATAATTCCGCTCATATTGATAATTTCGATGTAAGTGTCAACACTTTAAGTGAGATCATAATTGTTAATGGAGCAGCCAGCCTATATGGGGATGAATCTCATTAAACTATAAGGTTACTTGTTTAACAGATAGTTTCTCTTGAGGGTAACGAAAACTTTCAACTTCGCATTTCCCAGGTTCAAAATTGAATTACTATTGAATGTTTTACTTTCTGAAGTCTGAAACTAACCAAAAAGTTTGTGAACCATTGTGAAATGTGCTACTCTGTACCAAGTTTTACTATATTATAACACAGATAAATATTTTATTTGTTAGTGTCACATGTGCCACATTTGCAAAAGCGTCCTCAACATCAGAACGCCCCGTATAAATTATTCCCAAACAAGATGAAACTAAATTAGTTTGAAATTAATCCCATTGTTTTCACCACGCCTACCTCCTGGGGCGCTGGTGGATATAATATTATTTGGATTTGAGATAACCGCTTTGAGGCCGATTCAATTACAAAAGGTAGTTTATCCAAATCTGTTAACCTAACACGGTTTGACGTCTTGTATGTTTATCTATCCGAACACATTTTGAGAATTTAAAGCATTAAAATTTTTAAATTAGCATTTATTGTTTAGTAATCTTATGGTTTTTGCTTTTCTGAAAGGCTTGTTATGCATTGACAGTTTATCATCAGTATTTCCTTAAGATACATCCAAAGGTTTGATAACATTGAAATTGAGTTACACTGTATCAAAAATCTACAAAAAGACTTCATCGATATAATTTAAAGCACATATAACAGAGTACAGTCCACTCACCCACTTATCATTTCCATTTCAAATCCTAACGGTACACTGGACATTTGTACAAATGGCGGCCGTTTAACCGCGGCCTGCCGTCTACTTTATCGGGAGCGAATGGTCCACCGTAACTCGATTAATCTCCCGTCAAACTGAGACCTGATCCATGTCCATGATCCATTTCACCAAGTCCTAGTGAAACATAGCCGTATTATAAATAACGTTGGTACACTGTAGGCTTGGTGTTTGAGTGTTTTCTATGAAGTGGCTGACAAGCCATTTTCGTCAATCGTATTCGTTATAATTTTTTTCACACTACAATGGGTAACATGTATGAGTTATCTTGTGTGAATTGTTATAATTTTCTTCATCACAAGATTTGAGCGGGAAAAGAAAAAAATACTTCTCCTGAAACATCCAAACAATGTCTTAGTATTTCATGGTTTATTTGGGTTTTGTTTACAATCACGTTGGAACAGGTCACAGACCTCGCAAATAAGCCTAATAGTTTGATAGGCTTGTTACCGATAAAAGGTTTCAGTATTAATAATCGTTCGAGTAGTTAAACTAAAGGGCTATTTAATTGGCCTTTAAATTGAAATTATTTTCAGTTCAGTAAAATTTTCGAATATAAGGCTCAAATACCTCAATTGCTACTGCTATCATCAATCAACCTGAATTGAATGAGCGAGAGTTATCCTATTAGGGACAATTGTATATAATAGACTGTTAATGATAGTTATGAAAAAATCAAGATAGATTTTGAAGTTAGTGTTATGTGTCAGATGCAAGAACTTATGCCTGGAAATACGATAAAATTCATTATTTCACTCCGAATCTTCTCTTGCTAAGGGATGAGGGATGGTACTTTAATTTATGTCTAGGCGTTACGTGTCAGTACTCTCTCATGTAAGCAACACGTTTTGTTGTCAGGAAACTTCGTATTCATTGTTTTATAGGTATGTGTTTAGCAAAGCTTGGAACAAAATATAATTACGTAATTTGATATTGTAATTAATAACAGAATAGAACAATAAACGTAATCGTTATTTGGCTGCAATCTTCAATAAGGTTCTTGACACTAATTAAATCCTTATTAAGCCCGTCACAAAAGAACTTTTGCTTAATAGACACTTATTTCGCAAACTCTTTTCTGGGAATCGTTTTCGATGTCAAGTTTAGTATTTGTTGTTTCACAGCATATACGCAAAGAATTTATTCAAAATTCTCAACAGAAAACGCTTAATTAATGATCCGGTGTGGTAATGATCATTAATAAAATTGTCGGGTGAGGTACGGCTGCACCATTTGTTGGGGGACGTTAGATCGCTGTAACAAATTTCAGCGCTTTGAATTGGTGACACGCAATTTCGGCTCCACTTCGAGAAAGCTTAAGTGACTTTTAAATGCTGAATTTTGGTTATAAGGTTAATAAACTTAAGGTTGAGGTCAAGTAAAAGAATTCCGTTATGGAGTCCACGTATCAGAAAATGTAACGGGCAGTAGCCCAGAACATAACACCATATTGTGGTCCCAAAAATGGACGATGCTTTTGAGCTATAAGTATGTAAATGGTTTTTGTACATACACAAATACGATTTTTCTATTTCAATCCACGGGAAGCAAAAAAAATAAATCCAAATATTAAGTCCAACTTATGCAATAAATTCTTCCTCATTATATCTTAGAAAACAGTAATTTACTTGTCTAACTGTTAATACTCATATAATCCGATCCTCTTCTTCTGAAAGGGATTACTCTATCGAAAGACGTATGATCGATCAAGGAAGTAGTAGGAATGTCTTTAAGAGGCTATACTCAAAAGCATTTGCTTGTAATAACAGTAAGGATGAACATCGCATTAAGTTGTCAGGGCTTGGACAAGTATTTTACACTTCAGATCTTTGTAACAATGGGGTCACTCAAGCATAACGAATCCCATAGAAATCCAGAGGAAATATTAATTTGACAGCATGGGAATCAAGTCACTGAGTTCCTATCATAAATCCTGGACCGCAAATTAATATTAAATAAATTTTCTCCGCATTCTGGCGCAATTCAATTGAAAAATACTATTGTGTGCTTAACTCAATCCATATGCGTTTAAATTTCATCGAAAAATAGCGTTATAAGCGTGTTATGCTAGTGTTTATATTATATGTACAAGTATTCTTACCATAAACACTGCGACAAACTGCTGTAGTTACCCTATAACTCTGTCGTGTACGCGCTGCGAGTGACTTTTATATGACTACGAGTGGTCGCGGCCTGGTAGCAATGTCGAGTACAGTTTTCGGTTCTCAAATAATTATTGTTAAGGTAACGTTGTAGACAAAGGGAAGGATGATAACATCACATTTATTTTTTGGACTGTCAACGACCCTTGGAATGTTAACTTAGATTTTAAGACGTTTTGTTTTCTTTTTAGGCATTTTTATGAGAGCAATTCGGTTATCGTTTTATTCGGGAAAGTTGTTGTTGAGTTTTGTGCAGTTTTATAAAACATTCTGTTTTAGGGGTGCGTGTCAAATAAATTGAAATAGCTAAAGTCTTCATAACATTGAACTTATTTCATTGTCTTTAAAGCAGTATTATACAATGTTTCTACGGATCTCTTACATAAATTAAAAAGTAGACAAGAGCCAAGTCAAAGCTTATTACTGAGCATTCACATTAATGCTGGTAGGTTATAAAAACTTGCACAGTTAGCATCGGAAAAAGAAAATTATGCCTTGCTATTAGACTCGGTGTTTTCCAGAACTTTACTTAAGTAACGTTGGAAGTTTGGAGAACTAATAAAAGCAAGAAATAAAGCCGGGTGCCTAAAACTTAATTTTAATACACGTTGAAATACGACTGAAGTTGAACAGTTCCAATTACGAATTAAAATTGTGGCGAATGAAGGTGAAGAATGGCTAGAGTATCTATTTAAAATTTTGAGGTATTTGTGTGAAATATGCAAAATCTTGTGGATGTTATTGTGAGCTAAATGGGACCTTAATGACCTGGAGCTCTTTTGCTAGAGAAAAACCTTTTTTCGCTAAACATTATAGGGATGAGTGAAAGTTTTATAGCCTAAAACTCCTTATGTATATCTTCCTGGGGTGTTTACGAGTATTTAATATTTTCATTAATTACAAAATCGATTTAAATTATAGAATGTGACATTATCACGGCATCCCTCGAGAGCTGTTCCGAAGAAACTTCACGTTAAGCGCAGTGGGGTGATATCTTCATTAATCAAGGGACTCATGAGGGTGATAGATTACGTCACGCCTTCAAATTTTAAAATAAGTATGCTGAATTTTTTAAAAATATTATGTTTATAAAATGAATTGACACACAAAATCACTAAATTAAAGAAAATGCCAACAAGTTTTTAGAAAGAAATATTCTAAGGTTACTTCTAAGGTTTTGTATTGTCCTTGGGAATATATTTCTGTACCATAAACATATTTTAGGTATATTTGAATTAATAACTGTACTAATGGCTTTGCTTAAAGCGCATTAAATAAGCCAGAAATCACTTAAGTATCTTCATAATTAAGTGGTGACGAAGAGATACTCGTTATATTGACACAGTCATTAGCAAGTGTCTGAAAATTGTTCACCCGCGAAAATTTCTTGCTGTAACAATAAGACTAGACACGAGAATGTTTTATTACGTCATGCGATATTGTTACAATCTTAGATAGTTTCTTGAGGCTACAAGTATTTATATTACAAGATCCCAGCCAGAATACGAGCAAGTAAACTTTGTTCTAATGACTCAAGCCGTAACAATAGTAACTGGTTCGTTTATACCACATTTTGGACCACTCAGGTTTCCCAAGTTGTACAGTCCTCATAGTTAATTTGAACTATCTGTAATTGCCTGAGAGTAAAACATGGCTCACCGAATTAAGGGTGGTAGATTTATCCCAGGCCTTGATAGTACAGTTCCTGGTCTGTTTATGCCACATTGTGCAGAACTAGACGAACGTGTTACATCTCATGACCCAAGACTTAAATTACTTGGTCATCCCACACCACTTTCTGCAGACTTGTCATATCCACATGGATACAAATAATTAGTATTCAGTGAACAGTATTAAGCGAAGTTTGTATAAGTTACATAACTACTTTGAACAATCAGAATCTCCATACAAGAGCTTACTCAAAATGGCATATTCATAAGGTTGTTAAACACAGTATAGTTACTTTGCTTATAATTATTAGATACTTCACAATACTAAGTTTTAAGCGCATTTCATAGTTTTGTTTCACGTTACTTAATAACACATAACTCCACATAACTTTATTTAAAAAAGTAAAAACTGCCCAACGACATTTGGAAACTATAAAAAAAATTGTCAAAAATATCTTGGTGTTGCTATTGGGGAAAAAAATTAGTTTAGAAAAAAATTATTATCATTAAAATGAAACCATGTTCTTTTATTTTATCAGACAAAATATTGGAATTAACATACTCGTAAGTCCGTTGACTCTCAGATTTTTCTCGTAAGTTCGAAGCAAATATCGCAATGATATAAAGTTGTACATCTCGACACAATCCGGGAGCCTTCGAGTTCATTCGGCCCACACTATTATCTAAGATCTTTCAAACTTCTTAGAAAGGATTGGACGTATCAAATGACTTTGTCCATTGTAACTTTTTAGGTTCTGGAACAATAATTTTATATACCATAGTTTCAATTATTATGCATAGTTTGGGTCCATTTTACGAGATGACTTATGTACTCCCGCAATATACTCCCGGGATCCTCAAGACAAACGAAATTAAATTTGGTTTGGATTTTATGACTTTAGAAAAAAGTAATATTGTTCGGCATGATTCTACTCTTTGAATATGTTTTGTTAAGTATCAACAAACGGCTAAAAAGTACCTATCATCTCGCTTAGCAATAGGCTGTATTACAATCAAAACTCATTCTGTAAAGAAGCTATACACCAAACTGAATTATTTTTAGCTGTCTATTACAATTGATTTTATAATCTATTGGACAAAAATCGAATTCTAAATCAATTGAATCTAAATGATAAATAGAGACTACATATTCATGAAGCCCTTTTTTACCATTTAGATGTTAATACTAAATGAAGTCTCCAATGGCGTCATTGTGAAGGGTAAAGATTTAAACTAATCCATATCGACATTCCAGTTACAATTATAAAGCGTATTTGATTGCTAGATCAATTGAAAAGCCGTCGAATGTTACTTCTACAGAATTCCAATAATGGTATCAGAATATTACAAAACACACATCGATATAAGGTTTTTTTTCTATACTAATATTATGCAGAGGTAAAGTTTGTGAGTTTGTTAAGTGTAATCTCTGGAACTACTGCTTGTAATAGAAAAAATCGTTTTGTGTTGAATAGTCCATTTATCGGAAATGGTTACAGGCTATATAACATTTGTGAGAGACCTAACTAGCGCTAGCCGAAGTTAGTGGAATTTGTCTTTGATTAAATTAAATTAAATTTACTCAAAGACAATTTTCAGAAACAAAATATATAAAACAATTTAATTCTGTATTTTGGTGAATTTGGTGTAAATTTCTAACAAGTAATAAATAATCTCATCTATATAGCCTTATAAGAGCATTTTTTAAGCTAGTAATTACTTTTAAAGAAGGACCTTTAATAAGTAACCAAATTAAAATAACTTAAGCTGATTACAAAGTTACATACTACACAAAATATCCAATAGAGTTACTTCACTTCGCCAGAGCCATTTCGCTCCTAATATCATATAATAGTCGCTTATCAAAAATCAATCGTCAATATCGTATCGAACTCACATTGAAGACGACCGGGCTGATAACACAGGCGTCAGATAACTCATAGTAAAATAGAGGTATCAGGAACTTTGTAATGTTAACTTCCTAAAATAGTTCAGTGTAAGAAGTCTCATAGTGACCTCACCTCGTTATTCCAGAAATAAACAATCACATTCTTCGGACAGATAACTCGAAGCGGGTACTTCTACAAGCGCAAGGTGTTTTGGTATTCTTAATGAAGTAGCTCTTAGCCTTCATTTCACCTGATGATAAGTGAAGATAAGGCCCAAGATGGAAGCGAAGTACACCCGGAATCCTTGACCGCAGTGGAACTGGCTTGCCAAATAAATTTATAGTACCCGTCCAATGGCTATGTGTGTATACAAAATTTGCCAATACACATGAAAAAGAAACCTCTTGTTTAAACTTTTAAAATACAACAAAATATAATGTGTAACCTTATTTAAAATAACATGAAGCCGAGAAGATATTATGTTCCAACTTTACCGAGCCTTAAGAAACGTTAAGTGGCGGCCTTCAAAGTTGAGGTACTGCTTATCTTAGATTTCATCTTGCTGAAACCGTCCTGCGACCTTTACGGATAGCGATTAGGAATGATGGATGAATGGGGATGAATCACTCTCAACACACCTAATATATAATAGCTGAACACACATAATGGGCATTGCATAACCAAATAAATGTTTATTGACGCTAGAGAAGTGAGGGTGGCTATTAAAGCGAGTATGTAACTATACTAATATTTATATCATTATTTCAAAATCAATCTTTAAATGTTTCCAGTCCCTCGACGACACGGGAGAATACCCCTCGGCAGAGATGGCCAGACTACCGGTGGTCAGAACAACAGAGAGATGAATCAGTGGACAATCCTGGCTTTTTCTTGTGGACTGACTGATGCTATTGACCTCAGATGGCCTTTACCGGTGTTTTAAGGGAGGTTTCCCACTGTCTCTTATAGTCTTCAGGGCGCTCGAGCCATGAGGGAGCGACAAACCTGAGGGTGCCTTTAAAGGCTCTGACTTTAGGTCAGGTGAGTCGTGTCTTGGAGGAGAGAAGCGCTCAGGTACCTGTACCTGTATAGCGCGACGAGTGTAGACCGGGTCTTCTCACCCTTGTACAACGAGTGCGGTGTATTGGAAAAGTATACCTAGTGCACAATCCTGGCATTATCGAGCAAGACCGCCGGCTGGAGTCTCGCATCTCTGGTTCTTCAAATGGTCGCGAAGAAAAGTTGGGACAAAGTCATTGGTTGAGACTACGACTGGTATGATCTCAGACTCTAGTGATATTTTTATTTTTTTATTATTTATATGTTATAATATATTATATATCTATGTAGATGTAAGTTATTTGCACATTGCGTCCACTATTTTACAAAGTCCTGACGCAGGTCAATTGCTTTTATGTAAGTTTAATTTAACCAACTTGTTTGTACATATTAAAATAAGTATTATAGAGTTAAAATTTGCAAGGTTGTAGGGACTATCTCTGGAGCTACTGGTTGGAACTGAAACATAATTTTGTGTGGATAGTTCATTTATCGAGGAGGGTAAATAACATTTATGACAGACTGAACTCAGCGCGGGCGAGGTCGCGGGGGAAGCTTGTCTATTATACAGTAAGATGTTTTATGGATTTTATGGAATCGGCTGAATATTAAAAGAAGTTCTTAGAAATAAAGATACACTTGGGAATGTGAATGATACTTCTGTGACTATGAATAGAATTATCTTCAACAATTGATAGATAAATTATGAATTACGTATTTCTGCTATTTTATTCAAAGTTCAACTTTTTGATTACATAACTATTGTGTACTAATTTGTATGTATCGTTCTATAACTTATTATAATTTTACTTAAAGTATCAAGTACCTATCAATGTTATGATTAGTGTTATCATTAAATATTAGCAAACAAAGTCCCCAGCCGTGTCTTTCTATTGATGTTATACTCAAAAAATATTGCACAGATTCGTTCGGTTTTAATCAATAGATAGATGGATTCATAAGGAAGTTTAAGGTTTTATATAATGACTGTATCATCGTACGCTTATACTGTAAAACGCCTTTGTAAATGATAACTCTACGAGTCACACTTCCAAGTACTTTATTTGATTGAATGTATTAAGAGGACGTAGCGCCCGATCACTGGAGGCGCGTGGTGCATTTTGACCTTTGCTAAGCTAATCTTAAGCACTATAATGATTAACTTGCTTGTTGAATTAATTACTATCATTAATTGTAAAATTGTCTCAGTATAATTTATAAATTAATCTTTGATTATAGTCAGAGACATTAGATACATGTATTAAATTAATGTTTCTTGTATATCGATCTACAATAAGTGGTTACTTAACCACTTATTGTCTTTGTGGCAAAGTGAATTGCTAAATGTGTCTGTATAGCAAGATTGTACAATATAATACGTGTCATTGGAAATAAGGTATACGAGTCTATTTCCGTCGATAATATAATTTTAAAATCAAAAGTTAATCTAACAGTCATGTCAAAGCTTAAATAGCATCTTGAGATGTCTTTATACAACGATGACAGTTGCTGATTAAATATCAAACAATAGTCTTTGCGAGATTCTTACAAGATATACAGAATAATGGCAGCGTGGGAGTCATTTAGTACAATATAAATAGCTATAGAGATAAAAGGAATTTTAAATTGAGTTTACACAATACAAGCAACACAGTTTTATGAATAGGATCCTTTACACTCGGCGCCGTTTTGTATACACACAGATAAAGCAACATTAGGATTCTTATTTTCCAGTGGATTCACAAGAAAACTACCACTATCTTATACAATTACTCGTACGTCGTTTTGGCGGGCTTGAGTCACTCTATTTTTTCTTTCTGTCCTCAAAGGGTACTTTATTTCATTTAATGTGACGACATAGACGACAATCAAGATGTTTTAATTGTATGTCAGAAAGTAAGGACGTAGGTAACATGATTTAACTCGAGTATTTATTTTGCTACAGATATAATCATGCTTATAACAAATTTGCTTACCTAACACGTTTCGTAATTCCGGTATAAAAAGCCAATTTCATTTAAGCATTTTATATTATTAAAAACTCTAATTATATTACATAGTAATCATCAAAAAGCATAGAATATGTATTTTTTTTAAAAAAGGTCTTACGAATTATCTCTTACTTCTTGATTTTGAATAAATTTTTGATAATTATGTTTTCTGTTTATTTATTAATAACATTTCTGTTCATGTAGCCAGCATTGATTTTTTATTTTCTTCCCAGAAGCCATCTATCCATATTAGCACTGATATGCTACGAATTAAATCGTAGCTGCGCGAATATAGCAAGTAAACACAGTACGAGATAACTCGTAGTCGGCGTCTTGGCAAAGAACGCAATCTACGAGTTATCTCGTAGTTGGCAGTCAACGTGCTAAAAAGGGTTAATGTGAATCAACGTTAAAAGTTCAGTTAACGCGGACTTATAAAGGAGACATATGTTAATAAGGTAAGACAATAATAAATACATAAAGTATATTTATTTTCCGTTTTTACAATACTTTTTACTTACGGTTAGCTACTATTGGGAGTGAGGTTGTATACCTATAAATATATAGCTTTCCTCGATAAATGGACTATCTAAAACAAAAATAATTTTTCAATCTGAATCAGTAGTTACTGAGATTAGCGCGTTCAGCCAAAAGAAATACTCTTCATATTTATAATATTAATTAAAAATAATTGATATAGTATAGATTTTATAACTTTCATAGTCATTAACACTGATGGCTACTGAAGAGTGGACTGTAATTGATGAGCTAATCGTGATTATGGAAACGCCAAAATATTAATATAAATTGAATTTATTATAATAAGAGCAATAGCAACAGAACTATTCGTAAAACAATTGTGAAGACACAAGACGTCTATCAAAAAATAACAACTTGGTTAAAAACCAAGTGTCTAAAAGAGTTTAACACAAAGAGAGTTAGACATAACCTTCAAAATCATCAGTTGTGTCCGTGAACATGATGCTTGCAACAGTACCTAAATATAGGGAACTTTAAAACAATATAGGTATATCCCGTTAAAACTATTTTTATATGTATTAATTATAAACAGATCTATTCATGTTACATCTTATTACTTATTGCTGGCATTTAGTAATTGCTATAGTGGTTTATCTTAATTATAGCTATCGTTGAAGCGTCTGGCTTTGTGCGTCAGGTCACATATGAATTCAAATTTTGAGTTAATGTGTGCGTTTATTCGAATATTTTAACGTGACGGAAAACATCGTAAGGAAAGCTGTACGCATTAGTGAAGAAATTCTTAGGTTGTGTAACTTTATGTTGTTGCTGACCAAGGTCGGGTTGGTTGACTTCATAGTCAATGAACCCGCACATGGCACATTTAAGACAGGATCGGGCCCCTTGGTGGGAACTTATAAGAGCTGTTGCTGATGATGATTGCTATTAAAAGCTATCTTGATAAAATAAAACAAATTTTGTCATTTTTTTTGTTTTGTCTTTACTTTAAAACCCTAATTAATGTAATAAAATACTATATAAGCATATACTTTACAGTAACATCGTTTGCATTTAATTAGAGCGGCTGGAGTTTTAACAATGTCTAAAGGAATTAGAGGGAAAATAAACGGGAATTTTAAGAGTTCAGCATTTTCAAAAATGTTTACTAGGAATTGAGAAACAGAACTTTTAGGGTTGTCACAAATAAATTTAATTTGATTCACGTTTCATAAACATGGTTTCGACTAGTAAGAAAATAATTGTTAAGTATTTTCTTAAAATGCGACGAAAGAATTATTAAATATAAATGAATATATTGTCATTTATTTTAGTTTCGTGTTTACTTTTAGAACTGTCGAGCGTTATGTTATAATTATTCTGTCATATTATGGTACAATAATAATTCTAGATAATTATTAATGATAATTCGTGGGAAATTTTCTGGAACATTTTTTTTACAAAAAATATAGGATTTCCATTTTAATATCTGCCAAAACAGTTTGTTGGCCGCTGTTCTTTCTACTTAAATATTCGGCACTCAAGTAAGTAAAAAGATTATAATATTGTTAGAAATAAGAAAAATGACAACCTGACAAATTAAATCAAGAATACAACTTTAAGTTGTTTAAATAAACGGCAATTTAGCTTGATCTTGAGTGTTAGAGTCGCAGACAAAATGGCCGCCTCTTTTTTTGCGACTGACTAATGTTGTTGGCCGCACATGGCCTTTGCAGCGTTATCAGGGTTTTAAGGAATATATGGAGGAAATATGAGGGTGAGACAAACTTGAGGGTGCCTCTAAAGACTCTGACCTCATCTCAGGTGAATCCTGTCGTAGGAATGACATCCAGTGGCATGCGGCACTTTATAATAAATGAATGGACAAGGCTACAACGTCTTAAATTTCCATTAGGGGTTTTT
Organism: Acentria ephemerella; assembly: GCA_943193645.1. NCBI lineage: Eukaryota > Metazoa > Arthropoda > Insecta > Lepidoptera > Crambidae > Acentria > Acentria ephemerella. The sequence goes on from OW971881.1 coordinate 626,143, forward strand.
TAATATATGTAGCGCCTCTTTTCATATCTGGTTCCACTAAAAGTTACCGCCGTGGCATTCTGTCGTAGCAGCATAGAGTTGACGATTACCAATTCAATATTGTAAGCAAAGTTTTTGTTTTTAAAGATTTTCCAGATTCAAAATGGCGGGGTCCTGTCCAGGAATTTGGCTTTAACGTCTTTATTACGATGCTGTAAGATTTAAATTTATGTGAAATGTTGACTTTCGTTTTTACTCGGAAATTTGCAGAATTAGGTCTCAAATTATTCAATACATATTCATAGCTCATCAAAGTATTGTATAATTTTTAACAAAACCCGATAGTTCATGCATAGATTGATTAATAAGAAGGTAGCAGTGAAAATACTAAATATTTAATATTAGTTTAAAGTATTTTTCTGTTGTAAGAAGTTCAGTATCCAGTAAGACGTATATAGGTTGTTTGTGATAATGCTAAATACATAACATTGGTAGAAAGGATAATTCCCAGCGATAAAAGTAAGTATATAAAAGAAATTTTTAAAAATGTATAGAGATAATTCATTATGAGGCAAGAAAAGAACCATTCACATTAACATCTATCAATATACGAGAAATATTAAGCATTAAATAGATTAAAGTATTTTTTAAATTATAAATTGTTAATTCCGACTTGGGGTCACGGTCATGATAACCCAAAAAGCTTTTCACTCAAAACGAATTATAACCAGCATCCCGCAATATGTCCCTTGTAAATTACGCCCCCGTAAAATCCTTAATCACACTTTTGCACCAATATCACCCAACATTTGCATTTTTAATTAGTGATTTTTATAAATATCACTCAAATAATCAAGTAACTTTGAAATATGATTTATATGAGGCATGATTTGCAAAATTTAGCATCTTGGGAAAATCACAAACCGTTATAATCAAAATCAAATAAACGTTTTTCGAAAATCTTCGTTTTTGGAAAGGTTGTTATTTAAAGTTTTAATTCTGTTAAGATAATTTAACTAACACAAAGTTTAGACAATTTTCACGCCCACTTAAATTCGAGGGTTCTTATCAAACCAATAAACAATTTGTAAGATCCAAACCTCATGAAACTGCAGAACGCTCAACAAAGGCAATTAAGTTTCGAAACATAAATACTGTGACCATAGCCGCTACTTAGATTTAATTGAAGCCAAGCGTTGGTGTTGTGTTTGTCTTTGGAAATTATACAAACAGACGCATTGTATATGTAAGTTTCGCGTAAGTCTGAGGTTGGGTAAATTTCGGTATAGCTGGCTAGTTCAATGGAAATTCTCATTTAATCCATTTTGCTCAAGTAGTGATAGAGTTAGCCATTTCTACGAAACGCTGCAGAGATTCTTTTGTAAGACTGTTATTATTTTGTTTGGTGTTTCTTTGGTCATAAAAGCGTTAGGTGTCGTTTCTGATGGTATTATCTTAAACTAATATTTACCTCTTCATTCCGATTATATATGAAAAGGATAGGATGACATTTAAGAATGTACAGTTTATTGAAACTTGGTTTCATTCTATTTTGAATTATTCTTTTGTTTCATGACGTGCTTAAAGCAGCCATTTTGGAAACTTCAAATGGCGTCAGTGGTCGTCTGTTTCCTTTGGTCCAGATTGTAAATCTTCAATATTTAACTCTAACACGCTACGAAAACTTAGTAGTAGCGGACCAATCTACTTTCGTTTACGTATAGTTTAGCTGTGACGTATCTGATCTTGAGTTTCAATAAATCTTTGTTCATATGAATTTTTTGCAAGGCATCGAATTTCAATATATTATCAAAATATAACACTTTGTAAGCAAATTCATTCGTAGATAGATTATAGAAACCCAGCATTAGATTGGAATGCAAACCAACGGATGGAATGTTTCGTACTGTGGAATCATTACATTTAAACGCCCAAACGAATAATGTCCTATGTGGTCCTTCCTATGTTTAACTGGATATTAAAGCTTAATTTTAGTTAAAGCTTTTCCAGTATATTTTTTATCTTAGACCAACAGACAGGCAAGTTGATAATACTTACTGTCATCCATCTCACTAAAACCTTACCACTTAAATTGTGAATAAATATTCAAGCAAAACTAAATTTAGACTTCAAAACACAAAAGGCGGAAAATAATGCAATTTAAGAAGTTACCCAAATAAAATATGTATCTATGTCTACTAACTGTTAAGATATTAGTAAACATTAGAGAGTGGAGCAACGCTTCCAAAAAAAATTTAAATTGCTTTAATAAAATTTAATTTAAATCATTTCTGACATTGTAATATAAATTTATTGACTGTACCCGTTTCACAATTTCGATAATAGAATAATTTAATTTTATTCATGCATAATAATTATATTTCTTTATTTCATTTCATTTATATGAGATTCGTAAAATATTTAGATAATAATGGCTAACAAATCACTTGATAGAATATGTTTGTATTAATATTTAAAGCCTTTTGTATCTACATTCTAGCAAATAGATGATTATTTATATTATTCGATTATTTTTGCCTTACCTGTGCTTTGAAGTTGGGTTTTTATTACTAATATCCTCCATTCGTTGGCTTATCTGTAATGAATTGAAGAGAAGATACCTTATTAAACTGAAGGCTTAATATATATATATATATATATGCTACGACGTGAGGTGTTCTAAATAAGATTCAATTTAATTAGATCAATACAATAGTTCCTGGAAAAAACTTTAGCAATACCTATGAGTCACTTTTTAACAGATAAACTCACTTAGAAGTTTTGTAAGTTAAAACGTGTACTAAAGTACACTGACCATTGGAAGCTAACGGCTGACGCAAATAAAAAGTAATGACCTCCCAAAGCAGTTTGGGGGGTTAATGGTCCGTGGACTCACCCGCGAGGGTTATATCGAGTCCTGCGCGGAATCCTTGTACATTTGTCAATTTGCTCAACGAGTTTCACGTGTATTATACGTAAGAGGAAAGTTCGTTGAATGGTTCAGCTGAGCTGACGGAGCCAGTCAATGTTTTTGATGTGAAAGCTACAAATGAAAATATATTAATAGTAACAAGCAGTTATTGAAGTTAGCTCTTTTGCTAGAATTAAAATCGGATTAGTTTTCATTATTTAAAGTCAACATACATTAAAAATGCATATTCGGGTTAAAAAAGGCAAAACGTGAAATTTACTTTTTTAATAATTTATTTTTAAGAATCGTATAACTCATCAATCTTATGCACACTTCCCGTCTTTCTCCCCGTCCCTCTCGCACACGATTTTGACACTTCTGATCTAAAAACGCAACAAGTAGTTTTGGCAGTCCTCTCTTGATGTGAACCTGACACTGCCTAAAGAATTCAGAATAGACTGAAACAGGTACCAGTAATATACACTCTCATTTATACGTATATTATATTCATTATTGATTTATATTAATAGAAACAAAGTTCGCTCCAACAAAAATGCTTAGTAATTGAAGTTACCAGTGCAATAATATCAAAACATAATGTAGTTGTTCTGAAAATATTAAAATAGCATTTTATTCCAACATTTCCATGTTCCATTTCCAAAAGTAAACGAAAGTAGTTATCAAGTCGTGTCAAACATTCTGTTGTAATTAGCGGCGCCGATATGATTATGTACGGGAACAACATTGAACTTTGGTCTCCCTTATACGGTTTTGTAATCTATTCTCTAAGTTTGTACTACAAAAACAGTTTCTATTACGGTTGAATAAGATCGAATGTATGTATCTGAATTTTAGGGCTGTGTGTTTGTTACAATCCCAAAAACGTGTAAATGGAAGTTTTATGATTGTTCGTCTGTTTAACCTACTTTTGAGTTAGATTATTGATGTTGTTTAGTAAATGCAATGGACTTACATTTGATCTGACAAAATAGCACATCGCTTTACAGATATATTCGTAGACAAAATACTGTTTAAATCTGGAGTTAAAATTTTAAATTTATACCAACCAAAATAAGACTCTCAATAATAAGAGTTCTCGGGATACTATTATATTTTTACATTAGATGACCTTTGTATGTAACCCGTCTTAGTTATATGGGATCCTCGACTGCGGGGGTTACGGGCTTATAAGGATAAGTCAAAGGAACTGATGTTTGTCTTAGCAATGCAAGGTAATTTGCAAGGGTTCTCAAAACTGGTTGAATGATAGTATAACTGACATTGAATATGACATTAGTGTGAAATAAATACAATATTTATTTCACACTAATACACACTCACCCTTATTATCTAGCCCAAATTAAGCAGCATTAAGAGTTGTTAATAATGGTGAAATATAGTGATATGTACATAAATGTCACAAATAATTATACATACATACATGACTCATAAACAATATACGTACTCAGCAAACAAATACCTACCTCTACCTGGATTCGAAATATAATGATAATAAGCGTATTTCAAGTTACTGAACAGGTGAGGAGGTTTGTTCTATAGATTGTGAAACTTACTAATTTTAAAGCAACTTGCATGCCTTCACCCCTATATAACACTAATTTTTCGGTGTTCTAGAGGTGTAATATCTGTCACAAAATCAAAGAAGTTTTCCCAACACGTCCCCTGTGGTAAAAGCGAGCTCTTTTACAACTTCAAGCGATGTTCTTAAATCACGGCAGACATCCCCAAAGAAACATAAAATGTTATGCATTTGCCTAAAGCAGTCAGAATTTAAGGCGGTTTGAGTTAGACAATTATTTCTCTTTTATTTCTTCAAAGCTGTAAACTCAAAGAGGCTGTAAACTTATCGCTTAATCAATCAAAATACACATTCTATTGCATTATAACCTTCTTTATAAAACGAAGAGTAGTCCCACAAAAGATTGTACCAAGAATACGAATTTCTCAAAGCATTTACGAGATAACTGAAAAGATTACCTCTAAAATGATTGTGCTAATCACCGGCTCCAGAATTCTTCTTATTGTGCATTCTTCCATTACGCCGTACCTTAAATAAGAGATCTGATTGCACAATGGTGTGATGAGAAGCCTCCGCAACGATGGCGACCAGTCCCGGCAACAATAGCACTTGTGAGGTTACCCTAGATTACCTCTGCGCTTATTGTGTTCCTCGGCGGCGCAAAAATACACTTTTATGTCGGCGCGCATCGCGTTATTATTTTTGTTGACGACTCCACGATTATGATTAAAATTTGCGAAACGACGGAATCGAGATACGCGACGACAGAATTTTGTTTGCTGAAATAGCTTGTGCCGTTGCTTTTGTTGCTTTTTACGATTAAGTGGCACAGATAAGGCTTTTAAATGAGAATTTGTATCAGATCTTCAAAGATTACGGCTTCTTAATTTTTTAAAGCTTCCAAATCCTTTTGTCTCTTGGACTAGATTAAAAAAGGTATTTCATGAAAGATTTTCATTACAGTTTTTAATTTAGCCTCTAGACTTTAGTACTATCTTAGATTTCATTTCGTTTCTACATTTTAAGACTATCTTGTTAGATATATAGATAATAGCAATAAATAACTCGCATATTTTACCTTGTGCTAAAAGAATTTTCATTTTTGTCCAAAAACATGGATAAGTTCCGCTTAAAATGAAGAAATCAACCTGCTTCAGAGAGGACATTGCTACTAATTTCTGTGACTATGGTAATATTAATTAAACTACTTTATACGTTACCTTTCCTTTTGAGAAGAAGATAAAGTGTGGGTCAATGACCAACAATAAAGTTTAAACATTATTTTATGGTGCTAAGAAAATGCAAATGGTTTAAGTTAAAGGTGGACCTCGGTCGAGCCCGGCTCGATCCCAAACTATTTCAATTTGTAAAACTTTCTGAGCCTTTAGGCAAGCAAATGTGGATATAGTTCTGATTTCACCGCTGGATTCTACAGTCAAAACTGTTACATTATGATTCTCTTGGTGAAAAGACATAACGCTATATCCTGCCTTAACGTGATTAAACCCAAAGAGGTTAGTTGTTTCAAGAAATCCACTTTAAAATATCGGTTATTCTTGTCAAGTATAGTTGATTGGCAATTATTTATATATTTTGAGGAGCTACCTTCTTGACTTCCTGATGCCTTTTAAAAAAATATAATGTGTTTCTTTAATTTGCTTATGTCTGGGTAATTCCATTATATTGTGTATGTATAAGAAATGTTGTTGAAACAATGTTGAATGAAATAAATAAAATGAAATAAGTATCGATTATCCGTCGCGATCGTGACCCCACACATAATAGCATTAAAATTTTACTAAGAGGTTTCGCATGACGCCAAACCGTGTGCCCGTAGTGGTTAATGAATTATGCATGACATTTCGCGTTCTCGTCCGCAAATCTGTCCGCGTTGATAAATAAGTAAACGCACAGCTGTCATGGCGTCGATCTGTACTATCGACGAAGAAGTATACGAATCATGTTACTTTTCTAAATCAAGTTATGTGGGATATAGCTATACTATCTTTTTATGTACAGTGAATTAAAGATCGACAAATACAAATCTTCTTCTTCTTAGGGGTTTTATGGCGCTTTCGTCATAGATTCCGCCAGTATCGAGTTTTCTGCTTAGGTATATATTTTATAAAAACTGTCTGGGCAAAGTGAACAAATACAAATCAAACATTGTCTTGATAATTGACAACCTTCGTGTCAAATACTTAAACTGGTTTTAAATGCATGGACTATAGAGTTTAATATTTCGTTTCAGCAGTAACAAGTTGTAGTGATAACTGATAATCTATTGATTGTGGTTTCCGCACCAGGTAAGCGGCTTGCTTAGCATTACCAAATTACATATTCATTCTGATTTTCAACGAAGAATTAATTATACGTGACTTATCTAACCAACTAACGTTTTTATAAGTAAAAAAATGTTACTAACTAACCATAATACGGACGAAAATCTGAATTAAATTAATTATTATTCTCAAACATGAAAAATCTATGGATGCTTTATTGAAACCTATAAAATCAACCTTTCCATACAAACAGAATAATCAATCAAATTAGATCAAGAAATAATAGAAAGCTTCTCTTTCTACTTTCTATTTTCACTGACTCCAAAAATGAACTTTTTAAACATTTTCTTCCTTAAGTTATAATTTCACACGGTTCTGCACATCATGGGCGTGATAATGATGATAAGTATGAGCCGAAATGTACGTGGATAACTTCACAACCCCTAAAGTTTCACAAATTATACTAATATAAACGCAAGTCCCTTATCTAAAGGACTCCACAAGTTCTAAGTTACGCGTTGTAACTAACAATGATACGACAAGTAAAGAAAGAGCACTATTAAACTTACTACGGTCATAAAATAAATATAACATGTCCCGATGCAATGATGGGAAAGTATCTTCCATTTTGTACATATTTTAAAGGATGTTTTGCTGAAAAATATCCTTTAAAATACTACATTCTAAGATTTTCTTTTGATTACTTAGATTGTCTAGTAAGTACGAACGTTGTCGAACCGCCTGAAATGTGAAAAAACCTCCCGTATTTTTAAAATGGCAATTGAAAGAATTGGTTTTTAGAATCAGAAAAATAGTTTTCGTTAAACCCAGGTCCGGTCTTGTGTGGAGTATTGCTCGCACCTTTGGGATGGCTCCGCTCAGTACCTCCTCGATGCTCTGGACAGATTTCAGCGTCATGCTATGAATATTATAGGCGATGCGGAAGTAACGTATGGACACCTCTACTGCTTACCATCAGGTGGTGTCGATTCATTTGCTGAGCATAATATATAAGAAATATGAAGAGGTGCTATCTGAATAATTTTACCTTTTTGTACTTTTGCGATTTTAATAGTTGTTTTCTTGCTGATTGCACTACATTCACTCTGTCGTTATTTAGTGAGTAGTAGTGTGTAAAACACGACAATCCTCTTCAAACTTCACTACCATATAAATAAGAATTGGTTTACAGTTGTCGATAGTTACCGACATCAGCGCCACCTACATAAAGCTAGTTTACTCTGTGCCCAAAGCCGACATACTATACTGACTCACTGCATAAGCTTACGCCTTAATCGTTAAAGATAAACCGTAAAGGTGGGTCCACACTGGCGTAATAGTCGTACCGAGGTCAAATGTAAATAGTCTATCTCGTGGACTTCACGTCATTTTGCCAGGTCCATAGACACATTGTTTTAATGTTTTGTTGGTCGCTAAAATTTTGCCAAATAATAACATGAGCGTCGCTGTTATGTTCTGTTATTATTATCACATTATCTAACTTACAGTGTTATAGTTAAATACTCAAATGAGTTTTGTTTTTGGAACTGTTCAATGATATGTGTAATCTTTATAGGAGTTTTTAATTATTGAAACTCGTGATTCGTCGTCGTAATTTTATGTATCATTAATAAGATACACAAATAGTCATTACATAACAAACATAACTTTAAGACAATCCAATTATATCGCAAATTATGTATGTATTTTGTAAATATATTTTTTTACTAAAATAAATAATTCAAAATCATGTAATCAGGCGGGGATTAAACTCTATGATTATCTTCTATAAACCCAGTGTAGTTTTGACTATACGATATTAATATGGCGAAAATATACAATAAATAGTGTATTAATAAAACAAACAGAATATTTAAAACGAAGTGAGGATATGTTTTGTCATATGATTGTATATGATTGTATACAATTAACAATAACACATAAGGTTAATTAGAATACAATAGTAAACGTCTACACTCGCGTAACAAAATGAAAAAAAAACATATTTATTAATATATAATAAAAGCTTTTAGGTAAGTAAATGAAGATCCTTTTTTATGTATAAAAAAAACAGTTAAATTTCGCCATTAAATTTACTTTTTCCTGGGATGTCGAATGATTAGTTCGTATTCTAATTGGAATTGGAATAGACGTCAAAAAATATACAGATGTTAATCAACATGACCTTTGAACTTACAAGGAAGTGGGAAGAAATGAATTGGACTAAATATATTTAATATTAGCAGCAGGAAAATGTCGTTACCTAATAAAACTTGTAAATCATCCAATTTCTCCTACATTGAAACTCTTGATGGTAAACTTATTTCTTAAAACTAAGCTAACGTTACGTACGGTAAAATTTTAAACCATTATAAAGCTTTTTTTCTTGTTAACAGCACGTGAGAGCTATATTTAAGTAATCGTAACATAAAAAATGGCATTTGATCTGAATTGATTCACAGAAAATAGCTTCTTATTCATTATGGTTATATATAGACTATATACGTCAAATTACTAGGCACATGCCTTCCTACATCGAAGAAAAACATGAAGAGTTTCGACCTTAACACAAGACGTGTAAGTGAGAAAGTGGACAAACAGCTCAATGTGCCTTCGGAACTCAAGATATTGAAATTTGATGGTTACTTCTAAAAAAACAACCTTAGCATAAGTTTCTTTGTTTCCGTAATCGACACCAGAATAAATAAATCTGAAATACCTTGAAATATTTTAAGTTTTTTACAGTCATTGAAAAGAAACAACTCTTGAAATATTGGGGCAAAGGTTATTTTTCTTATTTAATCAAAAAACGTACTTTACTCAAAAATATTTTTCGAATCACGTAAGCTACAATTCTGTAGATATCACATCTTATGACCTTGTGACCTCACGTCAGGGTGACACTAAACGTCAGATTACAGGCACACCTGTGAACATGCCGCAGATCGAGATCGAAGGTGAAATATTAGATCAGAACAAACACCAAAGAGAAAGTTTCTTAACACTGTTATATGTAGAAATATTCCTGTTGACTGCTGCGGTGTTACTATGACACCACAAATTAGTTTAAAAACTTTTTTAACGTACTTTACCTTTTTTTTAGTTATAGACTAAAAAAACAACAAGATTTAAAAAGTTTAATATATTTTAAATAATAATTGTATGAACGCTTATTTCAGAGATCTTTACATATGACTTAGTAGGAGCAGAGTAAACCGCGTCTATGGTCTGGTGGCTGAGAATAACAGTGGAGGAAGAAAACTTCTAGTTGTCGATAGGGTTTTTAAAAGTCCGCCTGTCTAGCTAAGCTCATCTTATCTAAGTTTGCTGTGATGATAATAATGCTTTGTATTTTTGTGTTCCGTTAGAGTTAAGATAGCCAGTTCCTCTTTGGTCTTATCATCAGTTACCATCAGGTGAGGTGTAGGCCAAGAACTTACCCAATAAGAATTTAAAAATGAAACTTGAAATCTAAACCCATTAATAAAATTTAAGAACTTCAATAACTTACTCATTTATATTAAATAAATGCTTACATTTGAAATACCTGAAGCAAGTTGTTTGTTGTCATTTTCAAATGATATGGTAACATATTCTCTTTGAGAGTATGTGATCAAATCTTATGCCATATCGGTGATCGTTCACTGGCTCAAAGGTTGAAGATTAACACCCGAAAAGTGACGCTAACACCCGTTGAATTAGAATGGAATTCCAATGACACAGTGAAAAAGAAAATTATCAATTATCCCGTTGTTCTAGAACTAAAACGTATTTACGTAATAGGCTATTGTCAAAACTCAAGTGGCTTAGAAATTCAAATCATCAACCATTGTGTTAGACACTATTATAGCGGGAATGTGCGAAAATATGTACGGATTTACTTCTATTGTCCATCACAAGTGTAAAAGTTGACTTTTCCACAAAGATCTTTTTGAATTTATCTTTTATAAAGGAAGATATGTAGTGTTTTTAGATGGAAATCTAAATTTTGCATATCAAAACTACAATACTACAGAGCTTTCTATTTTTTGGAAAACATCTCGAAATTTTATTTATGTACAATATTATTATATTTAACAAAAATAAACAAGAATTGTGACTGGGCAAAGAAAAAAGCATTATAATTTACATTATAAAATCACTCATCAGTGTTAATGAAAGTATCATACTCTGTTATATCAAACGGAATCTTAAAACATTGAATAGTACATTTTTAACCAAAACTCTGACTTTTTGCTTTGTCAATGTATTTGATGTATTATCCCATATGAATTCTGTTAGTCATGAGCAATGTTGTCAACAGCAATTTTCGTCATTCATATTTTTTTATATATAATGAGTTTAAGAAATGTATTTTACATATTTATATTTTTATTGCTTTCTTTCGATACAAATAGCTTAGCTAGCTTTTAGCCAAATTTTTATTGGTCTTGGAGAGCTGGTTGAGAAAGCTGATTTCCACGTGCGAGAAAATCATTAAAACACTAGGATTTTAGGAATATATTTAGAGTGACGTTGATATAACCGGGTAACACTTATCAATATGTTTCTAAACAACTACCTCATTTATTATTATTACCGTCAGTTGGTGATAGATATAGATGCTTATTATTTAGTCATACAATTTACAAATTATCAACATTTTAGTACTGTTTCACACCAAATAATTATTACATAGAAATAGTAAAAAAATCGTTCTCTTTATTATTAAATATCTTAAAAAAGAAGACAATTAAATTATCGATATAACTTGAGCCAAATCGATAATTGTATTTATTCACTAAATTGATTGGGTCGATTATACTCATTCCATTATTTCGTTCACTCATTATTCATTTATTCAATACGCGGTGTATCCGAACAGCGACCGGAACTCCATAGATTCTATATTCTTAGAATAATAGATAATACAATTTGTTGTGCTAATGTGTCTGTATCTGAACATGACCGAAAGAGAAACAAACATGTTATATTACTTTATGCAAAGATAAAACTTAAATATATAATCAAAAACATCTGTGTTTAGTTGTGACTTATATTTATGACGATACATTAAGGCCACTAAGTGCTCATAATAAACTAGAACTCTCATTACATTATATCTCTTTTCTAAATTACAAAGCTAACGAAGAAATAAACCTGACATTACTTATATAAATGAATGAATAATAAAAATATTCTCTCACTCACACTAATCATCTAGCTCAAAGTGAGCGTTAGGAGCTTGTGTTATGGATTCTACTACAATCGACGTTATTTGTAAGACTTTAAAGCAGAAAGTTCCATATCTTTTGTAGTGGTACCACTAAAAGCGGTTACCGACAAACCTCGGTTTGCGCGGTGTCTTAAGCCTTAGGTAAATTGCAGTACTGTTGCGTCTGTTTTCTATTTACATAACCCTTCCCTTTGGTCTTTCTATTAGAAGCTTACCATCACATTAAATCTGTGAAGTCATATAATCCAGACATAAGCAAGTTTTGTCTCGACGATCCCGGGAGTATATCGCAACTGTACAAATTATATCACCGTTTGATTTTTAGAGGGACGGAATCTGTTTTTGCAAGCCTCCATTTGCTGAGGTAACCACTTTCCATCAAGAAAGTAGTCCCACTTCCGGATCCGGAATCAATCAGTCTTCAGCGCATGACTATTTGCGAATTGTCGTTCGTCAAAGCCTCAATCAGATGGATAAGAGATGACTTTTAGTATGTCGGGGCTTAACCTCGAAGAGTCTCACGTAATCGAGTGGCAGCCCCTTCGCCAATGTATACCAATAAAAGGTATTCCAACAATAAATAAGGTAGATTTTAGGCTTCATTGCTACACGATGTTTTTTTTAAATTACCAATTTAAAAAAAACATCGTGTACGAGGCAATACTATAGATTTAAACATGTTAAATTCTTTAACTAAACAGATATTTTGCTTATTATTTTAGTCAAAGACTCAACAAAACTCGTTAATCAAAATAACTGTATCCTTTAAACTTTCAAAAGAGGAAGACGTTCCATAATCACCGCGAAATGAGGGCGTATCCAAGTTACCCTTAATAAATTCGATGTCGTTACGCGAGACGAGCGTAATATAAAGGTGGCAACACTGACTCATCTGTATGGAATGGATGCATTTAAGAGAAATCACGTAGACTGAACAGGGGTGCCAATTGAAGATAAAACACAGGATGGAAGTTACAAGTTCTTTTGAAATAATATATAATGTGAAATGATAATCAGATTGTAGCAAATTTGTATCAAATTTAATTTAATCTCTGTTGAAACTTTAACCATGTCCTGTCATATTAAATCTTACATATAATTTTCAGTTCAATATTTCCTTAGCGATACAATATAAACAGACATATTGGAATAAGAGTATAACTTCAAAGATAAATATAAATTTTAATTGTTATAAATCGCTAGTTAATTTTTTAATTTTTATCTTTAATAAAACCTTATCTATAACAATTTATACTTTCATAGTTACGAACCAACGTACATGTTCAGCATTTTAAATATAAATGTTAGAATTATTTGTCGAATAACCTAATTGAGTCTAATTATTTCATATTATATTTTTATAACTAATAAACCAGTGTAGACACATCACCCCTCGGAGTAATCCCAAAGCAAGCACAATTATTTCAATATGCAGGAAGCCACAATCACTACAATTATCCAGGGTCATTGACACAAACGAAAAACGTGCTTACGTACAAATTATATATTTTTTTCCCAATTATTTGGCTTGGTAAATAAGACCTTTAAGCCATATCTTCATTAATGTAGTTTTTATCTTTATTTATGGCTCCAGGTTACTGGTGACATGTAGCCCTTTGCCCCATGGAGTTTTTGGCGACTAATGGTAGGCCCCGCTATTTTGTTAATGACTTACGAGAAAATATTTGAAAATGGAACGCAATGTAAGCGATTATGCTAAAATGATACGAAAATGGAATGTTATGATAATGATTACGACGAAACGATAAGTAATTGAAAATGAAATCGTATAATGTTTTTACATAAATGAACTTACCCTACAAATGAATGGAAATGAAACACTGAAAAATCTCACGTAAGTCACAAAACAACACTACAACACAATATATGAAATAAAACACACAACACCAAACCGCCCCCCGCCATTACGCGCCAAAAACTCCGTACAAATTATATAGTTAAATATTCCATAGATAATGCTAACCATATTAGTTTTATTTTTTTATTTTTAATGAGAATAATTAAAGCAGCACTTTTTGGAACATTACAATTATCAGACGCGCAATTAGTGTAAGAAAACTTTTTCATTTTCATAATAAGAACTTATACTAAATTTTATAATTATTAAAATTTTGTCTCATTTACATATTAAATTAAAGCGAACAATAAAAAGTAATTAACCACAGATGTTAATTTGAACATTTATAATAAAATAAGGGACTAACCTAATCTTCATTTCTATTCTGCTGTTACCAATTAAGTCTATATATCTCCTGGTATTTTAATCTGTTATAGATGATCATAAATCTAGAATATAAAAACTAGTGTCACACTGTTTGTTATCGGTCCTCCGAAACGGCTTGACGGATTTTAATGATTTTTTTGTGTATTTCTTCTAAGTCCAAGAATAAATGGTAAGCTTATTGATACCAATAGGTGATAAGGGTGGTCCACGCCAGAATTTTGTAGAACCAGATCAGCTAGTAAATAAAAAAAATAATTGATAAAATATTCTATAAGGAATTAAAGACGATGGACTAGTTTTCATTATAAAGAATAACATTTAATATTTACCATTGCTTTTTATATTCAGGTTTAATTATAGCTAATAAGGTTCTTTATCAGTCAAATATATTTCAAACACTATCAAATGTGACAAACGTATATTTAAAAAAATATATTATCAATTTCTGTGATGACTCTCGGACACATGCCAATCAAACGTGGCATAGAACTGAATAAACTCTCCGACAATACGCAAGATCCCCAGGGAATATACCTCTGTTGTGGAAACCGACAAAAATATGGCAACTTGATAATTTTTTTATACAAGTTGAGTGTTAGAACCCTTCTGGGTAATATAAATTGAAGGGGGAAGTGTATTATTGAGGCTTTTTGTTCACTTCGTATTAGTATTAAAAAGGACACCCGATGTCTCTATGTCACTCTGAAGTTAAATGAGTTGTGTGTGAAACCGGGCGCGCGTAATACGTGTTTTCCGCCCCCGCCACCGCACCGCTCTGATCACGGCGAAGGTCGTCTAGCGCTGATTCACTTTCTCATTCATCTGCTCATTGCGTCAGTGAGTTTTCAATTTTGCTTCCAAGGTAAAATACTGTATTAATTTAATACTGCACTGGGTTATAAAGTTTGAGGTCTTTGAGAGAGTATGTACATTATTTGATGTTATCTATAGATACCAATCTAATTTAGAACCTAATTTTTAATGCCTAGGTAAATTTAAATATATAGTATATTTGAAAATTAAAAAGTCTGTCAAAACGCAAATAATACCTATTGGTAAAAATATTAAAACTAAAAACAAAATATTCTGTTCGTTTTTTAAAATTAACTTATCTAATCGTACCAACCCTGTTTCAAGCTCAGCAAAGTGGGGAAGTTCCCGGGGTTTTAAGTCGTTCAATTCTTGGATGAACTCGAGTTCTTTAGAGGTCGCGGCGTGCGAACTATTAGTGAACTTTGACATCCAACCATCTTTAGTATACTGCAGCGCTTAATTAATAAGAGACCTTGCTTTTAAATTGTTTAAAGAGGTTATGATAATGCTGTTTGCAGATCGAGAGATTATGTAACTTTACTGCTGGTTCTAATAGAATTCGCAGCTGCTAGCTATTGCTGGAAAAAAATGTATCTTATTTCTAATTTACCTTAAGATTCGTTTGAATGATTAGATACTAAAAGGCGCACTTCAATCATAATATGTCCATTGAATACTGCCTCTTATTACGACGGAGTAAGCCACCTAAAGTCAAAGTGAAATGCTTGATCAGCATTCGTAAGCGAGTGCAACCAAGATACTACAACCCACATTACATAAAGTGCACAGTATGAACCCCACACGTACTTGAAAAAAGACATTACAAAGCAATATTGAGCTGAAGAAGCTGCTTCAGGATCAGCATCAGCATGAGTCTTGAAGGTTCAAGCTTCGCATATGGTTGATTCAGGGTAATCTTAAATGCTGAAAAGACCTAGAACAGGCTCGGTAAGCAAAACAAGGTAAGCCTAATCTGGGTGCAGACGAGCTTCCAAGGAAAAGGTCAGGGGAGAAGGTTGTTGGACCCGAAACCTAAGTTGGAATCTCATCCAGTTCAGCGAATGGCATTCAGGAAGTATGCGGAGAGGAAGCAATCAGAAGAATGGATGAAGCTGCTACTCTCGTACAAACCAAAAGATTCATATATCAATTTGAAGGCAATTTTTTCTAAGAAGGCGATTTGGAACTTATAACGTAGCAGGCTTAAATGGCGCTATCACTGGCCACTTTAAAATGAAGTTAGTGGAATGGGCTCTGTATAGCGAATTTGGGAAGCATCCTGAACATATCGAACACATTCTGAATAACTGTGATGCTATTGTTAAGAAAAGAATGGGTCTCTTTAATCTGGGATACCCGACTCCTGAAGACGCGACTGACTCCAAGCGCAATTAGTAAGTACATCGTCTTGTAAGCATTTCAGAACAGCAGATTATAGGATAACGGAAACACAAAAGATACCAATGGGTCAAAGTGCTTCATGAGTGAATCCTGGCCTTTATCTAAGATAAAATCAGCAAGAGCAGGTGTGTTATCGTTCCGTCTAAAATAATAACGAACCTATCAAAGAATTTAACGTGCCGACACTAATCTTCAAAATTGAAATATTCTTGTAAGAGATTTATTAAAACATCAATCAATAAGTGCCCTCTCAATATCCCGGCGTGATTACAGAGATGACTTGCGAAACGGAATAAAAATTTCGGAAATTAATCTGACATAGGGAAGTAAGAGCGAATCACTTACCTCTACGTTTAATATGCGAAAAACTAGTGAAGCGAAAGAAATTTACTGATTTTTCTTTAATTCTATTCTATTCATGAATATGTAATACTGTTACATTAATTTACACGTGTTTCTTTCTAGTTACTAACATAAACAACCTAATGCGATCCATATTGAGTCTAATTCTAATGATAATTTTAAAATTTATATTTCAGACGGCAAGAAATAGAACTGTCTTTTTATTAAAACGTTAACGAAGTCACTTAATTCGATCATCTTGGATCATATTACAATACTTACAATATTCTGATTATTATTGATAAATAATAAATAGTTTTTGGAAGACTTGTACAGTTTTAATGTAAGCTTTGAAAATGTTAAAAGACATGTACGGAGGCGCATATGAAAACCTGTATTTTAGAACATTTTAAGATCGAAAATTGAAATCACCAATACAATCGCTTTTGCAATCATATTCATAATGTACTTAAAGTACATTTTAGAGTGTATACTTCAGAATCAGGTCTCTCTAACAGATAATCCCAAGAACAATCAGAATCATGCGCAGATAGTTCAATTGTTTACATTTAATATATAAATAGTTATTAACGGGATTTATACCATGAACGTTTTTGTTATTGAATTACCAATATGTCTACACTCAAATTCCATATATATGTTAATGAACATGAAAGTTTCAAACAATATATTTATTACATTTAAGTCTTATTGTAGTGTGCTAGTATGTTTTTTTTTAAATAAACACGTTTGTCTTGGGAAATGTAAGTATGGAAATATTTTAGGTCAGAATAGATTGACATAAGGAATAGTATTCGATACATAAATAACTAGCTTTGCAAATATATAAGACAGGATTTTTAACGTCTTTGAAAAGTAAAGATTGAGTTTAGTTTGCGGATTTTATGAAATCGTAGCTATGAATAAAACAATCAGATATAAAATATTTTTCCATATCGGTGCAGTAAATCACTTTCGCGTTTATTTTTATTTCTGCATCAATGAATTCAGTCCATGAAGACCTTTTAACGTTATTAAAAATTTATACCCCCCGTAAGTGGGGCAAGGATATCGGTTCAAATAAAAAATATGTATCTATACATTTATTTATTTTCGGGTATCCGTATTATCCGTTCGGCATCGCGCATCACTACATAATTTATAAGTCGTAAGACGAACTTTCGCTTTCCCCGTTTCTTTCTAAGTTGCGTTCGGAGGAAATACCTTATTTCCCGATACCAGGATTCTTTACAAATTACTATTATTTATTAACAAGTCGTCAGTAAGTCTATGCTGATATATTGTGACGTATTACAGTTGTATCCTTCTGGAATTAATTTAGTACGTCGACGGCTTTATAAAAACAGAACAGTTATTATTGTTTATCTTGTGTTCTCATTTCGTAAGTTCAATTGGTTATTAATAATATAATTCATAGTAATAATAAAGAGAAAGTATCAAGATCAATTAATAGGCAATAATTCATCCCGTAACCACAAAACGAGTCATGAGCCATCCTTTATCTACAAGAGTAAACTTCAAAAAATTTTTTAAAGTTCGGAGAGCGCAACCTTTTTTCGGGGTAAACCTTCAATCTGATATTGGAAAGAAAAAATAGTAAATTTTTGTATAAATTCCGTTAATTACAAAGTATCAAATGTAATCTTCTGCTCTTTTGGAGTTGATGAAAACTAAAAAGAAATAATTAACATGGAAGATAAAAAGTAATAAATAGTTAATAATATAAGTAATAACTAGATAAGTAGTTCAGTTGATAAGAAGTAATTAACAAACGGAAAACTTGCAATTTTAATTTTATGTTTGTGTGTTAGTTTAATCTAGCTTTAAAATTAACTTGAATCATCAGAAAGCGATGATTTCGCTCTTATTAAACCTGATAGTTTAATGGGTGCTGCGGCTTTGGTAAATAAGTTTTCAATTTGGCAACATGTTCAGTAGCGACGCTGTATACAAAATTTATAGTTCTTCATTATAATTAACGTGTAACGCAATACAGGAGAAGTAATTAAACAATTTTGGTAAGCTGTTTAGCTTTGTTTAAACCTCACAAATGTCTACTAGTTACGCTTCTATGTTATAGGCATTTTGAATTCGACCGAACTATCGAAGTGCTGAAATAAACTGTGTTGTGTCTTAATAAATGATATTTTTAAATTTACTAATTTATTGTAGAATTTCCTACTTGATAAAAATGTAGTTAGACACATAAATATTGATTTTTCCATGCCAAGAAGAGTGGAATATGACAAATAAACTGTATTATATATTTCTTACATGAAGGAATTGTATTTCAATACTAAAACCTAAACTAAAAGGTTAGTATTGAAATACAAATCCTGGATTATGATCCTGGAAAGTTTTATGAGTCTTGTAATAATAATGAAAATTATTTAATACCAACACGTGGATATTTGAAAGTCGGCCGCCAAGCTTTCTTTTCATGACATGACATTTTTGTTGAATCATGAAAATATGTTGTTATTGTTTAGAAAAATTACTTTTAATAAACCTATAATTCACTAGACAAATAAATGTGTTTATTTTGGGATACACCATATACGTTCGTTACAGGTTGACGGCGAACTCTAACCAATTCATAAAAAATATGGACAGTTAAAAAATTTACTTCAGTAAAAAAATCTTTCAAAGACACTTCGATTTGAAAATATAATTTTATTTTCTCTAAAACTTCTACGATTGACAAAAGCACTATCTTGTCGGGACGTGGTTCCTGCGGGAGAATACTAGGTATTTAGAACAAATTTATAAGTCTCCAGGGTTCGCTAAATACTTCTGTTACATCCATTTGTTAGAACAAAGTAGTGTTAGTCCAATTGTTTGTGGTAAAAAAATATATTGATACTTTGAAATTGTTAATTAGTGGATGAGGCAGGGAATAACATATTTCTAAACCCGTGGTAGTTATGCTACGTTTCAATTTTAGTGAAATCCTAAACACGACCAGAAAAGTGCTCAGTAAGTGGCCCATTCACTAGACGGATGGACATTCTGATGAAGTTCTTAAGTAAACAATGGTAAAACGGTTTGCTCATGAATTGGGGACGTAATAAAGTCGTGAAGCATTCCTAGTTTTGGAACAATTGGATTTTGATCAACTTATTACTGTATCTTGGACTCGTATCTCCGATTTCGTTGTTTCTCAAACCCGTTCATATTAAGTTAGTGTAATAAAACCTTTATTTCTATGCATCTTTTTCGCAAGAAAACAAGACTAAATACGACATGGAACGAAAATATTAAATTAGATTTACCTAGATTCGTAATGTACAGACAACGAATTTTGTTTTCTTGACCCTATTCACAGACAATGTATTTCTGTCTTTACTTTTTAAGATATAGGTGATAAAATAAAATAATTTATTATTACTTTATTTTGAATACCGAAATTTAAATGGACGTTTGTTACTCATACGCACCATAACGGTTTAAAGGATCTAGGTGAAAAACGGCACAGTTATAAATGTGCATAGTCCTTAAGAGATCGTGTTTGAGCGTCTTTAATTGTTTGCATCAAGTTTCTTTTTAAACTTGTGAATTGCTATGCGCTGGCTGGACGGCGCGCATCATCGCGAGCCCAGTCTTCTGCGCACGCGCCGAATTCCCCGCTCCGCTTCGACTCGGTTCGGTTGTTCGCCGCGAGAGATCGTTCGTGCAGCTAAATTCGCAAAAACCGCATATCCGTATTACCTGTGACCTAAAGACCTCTGAAACAAGGACACGCAGAGACAAGGATGAAGTTGCAGTCAAAAGGTCAGTGCTTGCATTTCGCATTTTTATCGGGAATTTGTTGGAAAACTTTTCGTGCTAATAGTTGCTTATCGGGATAAAGTCCATTTAAACGAATCCGCATTAACAGATTGCATGACAATAGATTTTGACAGAAAGCGTTTGAACCCCGAAGAAGGATTGAAGGTAGGCTACTTATGACTGACATTAACGTGGGCGAAGTCGCACCCAAAAACTTTAAATTTAATATTTGTGAAACAAGGAAAAACTAACAGTACAAATATAATAAAATTCTATCATCCATCACAATGATAAACTGTAATTCAAACGCGTCTATGTACAACCATAAATCTCTCTCACATTACACGAAAAAACGTGTACCGAAACGTCCCAGAATCAGATTTGTTATAAATGTTTATAGGTTAGAACGGCCGCGATAGTTTTGTGGGCAACACGATATTAACTTTGTCAATAAAATCTGTTTCAAATATTGTGAAATCTGTCACAGGATTCGGTACTTTACATTCTTCTAAGTAATATTTGTCAGTAAGATGTTTTTTTTAATATACATTTTAAATTTTTAATTATAAAAGCATTAACCTGGAAATAAAGCTGTCTTATTGTTACACCGATCTAAATCACCGGTACAAAATTGTTTTACGACTAACTTTCGCCCTCGGAAAGGAAACGTTTTGTTGTGTAAAAAGATAGTTATCTTTTAATTAACTCAGCCGGTAGTTTTTGTCGACCTCGCTCGTCTTAAACCATGGTTACGTTGTTAAAGTGGGCTTTAAATTATCCTGTATTAAAATTTTAAAAGCATCATTTTATTTGGCCTTTGTTTGGATGGTAGTTATTTAAGAGTTTTTTGTTCTCCTTTCTCTGTCGCACAAATAGAGAATGGAATTCCTTGCCAGCACACGTATTTCCTCCATCTTATAACATGGGTTGCTTTAACACTAGATATACCAGCGATTTGAATATATGTCAACAACAAAAATTATATTTGTTACTAATGTATATAAAATAACATTAAGTTTATAAAACGTACTCTCTAATTATAGCTACAAAAGTTATAACATCATTTCTGAAAAAAAAATGTGTAATATAGTAGGAATTTTGAATTGAAATTGCACGACCAGTCTAAATGACTGGTCTGGTAAATCTAGTGTTAAAAGAGGCTTGCGAAAGCACACTTTGGGCCGGCAAGGTGAAGGTAGCTAGGGCAGTATATCACATGCTTCACTAGCTATCTTCACACGTGGACTCGTCTACTGCTTATCATCAGGTGGTGTCGAGTCATTTGCTGAGCTTTTTATATAAAAAAATAGCAGTTTATATTATATATAATCTTATAGTACAATACATTATATCTAACTACCATTGTACTATAGTGATGATGCGTAAATAAAAACAATTCAATTTGTAAAAAATAATATAGTCAACAGTCTATGACAGAAATGATGAATGATATCAACTTAAATAACAACTAAAGAATTTTAAAAAAAATATTCTAAGTCAAACCTGTATAGTTCTGACTGATATTTAGACCTTTTTCATTGGGAGCGCTTCATCTACCTATATATTTATATTCCTTGACCTACTCATGCTAAATAAATTTTAGGTGCATTCCACTACAAATAAAATATATTAATACAATTTAATAAAGGAAGCCATGATTAGGGGTAGTTTATTAATCATCACGCCATCACCACTAACATAAACCCTCGTCATTATTATTTAAAAGTATATAAGTAGCATAGTTTATAAGATAAAGTTCCTTACTAATTATTTATTATATCTTCCTACTTTATTCCTATTGTAAATCTATAAATTTATTGATAAATTTTTCATCGATCTCTTACCCTACAACACGCCTACAATACCCTACAACACTACAACACTAGTAAGCACACAACCCAGGTTGTCACATATAATACTTTATTGATTTCTACTCGCTGTAAATTAAACCCATGCCTTACATACGGATCATAACCCCTAGCTGTCCCTTGATGAGAACAAGCTTGAGGATATGCATTTAAAGCGAACCTCATCTCCGCTGTAAGGAGAGATGAATGTCCCGCACAAAAGGGCGGTGGGACGCAATCATCACGGTCCGTGCGTGTTGGCGAATTTGTAAAGATTCTAACACGGTTGCTTCTTCGTACTAGTTCCATAGTGTATTAATTAAAGTGGGGCTTATCTAAGTACTTAAAGCGTGGGTTGAGTGCCCGAAATTTAAATTTGACTTTCTGAGTTACTATTGCTGTTCTATTTTCAAATATGGTTAATCTTCTTTAGGTTTATTAATTTCTTGAGAGTGACCATTATTTGAAAGAAGTATTTATGTTAAAGAGGTCTTGCTGAAACTGGGATTTCTTTGTATCGAATATCAATTTAACAATTTCAGTATAGTTCAAAGTAATTGTAAAACAAAATAGAAAGGAAAGAAAAGGAATGGGAGTATATGTCACATAGAATAAGAAATATTCTCAAATAGATCGTTTTTGAAATTTGTACGCCATTTTGTATGTGGCAGACATGTGATGGTAAAAGCTTTGTTATACCGCATATTTATTTATTTATGATCAGGGATAGTACACAGCTCATTATTTAAGTCAAATTTTAATTTTATGTATATTTTATAGGCTCATTACGACTATACAACAAATATGTGAAATGTTCGAGGTCTACAAATATTATTAGAAACAACAATCGACTCAAGGGAGTCGCTCATTATAAATACAGTAAGCTAGAATAAACTTACTCATATTAGTATAAACATACATATCATTACTACATAACATACGTTTAAAATTAACATATGATATATTATGGTTATAATATATTTCTTACTGAAAGATATATAAATGGTGCCAGATAACACCTATGCAATTATAATTAAATATTTAACAAATAGATTATTTGTTTGATATAGGTACAAAAAAAATCATTTGTAAACGTCTGCAAACATCATCATTTCATTTTCATTTTCATTTATTGGTTTCCAGGTTTTGCTTGCACGGTAGTCTGGGTACCACCACCACCTTATTTCAAGCTACACATATTAGTGCGAGTGCCGAAGCCAAATTTGTGTATAGTACACTCACGTTTCACTTCCCGACTCACACACAGCTTAATCGGCGAATATGTGAATAGTATGTTCTCATCAGCTCCGAGACACGAATGCTTCGTCGAGTCAGGACGAATATGTTAATTCCGTATCAGTCGTGAAACAGTTCGTGGCGTGGGTGTGAGTGGCTATTTTAATTATAGCTGTGTATTTTATAATATAGAACGCTCGTCTAATATCAAGTGATTCCCTTGACGTTGCAGAGTCCTTGCCACGTCCAAATAAAAATAAATCAATTTTTTAGTTGCTGGATTAGAATTTTTTGATATAAAAATTAATGTTTAACGAAATTTAAGAAAATGTATTTTATCTATGACGTAAATTGGATTGTTTATGGGAATACGTTCAAGTCGGTCCATCCCTATGGGAAATTTCCGTGGTACAATTTTATTAGCGAGTCCAGAAATCGCTTGAGCATCAAACGTCCACAGTGTTGATGCCTTACTGGAATATTAAGTGCAATGTTAGGAATAGATTAAGTTTCTCGTAAACATTCTTTTTTGTGTGATGTTGCTGTGTATGTACTGTTTAGGGAAGGTGCTGGGCTAAGTTAGTTTATTGTATAGGTAGGTACGTTACCCTCGTCGATACAGGTATATAGGTGTATCCCGGGTGTCACTTGGTAGGCACAACACTGATGGCACTAAGATAGCAGTGATGGCCACAGAAAACGGAACAACGAGGGCACCGTGGCGCACACCGCGGGTACCTATGTCAGTCAGTCAAGCGTCGGGAAGGAATTGGTAGATTGTTGGAGGTAAACATAATGAAATGAGCGAGTCAGGTAGCTAGGCAGATATAGGTAGACAAATATCATGCGTCCAACGACACTTTCCTAAACATGTACAATGAAATGTTATATAAAAATAATCATAATAAATAGCTTTTTGTTCTTTTATATGGAATAGTCTAGAATGTGAACGTACCTTTGTATATACGGTACGGTCACTCGAGTGAAGCGATGAAAACTTATATATACGGTACGGTCACTCGAGTCAAGCGATGATACAGCGACATCAAGAAGAAGGAACTTATTGCAATGAAGAAAATAAAATGCAAAAAAATTATTACCACAGTGAGTATAATTTTGGTGATCACCGAACTAAGATCGGAAGATATCTTTCAAAAATAAATAAATAATATTATTATATCCCAAATTAAGCATCAGATTGTGTTATGGATACCAGATATATAAAAACAGAAAAATAACAAAACAACAGAAATATAAAAAATATACTGATAAATAAAAGAAATATACTGAATAAATATTGAGTCAAAACAAGAAATAAGATTTAAAAACATATCCCAAAATATAATGATGTAAACATGAGGTTGAAGAACACAAACAATAACAATAACAATAACAAACAAAGTTATACAGGGTGTTAGAACTCAGGTTAAATAATTTAAAAAATCTTTATAGTGCACTAAAGGAACGAAACAGAATTAAGTATGGCATCAAAATATAATATTTATTACAAGTAGATTGTAAAGCTAGCTAGATTTGAATATTTAATGGCGGCTTAGCACGCACACGACGACATATAAATCACCCAACAATATGCGACTATTAATTAGTGCTTATTACGTATATTAACTTTACAACTGGAGTTACCACTAACAAAATATTTGTTGAAACAACAATGCCATTGGCTGGCCTATGATTGTATTACGGCATGCTTACACTCAAATTTCAAATAATATCTCTATCAGTGTTTAACACTAGATTTACCAGACCAGTCATTTAGACTGGTCCTGCAATTTCAATCTAAATTCCTACTATATTTTACATAATTTTTTACAGAAATGATGTTATGACTTTTGTTATGTTAGCTATAATTACAGAGTATGTTTTATAAGAGTTTATGCCGAACGTAGGCTTGAAAATTGGTTGGACTCAAACAGAGAAAATTTAAGTGATATATATCTTTTATCAGTTTTAACGAAAATATCCTGTTCATGTTTCACAAATTGATATGTCAGTCCCGCTTGCCTCTCAACTTTTGATAACTGTTTTGAGTTTAATATATCTAAATTTGCGGTCTAGTTCTTAAATTGTGAGAGGTCGTGAGTTCAACTCCCATATCAGGTCAGTAACATTTAGTATTAGATTGTAAAATATCTTTCAGATAGTCGCATATGACGCTTCTTCATCACAATAATTACACTGGGATAACCTTGTGACTTTATAGCTACTGACTAAATCTACGACAAATTACAAAAAGCTATCAATCTATGAATCAGCAATATATTTTCTTTTTTAAATATTCAGCTTTTTCATAAAAAGGTTACTTATGTATTTCTGTTTTCAAATTGGAGGTTGTACAATAAAGATAAATTCTATTCTAAAGAGGTTCGATCACTACGGTACAGTTACAACTCTACTAAAAATAATAGCACGTGACGTATGAAGCCATAGACAAGGCTAGCTTTAAATAAATATTCAAATTAAATCACTGTAGTGCTTTTGGTGATCAGAGAGCTCTTAATTAGGTTATAACGTAAGCCAGAAGTGCTTTCATCGTTCAAAGGAAACCTAGTAATGACATTATTAAACTCAGCTATATGTAACTGAAAGTTATAAAATCAGTGTTCATTGGCATGTCAGAAAATTAAATTAATTCGGTTTGTTATATTTTAAATCGGTTACTGGTCATTATTACCAATGTATCTCATTTTATTAAAAAAGATTATTATTTTCTAAAATCTTGACATTTATAGATAGTGTTCTAATTTCAATTTCAATGTAAGCATTTTAATATTTATTGTTCGAAGCATTATCATGTGTTCTTTTTAAATTATCACACTTTAAGCATTATTAAATATTGCTTACTTTAAGGATATACTTTTATAAAAACGCACAAGGTTGAATTCATCTCTAAAATAGATCTCATCTAATCCGTGCCTTACTTTTTTATAGGTTCGAATATGAAATAATAACTTAAACATAATTTTTATATTTATTTACATGTTAAGTAGTTTTTACATAGTCACGATTATAAATTGAAATATTTTATTATTTTCACAATGGCGTAATGGTTAAGCGTCAACATCGCCAGTGTTCTCAGAACTACGCCCAAAGTTGTTGGCCGTCTTGTAAGATAAAATCGATCATGTTATTATCTATGTAAGCACATGTTCACCATTCATAAGTTTGTGAGACACTACAAAGACGGCCAAGCTCCTACTTAACAAATTTTATAGATATATTCGAACTATCTACCGCAGTTTCTCTCAGCGAAAGATAAATTTGAACTTTTTGAGAGTATTTTGTGCTCAGACGTAGACGAGCTTCAAAATTACTATCTTACGACCCCAAGTTTAGATCATACTTACTTTAAAATACGCTGTTATAGTATACTAAGTTCAAGTGTTGAAATATATATAAATATATGTGTGGTTG
This sequence comes from Acentria ephemerella, assembly GCA_943193645.1. NCBI lineage: Eukaryota > Metazoa > Arthropoda > Insecta > Lepidoptera > Crambidae > Acentria > Acentria ephemerella. Next base: position 653,175 of record OW971881.1, read on the forward strand.
TTAACATTCAGTTGATGTTTTTCTACAGATTATAAATCTACTGCTTCTATGTTTGAGGCAAATATGAATGTATTATTAAAACAGGATTTCATTAAAAAAGTACTTAATTTTATTTAAAGTGTATTTATTTTAAAATACTTTAAAGGAACGCAGAGTACCATTCTTAATGGATGGGGTATATTGTAAATACTTTCGCTTTAGTATCGGACAGCTGGAGAACCTTTTCTTACTTATAGACGTTGTTAAGTGCAGGCTTTTAAGCCAGTCTCTTTTCTAGTAGTTTATTTAAAGTAGGCAATAATGAAACTTTTTTTAGTAGAACAATTAGATGAAATATATAATCAAGTTAATACATTTTCGATACACAGGTATTCCATTTACAATAGATTTTTCGCAGAAGTATATTCACCTAGAATAAGTGATGTTATTTTTAATTGATAACACGGATATAAATTGCAAACTGCAAGCAATAAAAAACTTTATTTGGTAAGAAGAGAAGCGTAGTTTTATTGCAGTGTTGGATTCAAAGGTCAGTAAGGAAATTGAACAAGCAATTCTTAAAGTCGGAGGTCGGTCGTGTGTGAAGAACCCCTAATAAGAAATAATTTAAACATTTATTCGTAAAAAGTAAAACACCTAAGTTTAAAGCGAAGGCAATCGCCTTGGTACCTTACTTTTTACATTTCGCATTCGATTTTTCTAGTTATTAGTGTCTTTCCAATTTTGTACATGAAGCTGTTCATTACACTGTCAGAGAGGTACTCCAGAAGTTCAACGCCCCAGCAATTAAGAGAATAATGTCTTCGTTATTTATCACTAACCATCTGGTGGTCTAACTGCTAGTAAGATCCATTAGCGAAAAGTACTCCAATGTAAAACTGAGGTGAGACACGATATTGAAACATCAAAATACGTAATGCGAAGCCTGAATCACACTTACAAAGTTTTTAAGTCGTATCAACACCGACTTGGTGGAAGATTTTCCCTTTTCCCTGATGATGTGATGGATCCAACATACTCTCCAGAAATTCTTCATGAAAATCCATTTAAAAATAACTGTTGAATTTTCATCGATGGCCACAAAAATCGAGGTATTCTATTTCCATTTTTGGAGCGCAGATAAATTCTATTTGATAGAAAATCTCAATACAGCAATGTCTATCAATTAGAACGGCTCCAGGTGCTTCAAATGAATGCCCACTAATATTGTCGTCTCGTCTAAATGGTATCTATTAAGTTGAAGCCACCTGTGACTAACTGCAGTGGTCGATTTAAATAAAAATAGCAAGATACTGCAAACTGATTTCCAATGTAATAAAGGTCGTACAAGTAATAATGATTCTAATATTCTAATCTATTCTATTCTAATTACATTTGTTAAGCCTTTTAAGATACACTTAATACTTCACCTAAGATTATATATATCGAAAAACATCAAATACAAATTAATTAGATTCAATATTGCAAACCTGTGTGATTCCTTTATTGCTTTTATAATTTTAGATTAAACAATTTAGGTAACTTTTGTCATACAAATTATCAATAAAAAAAATATCATCTAATATGTGTGGCGTTGTCCTAATTATCGTAATTTTATACTGGATTCTGTAACTTTTAACATTTAGAAGTTAAATTGTTATTTATAAAGCACTAAGTCCGGCACTTGCTTAAAACTCCAACCACCAATCAATAAAGTACATACATACAGCGAGTAAGAGAGACGAAAACATGCCTCGACAAATTGTTAGTTAAACATTCGTTGTTGCCAACATTTTTAATTGTCTTTATACAATTCCACTCTGGCTCAATGTTGCCGTCTTTTATGCTGTCAGCTGAAGACGGCTAAACGTTTCCTTGGACTATTTCGCAAATGGAGCGCTGAAAAAGATTTCCTCTCAGCAATCTAGATAAACCTTGTTTCCATGTTGCTTACAATACTAATGTAAAATATATTTCAACTTAGGGGACAAAAAAAACAAAAAACAAACAAACACAAACTTACAATATTTAATAAATAGTTGGTTAAATTATAGAAATAATATACAACATAGATACTAATGATGAAAAAACTGAAACTTTATTATTTCGATATACTTGAGAAACCGATTACGACCCCAAGGGGTCGATAGAGACCACTTTGGGAATGCCTGCTCTAAAGTTTTTAGATTAATGTTCAAATTACTTTTCTTATACACATGACAGGATAATTTAGCTATTACTGTAATAATTATGTTATTTCGAGATCAACTAACAGACTGTGATAAATGTTGTGGTAGAGAGACTGATGGACAGGGGATGGCTGGTGGGAGGGTGACTTGAACCCTCAAGTCAACCCTCCAAAGTTGCCGCTTAAAATCCTGTGTTATATTATATGTCATTCTTAATACCTAAACGTACATATGTATTCTAGCTTAATGATGTCAAAGTTACGAACACGCAGTAATGACATTTTTGTTCCTAATTTTGAATGATGTATTTAAATTATTCATTTGTTTATTAAAAACACTAAAAGTTTTATCACCCTTCAATTAACTCAAAACAAAACGCATTTTCAGGAATTAATAAATTATGTTCATATCTTCTGCGCAGTTTTTGTGTCTTTTCTTCTACCTCTTTTCTCATCTGTCAATTGTTAAAACTTCATGAAAAGGATACTTCATATTGACACCAGATTAAAAGCTAATAAGATCGTTAAATGAAAGAGTTAGGTTAGTATAAGAAAATTTAATAAAGATATGAAACGATTTCTTTCATACAGCACGTAATTTACCAGCTATACACTGCTAAAGAAACCCTCAATATGAAACGTCCGTATTAGATTTTCTTGGTTAGGATAGAACTAAGCTTACATAGACTTTTCTTTGATAATATTTTCTATTTAGGATCAAGGGCGATTGTTCAGATTATTAACTCTTTTCCGTTTTGTTCAGCCAGTATCAAAATCAACTGAGCTCAGAGTGATTCAGTTCATTTAAAATATCTACAATGTCGTAGAAAATTCTTATGAGTGAAAGGTGACTGTAAAGATATTCGGTTTTTGTTTTTGTAAAATATCATAGTTATTTTTGAGTACTCTTAAAGTTTAGATTATGAAAATTATATTTAAATCAATGAGCCCCATTCACTTATGTTAAGGGGATTAATTTATAAATCACTTGCAATATAAAAATATATCTATATTCAGAATTTAAAGTGGCTATATTAAGACCGCACAACTTAGAAAACCTATAAATAACTTCTCCCCGAAATTTTACGGTTATAGAACATTGAATTTTGTAATAAAATACATTGTCAACGATATTCTTTTTAAACTCTAGACATCGTATTTAATATCTCGTTATTATAAATACATTTTTTTTATAAATATATATAACCTATGAAAAGAACACACCTTGCCCTAACGGAGAAACCTTTATGTTACAGTCTCATAAAAACTCACTGCTTTTTTAAATTTAATTAGGTAATGTAAGGTTTTTGTTTCAATAGAAAATAGAGATCAGATTTAAAACAAGAGATCGAATTTTTAAAGTAATTTGGCTATGAGATTCTGTAGTATCAGTTTCTTGGAAAGGGATCCATACCAAATAAATGGGGTCCCAAGTAAAGGGGCCCGAAATAGTTTGAGAATCCCTGCTATTTTTTATTTAAAAACATAATTATAGAATAAACGTCTATAATAAACGTTTATTCTAAAAAAATAATTAGTTTATCAATAGTAGTATTAGTAGTTGTTTGTATTTTTAGTATGTATGATACGAAAACCAACTTTTATAATTCTTCTAATTCCAAACAAATAGAACACAGGTTTGTTCCGTATAAACTTCGTCTGAATCTGATGAAGATATAGATCTTCGGATACAGGGAACGCAGTGTACAGTGTTGACGGTGGCCTGGGAAAGTTACCATACAAAACTGACTTCAAAAGTCGACTAAAAAGACAAAAATAAATTTAAATGATTTTTAGCAACAATAGAAAAATACAGTACTGACTGCAAAATACTTTTCATTTAAAATGAATTGTTAGTCCTTGTTGTTATGGCTTTAACTCACCAATCCGCATTGGGCTGGCGTGGTGGTGATGGTGGTTATGTCCCAAACCCAGGCTGTTGGTGTTTGCGTGTATGTTAAATATTAACACATTAAAATACTTGTATTATAGTGTACAGGCTACCGTACAATAATTTTAAAGGTGTCAATGACTTGCCTTATAATTTAGGTCACTTAAACAATATTATTAATTATAATTGCACCTACGATTATTACCACGCAGCACTTTTAATTGCCGTTCATTTATATATACTTAATTATGTATGAAATAAATCAGTGTTGAGAAAACTATCATTGGGTTTGCTTCGTACATTAACATTCCCTTACAATACTGAAGAGTGGACTGTAATTAAAGAGCTAGTCGTGATGATGGAAACGGCAAGATACCAAAATAAACTGAATTTATTATTATAAGAGCAATAGCAACAGAACAAATCGTAAAACAATTGTGAAGACACAAGACGTCTATCAAAATATAACAACTTGGTAAAAAACCATAAATATCATAAATAAGATTTGTATAAAAGAGTTTGAGAGTCACCAGCCAGTTGCTAACAACTGTAGATCATCTTACATATAGTTTCAATGTTTTTGTAATCAGAACAAATTCGTCTGTGATAAATTATTTATTTTAAAGAAATATTTCCATTGAGTCAAATTTCAATATTCAGAATATACTAACTTAGAGATCGTTTGTTTGATTCAACCTGTTTGAGGAATTCGTTTTATCTCCTATCAAGTTAGACCTTACAAATTTGACGTACCAATGTTCAATTAGCTCCCATTAATTTCCATGTATTATTCTTGTTATGAGTTATTGTGATTATTTTAATTTCAACATAAATAGGGTAAGACACCCCAACGATTATCCAACTAGGTTACTTGTAAATCATGGGCTCTCGTTAAATAATTCCTAACTGCTGGCACGGTCGTAATTCTCACCAGATAACCTTTATTAGTCTTCGTAATGTTCAGGCCTAATCCTACATTTTCAAATGTTGAAACATTTTGAACTTTGTAACATATATAAATAGTATCGTTAGTGGAACTGAGCTATTATCGTATTAATCTGCCTACTTTATAGGTACTTTAATAAAGCATCTAATAAAATTAATTTCTCAAATTTGCGAAAGCGAGAGGACATGGTCCCATCAAAATCGACTTCTGTTGCACTTATAAAATATTTTCAAGAACGTCAACAAATATTCTGTTTGACTATCGAATTCTCTTTTTAAAAACTTTTCAGTAGCAAATTAGAAAGGTTTATTATTATTTTACATTTTTAAATTAAAAAATTGTGGGATGAGCACGAATTTTAACATTTCAGTGATGAACATCTACGAAATGAATATTTACGAAACGATTACCTTATGAGAGTACTCTAGATAGCTGCGATAGTTATCGACGATTGCCGAATGTTCGAAATTGCCATTCGAAAGTTATAAACGTAAGTGCACAGGCTTTTAAATACTTTTCGTCAACTCAGCGTGCTTTAGGTACATCATGATTACTTAATAGGTACGCGCAAGCAAATAACGAAGGATATAATACTCTTTGTTACTTTGCCACCAAGTAATTCCTTTATCCTTTCGTTAAAGTCAGTGGAACGCATTTATTTAACCAATCCATTCACTTAAGTGGATATACGTAGAAAAGTTTCATTAGTTTTACTATCTTTGGGGTAAACGTATTCTAGGCAAAAACTGGCAACTTCAAATGTGTTCAAAGTAATTCACTATTTGCGTGTAATTATAGTATCTTTTGTAGTTATCAAAGTTGATTTTGATAATATATTGATATCATCAACTCGTGAAATCGAATTGGTTAATATACGAAATATAAGATTATTAAAACATATAACTTTTATATGGGGATATTAAATTTAACTAGGGTTGACTCTAGTGGATCTAAAATAATAAAAACCTAACAATTAAAGTTGTGAGGTTCTAATTATTTGATAACTTTTTTATTTAAAATGAAAACCTGTAATCTTTATAACCGTGGAGAATATTTTTATTACTTAACTAAAAGCCACCAGGTTTTAATGCAATTACCTTATTTCAATGGATATAGCGTTCATTATAAAGACACTTCCCATAAGAAAATTTCGTTTGTTTATTTGCTGTATCATTCATATTCTATAATTATATTTGATATCATTATTTCTGATTATAATATTTTTTTTTATATAAAAACAACATTTTAATTTCAAATTGATTTAAAATATTGTCTTAAAAAGTTAAGTTTTCGGTGACGTGGTGCTACAAAAGTAAGTGAAAGAAATGAATTGCTACAAAACTATTGAATCAGTTTTGTAGCAATTCATTTCTTTCACTTGTATATCGTGTTGTAGTCTTGTATGTCCTACCCCTACAGTGTAATTTAAGCACGTGTAGGCGTAGCGCAGGCGCATTGCCGATGTTGTGATAAAAACCCTACCTACTGCATGTTGTAGTGTTAAGTAGGAAATACAAGAGGCAGTAAATTTGTCCCGGACATGACGGACAATGTGAAGCTGCTCAAGATTGTAAAATTTCACTCTCCCTGAGTGACCTACTGGGTGAGAGAGACTGTCGAATCGAGCGGGACACTAAATTTCATATATCGCTTTAGTCATCACTCAAAATGTTATATTTGTATTAGAACTTCAAACGTATTGCCAAAATACTATAGTACGTATGGCTCTTCTCATTCGAAGTGGAAGATTGTGTTGGCTCATTTCAAAAAAGACTATAAGGACGAGGTAAGGCAAATTTAATTGGTAAATTGCCTCAGCACAATATGTATTTAAAAGCAGTATTCTAATGTCTCTGCTTTTCGACTAGATGTCGCTGTATACAATGGGGACAAGGCTTACACTAAAGTGTTCAGTGTTCATCTTTGGGAATACAAGTTCTACAAAAACACACGACATTAAGACAGCTTAATTAACTAATCGAATTAAGGTTTCTTCGGAGTTCTTAGGGCAAGGATCTGATTGGGTACATCTAATAATAAGTGATTATATCCGTCATTGTGTTCTTTTACTATGAATTGGCATTCAAAGTGATGAATAGTTATTGCCTTATTGGCTGTTCTGACATAAAAAGACAGCATTTTTGCTTTTAAATGTTGGAGGAAATTAGTTTATGTCATTTAGCTGTAAATTTTAACTTTAACCTTGTCCTTTTCCTTATCTATTCGAGTACGCGTACCATTCATAGTGTCAGATACACTATTTTCACCTCCGCAGTTTCAGTGAAGCATTAAATTATCAATTTTTTTTCTCAATTTATAATTTTTTTATTATTATTATTTATTTAGTTATTATTTTTTTATTATCTTGTCCATACTAAGGTTACCTTGAAGAGATCGCTTTTAGCGATAAGGTCGCCCTTTGTACAAAATTAGTTAAAATATTTTTTTTTGTGTATTTCTCTTGAACTGGCTGATGTACAATAAAGATATATTCTATTCTATTCTATTTTATTCTAAATTCTTACCGACACGTGTGTTCCTTTATTTGTTTAAGACGGGTTTTTTGATACGATGCTTCAGGCACTTTTTGGACTAGCAAGGTGGACGTCTCTAGGGTATTATTAATGCTGTTCACAGGCTTTTTTTATATAGGCATAACAAATCAACCCGCAGCGGGGTTTCATTCAAGAAGAAAAATAATATTGTCATTGTTTTACCAAAAATTCTGTTAGTGAGCGTCACTGTCTTAAGAAATGCACAATACTTCTTTAAACAAAAAGTGTAGTATCAAAATATTAACAAAAAGTGTAAGTATATTAAACATGAGCGGCATGTTGAATTATTTAAACGTTGCTTTTGCGTTAAAATAGTACAAACATGCTTTGTATCAATTTAACTACTAAGGTCGGTTTCTTTTAGGGTTCTATACCCGAAGATTCCTAACGCCTCTATTTCTGTCACTCACATGTCCTTCTGTCCGTCTATCGTCCGTCACACAAGTTTTATAGTCAACAGTTAAGGCTACAGTCTTCAAATTTGCACAGTATATGCACCTTTTTGATCTAAAGCGATAAAATGTAAAAAAAATGTTTTTTTAAAGGAGGTTGCGATACAGCTGAATTGGCAGCTCTCTTATGACCTAAGAACTTTAAATTTGGTGATAATATTAATTATTACCTATAGCTTACTAACTGATACCATGTATTGATAAATATTCTTCGTTTTAAATTTTAATTTTCAAATTTAGTTGTAGTCTCTGGTGCATGCAGTTACCTATAATTTAGTTTGTACTTAGTACGTAACGATATTGCATGCAAGTCATGCGATCTAATAAATAAAAATGAGAATATTATTTTTTATAATGTACCAATAAAGTACAAATTACTACGGAACGTTTTTTATTGTTAAATTATTGTTATTCTGTTATATGTGGGTCTGAATGATAGAAACACTTTGTACTTTGACACACCAAGAAATGCGTTTTTTGTCAGGTGGTGAAATGTAATGGTGTTACACTTTAATGAAATCAATAGTAATTTCGCTCTCCAGCATTTTCCTTGAAGGATATTATTCAGGCCATGAGTGCTGTACCTGCCTCCCCATGAATATTGTATGAATTTTGACTAGAAGCTGCCGATGGCTATAATAGTGGTACGTGGTCTCATGAAATTTTGATAGCTTTTGCCACTTGTAGCCACGTTGGTCAGTCATATTTGGAGGAAACGCACGATTTTGGCACAGGAAGGATAAATTTAAAAATATCGGACTGACCCTTCGCTATCTTGTTCTTTTCCTGAACTCGCAAAAACATTTAACTTTAAACGATACATTATAAAATTCACTTAGACAATATAATATACTTCAGAAATTAAATTTTGATAGAACACTGATTTATAATTTTATCGTAAGGCTTTATTTAAAATTACGCGTCGTATTTATTTAACATATCGCATTTATTAAATGTTGAATTCATTATTCCATTTTTAAAGAACATCAAAATTGTATAACCCTGTCATTGCTACTTCATTTTATGTTTTTGTATAATAGAAGTCTATTGAACCTCGTTGAATAATATGTTTTGTGCAAATATTCAATAAAACGGAAAGCAATATTATTGTTAATAACTAGGGATGGAAAAAATATCATAACATTATCGATATATTCAATATTGAATTCAATGGTAAGGAATCTACCTGATGTGAATTTATTTAATTCAGAGTTTACCAACACTATTAATAAATGGGGGAAAAATTTGTAACAGCAAATTAACACCAATGATAATGATTATAATGTTACAATCATCTATAATGTATAATTTATGCTAATTTGATTTTTGTTCGTATAATATTGTTACTAAATATTCGATACATTTAAAAATAATATTAGTTTTAATAACGATAGGATTGTTGTAAAATACTTGTAAAAAATATTGTCAAAACACACATTCATTAGTCCCCGGACGATAATTATTTTGAAGTTGGAACATTATTTTAAAACAAGATCACTATTAGTATTCGGATACACGTTTTCCGAAAAATATCGAGAAGGGAACGCTTCCGAGCATTATTGACCTTCTTCAAAATGACGATATATTATTCCCTTAAGGATTCTGAAATACTACAGGAATAAATTACTGACTCGTCTAGCTCTTCTATACATACAAAGCGAAACGGGACGTTAACGTTATAAATGTAATATCCAAATTACAAAGCATTAATATTGCTACCCTACAATTTCCTATAAATCTAAGTTGCTTCAAAAATCATGCGATATATTTATTGTTTACGACAACTGCTAACAATAGAATACTTATCATTATCATTATTCACAATCCACTGATGAGCATAGGCTTTTTTTCGCTAATCATAAAAGAGTTGGTCTCGTTTATCGAAACAATTCTCTTATAGCTTTTGATAAACTCTCACATAGCATTCCACTTGAGAAACATCCTGTTTGTAGGATATTCGTGTTGTCACTATGTGGACAACCCAAATAAACCATATTTAGCCAATAATCGTTCAATATTGTGGTCAGCGGTTACCAATCTAACACATTTCACATTTCTTTGGGTGTACTTCTAGGGTCTCCTATGGAGCCCTGGAGCCTACTTTTTAAATAACTTTACAAATAATTTGCTTTTACTACTTTACTCCTTATTTTTTGCCGACGTCCTTAAGATAACTCGAATCGTATATGGTCATGAGTATATTCAAGCTATTTAATGGAGTTGTTAATTTTCCGTAAAAAAATGTTTACTTGTAAACTGTAGGAAGAATGATATTATCATTGTATCCATTTTTGCTATCTGCATTTTTTTGTAGTGTTTACTCCTTGAATATTGTGCAATTTTTAGTAGACCAATAAATTATTTAACATCTCTGTTAATTAAAACATTTCATAGTTACAACACTGCCATAAATATTGATGATTATTCATGGCTAGCACGTTTTTTTACACGTATATTTTTGCTATCAACACCCAAAGTTACGTACAGACGAAGTAAAGCATAATTTTACTCAAAGGAAAAGTTAAGAAAACACTTCAAATAAAAGTTTATCGGGAGCAGCAGTGTTCGCTACTTTCACAGTCAGGTAGGCGAGATGAGATATTTATAATGAAAAGTTTAGCGATAAAGCACCATTTTGTAGCTTAATTTGAAGGAGCACAGCAACTGGTACATTTCCTTTTTCTTATGATATAGGTCTAGATAAAGTACCTTATGGTCCACCAATGGATGCATGGAATGAGTTTAGTACGCCTTAGCATGAGATTGTAAGAAGCAATGAGAATTTTAAGCCATTATTGGATTAATTGGTACTACTACGTGTAAGTATTATGCTTAAAAGTTGCTCTAAAAAGCAGCCTGCGATAATATCTGCTACGCTGTTGCCTGTGCCTTTTAATGTTTCATTATTTTTCTCTTAAATTCATCTAACAGCAACTGCAACGAAATCCATCCACTAGGTTTCGTAGTTTATTCTGTAAAATAGACAGAGAGACAAAAATAATGTATTAAATCCATTTTTTTGTCCTTCTCATTATTTATAGTTTATAGATATTGATTAATATTTACTTTGGCTTTTTTTAATTTTATTTATTTATTCAAAATTGTGAAACGTTGGTGGCGTAGTGTGTAAGGTCATTGTCTTTCATGCGGAAGGTATGAAAGACAATGATTATGAATTCGAATGTGCACGGGTGTATGTGAGTTGGTCACTCGCACTTGACTAAGGCTAATTATTTTGTTCAAAATATAACCTACTACATATATAATAATAAAACATGATCCATACTTGCCTTTAAATAATAAGTTATTAAAAATTAAATTGAGACATATTTGATTAATTTGACGAAACAATCATCATATCACCATGATAATTAATAACAGAATAATTAATTTCTATGAACAAATCAAAGTATATCAAACTATACTCGTACATAACAATCACTCAAATCATATCAAAAAAAATCAAAATAAATTTCTAACACTTACAAATCATTTTATTATACCAATTGCTGTATTTATATTGCTTCCCGCATCTCTCCATCTCGCTCACCATCCCGTTCCATCTAGCTCTCGCTCATCGTGCTGGCGAATGAAACTCCACAATGTTTCTCACAGGATTTACATAGAAAAGGTAAGATCAAGGTAATGTTCTGAACACTTACCATGGGAGCTTTCTAATGAGTAAGCTACATATATTTTCTTAAAGTTTCAAGATAGAGCTGAGCTCTAGAAAAATTAGGATCGTATTTGAAAGAAATAGGCGTTTATAATGATATAAAAAGTTTGGGAATTAAATTGAAGGGTATGTGGTAGGTAAACTTGTGAGGGTATGTTAAGGCAGCGTTGTTTTTGAAGTATCTTGTGAACTTGGCATGGATCATGTTAGAGATATAGTAAACGGAGTAGAATATTTTAATTTATCAAATATAAAAAGATAAAAGAAAAAAAGATAAAAAGTTGTGGCCACTATAATTTGCTTCTCTGCACTTATTTATTATTATGTTTAAAAATTGTCTGAATACTTGTATATTATAATAGCTGTTTAAAAAAGGCTCAGAAGAAGAAACTCAACAATTTGACAACAAACATCAAATTGTTGAGTTTCTTGCGGCACTTCTTCTCAATAGGCCATTCACGTTGGTGTGCTAGTAAGAAATATATTGACGTGCAAAAGTATTTCTTGTAAATCTACTTGCAAAAATAAATGATTTTGATAAACACAGATTTTATTTATCCATCAATAATTATTTTTTCAAAGAAGAATCCATAAATAGTCAAAGTAAAATAGTCATCAGCCTGTTATTTTTTATCACTGTCCAGACATATGGTTCTCAAGGTTCTGCTGCTACAGTTGTAAGCCAAGGAATTAAATTGCCGCCTCTGTGGTCTTAGTTCTTCCATCTGACTAGCTACCACAATCTTAACTAAATCTGTCAATATAACAATAATGTTAACAACATTGTAGTTACCGCAGTTGGAGGTATATTAGCCATATTCCAGGAGGTAAGATAGGTAAGATATTAGAGATAATATAGTTATTTTATGGTTGTGGAATCTCGATGTAGTTCGCTTTCACCTTCAGTTTTATCTTTACATACCACCAGGTGAGATGAATGCCAAGCGTAACTCAATTAATAATTTTAAAAAAACACACACACCTATTCCCCACCTCAAATTTAGCATCAGCATCGACAGCTTGTGCTAAGGCAAATCAATAAAAGAAAAATATATTGAATATTAAACGTATTCTATACCTTCACGACACAGGTCTTCTTTGAAGAAATATAGTCACAAAAGCTTTATAAAGACTCATTATAACTGAACATTTGAAAACGTCTCTCTATATTCTAAGAGTTAGTATTATGATGACAAGAAGCATACGTGTAACTTTTTTTAAATTTATTTTAGTAAATTTATTTGTTCAACTATATCAGGCAGCACAAAATCGCATTATTAGTCACGTTTTCCTTTTCTGTCGCTAATAAATGTCATTCATTAGTCACTCTAGCAAATGATGGATGTTGTTCCACCCTAAACAACAAATGTAACCAGTAGGAAGTTAGATACAAGTCTAGGCTATAAAAACAATGACAATGTTCTCAATTAAGTCATTGCAGTACTAAATTGGTAACAATGATAAGTTTCAGGTCTTTACCTCCAAAGTTTGCGTGAAGTAGTTTTATTACTTCCTGTCCGACTCTACATATGGCAAACCATTACCATTCGTATTTCCTAGTAATAAGGACTGTTTGAATCGAGCAAAGTTTTATCTGAGGTTATACACAGCCAAGTAATTAAGTTATGAGTCTATAAAACAGTTGACATTCATTGGTTTATTGCTATCTGATATGTGTTTTCGAATTTGTAGAGTGGCAACAATGATTGCTTGAGTTATATTATTGCACAAACGGTTTCATATTTTCAAAGACTGCTTTAGTTATGAGTGACATATAATCTTTACTAACGACCGACGTTGACAGTTTGACCGAACCTTTTTCTTTATTTAATATACTTAAAATAGAAGTAATAGGTACTAATATAAAGCGAGTAAATACTGTCACCAAATTAATATGTTTTAGTAATACATTATTAAATTTTTCTAATGATAGACCACTGAAACGAACCAATGAACCAACCAACCTTCGAACTGACACCAAATTATCGCCACTATTGGTAACCAGGAGTCTATGAATACATGAATACCGCAGAGGAACACAGGAGTTTCTAGACGGGACACAATTTACGGAGTTGGTGATTGACAGGAAATTGTAAACAAGACTAACACCTTCACTCGACTCCTTCGTGCTTCGGAATGTGCGAAATTATAAATATTTAACTTTGATTTACCCTTAAATATGAAGGATGTTAGTTTTCTTAATAAAATCATGAGCGCTCAAACTAACAATCCACCAAGATAGATGTGTTTCAATGGATCAGAATAAAGAACGAAGCAGGATGTTATCTCGTGCGTCTACTAACAATTGCAGTATCTTTACTATCAGGTGCTCAAGACTCAGTATCAGTTTTAAAGATTTGTCACTGGAGGAGGAGGATTGATATCTTCTATTTTCAAATACAACGAAATGAGGATTCACTGCTTATTCAATATCGAACCAAACAAAGCCATCTATCTCTATTTGACAAAGTCTCACTGAAAGATCGCATCCATTAAGACTATTAAGTATAGCAGATAATGTTGGAACAATTTTTTCTATTGAATAGCTTTTAAGGACATAACTATTAATCACCCTACGAATGTTTTAGGCCCCTTGGAAGGCCAAACTATAAAGACTGCGATTATTTCTGGCTAGACATAAATACAGTCAGTTTATTTGTGACTCTATCAGTACTTTCTTTTAGTTCGCCTACGATACAACATTACCTAGATTCACAAAAAAGGTACATTACAATGCAAATTCAAAAATAAAACGCAACTACATGCAATTACATTGGTACTGAAGAAAAATGGGAATGTTCGAATAAGATCGGAAAATTTATAAATATATAGCGATACTCAAAAACTTAGTTTCAATTAATAAAAGTTATTATAAAACACTGCTGGTGTGTTCTTATTAAAGAACCAAAAAGGTTTATCTCTGATTCAATGTTTCCATCTAAAGTTAACATAAACAGTCACTTTGGTAGATGAGGCGAACAAAATTTCGTAGAAAGATCGCACAGAATTAATGAATCATTTTTTATTGAGCAATTGTTCGAAACCGTTCATTAAAAATCTAACCACAAGGTCTTCTGTTGACAGTCATCATCGAATTGTATTCCAAGTATCTAACTTTGCTTCATTATTATTTAAGATTTCGTCTAAAATCACTGCTCGAATTTGTATTCTTATTTCAAGTTAGACAGTTAATAAGGGTTCGTAAAGCTGGATTTTCGAAACAAGTCGCCCTTGAAAAATAATGAGGTTTTTAATCGTATTGTTGACTGTTACGCTACTAACTCAAACTCTATAATAAGATTAAGATCTCACACAATGTTACTGAAGTGTGAAAAGGATAAATAATAGTCCAAATCATTTGATGTGAAGCTTGGTTGACGAAAGAGCCGCTACCAACACAGGCTCACAGTTGTCTGCTTGATAGGGCTGTGAGAACGCATCTACATAAAGTACAACCACCCGAAGATAATACGTTATCGAGATCTAGATTGAAGGAAGGCGTTGAAGTATCGTAACATACATTTATATTAGTAAAATAGTGACAATTTTGAGCCGGAGAATGTGGAACTAACGATTTATTTGATTCGTCGCAACTGGTCTTATAAAACTCGTTTTTCTATGAAATATCGGTATCAGGAGTCTTTTAACTTTATTAGTTTTATAACTGTAACGTCTTAAGTGCAGATTCGAGTGTTTTATTAGTAATAATAGACAATAATATTTTTATCGCTACTTGACTTAAAAAAGTTATATAAAAAGTCCAGTACGAGTTTTATTATGACATGATAACATATAAAATAAAACTGTTTTTATAATTAAGTTGTAAAAAAATATTATACATACATATAAATATAGAGATCTCTCTTAGCGATAAGTTCACCCATTGTGCAAACATCGTTTACCATATAAAAAAATATTTTCTACTTTTTTATATAAGATATTGCTATGTATGTATAATAAAGTGATAAATAAATAACTAATTATTATTTTAACCGACTTCAAATAAAGGAGTTTATCAATCCGAATGGATATTTTTTAAAGTCTTTTAATTAAAATATAATTTTATTCATTACACACAGTACTGAAGGAATCAAGAATACCTTTTACGAACCGAAACTTAATCCAAATGACTTTACGATTTCGCGATGAACATTAACACCGCAAAGAAAACCTCATTATTAAAATAAACACACTTTCTGCGCTATACCAGCTTAAGTTTACATAAAATTACATAACTTACAACCATGCGGATTGGAACTTGAATATATTTCGGCTAGATTTCGACATAAATATTAAAACAGATAATTGATTTGAATCGTATATGTAATTTATTCTTATTAAATTGTGTTTGTTTTTAGTGAATTAAATTAATAAATCTTAGAATAGATTAGTGCGTATATAAATTTATAAGTATCTATCCATTCCCATATTCCAATATATATTTAAAATATTCTGCTGTGTCCAACAGGTTCCATAATGATCAATTGTTTAATATTATGTCCTTGTTTAACATAATGGTACGCAATAAATAATTTGAATTTCGGTGCAGCTGAGATTTTATTCTACAATAATAAATTCAGTTATTCGTTTTGTTCACTTTTCTGGAATCCCGCGCATCAAATCCTATAATAATATTTAGGAGTAGCTTATCGGATCTAATCGTATTATAATTCATCATCAACATCATATCAGCTGAGAGACGTCCACTGCTCGGCATAAGCCTCCCCCAAGGATCTCCAAACCACTCGGTTCTACACTGACCACATCCAGCAGCTTCCCGCGATTTTTGCCCTTTATCAGATCGTCAGTCCATCGTCTGGAAGCCCTAACGCTGCGTCACTCGCTACGTGGCCGCCACTCGAGGACCTTTCCACTCCAATTTGGCCGTATTATAATTGATAGCCAGGAAATAGCGAAGAGGACATACTGCCGCGTAGGGTATGACAAATGTGACGTGTGCCCTGCGGGCTTACGCTTAAGATAATTTAATAGACTAGGCAACATGAAAAGCATCTATAAATTACGCTAATCACTTAAGACTAGATATGTATTCCAGTTGGACACCCTACTGTTTAAAACCAATCTAATCCAGAAATGCTTGTATTAATCTCTTCACCAAACTCGCATTATATAATCAAAATACTGAGCGCCCAACAAATCATTGTATAGCTTTTGATAATCATTTAAAATATTATGATTTATATTTTTTTATTAATCAAAATCGGTGAAGATAAATATTGCTTACATTTTACGTAATATTTTGTTTTATGTTTAGCAAATTTATATATTTCGATTCTAGTATTACTGTTATCTTGATGTACCCTACAGGGTCCTCAATGATTCTTAAGTTTTAATTACCGGCTATTATGAACGTATTGAGATTTACAATAAATGTTGAAATTGAAGTTTTTATTTAAATAATATATGCAACGGAACTAGTTAGGGCCTTCATATCAATTTTGATATGTGAAGGCAAGGCCCGAAAATGGAAGTGAACTACGTCAGGAATCTTAACACTAGCTATACCAGCGATTTGAATATATGTCAACAACAAAAATTATATTTGTTACTAATGTATATAAAATAACATTAAGTTTATAAAACGTACTCTCTAATTATAGCTAAAAAAAGTCATAACATCATTTCTGAAAAAAATATGTGTAATATAGTAGAAATTTTGAATTGATATTGCACGACCAGTCTAAATGACTGGTCTGGTAAATCTAGTGTTAAGCAACATGCGAACTGGCTGCCTTACCTGCTACCATATTAGCAATTCTGTTAATATTGTTATCATGGTAGTAGACTTAGGTAGTCTGGCAAGTGATAATAATCTTAATCAGTATGTTTTAGTCTGAAAGAATTTACTAATACCATGGGCGGAACCATGAAAGCATAAAGCGCTATACAGAACCTAAAAAAAGATATGTATTGACAATACAATTTGGTAATATCGAGTTTCCAATATTTCGGAACTGTTGTCGCATGAAAGTCAAAGTCAAAATACTTTATTAATTTTAGGTACATAACACACACATTGAACGAATTAATTCTATCGGGGTCTTGTCCTCAGAAGGACAGGCATAAATTCAGCTAAATCTATTTCTCCCTCTTACAATCATAAAGATTTTCTCATTAACCGTCAAAAATAAAGCTTTGAATGTAATAATAGTATCAAAAGAAAAGTATAACGAGAGGTATCGAGATATCGAGTATCGAGAAGAAACTTTTTTAATTCCCAACAAGTCCAAGATCTTAACAAATGTATACGTGCAAATAGAATGAACGTATTTGGAATATAATTGTCTTGAATTATATATTTTTTGTGCGACTTCGCCTCAATTTTATTCCGTTCGGGGTTTTTCGTGTGATTATTTCACACTTTATATGTCGTTATTCTGTCATTTGTATCCGATTAAGGCGTCTGTGAAAAAGATCTGGGCTGGATAGACTTTAGTAGGTACGCAAAAGAAATTTATACAGGGTGGTATAAATGAAATTCTCGTCAACAGAGGCGTGAGTAACAATTTGAGTGAAAATAAAAATATGATTGCATAAGTAATTAATGTGTCTGAAATATTCTTCCTGCGAAACTCTTAGTAATGTTCAATTGGGGGGTAGATATAAAATAAAAAGTTGATATTGATTAAAAATTGTCACTAGATGGCGCTGATACGTTTACATTCATCCGTGACTCTTCTAATAGTCATCTTCATAAGAAAAGTAAAGGAGTCTTCCTGTTGCTTATGTATAGTATTGAATTGCATGTATAATAAGCTATATAGTATATATATATATATATATATATATATATTCTTGTTTTAGCATTGTACAATGATACAATGCTAAAAAAATAATTACATATAGATTATTTTTGTAACTAGCAACGTTTATCATAGTAGTTGGAAAGTCTTGCAATATCAGAGAATTTATAGCTGTCCTTATAGGTTGTTGATAATGATGACAATGACATACATATATAAAAACATCATAGCTCGAAACAAATTATTCGTATTTATCACACAGACATCTGTTCCAGCTGCGACTCAACAACTCACCGTAGCCCAGTAGCCTGTACTTGGGTGGTATTGATTACTTCACTATAAATACATATAAAAACGTATAAAAATAACAAACATGTATATAAAAATAATACTCTAATATATAGAGACGGAAATAAGTATTTATAAGTTAAACAAACATCTTTCTTTCAACTTTTGAATGTAAATTTGTCACTGATGGGCTAAACAATATTGATCTGTGTAAATAATTTCATATACGAATACTTTTTAATCTTAAAATCGCAATTTTAATGTAGACTTTAATATTTTTTATGTGTTTTGTGGATTTATAACTGGTTTACAAACACATACTCCAATTATTAACTTATACTATATAAATTATTGTTGTATCAATAAATAAAATACAGATGTAATTCATCGACATAAGTAGCTAATCCAGAACCACAAAAACACTAACTTATGTTAAAAATATCAAAGAAAACGTCTACCACAGAAGCAATAAACAGTTTGTCGCAAATCGATGCGGCCACATAAAACGGTAGTTCCAGAGTTACGTGCGATTTGTTTTTATACCAGCCAGTAAAATCGATCACGATTTGAGAGTAATGGCAGATAGGGATTGGTATTAGAACTATTGTTTATCTGCTATTCTTTCCCGAAACGTTAACTGCAAATTTATTCAACGTTATTTAGTATCAGAACAATCGGCAGTGAGATTCTGGATGGCAATAGCAATATAAAAGAGAAATCCTTTTAAAAACTCAGTATATTTATATTTAATATGAATTATATCAGTATGGTTCAAAATATTTTTTATTATATAAAAACCATATATAGCTAGTGCAGCATGCAACAAAATAACCTATCTATCTCTACCTTACCGAGCCGGGCTGTCTGACAAAGATAATAGTCACGAAATGTTTTAAATTAAATATTTATGTTAATTTGATAAAGATTCACTATCTCAAGGCAAGAATATTTGTAACGTTTCAAAGTCTTTGACCAACTGTTGTTACTGTATATAATTCTTTCTAATTTATTTATATGAAGACTGAATTCAGTGCGAAGGAAAAAGATAGGTAATGAAAAACGCGGAACACATAATAAAGATATAACATTCATTGTATTATGTATATATGCAAACATACACACGTAAATATTGGTACAAATAAACAAACAATATGCAAAAGTGGTCATTACTTTGCAAAAACTCTTAACACCGCCTTGTATAAATGGGCTCCAAAATGACAACGCCATCTATTGACCAAATGTCAAAACTTGTTTTAAGAAATTGACTAGGTAATCTAATTAAATATCATAAGACATTCATTCAAAATCAATATATTCAGTATGTAGTTATGCTACCACCAATTAATTTAATATGTGATAAAATCCTCGTAACCATAGCGTAATTTTATGGCACTGTCCGAATTGAGCTACCTCTTTCAGCTATAGAGGAATAAGGAACATCTGTATTTTATCATGTCTTGTTCATTAAAATCAGTTCTTAGAGGGATTGTCATCAATATATTTGTTTGATATTCATGTGTTAAGAAAGATAATCTAATCGCCCAAGCCTAATTTGAAAACTCAGCATTAAATTGCGTGATTATTAAAATTATCTTTATGAGTTAGGCACCAGTTACCAACTACCGAACTTATCGACTATATACTTTTTTGTTATTCTCTTTTCTTAACCACAGGACAAGCGTAAGATGTCATTTAAAGATGTGTGACGCCCACTTCAAAATATTATAACGCAGATTATCATCACCCATAAATTAAAGCCATTCTTGTGAACCATTAGACTAATAAATCGTCCACGTCAAATGGTTTAGTAATTCCATATTGAGTGCAGAACATTAAATCTTGCGTAATATAGCTAAAATATAAGAAAACAGTTTTAATATTGGAAATTAAGAACTATTAAATCTTTAATGAAATATACAGTTTTCATTTCAGAGAAATACGTTCAAAGTGAGCTATAAACGATGCGGGCCTGTGTTTACGATTGAGCTTGCGATGAAACACTATATTGTAACAAATTTGAATATAAAATTTCTTTTCATGTTTTTAAATGCATCTCGGTGATGCTAACTTTTATTGCTTCAAAAGACTTTATGTGTTTTAATTTAATAAAGATCTTAATTTATAGATTCTAGGAATTATTTTTAAAAATAGAAATTGTTGAAGAAGAATTTTGAAAGCTTTGAAGTACATAACAAAGTAAAGTTACTATTGCGATTGGTTCTCTACTTGCCGACTATACGAAGCTTGTTTAAACTTTTTTGAAAAAAAAAAACAATTTTTAGGAGGGTAGATGAGTAAAACGAATTTCATGATTAGTCCTGCATCTAGGAGTCAAAATATTTTTGTACCTTTACAACAATTATTTATTTTAATGTCAAAATAATATATTTTTAAAGTTCAATTTAGTCGATTAGAATTCCTAAAGTTTGTGCTAGAGGTCGTCTCAGTGATAAGTGTATCCCACCACACAACGTGTGTTAATCAGGATAACATGCTTAATAAGTTTCACATCAAAGACGTAGCCAATTATGGAGACTAGACTAAATTGAACTAATCAAAACAATATCTAGCAATCTATAAGTGAAGCTAGCAAATAAAATCAATTTGGATTTTGGTGTACATTACTTACAAAGCGATGGAGCAATGATCGAAGATCATCCAGACATAACAGATATAATTTTCGCAGTTGTCATCTCATTTTTAAAAACTAAATCCGAGTCATTTGCAATAGATAATATTAATATGCGAAGATTGCTACTGCAGCATGCGACATACTGCCCTAACCACCTTAAAATTGGCCAACCCGAGGTGCCCTTTCACTCCTTTACTAAAAACTGACATGTTACATAAAAGAAAAATACATATGTCATTTATTTAGTGTTCCACGTTCCGTTTGTACGACAGAAAACGCAGTACAATACACGCAGTTAACTGGTCGTGTTGATAAATTTTTCAGAGCTCAAACGCTGCTAAATTTCTAGGTATAATTAATTAGTGATTCAGTATTGGAAAGAACACACGGACAAAGTGCGAAACAACCTAAATAGTTTCTTAAACGCTCTATACAAACAATCGATGATGGCATGGAGGTTTACAGAACTAACGGACTACGTCGTATATGTTGAATCCTGCTTAAGATACGATCTATTAGTCTGGGGTAATGGAGTTGAAACTAAAGACGACTTCATTGCTTAAGAGATGTATATGCGCAATATGTAACATATCAAAGGAAACCCCATGCAGACATGAAAAAAAGAATCTTAAAAATGATTTAAAGAAGCAAATTTAACCATACATTGATTCAAATTATATTTATAAACATGACAGTCTTTTATAATAGCTATTATTTTTAATAAATGGCTAATGTTATAATTTCATATCTTTTTTACTACGAGAATTTGCTAATCATTTATTTGTTATTATCATTACTTTTGTCATCAAAAATTATTCAAAAAACATTAGATGCTTATACATTCATTATTATTTTTTTCGGAGACCTTTTGTGTCGCCCACCACCGCCTTTTGTGTCGGAGAAGTCGAATGGTGTAAAAATGGCTGGTAAAGTGAAACAGTCTTCGAGTGGCGTCCTCAAAGGCGATATGTTTGAACGTCTACTAGACGGTGGACTGATAACTAGATTGTCAGTCCACCTTGTAATAGACGTTGTGTCGCGCGAAACCTCTGAGATGTTGACACCATACGAAATAAGTTTCCCTTCTACACAACGCAATATGGAATTATTTATATGGTCTGTTTAATGTTTTTAAATATTTATATATATATATATTAATTGTGTCCTTTAATATTATACAGTTATTCCTGAATCAGATTGTGGAATTACAAATATACTTAAAGAATAAGTACTTGCTATACGTTTCCATTTCAAATATCCTGTTCACACCTTACGATTTAGGATTACCTCTTTCAGGATTTTCGATTTCGAAATAAGAAAAATCATTTATTTTGACCAGGTTGGGTCATAAAGGATAGTGTCAAAGTTCTCTTTGCCTTGCTTGTAATATCATGATCTATATCAGCCCTTGACATCTTCTTCTAGTCATAGTCGTTAACGGTTTATCACTTAACTGTATAGCTAGCTTATACTTGTAATACAAGTACCTATCAACTTTCCTTTGAGATTTTGGGATACAAAAATTAAATACCGATTTTGTAACTCAGGTTTATAATAAAGTAAAAATTGATATTGAAGTTTATTATTTTAATATTAAAGAAACCCCATTAATTAATAATTGTAAAATATCAAAGAAAATGAGGATTAAATTTTTTTACCATTACTTTTAGGTTAACAATAAATGGACACATGACAAGTCCTTTAGCAAGAAATCAGTCTACACATAGTTTTTTCTCTGATAACGGATGTCCGGCTAGTGTAGGATCGGAATACGTAGTAACAATTACGTGCGTGAGGCGTGTGGCGTGTGGCACATTGCGTGTCTCACAGCATTTAGCAGCAGGTACGAACACAATTAATTCTGATAAGTTACTCTGCGCCCATTCTTTCACTACCTAAATATCAATAATTATTCATAATTTCACTATTCATTCATTGATATAAGCTTACAAGCTTATAGCGAAGGCCAAGTGGCAAGCTAATTTAGTTGACGCTATCTTGAACAGTGTATTTAATGCCTAAAGAATCGATAAAGCTCGCGTTATATAAATGGGAGCCTGATCTTTATCTTCTACAAGCTCAGGAAAAGTTGACTGTATTTATTTATTGTTTGAGTATGATAGAACAATAAAAAAAGAACTAGATTGAGTTTTAAATACGTAAAGCTAATAAAAAGAAGTAATATAGAAATAACAGCAGATATACTTATCCAAAGAGACTTATGTTAAGTTAAAGAATATTAGGAGTTCGTCGCCGAACTGGTTCACAGGATCTAGTTTTGATTACAATAACAAAGCAATTTTTGCCATGGTTAGACTCTGGGTTGGTTGGTTATCTGGAACTCCTATGTGCTTCGGAAGCCACATTAAGCCATCGGTCCCGGTTGTCACGGCAACCAATTTCACCCTCGAACCTGGATTGGGCAGCGTGGTGATGTTATTTTCCAGACTACTCATGTGCATTAGCAATTAGGAATACCTATGTCATGCAGATACACGTTAAAAGACTGTAGATAATGATATAAAAATATTTTCAGAAAGCTATATGTAATAATAATTACTAAGTCCACGGCTGCTTACTAAAAACATGTCTTTAATATATTTTCAAAATTCTTAACAAAAGCACACTTACTGAAAAACGTTTGCCTACGTTGCGGTCCAAAATCATGGAAATTTTTTAAAATCTTTTTTCTTGAAGTTGTTGAGATTTCTTGACAAACCCTTATATTTACTGTCCAATGTTTCTTTGTGCAAGCAAAAGATAGTCAAGTGTCCAGGAACGATTTTTATTTTTATGGAATATGAAAATTAAATTCCATTAATTAAATACGTTAATTACGAAGTAATGGAGCCGTATGCACTGAATTTCATTAATTGAATTGAGCTACTTCAAAAGCCTATTAGTTATTTACCATTACACTTCGCTTAAGTCGGAAAGGTATAACTAGGTTCAAAATTAAAACAAACTTCAGAGCGGTGTTGTGTTTTGTTTCTACTATTTTGTTAGTCTTCAAGGTTTGGTTTGTATTCGTGGTTGACCCTCTGATATAGCATGACTCAAAACCAACAAATATATCCTTGTCCTCATCCTAGAAAATAGCGTCTGGTATGTATGAACATCTACAGGAAATCAGTCCAGTACAAGCTGCCACTTTTATATGCCGAGAAATTTATTAAAACCATAAGTACACCCCAATGTTTCTGTTTATAACATTCCCTGTGGTACGGAATATAACGACCTCTACAAAGTTAATGAACGAGGCGCGAGTGTTTGGCGTCAATTGCTTTTTGAGGTGTACGTATGGCCCAGTCTTTTGTACGCTCTTTTTCATGGTAGCGGTATCTTCCATACAGGCAGTTAGAAGGTCGTTACTGCTTTTATGTTAGCTGAAGAGATAATAATAATACAAGCTTTTTCCAGTGTCTTTTTCTACGTGAATATCGGCTATCACGGATACAGATATTATTTAAAGATGTTTAAAAATTAAATCAACAAATCTTTTTATTGAAATAAAAATATCTTTAAAGTTAAAAGTACTAGTAGTAGTTTTATTTTGTACCTGCACATAGCCGCTAGAAAGTGCCGCTTTATTACTTTGATACTGAGGACAGATTCCGGACTATTTCCATATATTTTATACCTTTTATATATTATTATTTATTTTTGAATTGGCTGATGTACAATAAAGATATATTCTATTCTATTATATTCTATTCTTTTAGTCTTTTAAAAGTATTCCTGGAAAGAACGCAATGCTTCTTCGTAGAACAGTGATGACTTTATTCACGGCGTGAAGACAACTCTATAAAAAATATATTTAGTTGCGAGATGTTTAGTTGTTTGTTTACAAATATACAGAGTTTACAGAATTTCGCAACTATATATATATATATATGTAAACTTCAAAGCTCTGATTGAAACCACCACTAGGCCCTACATAAATACTAAATAACTGTTTAAAATATTTCTAAAGAGTCATAATTTGAAAAATTTAGATAAGGTTTTAAATAATCCTCATACGTAGAATACATCCTTATTTGAACTGCCGAAGTATACAGGTTGTAGACGTTTCTGGTTAACGACCCATAATAACTAATGATGTTGTTAGCTGTGTGACTTTCTTTTGTGACGTAACGAAACTCTTTTAAAATGTTAATTTTGGTCCTTTAATTATTTCTCCTTTTTATGATAATGCAACATATAGTATAAATAACAATAAGCATGGTGAAGTTGTAAAACACCTTTTTTTTATTGAAAATCTATTAAAGAATATAAACAACAGTTTGAACATAAAAAAATAATAAACAATACTTATTATTATATTATTAAAAAAGTAAAGTGAAGTAAAATTACAAAAATGATAATTTAATTAATCCTTTTAACAAAAGAAGCATATTTGATGAAGGTACTATATGTACTGAACGTTTAATGAAAATTCCAAGATAATTTCAAATGTAACATCAGATTACAATTAGTGTTTTTCAACAAACCTCTGAGGCTCTTTTCATGTATATGTTTTGTATGAGAAAACTAACTAAAATACGTTCAATGCTGATATTGAACTAATGCCTATGTAATATGATTTTATCAAGGTCCAAAGATAAAAAGATTTTATTTAAAGATATACTCTAATATAATATATACAGGAAAAATTTAAATCAGGCTAGGTTAAAAGTTGAATTGTTTAAATTACAACCATATTAATATTACATCTAGATACTACTCTTCAGAGTAATGCTAAATATATAGAGCACTGAAATTTACACAAGGAATAAGCTCCAGAGCTCTTAGACTGGACAGAACAATAATTTACAATCTGGAATTGTACTTACCAAGCTTTACTGAATAATTATGCATTCAAAGAGGATCAAATCTCCTTATGCTAATGTACCTACTCTCCAAGCATCTATTGTCTGCGAATACGTAGTACCTATTTGATAGGAAAAATAAGTAAGCACATTTATTTTTATAACGCCGACATAAAGTAGCCATTTAGAAGTATTTTGGGTCCACACGACGCCTATTTGGCTTCATATTTTAATGCTTGTTTGATACTATAAAACGCTTATAGTTTAGTAGTAGGAGACTGTAGGTAAGCGATGTTTTTGACATTAAAAATAATGAAATACTCAAAAGTAAAGAAGAAAAAAAAGATTAAGAAATACTATTTAACACCTCTTTTTATGATAGAATAATAAAATGTTAAATAAATTGAGAAAGTACAACTGCATGATACAATGATATGACGAGTAAACGCGGCGTCATTGATTACCGAGAACGAAGGCTGGGGAAAAAGTTTCTTCGTATTTAATATAAAAATTCAAGACTTTTTTTTTCAAAGTGAATTTACAAGTAAATTAAAAGTGTGAATTACAGTATGTATTTTGTTTGTAGACATTTTGTTTGTAGACTTTCTGCCATCTTGTAGGTAGAGACATGATCTCATTGGGACTCCTGACCAAAAAAACGCAACAAGTAGTTTTGGCAGTTCTCTCTTGATGTTAACCTAATATAAAAAACTTATTTTTCTATGTCACATGTCATTCATACTTCAACAATAAAATATTATTTTAAACATTAAAGGAGTCGGTAACAAATAACACTGCCTAAAGAATTCTGAAGTGACCAAAACAGGTGGAAATCTGAAGGTGCAAGGTCAGGGCTATATGGCGGATGCATTGACACCTCCAAGCCAAACTCTCTTAATTTTTGCTGAGTAGCTAAATATGTATGTGGTCTAGCGTTATCGTGATGAATGACCACACCTTTTCTATTAATTAGTTCCAGCCGCTTTCTCTCAACTTCTTACTTTAATCTCATCAGTTGTTGGTAGTAGAGATACGAATCGATGGTTCTGCCTGGCGTCAAAGCTCATAATCAACAACGCCCTTCCAATCCCACCACAGACATAACATCACCTAGTTGCGAGTTAAGGTTCGGTTCGGTTTTATTACGTCTCAATAAAGAATCGTAAATGAGTACATGGTTTATTAGGTTTCTTTCAGTGAGCTCGTATGGCACCCAAATACTGGCTTTTTTTGTGTACCCAGCTTTTTCAAATGGGTTAAAGCTGTTTTGTGTTCAATTCCCAGTTCTTCAGCAATGTTGTAACTGTTAAAATACCGGTCTTTCTCCACTTTTTCAAAAATAGCGTCTGTTATATCCTTACCAGGGCGACCAGAGCGAGATGCATCTTTGACATAACAATTCCCGGATTAAAAACGCTTAAATCAACTGAGTTCTACTCTTACTGACACTGCATTAGGTTCATAAACGTCACAATTTAAAAAAATAAGCATTCACTTTCACTGTGTATAAGTTCTGGTGCCCTTAGCTAACAAAATGATTCAAAATTCAAAGTTTGAATGTCATTTGAAAGTATTATTAATTGAAATTATAATTAATGAAAGAATTGAAATTAATGAAAGATTATTTTCAATATAGATCGATCTGACAGTTTGGCAAGCCTTCGTCAATAATCAATATATAAAATTAATATAATATGATAGCTTATAGAAAATGTTCTCAATTTGAATTGATTATGCCCTTTCGCAGATTTGCATATTTATTCGATAGCCTAACTGCTAACGATCATCGTCGACTGGTCAATACTCCTAGTTACAAGCTACTTGGCCAGGGACTCTGAGTCTCAGAAAGGTCAGATATTTTTATAATAAATACCAATAATTCGTTCTCAGGTTATTGCATTTAATATGTTATTTTGTTATCTAGTATATAAAACATAAGCTCTTAATAATTTTACTTTGGCCTTGAGTATAAATATAATATATTAATTCTGATAAAGACGACAAGGTGGCCATTAAAATTCTAGACATGTGACCAGAATCAAGTCACTAAATCTCTAAAATCTGCAACTTGAGGTGAAGACAGTGAAATTATGATTTCGTAGCATACGTGATCCTGAGTAGGAAGGGGAGAGATAAGACCACAAAGCTCTTCAGAGGAGTCTCCATTTTACGCATTTCTAGAGGCTCAAGGGTGCTTCATATTAGAATCACAATTGGTGATATATAGACACCACGATGCTGCAATTTGAAGTGAAAGATTTTCCAGAGCATTGAAGAGGTACTGAGTGGAGGTACAGCATTATACGCAGAACATTATCTTGTTCCTGTATTTAACCAAAAAGAAAACTGATTGCCTTGTAAACTCTTAAAAACGGTTATTAAAAAGCTTTTCTGATAATTTTCATCAGTAGGTCATAAAATTTTATGAAAAAATCTATTTCATATATATTTTGATGCTTTGACATGCCCCAATTAAATCCAAATATGAAAAATTTAAGCATACGAAAGATTATTTGATCTATATCAAAGCAATTGGAATAAAGGGAATCGCGAAATGTTTTGGATATATTAAGGAACATAATCTGATTACCATCTCGTCTGTAACCAACGAATATTTATTTGTAACTGCGCTTTTAAATCCACCTCAGATAAATAAGTGAACCGAAAACAGAAAAATGTGTAGCACGGGAGGGTTGCTCGCCCGCCTGCGCGACGCCAACCCCGCACCCCGGCCTCAGTCACGACAAACCTTCTGCGGGCGAACGTCGTTTTTCCTTCGTCGAATAACCCTAAAGTGCTGAAGCGAAGTGCAGTGATTACAGTGCTGTGTGAGTGTCTGTGTCGTGCCAGTATATGATTTAGTGTAAATGCATTCGGATTCGAAATGTTGACCACGTAAGTACAACTAATTTACTAGTTTTTAGGGAATAATTCTTAAATGAAAAGTTTGTCTTATTGTAACATATACTCGAGGATATTTGTTTTAACTAACGACAACGTTAAAGCAAGCAATATATCTATATAATTCTACGTGCTAATAAATAATTTTTACATTATGTTATTACAAAAATTTTCATAAACGGATTCAATGTTATTTCATTCCATAATTTTCTTACAACGTGATTTTTGTTTGATAGAGATACTTATCACCTTATTCTTTAAATAGATACTGTTTACGTAAGGTTTAGAAAGTATGTGCAAAGTCTAGGGACTATTTCAATTAATGGACTAAACGAGACGCATCAGTACATTTGTCGTATTACAGGTTCTAATATCCAGAGTTCGACAGTTCAATCGCAAGTTTTTCAATAAGATACGAATAAATACCCTCTCTTCTGTACTATCAAAGAAGATATTTCGTGTTTGATATTTTGATTGGTAAATAAAGATTCCCATTACATATTATGCTTATGGCATCGCAACAATGTCAGTGTTTCGTGTGAATTAC
Source organism: Acentria ephemerella (assembly GCA_943193645.1). NCBI lineage: Eukaryota > Metazoa > Arthropoda > Insecta > Lepidoptera > Crambidae > Acentria > Acentria ephemerella. Next base: position 682,802 of record OW971881.1, read on the forward strand.
ATAGTATAAGTTGAAAAAATTGATTTAAAATATTTATATCAGAGAATGTCAAGGAAAAAGCCCACCTGATGTTACTCGTTCTTAGACTCATTATCAAGGACTTGATACAAATTTTGGTATTAGAAATGCATATGCATAACATAGTATTTTATTTTATGTATTTGATCATGTGTATATTTAGATTTTATTACAATTTGTTATGTATTGAAGTAATTTTTTAAGTACTCATTAGGTTTGCTTGAAGAGATTTCTTATAGAGACGAATCCAGCCTGGCTCACTTGTAACATAAATTTATAATGTTATTTTAAAGTGTGATGAAATATGCTTTGTTATTACTCTGGCTAATGTTACCTTCACACTGAACGAGATACGAAACGAGTTCGCTGCACGACCGACATTGAAAAGGTGATAGTGTCTTCGCAATCAATCTTGCAGATTAATCTATATCTTAATGCAATAATTTAAAAACAAATAAATAAAATTAAATATATTATATTTTTTAAAATTATTAATACGAACTTATGTATACAAATAAATTCTTTAGGCAAAACCCGAATATAATACAATTAATAAAGAAAATTGGTTTTATATTGTCTTCATATTATTTCTTTTCACTCGCATTTTACACACAAATGAACACCTCGAGTGTTTTCGTGTTCTTCGTATTTTAACTCATTCGCTTAACATTATCTAGATTGTTTAATAAAATATATTTCATTTCAGTTCAAAATGATTATTTTCCACATTTCATTGGAAATATTTTATCATCTCTTCGTTTATTGCAAATCGGAGTTTGCTTGTCCAATTTATCATATAAATGTTAATAACGTAAAGGTAAAACAAAAATAAATAATTTATATTTTAGTTTAAGCAATTATGTTGTCTTGGTACCTACTACTAACGGAAAAGACGTTAGAAGTAGGTGGGATATTTTGGTCCTAGAGAATAATACTCCTTACAAATAACATCCCAGTGTTAGTAAAATGATATATAGCTATGATTATAGAGTACAGTCACGACTAAAATATGTTTATACTCAAACCTCCAAAATTATTATAATAATCATAAGCTACGATATACTCCCGGGAGCTATACTGTCCAATTCTAATAATTTATTCATCGAATATTCGATGTAAAAAGTTTCCATTAAGTAAAAATAGCTAAGTCTGTTTGGGTTACATAAATTATGTGTAAGGTCAAAGGTAACTTCCCACAACCTTTATTTTATCTTGATGACGTCTTGCTGACGTCATTCATAGATTGTCACAAAATTAATAATATTACAGCAACACTAGCCACTAGAAATTATGAACCAGTACCGAAACAACGATATGAACTCCAGAATAAAGTATGAAATATCAAGGCTATTTTGAAAATGATAATGAAATATAACGAAATAAAGTCAAAACCAGTCAATGATTTTGTATAAGAAATTTATCTAATAATTACGGAAACCATGATACATGCCTAAGTTTAATTTAGTTTCCAACAGCAACAATATAACGTAATAAATATATGTATATGTGTATATATGGTACTTTTATTTTATTTATCTTGTAACAAATCCAAAAAATATATCTGAAAAATTAAAAATTTTCAGATTTTCTCTACGATTTCCCCAATTATTTTTATTTTTATAACACCCTTGAATAAAATCTAATAAGTCACAATAAAAATTATTTAAATTGGCCAAACCGTTTTTGATCAATTTCAACAAAATAATTCATTTTTATATACATATAAGGCATAGTTCATTTATTATATCTTCACAAGCTATTTTTAATTTTCTATAGTTAGATAGAACTGCTGACGTAATACATAACGTAACAATCGAGACGACCAGCTATCAGATCTTAGATAACGTATGTCTTGATCTCAAAGATACGATGATAACGTCTTGAGCACGGACACTGATGTCCTCACAGTGACGTATCCGTCCCAATATAGACGTGAACAACATTGCCTTAAGGATATTATGTATGTCTATAACACTTAGAAGATTACTTCAGACGGAAAACGTATTATTTCTTTCTGTTTTTATTAAAAATAATATCGATAACATAGATGATTCACTGCGAATTTTGCCCTTGAATAAACTATTGTTACGGCTGGTATATGAAAACTAAACACGCTAGTTGGATATCATGTAACGGAGTAAATAAAAGGGTGGACAGCACAGAGTATATATTATATTAAAATAAAAGGAAAACCAATATAAAATAAAGCCAAATAATAACGATAACCTTATGTCAAATATCAGAAAAGTAAATAACATTAAAAACTCTATTTGTGAACCTGCTTGATGGCCAGTTCTTAACATATCATATTAAAGGTATCTTATCATTTGCAAAAAATATATTCGTATTTATTTAACATGCATAATAATATAATCATTAATCATACAAATGATTATGTAATAGTATGTTGTTACCCTAGGGGTGAAAGTAACTGACTTAGTCCTCAGACACGTTTGGCACACGAGCGTAGCGAGGCCACCAATAGTTCGATGTTCTAACTCTTGATCCCAGGTAAACACTGCTTTTCATTACGGATACAAGAAAAGTAAACATTGAAACATGAAATACTCTCTACTATACCGAAGTATAAAGAAAATTCTACAACTGAAGAAAAACTAATTAAGTTCGACCTTGACATTCAACCCAGGCAACTTTCTTAATACTTAGAAAGTTGTCTGGGTTAAATAAATCATTAACAACGTCATTTTAGGTAATAGAATTTATTTCATATATATATATGTACGTTTCTACACTTTGTCTATATATTGTCTACGTAGCCCATCTTTAATGCCATTAATCGCCTCAAAATAATCATGAATAGCGATGGATGAAATGATATTTGACGGTTTTATTTCGCCATTCAGACGGTTTTCCACAAGAAATGACCCATTATGAAATGTGAAGCTTTTTAAGATTTAATATATTTTTCGTATGAGTCAACTTTGGATTGAAGCAGTCAAGTCTGTATTGTGTTTACTGAAATTATAATTTGATTAGATGTATATTATTATATATTAATACAAATAGAAAAGTTTTTGGGTTTTAGTAAGACTTAAAAGCTGCATCAACATTTTTTTTCTATTTATAATGCTTTATATATGTAAGTGTTCAGTAATGAGGATCAGTATTACAGGAATATAGTTACATTCACAATGATTAGGCAATTAGATAACAATAATTTATTGAGGCCGCACAAATACAATGGATCCCCATTAGGTCGCTTGTAGATATGTTGCCAGATTCAACTTAACATGATTGCTATTGTTCATGTTGTTAATAGATTGTACCATAAAAGTAAAATCAAAATATTGCAATTGGTTACACTGTTCTTGTTTTAGATAAGATTAAATAAAAAAAAACACTTTTCGGGCCGGCAAGTTGAGGGTGGCTAGGGCAGTTTGTCGCATGTTTCACTTGTTATCTTTATATATGGACTCCTCTACTGCTTATCATCAAGTGGTTTCGAGTCATTTGCTGTGCTTTATATGTAAAAAAAAACATTGTCAAAGCGCATGAAGAGCAATCGAAATATATCGATTGCTCTTCATGCGCTTTGACAATGTTTTTTTATGTGTTTCGTAAGTGCGTTTACAAGGCGCACGCGCACTTTATTTTATATTCTCATAGTGACATTCACTTCTTGTACGACCGTCAAGTCATTCAGTTCAATACAAATTATAATCTTAACTTTATTGTTTTATTTGCCACCATTGTGTAACTAAATACGAGTATATTTTGATGAAAATGTGTTAAGCAATGTGGTGATGTTATGGTTCAAACATGCCATGTGTTCTCCCATGTAGTCCTGAGCCCTGCAATGGGAGGAATATAAGCTGATTCTGTCTACACAAAAAATTATAAAGTTATTTTTAAAAAGCAAGCTATCCTAATACAAGTTCCCAACTCTCAATGACTAGCGTAGAAGCGACGAACTAAATATCACAAAAATTACTGACTTAAAATCGACCATGGTCGAATTGGATTGATAGAATAATTGCTATTACAGCGCTTTTGTAACTACGTCAGCCTGCTTCATTTACGAGTCGATGATGGTTATTTATTAATATTAAGAAACTTTTTCTTTGAATTTCAATGAAATATATTCGGGAAAATTATATTTAATATCAAAACAAATTAAGAATCTACCAAATAATACACTTATTCTGTAAATTGTTAATACGTACCATGCCAATAAATGATGATATGAATCGTGAATAGAACTGACATCAAATTTGTGTAGTTGATGTAGTAGCCGTAGCAGCAGTTGCTACGGCTACCGTAGAACCTAATGCACGTGTTAAATTTTGTAGCAGACTACGAATACGAATGAAGACTACGGCAACTCATACAGAAATTTTCTTCGTACTACGAATCTTAGTAGAATATAAATTTCAAGCTTCTCAAATTATTTCACAAATATAAAAATCTTTCGCATCAAAGTGTAAACGGCTAGACCAATTTTCATGAGGTTTTTTGTTTATAAATATTTTTTAAAAGCGAAAATAATTCGAAGGCTGTTGTTTTATACCCCTAGGTGATAAAAGTGGACCTCTCCAGAAATTATATTCAGAAATATTTTATTTGACAAAACAACGTCCTATTACAGCATTTATGAAATTATCCCAAATTGATGGAACTATGTCACACTTTTTACATATTTTTCATACACAGTCCTTATTATAATGATAATTTTCTTTCGCCACGTCTACTTTACGTACAAAGAGATTTCGTGACTCCTTTCTCTGTCGCACAGCTAGAGCGTGGAATTCCTTGCCGGTACACGTATTCCGTCCTTCACACAACACGGGTTCCTTTAAAAGGGGCGTGAAAAAGTACTTTTTGGAGTGCAAGGTGAAGGTGGCTAGGGCAGTTTGTCGCATGTTTCACTTGTTATCTTTATATATGAACTCCTCTACTGCTTATCATCAGGTGGTGTAGAGTCATTTGCTGACCTTTGTACATATGTTTGCAATATCTCATAGTCTATATATTACTGCATAATTTATATAATTATGTGTCAATTCGACAACAATATTGTTACCGAACCAATAATGCGGGACCCAATTTACAAACTGTCGTTTATTCTTTGGATATCTGGACGGTTATCAAGATAAGTTTATATTGTTTATGTGCATAACCATCGCTATAGTATTTTAATGTTAAAGTTTTTTGGACTTGAGCCAGTATAAACGAAGACTTATGTTGTATTTTAACGAGAACTAAGAGTCATGTTTTGGTATTTCATCACGAACTAGTTCCCAATGTTAGCATAGGCTTTCATATATGGTTGAAAGTAAAGACTAATCTGACGTCATAAGTTGGTGGCTTTCCTCCAATCCAGGTATTGGTCACTTCCTTCTTCAACAATATCTTCACTCAAAACTCGGTTACATGAAGGCCAAGAACTACCCCATTGTGAGGAGATAGAGACGTTTTCAATAACATAAAATCTCCAAGAAAGGTAAAGTTTGGGCCAATGCGTGCAAGTATTTATATTTTGTTAGGGCTAACAACAGCTATATTTACCTAAAACTCGATCGAATAGACTTAATTAATGAATCTAGTATTTTTTGTTAAGTTAATTTCTTTAATGCATTCTTAAAGTTATAAATTATAGGTGCGAGTAAAAGAAATACTTATATTACCTCACGTTACAGACATTTGAAATAAATTTACTTTACAATGTGTAGTTTAATATACTTTTTATTACTCGTCGTCGTTGACGTTGAATATCTGCATTAATCCAGTAGCGGATATTTTGTACTAATCAAAATAATTTTTAGAGTGACATAGTCTTTTGAATCCTTTCCGATTCCGTCATCGCACTAAGACAGTGACCTGCGTGCGACTCGTAATTTAATTCGGAGTTTAAATTTCGAACGTGATTAAAACAATTCATTTTCCGCAAACTTGAACAGGTTAATGATGCCTGGTACAGAAAATACCATTCTGAATCCGTCGTACTGAGGCAATGTTATAATATCTGTAATTACGTTTGCTTCTACTTCGAGGAATTTAACGAAATTAGTAAGTTTTCCTAAGATTCTAAATCTTTTTATCCATATTTTTACATCAAAAGTCTTTACGACTGTTGATAAAATCAACAGTCCAAAATTTCGCTTAACGAGTGATGTCCAAATCAACATAAAAATATCTTGTCTCAGTAAAAAAATGAAAATGTAAATAATTCTACTCCAAGACAAATTTGGCTTCGTGTTCAAATTAAAAATTGTAATAAGCTCTCAAAACGGACATCGAAACTCGTGTTTTCTAATTCTTAGCTGTGAAAATCTTAATCTAAAAATTTAAATTACGATCTTGTCCTCAGGCGTAACATTCCAATTTCAAATTCATGAGATATTTCTCGAGAATTTTCATGAACACGTTTTATGGCGTAAGTACATCACATCGTTATTTAAGTGATAAATTTAAATACACTTTGATAAATATTTATAATTAAATTTTGTATTTAATTTTAAATTATCAAAAAATTTCACTACATTCGATTATTAAGCCTGAGCTCAGACGTAATATTAAATTTTAAGTATAAGAAAAGATATGTGCCATATTTATGGGTATTTTAAAGATATTATTTGACAGAATATCCACAGTTTTTTTCTACTGTTGAAGCGATTAGCGCGGACAGGAATACATTCCATACGTATAGTATAGTAATAGTTTGAAGTTCAGAACGCCCTTATTCTATTTGTAATAGAGACGGCTTTTGTAGTGCAATTACACTTGACGTGTCTGTCGTCTCTGCTATTATTATAAGAACTGGCAAGAAACTCAGGAACGTTTATCCATCTCTTTATATGTTCTTATTGTGTTCCCTTAACAATAGAAAATCATATACGTTGGCTCTTTGTCAGGGTCTCACGTACCTATCAGACATGTTCGCTGAGGCATTGAACTTGCAACTGATACAATATATTCGCATTCAACATAGGTAATTAAAATCTTGATGCTCATTGAATATCGAATAAAAATTTTATTATTTAGCCCTGGTCGAGTCTTGTCTTCATATTTGTTATAACATAAGACTAAAGTAAAGTAAATTTTTATTCGAACCATCATCATTTAAGAAAACTTTCCTTGTCTCACTTACTTTACATAATACTTTACATAATATTTTTATGTTTCAATTCCTTTCTAGGGAGATATAATTATGAAATATTACTCTGACCCTTAAGTTTCTTATTTTGATAAAAACTCCGCCAAAAGCAAAGTTAACTTAATACTAAACATTTATTTCCAAACATTATTTTAAAAGGTTTTCTAAAGTCGAGAAATTAATTCTTAGAACTGAAATGAACCCTAAACGTTACATATTAATTGCTAAGTCAAGCTATCCCTATTTACGCTGGTGTTGTTTATGTTAAAACAAAGAAAGTTTCTTAGACGTAATCTAATTTAAGATGTTTGTGATTTTAGGAAAATCGGAACGTGGGCGCGTTTTATTGGGACTATTTAGAGTTTCATATTTATTTACACTTGTTTGGGTTAAGACAGATTTCCTAATGGTTATATATTATAAGTAACATAAAATTAAATACAATATTTTTATTCAATTATTTTAACACGTGAAAGTCAGTGACGCCGATCCGTCTTACATAAATTACTTATACTGTCTGACTTTTAACTGTAAAAAAGTTTTTTTCTATTAGCATTTTAAATAAGTGATGTCACCCACATTAACAATTCGGGAAAATGCATGTTACTATTAATAACAAAATATACAATTGTAATGGGTAGTTTGTTGATGATAAAAATATATTTAACTAATAAAAATAATGTCATTTTATATATCATATCAAGAGTGATCAAGGTTTCAAAAGACAAGCTAATGCTGATGATTGAGTTAGGTTTAACTAATTACTATGATAGTAAATATCAAACAATACCAATATTTATTTATTTATTTAACAATTTATGTGCACAGAAAGACAATTAAAATGACACGACAGAATATCAGAGAGTTGTACAAAGGTACTGCTTATTTCTATAAGAAATCTCGTCCAGCAGCCCCATATATGTACCAATACTAACACATAAAAATTAATATATATAATCAATATATATCATACTCACCCACAATACATTTAGATCACCACAATATATTTACCACACTATATTTAGATTCCCTGTAAAGAGAAATAATGTGCTTATAATTATAATGAGTTGGGCTAGAAAAGTGAAGACTGATAAGTGTGATAATTGTTATCGTGAAGTAAAATTTGAATAGTATTTGTTCAGTATTTCGAAAGACGGTAAAGCACTGTCTAAACAAAAATAATAAACAAATATAAAAAATGGATAAAATTTTATTTTTTATATATGTTCTTAATGACGCCATAACTAATATGGTACCTCTCAGTCACATCAGACATAAATGTGCTAATGAAATCTCTATGCTGGGAAGGTAAACAGTTTTTCTCTCCTACCCTACACTTATATACCTCATAAGTATCAACGGAATCTCTAAATCTTGCCTACGCCATATATTCAAACATATAAAACGTGTTTTGTCAACTCAAGATCGAAGTATGCCAAATATAGAACTTTCTGGAAGAGATAAATATACACATTATAACCCTGAAGAGCCGCAAAGAAATAATTTATTGTGTAAAAGAAGGAATGTTTATGTGCAACGTTAACATTATTAATAAGCTATGGTAAGTTAAGTAGCAATTGTTGTGCCTTCACCGTGACCAGGCTTAATGGTCATAGACTTCAACCATATGAGACATTGACATGACAGTAACGATGAAGTAACAGTAATGATTAAATATATTGTTAATGTAACTAACTTCAAATTACTAATTGTTTTATATTTATTTTTTAATGTATTTTCAGAGGTAAGATTGTACATTAAGAATTAAGTAGCCATAAATTTTGTAAAAACTATTCTTGGTAAATAAACGCTTTGATTTTTACTTAATTATAACTACTATAAACTCATTAAATCACAAAAAAACTCAAGATCGTATTTAAAACCTCATTTGAACTAACCACTTAACAATATGAAATCATAAGGGCTTTTAAAATAGTATTTAGTAATAGTTAACAATAAAACAGGCATAAGTAAATACATTTGGATTTACGTTTTACGATAAATATTCGCTGAGTCATCGAAATCAATAGCATAACAAGCAAATGAAACCTTAAAATGTGCGTTATGTAATTTGCCAACCGTGAATTCACCCTTTAGCGAACCCTCGAGATATCGCGGGCGCTACTAGCAAAGTCCTTGTAAGAAGGGAGGGATTTTTTGTCGCATTTCCTCACAGCTCCCCCTTGTATATATCTCCGACGGTAGCTTAGTGATGTTCTTGGTATCGATTTTAGTGATTAACGATAGAAGAATCTAGTCTCTTTTAAGCTTGACGACGGATTCATTTGTGATGGTTCAGGTTAAGATCGATAGATTGGGTATTGCTTTGTTACTGGCACTGTGAAAAAAAATAAAGATAACGATACACTGAATAATAGCCTAACAATGAAAAGTTACAAGTAACTAATTATAACTAAGATTATTAAGGACTCTAAATCATTTTGCTTTTTAAAATCTTATTCAGGAATAATTAGAATTTCTTGTTTAGAAAAAATCATAACCGTTAATTAAATGCCCAATTGAAAACGCTGAACATTTAATAACCAACCGTTCAATAAGTTTATATTATATATATGTACGAAAGCTTGACAAAATATTTTGAATTGAACTTTAACTTGAGTTCAAGCTGACTTAGTTAGCTAGACAATTGTCAGATTTCAAGCCATTCATTGCTATAAAAAATAAGCCTAAAATAATATTACATAATTATGTTAATAAATAATATTAATTAACAACTGTTACAGTATAATCGGCCTTGATGCCTTCTTCATCCTATAAGGCCAACATCATCATCATCTTCAACAGCTTAAATATGCTCCGCGGCTGATCACAGGCCTTGCTGCATGGGGAAACTCATGATGAGTTTGGGCTTTAACACTAACAAGCTAGTCCAATGCGGGTCGGTGGGTGAAATCCGGTTTTCACCAGATCCAACGGCTAAACATGCCTACCAAAGAACGGACGGTAGACAGAAAAAATATAGAGCTTGAGATAGCAAATTTAATTGACCCATCCAGAGACCAGCCGTGGCGAAAGATGCTTTTTTCATTATCATAGGCATAAAGTGATAACATAATAATTAAATTTTTATTCAATCTGGTTTACTTGACTTTACAAAGTTAAGCCTATAGATGTTAATATCCATTTTAAATGTATAAATCGCTTTATGGTTACACAGTGTTTCGTTAAGTTCCTTCAAATGACATTTTGAAGTTATAAAAGATATAAAACTACGTAACTATTAAGGTCTTATGCAATATATATTAGCAAAGTTGTATATCTGATGTTTCATAAATAATTTGTCAATCATCCACTACGCTAACCACGCTTCGCTAACTCACAGTCTTCGAAAGCACATTGAAGGCAAGGAAATAAAAGATCTATCCCAACGCAAGTTATTTAGTGAAAACTGTTACAGATACTTAATAAAACTTGTTTTCTCTCGAAAACACAGGTAATTTATTTCCACATGCAGTGCACGTCCGTTTTAGTATTCCGTGTGAATTTGACTAAACGAAAAAGCTTTGGCCCCTTACCCTCATCTCTGTCAAAGTTTGAAGATAAAATTTAAAAAAAAACGTCAGAGTTGTTTTAGAATTAAAAAGGTTTTATGTTAAAAATCTTGTTTGAAGGCAACACTTTATTTTAAATTTTAATTTTACCATCACGTATTACTCTCTCTTAGCATAGTTCGATAAGTTATACTATTTCTGTTGTAAACAACTTGTAAATGAAAATATATGTTAATTATACAAGGCGTATTTATCACTATTTACCACCAGCTTGACCTGTTTACAATCGTAACATTTTTGTACATTCAAATCGTTCACCCGAAAACTTACGTTGTACTGTGGATCCCTTTTGTAAATGGAGGCAGTATTGGGTTCGTAGCTAAGGTCCTTGACTTCTATACCATTAAAATGAAGGTAGATTTATTTTAGTAGTATTTTTAACATCTGAAGACGTAGATACCGAATAGTATTAAATACTCAAATAATAAAATTCGGTTTTTTTTTCCACTGATGCTTATATTATGAGAATAGTCAGAACTTTTGTTGATGTTGTATACGGCTGCAGCTAAAGCAAAACACTTAGATAACTATACCTTAATTCGTTGTATTAAGAATCATTTTTGAACTGACGTATTGGGGTTAAGGTAAACATAAAAATCCGTCGACGACATAAACACAGACCCCTAAGTTAGTAATATAAGTAATATATAAGAGTTTTTTTTTTGTAATAATAACTTCAATACGAAATATCGTTAACAAAAATTACGATGAATATAAAAGTTGCAATAACTTTATTACATACGAAATAAAATCTATTTTTCTATTTTAAAACCCATTTTTGTTACAGTTCAAAAGTTGCATTACTTCAAAGGCTCCGGTGTCTTTCTATGACGTGGAATACTTCAAGAGAGACGCTTGTAATCACTTTATTGGCGGGATAAGCTCTCCGCATATAGACTCTTCTTAATTTCCGCTGATCATCATCAGTGGGCGTTAAGAACTTCTGACAGTCTATGAATATCTTAATTGGGAAATATCTGATTCTCAAAACAGCATATTTTGTAAATTTGCACAAGATGATATTAACAATGCCCTTTAACGTCAGACAGGTTTTGAAATCAAATCAAGAGATGTTTACCCTTCGTAACCGAATATGCTTTTTGTATAGAAAATATTTTTATCTTATATTTAGAAACGATCACGTCACTACCTCCCACAGTTACTTGAGCGTTGTGATTTCACTTGCTAATCTTTCTACAGGATGTTTTTACACTTCGCCTCTGTTTGTTTGTATGAGATTCTTTTGAATGTTTCTCGGGAGATGTGTTTGTGGGAATTCTCAACTGTGGGTGTAATATACTTAGCAAACATTGCCCAGAGAGATTTAAGTTTTATGCAGTTGATTTTAGTGTTAGTTTTCGTAAAATCTAAGTGAATAACAATCTGACAGTGAAGTACATAATTCTTAGTTAATATCTCAATAATTAAATTGTTTCTAGCTTATATTAACACTTCCATATCACCAGATACCATATTGATATTCGTTATTATTTTCTGTGTAGTTTAACACTATTATTAATGACGTCGAAAGGGAGGAACAACCCCTACTTGTATCTGCTCTTCTCTATTTAAGACTTTCCGGTACATTTCAACTTAAAATAATTCAAAATTTATATACAATAAAAGTACCTATTAGGAAAAATTTTAGATTTTGAATCAAATTGAAATCAAAACCCGCGCAAAATTACAAACAAAATATAAATAATGATACTTTATACGTAACCAATTCCAAATTCAAAAATGATTTTGTTAGTGGTTCCTACAGTTGACATAATTAAAATTAAGTGATATTTTTCTTAGAGGAAAGCGTAATATCCATAATTGATCTCCTTGAGTGCATATATATATTACGCTTAGACTTCGTCAAGGAAATTTTAAATTTCATAACATTTACAATTTTACCAAGTTTACGACGCGTTGGGTTAGAAATGGATTTAATCCACGTGAATTATTTATGAGGGGTGCGGATACAAGTATTGGGGAAATATGAAAGCTTTTTATTGCAGCCTGCGTTCTGAAACCAAGAAAAGATGAAGCTTTTTTCAAACGAAAAACCCAATGCACTATTCGATTCTTAAAAATATTTCCATAAAATTCTATTGTAACGCCTTCGAAAATAGTTTCATCTTAATCACGCTGTCTGATATAAGTCAGAAATCGTATAATATAGACGTTAAAATCGTGTTAATTTTGCATTAAAAATTAGCAATGCCTGTCTGTATTTTTTTTAAAGTATATTCGAAAGATGGATATAAAGATATATCTATAGATGGATATAAAATCTATTTGTAAGAAAGGTTTCGCTATGTATCATTATTCTACTATCATAATGGCGAAAATAGTTTTTTTTTCTACCGGTTTGTTTAAGTATTTATACATGGCCAACGCTAGTTAACAAGAAATAATTAATTTTAATAATTAAAGATTTTTGATAATTGTTGTTCGTGAAAAGGCTAAAGAGGGATGAAATTCTTTTCGAGTGAGGTAAAAACAACTAGAGTACTTCATTGACTTTTCGTTTAGTAGATTTTAAAAGAATGATATTTAACCTTACGAATAGACCGAGGTACCAACATAGCATGTCATTCTCCGCAAATAATTGTGATTGACAATGTCGCTATAGGTACATTTATTTTACTCCATTTGTTTTGTCACTCTTACAAATAAAATGAAATTTCGATTCTAAATTAAAAATGTTATTTAATTTAATGTAATTAGATCTTTTTAGGTTTAAAAGCATAGTACCCCTTTCTCGCCTAAATATCAGGTTTACAACCATGTTTAGGGAATCATGTTATCAGACCATATTTTTAACATTTAAGGTAAACATAATGTACACAATATCATCAAACTATATACACAAACCCTCGCGTAGATTATAAGCCAAACCACACAATAACAGAGAGATATATTCACACAATTACCACACCCTTTTTTTACGAGGAGGTATCCGTTTACGGACCTACCCGCAACTGCCTAAGCGGCGGGCGTATTTGAGGTTCATCTAACAACTGGGAATACCCACTAAAACTGCCCGGTCATTACATTGCTTTTCAAGGGGATAACCTGGGCTCTGCCGAGCAATTCACCCGGTCACCTGCAGGCAGCTCAAGCTTACAACCAGGCTTCGCACCTATGGAGACTGCCCAGAGTTACTTGAGCAATACCAGACGTGGCGGCCTATGCAATGCGTGCGTGGAAGCCATCTACACGCAGCCGCGCTTAGAGCGTAGGAACACGGGCGACCACCACCCGCCTTCTCGCGCACCCGTTTAAACTGAAGAAGGGAGCCTTGTGGATTGTCCTCCCACTCCCTCTTCGCTGCCTCCTTCTGCAAGAGAATAGTCTCGCAGAAGGAGGCTCCCATACCCTCTCATTATCAGCTATAGACCCACATACGACAGCCTAAATATATCGGATATAGTTCGGAGTTCAAAGTGTATAATAACTCATATTCAGATTATTATATCTTAATACTAATTACTAAACTTAATATATAGCACGGGGCCTTAGACGAGAGCTTTCCAACATGGTATCGTGAAAAGTTTTATAAATCATATAAATACAACATTTTTAAGAATCATTTAATAAAATGTATTGGTTAAAACAATATAATTCACAATTTACACCAGTAAATTACACTTCATTGATAATTATAATTATTAAGATAAATTGCAACATTTACTCGTACCATTAAACTCGTCAATATTTATTGAGAACTTATCTACGTTGTCAATGCGGACTAATCCTCTTACATTATGGGCAGAGGTGTCCACGTGACTGACCCTTCAGTCTATTAATATTAAAGCACTTAAATGAACATAATATTGTCTATAGATCTTCCTCAGAGTCATGTGTATTTAAATTTATGATCCTAAATCTAGATAACATTTATTGGTGAAATGCATCTATTTTCAGCGAAAGCGTTTAACTCTTTAACATACTGTAACAAATTTAAAGATATACTTACGTCGCCGTATTTTCCTCCAGTAATTGTACTGTTTTTGTATATTAATGTGAAATGCATATGTCATTAAGCCATTACGTTGGAATAGACTAGACCATTACTGAAGGAAATCATAGATTTTTTTAAAGTTCTAGTGTTTAAGCGTATCAACTGTTTTATCCTTACAAAATAATTGCTAAGGTGCAAAAAATTAGTGGATTACGATATTGGCACTTAATTTAAAGTTAACATGTTTAAATTAGGGATTTATTAACATTAATAGGAGTCCCTTCGGTGTCTCCAAAAAGGTCCCTCATCGTGGTCTTATGGTTCAATCTCCATGTGTTTCTCCTACATAAGAAGGTGTGCTCAGCAGTTGATCGTATATAAGCTATTGATAATAAAATATAATGTAACTCAATATAGAATTTTTTTTAAAGTAAGTGATCAAGACGGATGGCCGGTCTTATATATTTTATTTTAACTTCATGTTAATTTTGCTGACGGGGCATTAAATTAAAAAGGTATTATGGATGTGAAATTAATATCAAAAACTAAACCATAGCAAGATTTTTGACACCGCCTGATGGTAATTAGTATTAAAAGTTCATATGCTCGTATAGCTTCTGCAATATACGACACACTGCTTTAGCCACGTCCACGTTGACAGCCCAAAATATGCCTATTCACGCCACTTTTGAAAAACTCATGTTGTATGAAGGAGGGAGTGAATTTCTCTCAATAAATAAGTCCAAGTCTCCTAAACTTCACCCAATTTGTTTAAATACAACAGACGGGGGACCCTCATCCATTAATTACTGCATCTTCTGTTATTACTTCTTCAACGTCTCGCAATCGATTAGAAATAAAAGCTATTTACAAGTTGGAAATTCAATTAAAGTTATGTTAACATTGAATTCCAATTATATATTATGAACACTGCCATTTGTAAGATTTGGGAAGCTGTTATTTGCTTAAATTAGAGCTCAAATTAAAAAAAATAGACAGAAATACAAAATGGCGTCATTGGTCATCTGCCATTTTCTGGTTGGATTGAAATAGCACTCTCTGTAGGTACTACTGATCCTACATTTTAATTTTAGTTAATGCACAGCGGGATTGAGGCTAATTTAACTGAATTATTTAAACTACATTTAACTGAACTGTTAAAACATGTGAGTTTTACTTGTGCATATTTAAATATCGTTAATATTATGTATACTATATACACTACTGTTTCACCTTATTTAGAATGTTAGCTTAGGATAACGCTGTATATTTACAATTACTAAAAAGGGCAGTTTTTAGCTATACAATACAAATAATGTATTGTCTAACTGTAGATTATACAACTGTTTTTTATTCCAAATAATATAAAGTAAAATATGATTATATTAGGAGCGCTCTCAAAATAATACTCAAATAACTCAATTCACCAAATAATTTTAATACTCGAATACAAGTCTACATAGTATCACAAACGTTAATATCGAAGAACTAAAGGAATACAATAACAGTAATTCAAAATATTATTATTGTATTTCATTAATAATTTGAACTAAAGCAGTCAAATAAGAAGTGTTTTAATTTTTGAATACTTTCGCAATATTTTAATAAAGGTCAAAAAAGAAAAAAAATATTTAAGGTCAAGGTCAAGGTTTAAAAAGGTCATTTTTATTTTTTTGATATTTTATACATCGGTTTGTATCCTCATTTCTAGTTGAAATAAGTTTCAATTCAGTTCTTTAGAGCTTAAGTTTATTTAAATGAATTTTT
This sequence comes from Acentria ephemerella, assembly GCA_943193645.1. Lineage (NCBI taxonomy): Eukaryota > Metazoa > Arthropoda > Insecta > Lepidoptera > Crambidae > Acentria > Acentria ephemerella. The sequence goes on from OW971881.1 coordinate 699,228, forward strand.
CAATACTCCACGCATTATATTCTTATCATCTAAATATTCCACCCCACACTTCGAAACTTTTCGAAAATTCTTCTTCTAGAAGCAAGTTGAAGGCACGTAAAATGTTGCCAAACCTTTTTGCGAATACATAAAAATTGAAATATTCAAAGCTTCCTAATTCCAGCAGTACGAATGCAGAGGTGTCACCTTCTAAATATTCACTTGGTAATGTCCATATTAGTATTCAAAGACAGACGGTGGCTGTTTACGTAATCAAACAGGAGGTGCGCAGTTGTGAAATACGTTTTCAAGTTGCTTCTGCAAAAGAATATCAGGACAATCTTTGCGTGTGTGAATAGAATAAATACCGCTATCTTACAGATACTGTGGTTCCAATTAGTATTGTCTATCTTAGTTGGGGAATCTTCATTATAGACTTGATTCTTAAAGATAGAGTTAATTTAGCTAATTACGAGACGAACGAGTTTCGTAACAGACTCGAGTTCAAAATGTCATCTCCAACTAGAGTCAGTTTCAGACATTTATATAAGGAAATTTGATCAGAAATCACACACGCCTCATTAAATTGGAATTCCAAACATTTGGAGTTCCAAAACACGAGTTGCAACTACAACTCCAAAAAAATTAGTATGATTAACTAATTAAGAATCCTACAACAAAGAAACTACTGTGATAAATGGGGGTACCTATTATCTTATCTTATCTGAATATAGGGCCAGGATTTACTTCCGGAGCACTTCGACTCAATCGGATCTTTTGTACTTCCCTTTATCCAAGTGCCTGCAGTCAGGACTGCATAGAGTCGGCAGTCTTGTCTTCAGAACTGTGGCAGCCCAGTCCAAAGAGACCTGTTCTTTTTCTATCAAGAGCATCACAGTAGCACGGGATGTGTTCCATTTGTTCAGTGTGCTTCCCAATAACACGAAGGCGAATCAACTAACTGGGGTTTTCGTTAAGTCTGACCTGGTGTTAAGTTAAAATTCAACTGATGATGCCAGTATACTAGGATATAAGATGTCTATTCAATCGAGCCTTCAATGAACCAAAACGATTCCGAGAACAGAATAAAAATAATGTTTTTATTGTATTCGCTGAATCATCGTAGAGTCTCTTTGATGTCCTAATTTAACTTTTTATAGAGTTATCGAGCAAAAGTTTTCTTTAATCAATCAGCTCGAGTTCTAGAATATTGTTCCAGAAGTTTGCCCTCTTTCGTTAAGAGCGATTTGGTGTAAAGAGTCCAAAGTTCATGATTTGGTTAGCATAACCGAAATCTTGAAATAGTGAATCACAGAATATTTGTTTTCATTTTAAATAACAAAGTTTTATCAATGTAAGAGATATACAAAAACTCCAGTATTACATGAAAGAAAGTTAATTATTACATGAAAACTGATTGATAATGATACCTGATTGTGACTATGTGATTATAGTCATAGTAAATATATATCTATTATATTAGTTATTTAGAGTTAACGTATCGTATTTCTTTGATTTATTTATGATAATTTTTTTTCTCTTACTTTTAAACGCCATACATTCCTTTTGGTTGACTGGTAGAGAATGCCTTAAAGGCATTAAGTTTGCCAATTGTGCTTTTATGCAATGCTGAATAAATATATATATCTAATATTATAACTTTTATATTTTATTTTATGTGTGAGCTATTTTTCAAGTGTATTTCTTATATTTCCTCTGGAGTTATTTATGTGGACATTTGGTCCTTCAATTACACCTTTATATGTGAATAAAGCATTAATATATCAACAAGTTTTTGATCTAAGGTCAACAATTATTTTTACATCTATGATAATCCTAATCGTTTTATTTTGTAGATCTTCTGCCATTCCTATATTGAAGCTTAATCTGACTTCGTCAACCCCAGATGGGTACACGATCAAAATTAAATTATTCACTTCCAGACCTCCAACTCTCAATACAGCTGTAGAGCTCAGATTGAACGAAGTTTAGGTAGTAAAGTGGGGAACTTTACAACGGTCACTTCTGTTATAATATTCTGTGACTATTGCTCACTTTTCGTCTGCGAGTTTCGCCTAAATATGTTAATCAGTGTCCGGACTCCCAAACAAGTTGAATATTTCGGAATAAATATCCTTTACTTTGTAAAAACAGTAAAAGAGTCTAGTTTCCATAATATGATAGAAAAAAATTTATCGATAAGTCACGATCCTTACCAGCCCTCGCTAAAAACCAGATAAAGCTTCTCCACATAGTATTAAACAAAGTGACTTTCGCGCGTTGTATCCCTATAACGCAGTTTTAATCAATTAATACATTGATTCAAGAAGGTCCATATAATTGGTCTAATATTAGTATCTTCGTTGCAACCGTACAAAGACGGTTTTAAATATATAAAGATAAACATTTATATTTAAAAGTTAAACAATAATTATAAGGTCACTTAAGCTATCGCTAGAAATCTATAATATTGCGCTATATGTTAATGATATGATACAATATTAACTAAAACATTGTTAATAAGTTAGCAACACAGCCACTTATAAGCATATAATTTTTTATGTTGGTAACCTCTCCCTTCTAAATTTCGAATTTATAATTCGGTGTGAAAATAAAACACCATATAAATTGAGAACCTGCGTTTTATTCTGTGGATCAAGAGCTACACAAAATTTGGTCCATCGAAGGTTTGAAGCAGTGATAAGGCTGATAAAACCAATATCAATTTCGTCAAGTTAAAATAAGAAATTATATTTAAAGTCATTTATTAAACGCTTGTAAGATATCTTGTTTTAAACTTTTGTCGTAAACTGAAAAGTTTTACTTCAAACATCAAAGAAACTCACCTGATTTCTAAATAAATTTTAAAATATTCATTTTCAACACTTCAGTTTCAATATTAAATGGGGTACTCAAAAGACTTTTGGCTCGTTTAATACTTAAGCATTCACGAAAGGGAAGTATTATTTACAATTAAGAGTTATAAGCCTGTTTGTTATTAAATAAAATGTCTTCTTTGATAAAATATTTTCTGTTTAACCTTATTCAAATAATAAATAGTATTCTTGTATTATATGAGATTTTAATTACATTTAAAAATGCCTTAGTTGGACGTTATCAAAGGTATACTGAAGGGTTATTCAGGGTCAATTTCAAAAGTGACAGATCACACATTCATAGTAACACAGACCATTAATATGTGCCACATGCCACAGGCCACAGTTAGACATACAAAGAACTGGCAAACGTTTGTAAATTGCTTTAAATACCATTTGTCGAATGTTAATGCATAAAGTAATTATAGACTATCTGTTCATTTCATTATATGCAATTTGCGTTTGAAAAATACCTTGACTTACGACTAATTTGTTATAATTAAAATTTCCAGAAGTTCCATTACAACTCGTTTAGCAAATAGATGGTTTGAATATTGTGTATTGTGGTCCAGTTTCCGTGGCGGCAATATTAATGCCAGTATATCTTTCTGACTAAATTTCTACAGGTTCTTCGCTTATTTCTTTTACTTATGACTCGACAATGCCTATCGGTAAGCAGTAGGAGAAGACCGTAGAAGAAGAGAAGACTTGAGAAGAAGCTAGTGCTTGTGCATCATGCAAGATATTGCTGTAAATACCACCACGAAGGAACCAATGTTGTCTGCAGGAGGAAATACGTTGGTCGGTAAGGAATTTCTCGCTCTGTTTGTGCAAGAATGAAAGGAATCCAAATGTCTTTGTGTATTAAGTACAGATGATAAAATGAGTGACTCCTCGTCATATTCATCATACTGCTTACAATCCGGGGGTTCGTGGTATTTGCTATGCTGTTTATATAAATGAATAAGCAAGTATTTATATATGTCCAGGTTTTAAGTATATACTACGGACGCTTTTAAACTAGTAAAAATGTCCTATGGGTGAGTGTAACTATTATCTATTATTACATAGTTATTTTAATTTAAGTACCAAATATTACGAAAGGACGAGAACTGCTGCCGAGAAACTCTTTAGCAGTTTAGCTTATATTAAAATTGTAATACTATTTTTTTGCAAAATAAGGAAATAAATGAAAAAATATATCTAAAAAGCATAAAACAAAAATGTTAAGTATCAACTTAATAGTTATCATGAATGAACCTTTGTTGTGAATGCGAAGTGAAGCAAGTCAGTGGTATGGTCGTTTTTTTTAATTTGAACGATTATGACAGAAGAACGTCATATTGAGGACATGTTCGAATATTCAGACATAGAAAAACATAAGCAACAAAATATTAGTGAGTCATAATAATTCTTATATCCTAAAGGATAAAGTCTAAAGACTTTCTTCAATATCATGCGTGAAAAGATTAATTTTCAGTTATTGTTATTCTTAGCTCAATGTGTCTTTGTAGAAGGGTGTGGTAGCCTAAGCCAATATTGCCCTGGGGAATTATCAATTTAGATTAACGGGTAAGCTAAACGTATGTTTTACGTTGACACAGAAATAACGTTTTGGACAAAATCATTTTTTATGTTCGTTGCACTCTAAAGAGCACTTATCACTTTCACTTGTCATATTCTTTTCTATATGAAACTTCATAAAAAGAACTAACATCATAAAAATAATAAAAAATCACTACATTTAACGTATTTGTTAGTTCAAAAGTTCTTGTATCTAAATCTTCTTCATCTTCTTCTTTGAATGGCAAAGTGTCATCTCCGAATTGGATAACAATTCTTTCAGCACAGTGTATTCACAGTGTATTTATTTCTTTCACAACGCGAAATCAAAACAATAAAGACAACGTCATATAAAAACAGTAGAATCGTATAATACTTTTATATGATTTAAAAATGGTAAAAGAGGTCGGTTCACCACAATTAGTATACCTGTAAGTATTATGCTTAGAGATTAGTTTAAATATTGGTGGAAATCTGTTTCAATATTTGTACAAAGCTGTCATAATACATAGACAGCATTGATGCGACATAGCGTCGCTTAGTGCCTTTTATCGTTTGAACCATGGAGTGTGCTCTGAAGAGCTCTTCGACCTTATCCCTCCCTCTCCTTTCCTACTCAGGAGTACGCATGCTGGTCTACGGAGTCACTCCTTCACTGTCGCCACGTCTACTTTGCGCACTAAGAGATTTTGTAACTCCTTTCTTTGTTGCACAGCTAGAGCGTGGAATGCCTTTCCAGCACACTACTGGGATTTGAACCCGCAACCTTTGACTAAGTGGACAAACTTTGGTTATTAGACCTGAAGATTTAATTATAAAATATTTTGTTCCTAGTTTTCACTTGTATATTAGTATATTAGACACTATATTACCCACTTTAAACATGAGCAGCTTCAAAAAAGACAATATATTCATAAATATATTGGCAACATTTGTAAAAAATCTAAAGCTACCAAAGACCAAAATTATTATAAACATCATATTGAAGACAGTTTCCTTTATTTATAAAGCCGACGATATTCTGTAGACGATCCCCTAGAGTATTTCTCCGAAATAATATTCCGACATTATCGCCGAGAATTCTTGACGTTGCTGTCTTTTATTCTTGTCCGTCTAATCTTGATCCTGAGGGTGTGGACCAACGAAGGGTGGAATGCTCGAGGGAAGACGTGTTTAAGAATTGGGACGAGTTGGCATTGGCAGCATGAGCTTTCTATTTTGGACACTTTTATTCTATAAAACGATTTGTATAAGGATTCGACAAGTTGGATAAATGAGAAATTTCTTCTTTGGACACTTTCAATCCAACGAAATTTTGATTTCAAGTACGTCAACGTGGAGTTGAATAAATATTTAAGTGTTACTTATTTACAACTGAATATTAAATGGGACGATGTAACACAACTTTACCAATGGGCAGTTAAAATGTTTCCTTTTTCCAAAAATAAAACGATCGCTGGGAAAACATTTTATTGCCAAACAGACAGCGCTTAATATGTTGTGTAACTTATCTCGTTTGTAATAAGAGTCACTGACTGCCAAAGTTGTAAATATCGCATCACCAGTGACTGTTCACTGAAAAAACCGCTACATATATGATGCTGAGTTAATGTTGTAGTTATCATACCGATTGAAGAAGGTATTCACCAAAATTAAGCATTAAACCTTGAGCACAAAACATCCCATTGTGTCGAAGTGTTCCGGGAGTAAATCTTGGCCCTTAATTGAGATAAGTCTCAAACTGTTTTCTTATTTTGTACATTGGGGAGTCACCAGAATTCCTTTAAGAAGCTCTATTGGCAACAGGAAAACTTATACCGTATCCGAAACGGAATAAGGGAAATCCCCAAATACGATGTAATTCCGTTGCTCGTGAATTATCTTTTTTATAAATCCATCTTTATATTTTAGGTAGCTTTTCTACAATCATTACAACCTTCGCTGAGCTTACTACGTAAGCCTTTAAACTGAGCTCAAAAATATAATAACAAAGGATTAAGTCGTTGCCCTCGGATGCATAAGTTAACGTGGTTCAAAGGATTTGAAGTTTTACTTTGATGTATTCTGAGGATTTGAGTGTACACAGACTAACTTAATTTAAGCTGTAACTGGCACTATTACTGGTCCATCTAAATCGCCCTGTAGTTTGGAATTTTACCCTTTACTTCGAAGTTTGTTTTATAGTTTTAGCAGTAAACGAGCAGATACTAGTTAATGTTATTTAGAAGACTCGTTTGAATGAGTTTCAGATAGCATCATTAATATAGTCTTTAAAAAACTAGACTTCAACCTAGATACAGGATTTCCAAAAGAAATAGAAGATTTTAGGAAGATTTTAAGAAGGTTTTAGGATAGATTTGAACTTGGATAAGAATACAAGAGTACTAACTATTAGACCATACAGCCATACAAATATCTAAATATTGAGCCTAATAATTTAAAATCTATGTAGATAAACATATCTGAATAAGGAAAATAAAGGCTACTTTATGTTATACTTGATAAAAATGGAGAAAATACAAACTTGCTGTTTACAAAAATCTCTACAACAGTTTCCCAAATCATAAAATACTTCGATATCAAATTTACCATAGGAAAGTTTCCATACAATTTTGTTCGTAACACGTTCTATATGAGGATGTTGAATCAATTGATATGAAGTAAGCTGTATGCTGAATACAAATTTGTTTTCCATGTTAACGGCGGAGGGTCCCACCCTTCGTAATGCGACGTATTGAATTACGGACAACGTATTAAATTTTAAGAGGTGAAAATATTTTGTTTTGAAACCTCTTATATGTGTTAGACCATAGATAAATCAAGCGTATTAATTTGAACTTGAAATAGACTTTTCCAATCATTTTAATATTTTTTTTCGTTTGCCACTACCATGACTTTTCTTTTGCATCTTAAATATATTTTTAAGAGGTAGTTACAAAATCATTATGTTAAATTATTCAGTAATATAATTTAAAACACACAATGAAAAAGAACCACGGTTTCTTATGAAAGCTCCTTCAGTTGACTCGGGAAACGAGAGTGCTACAATGGTGGGTAAATTCGGTAGAGTCCCAAAAGGAAGTATTGTATTGGAACTAACATAACTTGTCTCTTATGCTCTTGACTCATCACTTCCTCTTGATTTGATTGAATTTAAAGGTGGAATTTTCGGTAGCTATAGCAACGTCTGTATAGAAGGCAACCACTAGCAGTTTACCTAAATCCTTTCCACCAAAGCGGTCCACGTTCTTTTTGATATATAGATCTAATGGTGGATGTATAAATATACGTTAGTATAAAAACGCTAGTGCTAGATCAAATCAGTAATCAATATTCAAATAATAAGAAAATTTTCTATAATAAATTTTACGATATCGTTTTCTATTACAAAATGGCTATCATGCATGATAGAGTTTAGAATTGATTTTGGGTTGACATCGAGGACATTTTGTTTTGTGTTTACAATTAATATGTTTCCACTAATTCCAATTATAATCTTTACTAGGTGACTTACTTACAGATAGAAAAAAATAATTTGAAATTAGTTTAGAAACGGTTTGTCGTCACAGCTCGATATTATAGTGTGAAACATTGTTAAGTTTTGAGATATAAATAGAAAAAATTAAGAATATTGTTGACGAATGAATTGTATACAATTAAACTGTTGAACACATAAAAATAAATAATATAATTATATACTTCACTTTGACCTGTTCAATATTCAAATCACTCCCCTAAACCAGTTATTTCTACAATCCTTGATATCTGTAATATTCATGTTTGAATTGATTTTAATACATCAGTTTTCACCAAATAGTAATAACGTCCACAGTCTGTATTACTTATAAATTAATATCTCGAAAATATTGCCAGCAGCTTAATTGGTCCCAACATAGAAAAGCTCTCGTGTGACTCGCGACTGAAATCGGCAAGGAAAATAATATTTTTTTATTGGACGAATTTTTATTGCATTTGTGAATGGGACTGGCTGAAAAATATGGTTGTGTGAAAGAAATCTGACAAAAGTGTTGTTTGGGGTAACATGTTACCACAATACGCCATTAAATGGATGTTATGTTTATAATTAACATTTTTTCCAATATAAATGTGTTACGTACATTTCTACTACACTGCGTTATAGTACTTTAAGTAAACATCAAGAGGTCAATGCACTGGGAAACCGGCGAGTATCGAAGGACCAGATAAGATGCTTTATAAATTTTTTATATAAATATTCATATTTATAAGTAAATTAAAACCCATTAAGGTCTCTTGTCTGAACAGGCTTATGTGCTTTTATATAATTAAGTACTCTAATACTACCTCATACAATCGTAGCCATTTATTGAGTTATAAACATGTGCGACCCACAATTACAAGCGGAAATAAGATCATTAAGTTATCAACCCTGTCTAGTGCGGTAAAATGCCTAGGGGAAGAATAGGGAGGAAGCAGGAATGAGGGAGCATCTGCTATAAAAATCGAAGGGAAACACAAACGTAGATATAGAGGTATGTTGATAAATGTATCTTTAACAAAGGGACATTTTCTGCTGTTTTCTTAAAATATACGCTCACAGCGTTATTCCTCAGGATATTAAAAAAGTTATTAAAAATATACACGTGATAACTTTTGTTAAATAAAAACTATATTGCATTAATTAAGTTTAAACTGAAGAATAGCTTCAAGCTAATATAAAAGAGAATTTAAAAATAAATTGTTATTTTTTTTATTTAGTATGGAAAATTGTCAGTTACATGATATTGATAAATAGGGGGTAGAATGATGTATATAGGCAAGAATGATGATTCATTAAATAATTGCCATCTAATTTTTTATTTAGTAATAATAAATGTCTGTCTAGAGTAATAAAGAACTGATAGACCCACCCGGTGAACTTTGTAACACCTAAACTAATCTGCAACTACCGCCATCTACTAAAAATTATCTGTATTAGAAATGAAAAAAATTACAGGTTTGAATAGCTAGTTAGAGAATTTCCATACTAGATTACTAATTATAAATTTTTATCTTGAATCTTCTATTAAAGACTTGCCCTGTTATTATAATATTTAAACTACCCTTGAATTAAATTGAACAAAACAAAATAAAAATTAATCAAATTGGTCAAGCTGTTTTTGAGCTTTAGCGAGAATAACAACTATTTATTTTTTACTATAAGATAAGATAAGATAAGATAAGAAGATTTCCCGAGAATTTGCGCAATATTTCCAAACGGTTATTGTAGATCTTTGTTTGAAATTTATAAACCAACAACGAGACAGAAAAGCGATTCATGTACAAACATTCCCCGGGGTGTTGAACCTGTGACCCCTCCGAACGATCCTGAGCCAAGTAGGTCGACTGTTTAAGCCTGACTGTACATAAAGCTTGCACCATTATTACGGTTCTAGCTTTTATTCATGACATCAGGCGATATAGAGTAGTCAGCGCTTTTTGTTTTTCATTAGTGATGCACTTACAAGAGAAATAATGTGACATTTAACCTTACATCTTTGGAATAAAAGTTATTTTGCTATTTGCGTGCCGTTGTCTTTCTAAAGATCTTACTTATATAATGCACCTTTGCAAGTTTAGTACTGGCTAAGAAATATTTATAAATATATATTGGAAAAGTTAATGAGTAAAACGTTCTACCAATCATACCAGCATGAAGGTGAGTTTTTACTGTCATTAAGTGGTGCATGTGGGGAGCACAGTGAACAAATAGAACACGTCCTTTGTAACTGTGATGCCTTTGCTAAGAAATTAATGGATTTGTTTGGCTATCCCAGACCTGAAGGCATAAGGCTTGCAAATAAATCCTGGAAATATTCCAAGTCAATTAGTATAAAGGAAGTACAAAAGATCCCACGGTTGAAGTGCTCCGGGATTGAAACCTGGCCCTTAACCAAGATAAGATAAGATAATGTGAGTTTCATTTTAAACAAATCGATTCAGTGTCACAATAATTGAATTTTATCAAGCAATACCTCTACATTAGGTTTTGTTTAAAATTGTTACGTCATCGTTACGGTTCGATGTTTAAAAATATCAATCTCTTATTTGCATACTCTTTTCAAAAGGCATAGATAATACGTTTGAACAGGAAGTTAAAGGGACACCGAGTTTATTGCCTTGCGGCTATTTGCTGCCAAATATATGGCGTTAGTCTCCAACCTTCGGTAATTTGGCTACCAAACGATAAAATTTACAATGCCCTTAACGCCATGTTGGAAAATTGGACATTCAAAAGTACATTCGAAATTGATACTTATTTCAAAATAATTAACAACCATCTGCACCTTTAGCTAAATAATCTTTTTATTATGTTATAGGTCACTAAATTTACTTTGAAGAGTCCTTAGTCATCGTTTTTTTTTAAATTAGTTTAAAGAGGATGAATCCGTCTACGAACCTACTCGCCACTGGCTAAGTGGTAGGCCTGTGCGAGGCTCACCTAGAACAGAACATAGCAACCAACTGCAAAAACCAGTCAAACTAGCTACATACCTGCCTAATGGTAACTTGGATTCTGCCAAAGCAATTTACCAGCCCATTCAGACCAGCAACCAGCAATCTGACTTTGTATTTCCGATTTTTATAACTTTTGATTGTACGGAATGCAATTTAATTGTAAAAGTTACAAGTAGCAATGATAATCTAACTATTCAATTCAATTCAATTCAATTCAATTCAATTCTTTATTTTGCGTTCCATAGTTACACAATATGAATCTTAAGACTATAAATGACACTATGGACCCTGTCGGGCACAACAAAATTTTAGGTTATACAGGAGAAAGGTAGATTTCAAGGTAGGTTTAAGTTAAGTTAACTATTACTACAGCTAACCTCACTAACACTAACCTCTAACTATTACTACAGCTCAGAGTTATGAGTTTAAATTTAATTATGATTATAAATTTATCGAAGACAAGGTATGTTACACCTTTGTCGTAGAGAGCAGTGGGCTATATAACGGTCCATAATGATTTCACTGTGTCTTCATTGTGACACTAAAGTATTGTGTATCGTTACTATACACGAGATATTTAATCAATTTTTGTAATAAGACAAACACAGATATGATATTGTAAGTACCCAGAGATAAAGTGAAGCCCATTTGGGTACACGAAGCTTAAGGCTATTTATTACCTCCCGTTACCTTGCATAATGTGGACCGTCCTCTGGGAAAACATTATTCACAAACATTATAGTTTTCTCTAGTTTTCTCAATAAATAAAATATTTTGAAAGTTTACAATTTCCAGAATTTCTGCACTTGATTACTTCGTCAATAAAACCCAAAGAATGAATTTGAAATGGACTCATTTAATCGCTAGTATTCAAACCGTACCTCTCGGGTGAACAACCCCACAATGACTTGTTCTAATTTTAAGGCATGCTCAGCTCCGCTTACGTAACGTTGCCTTGAGTGAACAAATCGGTGAAAATTTTTGAAACTACTCTAATTTTACGAGAATGTTCTTAGACATGCCAGAGCTGGCATGGCATGTTTTTATTCAAGAACCTTGTGGTAAAGTAACTACATATTACAGTCATATTTAGCCCATACACATTTTCAATTCATTCAATATTTGTAAGGTCCTCAAATATACGAAGTTTTTTAGTACGATAATAATAATAATATAATTATGAAATTTCTTAAATGCAATAAGTATCGAATTTTTTTTCTATTACTGTTTTATTTTCTCACTGTTGTTCGAGCTACCTGCCGAAATATTGGGCTTTGTGTCAACGTGTTCAGCAAGGAGGCAACCTACTTTGAATCTACTTTGAAGCGGAACAGAACCAACATGCACCGTCGGCAGTTTACACCTATGAAAGACATACAAAAACCTATCGATGTGTACAGTAAATAATTTGATGTATAAACGACAAATTATCATAAATAAACCAGATTGAAATCAACCGTCCATGTTGGGTATTACGCATACCTCCCAGCTGCTATCTACTAGGGCTACTCCCCTACCATCAATATGCCGCTCTCACTGCTATACCCTGGAGTGACTTTCTAACATACTATCATTGTTTTCCAGACTTACACCTTGTCACAACATTCCCTATAAAGTATTTGCGAGTCGCGGTACCGTACAATCGCTCACTGCCCGCTCGTATAACTATGGCTTAGCAACTCGAAATGTATCGTGCGCTCCGATACCACAGCTCACCACTTATCTTGATTCGGTTACCACTTCGAGCCCGTCCCCTGTCGAAGTATAATAACTTATTTTTAGTCCGCCTTAAAATTTGTAAAAAACGAAGTGCCTGCCATTAGTCGTCAAAAGCTCCATGGGACAAAGGGATATGTTACACCATTATCTCGGAGCCAAAAATAAAGAAATAAGTATATAAGACATGGCTGTATGGGCTTTACTCCCCTTTGCCTTCCCTGTCATATTACAGGGAAAGTTGTTTATATACTGATATTTAAGATTTATTTTGTGGTAAAATAATGTAATAAAATTGGCAAGTGGCATCCTGCTCTCGTGTTTAATGCATTAGCTTGTCGTAAATGGCCGGTGATGTTATTATAAGAATAGCATTAAATTTTAAATAATGTGGAAATTGTGTAAAATGTGTATATACAATTTTAAAAATAAAATAATAATTTTGACATCCTACTTTATCTACCAAAACACCTTTCAATGCTATTAGTTTTAAAAAGTATGGAAATTAGAGCCATAATGGGTAGGCAGCTGATATTTTTTTCCGACGCAGGTAAAATCTCAGATAATTTTAAAAGGTAATTAGTGTAACATGAAACTTTTTCTATAATGAAAATCGTAAAAGCCTCCGATGTTTACAAATGTAAAAGCTATAAAATGCGTTATGTTACAGAAAAAATAACCACGAATAAGCTATATAGAGCCTGGTTTTTATGAACAAGTATTTTAAAATCATTGAAATGGGGTAACTCTGTATTCGCGAGATACTCATATCATCTCCTACATATAAATAAAATGTCCAGTTACATACTGCGGTTGAAGAGTTCAAACTATTGTGAACTCTAGCTCATCGTATTATGAATCTTAATGATAATTATGATGTCGTACATCAAGAAAATTCGTTAAGGATTGTCTTAACCATTCTTGTAAGGATTGTACTTAAGCCAATATTCAAATATTTTGCTCCATTTTCATTGCAATAAGAGCCACAATCTTTAAGTGTATTGCAAGGAAAATATTTTATCCGAGCTTAGGAAGATGCAATAAATTAAAGAGCCTTCCAACAGACAGGGAAGCATTTTATCAGCGCCACCCAGTGTGGATTATGTCGTAAAAGACTAGGCTTGTATGTGGTGACCGTCGTAAAAGAAAAAATAGCTAGGGGTGCGTTTTCATGCAATCAGGATTCCGAACCAGACTTCAAAGCATTAGGTACGTTTGTAATTTTTATATTTTTATATGTTGGGAACTCTTTTGAGTGCTTTCGATGAATTCGCTTCGCGCTTCGCTTTTGTTTTTTCTTCTTCTATTCTGCGAATGGAACACTTTAAATTGAACTGTTTGAATAGTTTATTTAATTATTAAAAGGCAACGAACAGATATATTCTACTTTTACCCTGAAAATATCGAATATAAGCTATTAAAACTGCAATTGAAGAAAATTCAAAATAGTGTGAATATTTCAACAATTTGTGCAATGTGAGTGTGATACCTGGTACTGATCAGATTGCTTTTTTTAATGACTAATGCTATTGGCGGCAGACGGCCTTTACAGCGTTACCGGGACTTTATGGAGGCGAGAACTTTGGAGACTCCTCAAGCCTTAAGCGGCGATACGCCTCTGGACGATTTCTAATAGTTGTCCCGCTGTCTCTGAGTCTCCAGGGCGCTCGAGCCATGAGGTATCAACAAACCTGAGGGTGCCTCTAAAGGCTTAGATCCTGGCTCAGGGGAGTCGTGTCGTGGAGGAGAGAAACGTCCAGGTACGTAGCTGTACCAGATCTATAACTAGCGACGAGTGTAGAATTCGCACCCTTTTACGACGAGTGCGGTGTATTGGAAAAGTGTTCCTGGTGCGTGACGTGTGTGTGTGTGTGTGTGTGTGTATAAGAGCGCGTTTGCGCACGTGATAGGATCGTCCGGGTCATCAAGGACATTATTTGGTCTGAATAAGCGGGTCGGTGAGTTAGGGTCAGCAGAGTAGCCGGATGTTGATCAGATTGCAGGACAGTTTCTTTGTACCAGTGTATTTTCTTATTCTACCATGAAATAATTTAGATTACACCATGGCAAATTTAAATATCTATGAGTATGTACGTCATGTTTAAAAAAATCTTCTGAGTTAGACAGAGTAACGGATACTAAAGTCATTTTTAATGTTACCGTTTCTCTTCTTTAGTTTTCGAACCCTTAGCTGAAACGATTCTATCTGTTATATCTCACGATCAATCATTCTAATGCTTATGATATACCGTTTTGCTTTGTGCAAAAACTGTCTATCGATATTCGAAGATTTGCGAACCTTTTTTGTAAAAAGAAGGTGTTAACGATGCAAGACCTTGAGACGGATTATGGACCAAACAGAAATCAAAGGGTCTTCGCAAATTTAAGTAAAACTTCTCAGAGAGTTTTCAATGTGTCCTTTGCATTCATCCTGGTTTTACGGACAGCATTTTCGGGAAACTGCTTTGTTAAACTAAAAATAACCACTGTCAACCTTTGTCTGATCTTTTTGCAAATATTATTTTATATTTTTCTTTCGCTAAGCAATTTACGCGGCATTGGTTTGGACAGATAATCTTTACACACAAAAGTTTAACTATGACTAGCATGACCTTCGAATTTTGGAGGTACTAGCTGTATCCGAGACTTCATTCGTGTGGATTTCGGCAAAAATACAATATTTAGCACATAGGCTACATGTTTTTATTTGGTTATTATAAGGTTATTAAAAAAATTTGAAAATATTTTAGAAAAAATTTAATTACCAATAAAAAAGTGAGTCATTCTTATAAAGCTGTTGCGGACTTTGGAAAAACTTTCAAAGGACTCATAAACTATTAAAGCTATGAAAATATATTTGTTTTTGCAATATTTTTATCGGTGCACAGTTTTCATTAGTGGTAGCATGTTGATATATAGCCTATAGCTTTCTTTGATAAATGGACCATCCAACACAATAAGAAAAAAACATAACTTTTCAACTTTATTATATACTAATATCTTTTCAAACGATAAACATGATATACATACATATATTTTCATTATTAATACTTACAATAAAACTTTCTTTCACAAAAAAGACACCAAATACCGGTTTACCATTGCCACTTAGGCTATTGTGCGGTACAGAGGATTCGCCATTATTTTCATTTTTACGCCATTATTCATAGGCTGCTATAAATTAAAAAGAAAGCCTATTTTTACGATTAATAAAATTCATTCTTCGCTTTCCTTTTTTTCAAGAAAATCCTTTGTGGCTAAGCTTCGACTTCCGATGAAAACGATAATTAATATTGTTTTGATCCTAACAAATTTATTACCATTTACACCTGCCGTAGTCACACGAGAAAGACATAAGAAAATACATATAAAATAGTTATTAATTATGTGGAAACGCTAACTTGATCGTCCAATTAGTTAGTGTTGTTTCTGTAAACAATTAATTATTAGTATTATTTAAAAATCAATTTGTAAATCTTCCCAGTCAATCGATGACTCGAAGCATGAGTATAATATATAGTAGTGTAGTGTTATTATTCTCCCGTCCGTTAATACCCCTCGGCAGTGGAGTCCAGACGGCCGAGGGTCAGGACGACAGAGAGCAATAGAGTTGTTATCGAGCAAGACTGCCCGCTGGAACCTTGTAATCATTGGTCATCATCCCAATCTCTTCAGATGGTCGCGAAGAGAAGTTGGGACGAGACCATTGGTTGAGACTACGACTGGTATGATCTCAGTGGATGTCACCCTCCACATATCAGTAACCTCGTGTGCCAGGTTTAGATACTTGATCTTTTTATCTGATTCGGCTTTCACGAGGTTTTCATCGAATGGAATAATGACATCTATTTAGAACACACATACACACTTTTAAATAGTGCGTCTGGGTGTAAGCCCATAAGTCTGGTGTATACGACATTTGTAGCACCCCGAGCACTTATAACAGGTTTACTGTGAAAAAATCATGGCAAAATCATCTATTAAAAATGATAGCTCAAGTTAAACCGTGTTACGAGCAACGGAGAAATATTTGCCAAGATATATGATCACCGCCCATTACAACGGTCACTTGGCTGCATGAAATGGTTCATGATCATCAACAGCCTATACATATCTTAACAGTAGGACATATCAGTACATCTCATGGTTAGGACTCCTGTGTGCTTAACCAGAGGGCCTTTTTTTACGAGTAGGAATCCATTTACGGACCTACCCGCCACTGGCTAAGCGACGGGCGTGTGTGGGGCTCGCTCAGTACCTCAATAGAGGGACACTGAGAATACCCACTAAAACTCCCGGGTAAGTCCATTGCCCTTCACGGGGGTAACCTGGGTTCTGCACGAGCAATTCACCGGGTTAACCAGAGGGCCTGGGTTCGAATCGTTGTAGGTGTAGATACTTGAATGATGAGTACGAAAATTTGTCCACGAGTAAACGAATTTTGTATGTTTATTTAGTATATTTCCGATATTGATATACATATTACTATATATATTTCTCTGTTTTTACAATCTTGGGCTGGATAATAGGTGTGAGAGTGAGAAATATTATTTTATATAGGCTGTATTAAATATGATTATATATGGACACAGCTCTTCTTTCGAGGTCCGTGGTGGACCAATGTGGATTAATGGGTCAAACCATTTGCCGTAAAAATCAGGACTAACATTTTGGGGCTATGCAATCTCAAGACTGCTTTGTCACAGTTACCTGTAAGATCTATTGTAACTTGCCCCCAGTAGGTTTGAGTAGCTCCTTGATCTGGATAGTTTCCATCAATTTTAAGTCTCAAGTGTTTTATTTTAATTTGGGTTATGTATCACTTCAGATGAAGGCTTAGTTTATGGATGAGCAGTCTACAGTCCCATAGGACGTATTGGAGTTTGAAGCTCTTAACCATAGTACCCACAAACATCAGAATCGTTTATGTTTCTGATAGCAGTGATAACTTAAAATAACCTGTTTAGTCCGAACCACAAAAACGTGACAAATAATGAATTCAGCTAAAATTTTACTGATCCAAGTCAACGAGAAGTCAACAGAAGTAACTTAAGTAAGTGAACCTTCCCAAGTCCAGCTCTAGCGTTGATAACAAATTCATTAAGCACCTCAGAGATAACATTGTTAATGTTTGTAAAGGGGAATCCCACGGATGTGTTTACGTCTAAGCTGTAATACGACGCAATTACATCCATTGTTGGTTGAAATTACTTTGGAAGTGCCTTTCTGAGGATTAAAATGCTATCAACGCGTATATTTTGTAAGGAAGATCCAACAAAGTATACGCTCCAAGTTATCTTCAACTCAAAGCGTACATTTCAATCTTAGGAGTTTGTTGGGTAATAATGTTGTTGGAGATTTGATATATCTAGTTGGCTCGTAGGTATATTCCTGTTCTTAATATTTGCTAGTTTATTAAGGTTCGTTTTCTATTGTTTAAACATTTAATTTTTTTCTTTTATAATAATACCTCTTTGCTCACCTGTTCACCTCTGATATATCAAAACCTTTTTGCTTTTGAAATCTCAAAAGTTTTGCGAGCTAAGGTCAGAACATTGCAGAAACTACACAGTTGGGTTTTGGTATTTGAATACATGTACGAACGAACGTGCCGTATTATATGCAGAATGAAGTATAATCGATATAATTGTTAATATTGATTCACCGTTAAATGATGTTGCGAAAGAATTAGCTCAACCATTTCCATTTGGAGTTTTCTATATTTTCAAAATATTATCATAGAATAGAATAGAATATATCTTTGTTGTACATCAGCCGATTCAAAGAAGAGAAATACATAAAAAACATTTAACTAATTTTGTACATAGAGCGACCTAAATAGACCTAAGACATAACCTAGATTAGAGTGGGTTTTTTTTTGTAAAAGTTATTAATTGAGCAGAAGCATATTAAAATAAAAATTGGTAAAATTTACATGAAGGCAACTGTTATAAATTTTCGAGCAACTATATGTACCCCGAAAATCCTGAGACTATTAAAATTAATTGCATCTGGACATTGGGCGGAACTGGTGGCGGGATATGCAGCATCTGTTATTTAGCCAGGACATAACGGTTTGACGCCTTACAACACTTGCATCTTGAGGTTTCTTGGTAATAAATTCATGTTGAAGCCGCAGTTAACACAGCCTGCGATCGTAACGTGAGCAACATGAGCCATAAAGGTTAGTTTAAAGTTATAAAAAAGCCCTCAGAAGACTTATTTTGATTAGGGAAAAATGTGTATTTATTTATTTAATCATACAACAGACATATTATACATTGCAAATATAAATACACATTAAAATACATGATTAGAATCTGAATTATAATTCAAAAGTTTGTGTACACGGAGATACTAAAAATAATAAATCCTGAACTATATAAATAAAATTTGATCTTACAGACTAAATTTTAATAACCTAAGATATTGCAGAGTGAACACTGACAGGAAGAGATTGGATACCATTTTTAGTACACTTATGTATATAGTAATATTAGGATAGAAAATATTATCATCATGATCAACAGATCATATACGTCCCCTCCGAAGGACCTACCCTCAATTAGGGCGATCGGGCCTTAGTCAATCACGCTCGCCAAGTGCGGATTGGTCGACTTCACACACAACCAAAGAATTTCTTCACAGTGTGCCACCGTAAAAACGTGAAATAATACGTTTATTCGATACATATGAATTCTAAATTTGAACACGTTGGTACAAGGCGGTATTCAAACCGTTGCCTCCTAAATGAAAGAATATGACTATACACACTAAGCTATCGATGCTCTCGACATATATAAATGCTCTAAGATTGCAGAAAATGATTTAGGATGAGGATAACGTTGTTGGTAGCAGGAGAACTTATGTCATATGCTGTCAAAATAAAAAGTCCTACAGATTATTAATGATGTTACATGCGTTCAGTTCCTTTGCTTTGCTTGTTTTCTGCTTTAGTATTTAAATAAATCGCACTCGTATGATTCTTATATGATCTTTATAGTTAGTGCAAGTTTGCAATGTTTAAAAATAGATTTTTGATTGCACTGTAAAACAAAACATATATGTTTGTAATAGTTTTTTTTTTCGAGGAGGAATCCGTTTACGGACCTATCCACCACTGGCTATGTGGTGGACGTGTGTGGGGCTCGCCCAGTACTTTTAGCACTGGGAATACCCACTAAAACTCCCCGGTAGCTCCATTGCCCCTCGCGAGGGTGAACTGGGTTCTGTCAAAGTAATTCACCAGTCCACCATCAATATGTTTGTAATACTAATACATAATGACATAGGTAATTTGTAAATGTCATTATAAATACTAACGGCTGAGAGTTTCTTGAATAGCTTCTTCTCTGCAACTACTAATTCGTCGAAGTGGTAGTAGGGTTAATTCAGAATATACATATTAGTTTTAATTTTAAAATAATTTATTTAATACATATTTAAATTCTATAATTGGGGCAATTTGTAGATACCCGGTTAATACCCACTTAAAGTTATCACTATTACTTTTAATTACATTTGTTTATTTTTTCTCATACATATTCCCTGTTATGATGACTGAAAAGAACTTGGTAAATGAGTCTCTTTAAACAAAGATATTTTGACTTTTGACTTTGACTTTTGATTCATGTTTGGTGTATGATATAATATTTTTTGAGGTTTCATTCTGTGGTGGTTGTATTCATTCATTCGTTGTAAGATTACCTCACTTAACTTAATAATGAACAAGAGTCAGTGACTGATTACCATATTCTGTAGATGTTCTGTCTTAATTATAGTTAGAGATAAGCATCTATACTTCCAATAGAAAATGTTAACTTCCCCATCACTATTATCATTTTATCCTTTCCTAGCGGACCATTGTCTCCGCAATAAGAGAAAATCGATTGAAATTCTGTGGATGCTTCATAAATTTAGTAATGATTTTAAGCGCCAAAACAAATTTCCAATTACAGAATCTTAATTAACAATACAAACTTCATTATATTCCCCTCTTTAGTTATTGATTATTATATTTAAAAAGTAAGTTATACCGTTACTTTAAAAAAAACTAATTTTGTGAGTTCTATTTTAAATAACACATTAATTAAGAATCAAACGATAAATCAGCCAGCAAGTTTATACTGCGGCACATGACAGTTTTCGACCGCCCCCGTGCGAATTTGGATTGTTCCTTACAACATTTCAAGGAGTATTCCAGTATTTTTGTTGCCAGGTTTAGTTTGTTTTGACTTATTTATTAACTCAAACTTTGGTACAACTAACATAAATTTTGTTTAGCTATTCACTTGTATATTGTGTGAGGTTTAATTAGCATCATGGTGATTTCCATAACTTTGGAGTAATCTAGACTAAGACTAATACTCCTGCTAGACAGTAAGAAGAAAAAGAAGGATATATAGTCGATAACACCAAAACAGTGTTTTAAAAAACTGGTTACAACTGCCACATAACTCTGAAATTCAAAGATATAGGGCCTTTTCTAAAATTCATTGCAAATCCTTAATTTTAGTGTAACTGGGACATCACATATTGAAACGGAATAATTATTAAGTAACTAAAGATAAATATTACGAGATCATAACACAAAACAAATATTTCTTTGATTAATAAAAATATTATTATTTCACAAGTTTTTCTTGTAATCATTTCAAGATGTTTAGGTCAGCCGTCGAAAATCTAATTAATTAATTATAATTATTTTCTACTTGTATTTAAATAAATAATTGCATAATATGCTGTTAATATGATTTACTTGATAAATCACATTTATCGGTTGATACTGTGACGATACATTAGACTATTTAGTGTTCGTCATTTTTAAATAAAACTGAATTTTTAATTTGGAACTATTTAGCACAATATCGGAGTATGTATAGTAGGTACTACAGGCTCCCTATATCTATAGGGCAACCTATTAGAGATATTCAAATCCAGTGTTAACCCAAAAAATCCTTCCGTTGAATTGATATGATCACGTGCTTTGCGGCCTAGTATAATTTTACGGTATAAATAATTTGTTCGTACATCTAATCCGTCACTCCAGAGCTGAACTTATTGATACAGAGCTTTCAAATATATTTCAGAGTGAAAGACACAAACTCAACAAAGATGGAGATTTCTAATTACTTATCCTTTGGGTTTTTGTATTTCTTCATGTAATAGTGGTAGTTGAATGATAAATACTTACATATTAAATTAGAACCTCATTAGATCAGAGACTTTAGTTCGTCCTTGTACACAAATCAAGTATACGACAATCATGTCGTATACTAAACATATTTCAGCTTGTGAAAGAAAATAATACTTGTTAACGATTCGTTGGGTTCGCAAGAAGTATTATTTCATTGTAGTCATAGAGGACCCAAACCACACATAAGTCCCAAGTAACTGTTCTGTTTCTATTTATTTTCTGCTGTATCCGTAAATCGTGCGTTGGGAACTCTACACGCCATCAGAATACAAAACAGAAATCTCTATGTTGTGTTAAAGCAATCCCTTCGTACGGAATTGTTAGCCTCGATATTAACTTTTTCTGAGAGGAAATACAACTCATTCCAGTAATTGAAAACATCAATTTAAATGTTAAAAGTCGCAGGGAACAGAGTAGGACCGATCGCTTTTCAGATCCTTGGGGAGGCTTATTACCAGTACATGGTGTTTCTCCGCTGATATGAAGATGACGATAAAGTTAAATATTTACCTATTTCATGGTAAGCTTTGACAGTGGCAGCTGATATAGAATTCGCTTATTTAGTTTAGTGATTTCATAGGAAAATTAACCCTAGTTTATGTTGCAATAGAGCTTATTTTCACTGGCCGAGAAATGTGTTTGTACATTTAACTGCATTGCACAAACGCCAAGACGCGTTGAAACCATTTTACTGGATTCAGGATATTTGTTTAACTCAAAAATACAAATAATTAACAATAAAAAGGTGGAGGAAGCAAATTGACTACGTTTTTGAATTCTATATAAAATTACCGAATCGCTCAGCTGGATTACTGGAACGGAAAAACGAACAGTTAATTTAAACTCCGTGGACCTTTGCTATATGGGAAACAAGAGGTTAATTTCTACAGAGAATTATATTAAATGATGCTACTTAATTTTTATGTTTAGCAACCCTCCTGTCTCCGGAGTAATTGATGCGTTGAAGATTGCTCTTGAGATTTGTGTACATTTGAAATGAAAAAGTTTTATTTATATTTAGAAAGTAATCAATATAAATAAGTAATCATTAAAAAGCTCACAGTGTTTTAAATCGCATGACAGTAGAAATAGTTTGGTGGAGTGCGGGAATTTCTGTTTTTTTATTAATAACATATAGATGAACAGCGTAGGGTATTAGTAACTTTGATATCGGTAGTTTAAATGTAAGTGACACTAAAATATCTTAAGAAATAAATACAGTCGAACCTAAATAAAGGCAAAGACGACTGACTGATAACGCATAGCACAAATTATAAGCTCAACCGAGAACACACACACACACACACACACACACACAGACACACACACACACAGACACACACAAATAGTTAATTTTTAATAATAACATAGAAATTTCTAAAACCAGTTGAATTTCACAAAATCCTTACTGATTTTGTGAAATTCAACCCCTAAAGCAGGGAAATAGGTTTAAAATTCATATAAAAAAAACTAACGTAGTTGTGAAGTTATAATCAACGCACAGCTCAAGGTATAGAACAAATCAATCTAATTAACCAAATATGTCACCCTTATATTTATTACGACATAGATTTTCGTGAATTCATTTCCTAAAGGGATGAAATAGTTTATTTGTATTAAAATCTGTGAGTTTTGAAATTATAATCATCATGAGGATATCAGCCGAGAGACGTTCACTGCTGGATATAGGTGTCATAGGTCTCCCCAAGGATGTCTCTACAAACCAATCGGTCATGTGCTTCCGCATCCAGCGGCTTCTCGCGACCTTTATCAGTTAGTTATCTTGTGGCATTGTACCAACGCTGTAATCATGATTGATTACGACTTATCTTACTTATTTATAACAAAATTTCCGATAAGACATTTTTTTTAAATTCTACCCTCAAATGGAAATATGACTAAATAAAATCATGTATTCTTCTTGGGCGAATTCGCGGACGGAAACTTAGTGAATCTGCATAATTCTCACGATCACAGTTTTCTAGAATATTCAGTTTATACGCTATTCATACAGACCACATAGGAAGTATTTAACGAAAGTTTTTAAGAATAATTTCTTTCCGCTAGAGGTTGTATAGGAACCCAACTTTGTAAAAGGTTTACAGATATAAATAGATTTCACATGATCACACTTGAAACTAGACGTAACCGTAAAAAATCTTAATTCTATATTATATAAAGCACTTTTGGTGCCGGCAAGGTGAGGGTGGCTAGGGCAGTATGTCGCATGCTTCACTAGCTATCTTCACATATGGACTCCTCTACTGCTTACCATCAGGTAGTGTCGAGTCATTTGCTGAGTTTATATATAAAAAAATATATATATTTCTCGTCTCTATAATCCGCAGTTAATCTCATAACCAATTGTACGTATACCACTATATAATTATAATTTTGTTTTTATGTCCTAAGCACGTAGTAGTTAAAATATATTAAAAAAAATACATTTAAAAACTTAAAATATTTTCTCATTAAAATAATACTTCCATTAGGATTTGGTTAAACATTATTGGTTTAGTAAATTCCTGTTTGATTATACAAAGTAAAGAGCCTTTCGTCGAGTAATTCAAACATAGAAACTGCGGTATCCGACGGGTTATTGGATAATTGCAATTACATGCGGAGCAGATTGGTGCGGCCTTTGTTATTGCTGGAACTCCATTTTAAGGTTTCATTGTACGTTTAGTAAGGAGCGTTTTCATCGGCTATTGCCGGCTTTTAATTCGCTTATGTAGTTTTACTTGCCTTAAAACTCTTCATGGGCCTTAAAGTTGTGTTGTCTTTTGGCTAAAAATAAAAAAAAATGTGATATTATTTGGTTTTTTTTTGGCAAAGGAAACTCAAGACTATACAGCCATGTTATTATGTTGTTATTTCTGGCGCCGGAATACTGGTTAACGTTTCCCTTTGCCCCGTGGAGATTTCGGCCACATTGTGTTAATAACTTACGAGAAAATCGAGTTTTTATATGTCATATTCCTAAATTTCAGTTTTTAGTGAGATTTAAAAGTAGTATGAAAATTAATGATAACAGTTGTTACGATCGAACGTAAATGTTTATCTATATAAACTGTGTAGTTTAATGGTTTTATATTTGATTAAGATTGAAAAATCGTTCGCTTGATGCAAGCTCATCCTTTCCTTATAGCAATTTGCATTCATAAGTCTATAAAATCGAAATTGAGTTTTTAATGGCGCCAATTTTAGAGCTCCGAAATAAATATTGATTTACGATAACGGTCGTTTTTGCTTGTGTGTCCTGTTTATTGTTGCCCACGCTTAGAAACCTTTATGCCAATATCCACTTTATTGCAAAGACGCAAAGTTAAAAAATCGTATAATGAATGTACAGGTGGTACACAGCTTATACCAATCGGCTGATCGGTGAACTCTTTGACACAGTCCCCTGATATGGTGTTGGATATGTATTGTGCAAATTTAATAGGCTGTCAAGCGTATTGAACAGGGTTTTTGTGATAATGTAGGGTTATATAAACCTGAGTCGTGACACAGCAGATAATACAAGACCTTTTTACTAGTATGTCGAAAATATCAAAACTGTTTTTTATGCAATCAAAATAATTATTATCTCTAACTTTTTGGTTTAATAAAATTAAAAAAAGTAACTGTCAGATGGTCAAATAACGTATAATCCAAACACGAACATTTTTAAACTTCGAACTGTTATTGTATTGAGGAACGATGATTTTATTAAATTTCAAAAGGAATTCGAAGCCACGATTCGAAATTTAAAAATATTCGTACTTAGGCAGTTACTTATATAGACTATGCATATCTCACCAGGACTGTGAAACGTTCTTTCCAAGGAACACAGATTTGCAAGTAAACAAGTCTCTAAGTCTGTAGCTAGCGTTTTGAACAGAGGCCATATGAAGTGAACCTTGAAATGAAGAAATACGGTCCTAATTAAATTAATTTTAAAGCAATTTAGACCGATC
This sequence comes from Acentria ephemerella, assembly GCA_943193645.1. Lineage (NCBI taxonomy): Eukaryota > Metazoa > Arthropoda > Insecta > Lepidoptera > Crambidae > Acentria > Acentria ephemerella. Next base: position 724,994 of record OW971881.1, read on the forward strand.
ACTAGCGGATTCCATTTCATATTTAGTTTTCCGGAGTAGAACCTTAGATACCTACACCGAAAGTTTTGAAATTCATTTCGTCCACCAGACATTTGTAAACGATGAGATTTTCCACAGATTGTGCTTTAACGATCCAAACTAAAACTTAGAACTCAATCATTTGAGTTTTATTGCTCAAGATAGCTTTAGAATCTACAATTTATGTATCTTTAATTTGTTTTTCAAGTAAATGTGTTAGGCTTGGAGCGTCGCCGGTAATACCAATCTTCTATACAATACAGAAAATTACGTGTGAAATGCTGCCAGCAAACCGCATTGGCTGCTTATGAAAGGCATATTGGCAGTTTGGCAGGATTCAGATGTGTGTAATAAAAATTAATTAAATAATTTTAAAATTCACATATCCTCAGTAATTCAAAATATAGCAACACCAAAGAGACTAAAGCAGGCTTCCATTCGATTTTGGCTTGTTTTCTACAACTATATGCAATATCTACATATATCTATATATATCTACATCTATATACTCAAAGAACTTTAACGCCTTAATCTCTACACATTATTTTGATATCAATTACATTCATGCCGCTGTATCAAAAGTCTCGGGCATTTTTTACTTCCATTTTAGCTGAGTCCGCCTTCTAAAAACCGTCCTTCGTAAAATTTTCTTTTAAATTTGTTTCTGAAAAGGGAAGTCCGAAAATTTCTCATTAAGAAATATCTCCGCCTGAAGGGAAACTGTATACATTCGTAGTGCCTTCAAAAGGGACCCGTAAGTCATGATATTGATACGAATGAGGGTGGCTGGAAGTTATATTTAACGTGATTTAATGAAAGCCTTACGCGTTGTAGTAGATTTAATGCTAATTCTGGTATTTCAAACCGAAGTATTTAATTTACAGATACGTATACACAATCGGCTATTGAAATTTCAGTCATCAGTAATATAGATGTAGAGTTAATAATATAATACACACAATCTGTCTCCGAGATTTTTTTTGTAGAAGACTTTAGAAATAGGATAATTATATTAAATATTATTTGAAATTATTATTATTGCTGGCAGTCAAGGCAATAGCAAACTTAATACTTTATGAAAATAAAATACAATATTAAATTAAAGTATAACAACATCTCAAGAATGTTGGCTAAACTAAAAAAAATAAAATCCCCTAAACTTATTTGCGACATTATAGGACATTAATAATTGTCGCTAACTTAGACCGTTTTATTTTGCTACTTTTCATAATAAGGACTAAATAAGGCTACTGACATAGCGTTGTGCAAAAATCTCTCAAATAAAGTCTAGGTATAACAAATATAATTTACTTTTTGATATCTATATTGTAAACTTAGTTGTATTATAATATTTATTTGTGAAAAAGCATTGAAATTAATTTGATCATCATATCAGCTGTGAGCCCATTGAAAGACATAGGCCTCTCTAAAGGATCTCCAAACATATGAGTCCTACGTTTCCTACTTTTCCCTCAACCTTAACCAGATCTTCAATCCACCTTAGAGAAGGCCTATCGTACACGACCGCCACTCGAGGACCTTTCTTTCCGCTCTACCAGCCGTCAATCTCCTCTATGGGCTACATTGATATTCAGTAAGAAGTTCATATTTCCCACCATTTTAGAAAAACTGGTGTTTTATTTAGTTATCGAAGCTGGTTATTTGATTTTCCTCAATACCAATCATTCTCAAATTACTAAAATAGTCTACGACACAAATCCAACAAAAAAACCACTTCACAGTTCTCTTGTCTTCCCCTAACACCAACTGTAACAAGACATAATTTCTTGTAAGTACCTTTAATTTCGTTTTCGTCCCTCTAATGAGCGGCATCCGTGCCTACATTAAAAATAAATCCGGATTACTTTAATATTGTGTTCGAAATGAACCAAAATCTAAGAGGTAATAAACAAGGCTAAGGAAATTTTCTGAGGGCTCTTTAATGAGAATTTCTAAGCTATAAATTAATCTGCATTATCCTGTGCTTCAGCGAATTTTTAAAACCAGCCGTCAAGTTATCGCAATTTTAATAGAATTAATAATCTGTTTAGGGCATTTTTTCTATCATATAAAGCACAGCAAATGACTCGACATCACCTGATGATAAGCAGTAAAGGAATCCATATGTGAAGATAGCTAGTGAAGCATACGACATACTGCCCTAGCCACCCTCACCTTGCCGACCCAAAAAGTGCTTTTTCACGGCTCTTTTAAAGGAACCCATGTTGCATAGTGTTGTGTAAGACGAATTTGATTGGTTTTTCATTGTAACGTCGGATTTCCAGAGGCGTCTACTGCTTAAACCTCTCTGATTTCATCTATGTAAGTTTGATTCAACCTCTAGAATGTAATGTTTGTGTGTCGTCAACTTAATTAAAACCGTCAGAGGGGTTCCTGCAAATTTACAATTCCCCAGTAACCCCTAGTTCCAGTGTTTGTTATAATTATGAGTGGTAATTTAGTTTCGTAAAGTTTTATTGGATTTTGTCAATATATTATAAATAGGATATCTATTTTAGTTTTAGTAAACAGTTCTGTGGGCATAAGACTATTCTATTATTAAGATTACATATAAAATGAAAAAAATGAAATGAAATTTTATTTTAAACAGCTTACTTAGGACCAAGACCAACCGTCGCTGAACTAGGCCGAAGCCTGTAATGTCTGTAAGTCTGTAATATCTATGCGATTTAGAGTAAAAATTGTTTAATACAGAAAAGAAAGTAAACTAATAGGTTGTACGTGGCTGTGGTCTAGTCGTAGAGACCACCTACTTTAGATCTGGAGGTCCGGAGTTCAATCCCTTATGGGGACAGAAAATTTCTGTTCCATTTGGTTGGTGGCAGGGCTTTTTCTAAGTCCGCCTGGTTATATTTTAATTGGAATCTTTAATCTTTATCTTTAAAAATTGTAATGTCAATATTGTACGCCCGAAAATGGCAATCTGTTGTGACTTATGCATGTGACTGTAAGATCTATTTATTGTACACAGAATCACAATAAAAATTTATCTTATCTTATCTTATCTTATCTGGATAGTAAAATCAATTAAATTATTTAAAAAATAACAATAAAAATAGCTTTTAGCACAGTGGGCTTTCGTAAAAGGGTTAATTTTTGCAACCTTCTACTGGCTAGGAAAATTAGATGACTTAGAAGACTTATTTAACAATATGCTATCATAGCAATGGGACGGGTTAAATATATCATAATATTAGCGTTACTTTTAACGCTAATATGATGATATATTACACTCCATTACATTTTTCTTTTAAGCACCTGATAATTTTTGCATAGACGCAAGAGCATTGAAAGATTTATAATAATTGTGATGAATTTCTAGTTTTGTAGCTTAATAGCTACCAAAGTGGGCTTTCATACAAAGTTTAATCATAAGCTTTACAGTATCAGTAATCTATGGCAAAGGATTGTCCTTAATAACCGTAGTTGAAAAGGGTGCATGTACGAGTACATTACACAATGACGTGACTTTGTGGTTAAATTATCAACTACACCATCAACTGTAAAATATTTTAAAAAGTGGTAATCAATCAAAATTAAAGCTTTCATCAAGCATAAATGTAATTTAAATATTTAAAAAATATTTAGTGACATTTCGATTCACCATGAACCTATTTTCATACTATTTTACTAGCATAACCACCGTTCGCATAAAATTCTGTTTAACCGACTTCATGTTATTCAAAACCAAGAATATTTTTTTCATATTTATTTATACACACACCACACAAACGCACACACACACACACACGCACACACACACACACACACACACACACACACACGCGCGCGCGCGCGCTTATATACACATATTGCGTAACGATAATACAGTATTATGTCTATAATTGAATGACATAAATATTATTATCTTTTATTTTATTGGGGTATAAAAGTAAATTATTACGTAAGTAAAACAAAACAGAGACACATTGCGTTTCTCTAATAAAACCTTATGTAGCGTAGCAGTTAAACAAGGATAATTTTATTTCCAACGATTTCGATGAAACAAAGCCCGAACGTTGTCGTGGACAAAGTGCCGTCTACTATTTACAACTGCAATAAAATCTTTTCAAAAATTACGGTTATCGTTTACAGACATAATATAAGTTGAAAATCGTTTTTTTTTGTTACCATTACTTTTTTATCGATTCAGCTGAAAATTATGTAATTTTAATTACATAGTTTAATTTTATTTACAAACTCACAAAATAAATGTTAAAAACAAATATGCAACATAAAATTAGCGCTATTCCAATTTTGAAATACCGCAACTGAAAATGAAAGAAAAAAGTATTTGAAATTATAATTTCCGGTTCCATTTTTGCACGTTCATTTAAAATCAGGACCCAATTAATTCAACCAAACATTTCCATAACCAAAAAAAACATGGCAGACCTCAAAAATTATTTCAACTTTTAACCGACAAAGCCCAGATGTTTTGCGCTCTATTTGTCGGTCACGATTCATGGAAAAGTATGTTAACAAGCGGACTTAACTCACTTGTACAGAAGACGGCACGCTAAGCGTAACTTTCGACTTTATGCAATGGAAATAAGGATGGTTTTTAGTTAAAACGTTCTAGTTGACCAAGTGTCGTCTGTACAAAAACTTTGTTCTTGTCGTATTGGGACGCCCAAATTACAATAGAATTAAAGACAATTAGCCAAAAGTTTCAAGGTATTGGTCTGTCCGTTCGAAGGCGTTTCATCATAGTCAAAAATACTACAGTATTTGAACTTATTTTGAACAAATTGAACTGACGTTGCAAGTTGCAAAAATAGCTCTAAATAGAGCAAATTTTTTATCAGACGTCTGGTCTGGTCTGCAGCTCTGCCTACTTAGCCAGAGGTACCGGGTTCGATATTTTTAATATGAGCACGAATATTCTTCCACAAGTGATGGATGTAAGTTTATTTATTGGGAATTTTCCTGATATTTATATTCCTAATGCTGTCTTTACTTTACCGTTATCTAGTATCTATAACAGAAATATTAATTATTCTTGATTTTACGTTAGGTGTGAGTGAGAGAAATATTATATATTATATTGTTTTTATTATACAACGTGAAAGATATATACATCAGAGTCCAAAACACTTTAAATTATGGATTATAAAATATAAAGGCATCATCCTATATACACTGTTGAGTTTCACTACAGGCCTTCCTACACGAATGTAGTATGTCATATAAGAGTTTGGGCTATAATACCTCCACTCTGTCCAAATGAGAGTTGGTCGGTCAAAATGGTTGCCATGACAACCGGGAGTTACTGTTTTATTGAAGCACGTAGTAACTCTCGATAACAAGTAATGATTGACCCATCCGAGTGTAACTTAGAAAAAGTTACTTTACAATCGAAACCAGAACGCTAAAATCACTACCTAAGCAAACTTTACTTAAAACTCCAACGTGAAACTAAAGCCTATCCCATACATGATTAAGGTTTGCTCATTACAGGTCTGAATCTAAATGGATTCTTAACAACACAGTAGTAGAGTCTACTCTGAATTAATATTTTTTCTTTGTGAATTTCTACTTAATAATGAACAAATATTTAATGGGCCCATTAGTGTCCAACCAATGGAGAAAGATAGGTTTCTTTAAGTAAACGAAACCTGATCGCTCAAACAACTACTTCAGTAAGCTTTTTATAAAAAAAAATTGATATATTTAGCGTTAACAATATCATATAGCTCTACTTAAGCAGCTGTACCGAAATAGCAGCTCCTAATGCGTTTAGATAAAGTCGAGATTAGATAAGTCATTACAATAACTTATCTATTCTATTGATGACCGTCTTCAGACCGTTGTCACCAGCAGACAGAAGAATCGTAAACTGAGACAACAAATACTGCTTTCTCTCCGTGACTCAATTCAAACATGGCATCTTTGGAACAATAAAAAAATCTTCATCTCTGGCACATAGAGAGAGGCGATAAAACGAAGTAACTCGAGTTATTACGAATGTTTACGACAAAAACGTAAAAGTTTTCCAGTGTCTGTACTAAGTCTACTGAACTGGAAATGATTTAATAAGCACAAAAGAAGTTTGTATTGTTTTTTATGTAATAAAAATACAATTAAATAATGTCTTTTGAGCCTTTAAATATTATACGCCATATACGAATCGTGGTATATATTAAAATTGGCTAAAATCGTCCTTAGTGTCCTCTCTATCCGTCTTTATTAAACAAAAACGAGTCACCCTTAGAAACCAGATACCAATTACTCCAATATTAATTCCAAAAAGCTTAATCTGAAATTAACTGTAAATCTGCTGATTCTTTACTATTAGGTCATTTTTATGTGTCGCTTTAGAACTCAGCAATGGATACGCAAATTTCAAATCAAGCATGTCACTATTATGTAGTGACGTAACTACAGTTACAATACTTTTAAAACTAATGTTTCCTTATTTCTGTTGAAACAAATAGTAGTGATGCGTACAGCACTATACGGGCCAATTCAATTCTATTTGGGGAAGCACGGGGCGACCTGGTGGGTCATATATATGTCCTATAGAATTGAGAATTAATTTATTATTTAATAAACTGTTTCTAACATTCGTATGCTGTAGTCAGCATACGAATGTTAGCGATAGGGGCAAGGTGGCGGTGGCTAGGGCTCTATGTTGCATACTGCGAACCATCAGGCGGTATCAAGTCATTTGCTATAATCGAAGCGTATCATCTGAAACAAACAGAATCTTTAATTTATTCTAACAATATTTTGCTTTTATCCTATTAAAAGATTATTTAAAATTCCAGAAGTTTCTCTTAATAACTATATAGCTAATATCAGGGTTACGAGTAGTCTAAATCCCTAGAGCTGCTGTGTTAGGAGGCCGGCCAACACTGGATTACAGTTTGGCTAATTTGGCAATATGTGATTAGATATGACGTAACTACAAGCCTTGGTTTGATATTAAACTGAATCCGTAATGGCACAGCAATAATGGTCGGTTCACCTTCCTGATAAATAGTATTTGAGTTCTGTCTAGGATTTTTTATTGGCACATGAAACAGATTTACAATAATTTAGAAATATGATATATATATTTTCATTCATTCATGCAAGCCATAACCTCAAAAGATTGTGTACATTAAACATTAAACAAACGAGTATCTTAGTAAAGTACTAAAAGACTTTTAGGATTGGAACAGCTTTGGTTTTAGCTTGTATAACGATAGTGTAATATTTGTACAACAATAACACTACTGTTAATCTAGCTATTACACCTAAGCTGTGTACGGTATGCAATAATGAAGATTAGGATTAAAACTACGATATAAGAGAAACTATATAAGTAATCTCACTATAAAATGAATGATTATCCTTTTGATACTAAAGCGGAAGTTACAGTTAATGGCTCCAATCATCAATATTAAAAAAAGTTTTAATATAAAGAAGGTATATAATGAAATTAGTTTTTTTTAAGCCGAAGAGGTACTCATGCCGCTTAAGTATGCGTCGAAGCAGGTAGGGTTTAACTTTATCGATTTAAAAGAACTTCATTGAGTTCATTTAAATAAAGCACTTTTAGATTTTTACTAAAATTGTCAGCGACACAATTTTAAAACCAGAATGTTTGTATTGTAAGCACAAAAAATGTTGATTTTGTTAATTAAATACCAAGTGATATTATAAACACTAAATAAGTTATGATAGATTGAAAAATCTTAATTCAATTATTTCTTTTTTTATTATAGAGTATATATATTATAGAGTATATTTTTGATTAACATCGTGTTACCAATCTGTCTTTTAGTTTTAAGTCTTTCATTTACTTCATCCCCAACCTCAAAGGTTGTAAACTAAATATAGCAGGTCGAGTAAGTCATTCCTTAGCATTTCGAACGCTCTGGTTTCGATTACGAAATAAAAATCAATGTTCGCTCTAGTTGCTGCCTGGATGGCTCAAACAAATTTACTATCTTAAGCTCCTTCATGCTTCGGAAGGTACGCTAAGACTTTGGTTCCAGTTGTTACAGCAACTACCTTCACACACCAAGCTCATCGAGCCAGCATCGTCCAGGTCCAAACTCTTCAAATGTTTCTTCCACGTTACAAGGTCTATGTCCAATAGTGGGTCGTATATTGGATGTTTAACTTAGTATTTCATTAATGTAAATTCTAAAAACATTAACCTATTTCATTATTGCTAATTCAAATTGGACATTTGGTACTAAAACGTTTGCAATCAATAAATATCTGATTGTCTATGCAGTACCGATAATATACTCGTGCCTTTCGCAATATGGCTGAACGCCAGAGCTGTAGAGATAATTGATGTTCACAGTCCCGTGTATGATCGGTGATCAATATTGAATTAACTATGGAGTAATTGATTTATACCACCCATGTTACGGTTGTAGCATTGCTTGATACACGTATTCCAGCGACAAGAATTGTGTTAGCAATTGAGGAACAATCAAAAAGTTCATTGACCGATTTGTTTGATTTCGATATTCTAAATTTGTATCACACATAGATAGTTGATCCCGTTCAAAGGAGTCAAAGACAAGACAAGACCGTACAAGTTATTAGTCGGATTTAATTGCTCAAAGTAGTAGTGATAATATAATTCTAGTTTCTCTAGAGTATTCACTGGAGAGTCTAGCCATAACGATGATATTGGAATCAGAAGAAAATGATGCAGTTTATTTACTCTTAAATTCGCTCGATCACTACAGTCTTATTGTAACTCTTAGATTATTAATTTATAATGCACTTTAGATTGATAATAAATGATAGTTTGGTGACGAAAATGTATTTTTGATACTTGCTATTTATGCTAACTGATATAATATGATATGAGTTTACACCGCGGCGATCGAATGTATACTAAACTGATGATACTTAAATTATTGTACAGTGGAGTACAAATGCTGATCATACAAAGTATATTGTGCGGTGTAAACACCGTACAAATAGATTCGTTAGCTTTTATGCTTGCTTCTACAAACATTTTAGTGAAGCTATTATATTACAAACGAATGAAATATGGTTCCATTCCCAGCTATATTAATTTTTCTCCAAATACATAAATAAATTTAGTAACCTTATTACGTAAGTTTGTATTATTTTTCATTAAATGATTAGAGTTTTGTTTATTAAAATCTGGAAACGGAAATTTGAGTAATTTCGGGATTCATACAATATTAACATTAAAAGTGGAGAAGGAAATTAAATAAATACAAACAAAGATTTTAATTAAGTTGCTTAGAGAAAACAATGTTATTTGTCATAAATGAAATTCTACGAAACATTCGTTGATCAAGACTCTAGAGCAAATAAAGAAAATGACAGAAAATGAAAATTGACAAAAAATGTGTTTTTGAAAAACATTTTTGTCCATTTTCATTAGCAATAAAGAATTTAAAATAAATAATGTGTTATTTGAACATTATAATTTTTCGCACGACATTTTTTAAACGACTTAAAAAAGGGAAGGTTCTTTCAGAAGATATTTTTATTTTTTTATGTATACACACCTATTACACCAAATTTTTAATCTGATTTAACTGACTTTACGATTTAACGATTAAACTTGTTTATATTATATACTATTACTTAAAGATTTCTAATGCGATTAACGTGATTCTTTTTGTTCAATGTGGAATAGTTGCCATTTGGCCCCATGAAAATTAAGTTCAATTTGGCCCAGTAGCTTGTATTTTATGAGCATTTTTAACGTTGTTCATGTAATTTCCACGATACTTTGTTTCAGAAGCTTTTTGAGTATTTTTATCTTCATAACACTTAAATGGCAAATATCATTAAATAAGATAACTTTTTAAATGGCTTTAATTTTGGCTTTTTAGAATTTTGAAGAGAATTTCAGTTTTTGTTTAAATAAAAAGCCCAGCAGATGACTCAACACCGCCTGATGATAAGTGGTAGAGTCCATATGTGAACATAGCTAGTGCAGCATGCAACATACTACTCTAGTCACCTCCACCTTGCCGGCCCAAAAAGTGCTTGTTCACGCGTCTTTTGAAGGAACCCATATTGTATGAAGGAGGGAATACGTGTGCTTGTAGAGAATTCCATGCTCTAGCCGTGCGACAGAGAAAGGAGTCACAAAATCTCTTTTTGTACAAAGTAGACGTGGCGTTAGTGAAAAATTGATTCCATAGACCAGCACGCGTACTCCTGAGTAGGAGAGGAGAGAAGGATAAAGTTAAAGAGCTCTTCGGAGCACTATCCATGGTATAAACGATAAAAGGCACTAAGCGACGCTATGTCGCAACGCAAATGCAGACAGTAGTGTGTTCGCGTTTAAATCTATTTAAGGCAAATATTTGATTTTTTTTTTATTTCATTCCACTAGATCACTAGCAATATTAAAGCTTATGCTCGATATACTTAAGATTAAGTTTTCCCTAGAGAATCAATAAAACAATTGAACTAAAACAACTACATATTTCATAAACGTTGCCCTGAACAATGTTCTCTAGAGTTTAACCTAAAAATGTCACCAGTTGGACACTAAGAGCGCGGGCTAGTAGCCAACATTAAGATTAAGTCTGTAGTTAAAACATCTTTTGGCACAAAACCTTGGCATCAGATAGCGGCATGATATTAAGTTTCATGAGACAAGGAACGATAATCCAGAAAGACTCTTACAACCTTTATTCTGTGAATAAGCAAGAGAAACATGACGGAGTATAAAGCAACATACTGCTTGGAGTTAGAATCATTCACAAATATTGTGTTTTTTGTTCATTTAACTTCACTACTTACCTGCAGCTACTAATTCGTCAAAGTGGTAGTAGGGTTAATTGGGAATATGCATACCAGTGTTAGTTGTAATTATAAAAAAATATTTATTTTAAAAGTAAAACTAACAATTTATTTAGTACATATTTAAATTCTATAACTAACCCTGTTAATACCCACTTAAAGTTATCACTATTACTTTTAATTACTTTTGTTTATTTTTTTTTCATACATATTCCCTGTTATGACGATTTAAAAGAACTTAGTAAATGAGTCTATTTAAATAAAAATATTTTGACTTTGACTTTGACTACAAAATTGCTATTTCAAGACTTTTAAAATGGTTATAGACAAGATTGATAAACAAAAATAACTAATAAAATCTTACACCTATTATTAAGCCTAAATTAAGTAATATTTAGAGCTGATGTTATATATACTAGATAACTAAGAAATATAGATAGTAATATATTTATAAATATTGTACAACTTTCGTACTTATCATACATATGGCCACCACGGCCGCTAAAAATGAACCCGAGGAATCTTGTCCCCTATCCTTTATATTGAATAACTCAAGTCTTTTATAACAATTTTGTTAGTTTGGGTTAAATAACCTACTTAATTATATTTTAATTATATTTCGATTGGTAAACGGTAACTCCATTTACTCAGCTTCTGCAAGAGACATGTAATCTATCCGACTGAATATTGCAATACAATTTATGTTTTCAAACCGCCCGCCACGTAATTTAAATTAGTCTGCGACCAGTGCTATTAAGTAAATCAATCGAGCCACGTCAAGCACGATAATAACTATCTACATGACAAAAATATTGTTATTCCGATTACCAGCCTGAATAATAATTCAGGTTAAGGAGAGTCTCTTTATTTCTCGAAATTTCAGCTTAGAATTGTTGCTTATTACTCTTCTATCTAATTTTCTATCGATTATTGTTTTACCTGAAAGAATATTGATAAGAATCTCCTTAATATTGTGAAAAATACAAATTATGATATCTTTAACTTTACCAACATCTTTAAGTAATTCTTATTGCGTGTTTTGGAAAGGTTTGTAACTGCAATCGATTTGACCTTTCAAGTCCTTCAAAATCAATCCTTAACTACTAGTGTTTGTTTTATGTTGGAAGGTCTGTGCTTAGCTAAGGTACATATAAAGACTATGAAGACAACCTTCTTACATGGGTTATTGACAGGTTTTGAATACTGATATTACTTTTACACGATACAAAATGTATATATCGGCGGTAGGTTAAGAACTCCTCTCGGGTCAATATTTGAGGTTAGTTACTTAAGCCACAGGCTCTAATCACTATTTTCATTACACTTTCTTGACGCAACTATGACAAATTTTATTAATTTTCGTTACAACCAAGTCAAGAACACGCGATGTCGGGAACATCGCGTTACAACCAAGTCAAGAACACGCGATGTCGGGAACATCGCGTTACAACCAAGTCAAGAACACGCGATGTCGGGAACATCGCGTTACAACCAAGTCAAGAACACGCGATGTCGGGAACATCGCGTTACAACCAAGTCAAGAACACGCGATGTCGGGAACATCGCGTTACAACCAAGTCAAGAACACGCGATGTTCCCGGCTTGCGCGTGCATCGATGTCCAACCGTCCAACCACTACCGATGATCCTGGACCGACCGCGCGCCGATTACATCCTAACGTAAACGATTCTCGTCCGATAATCGTCATCTACCTCGCTACGTTCGACGTCTTTCGACTCCGACATATATCTGTATTGTCAGTCATTTTATTTTCATTGTAGACCATTCTAATATTTTGTATTACCCCTTTTTTGTAAATACCATGTATCTCATATAATATACACACACAGACATACATCTATTTATTAGACTCTGTTTGACTCTCTTTGTGTGTGTGTTTGTCCTTTTGTATATAATATTCTCTGCGTGTTTCTTCTTATTGAATCCAATGCGTTTAATTTTAATATATTTTTTAATTTGCACGCTCACATCTATTATTTAGCCTAAATCAAGCGCTTGTGTTATGGATAATATAAAGCACAAAAGATTCCATAAGTTCGACGTGTTCCGGGAGTAATACTGGCTCTACATCAAGATATGGATACTATATGTATATTAATATCAGAAATATACTAAATAAACATAAATTTTTGTGGACAAATATTCGTACTCATTACATAAATATCTACCAGGATTCCAACACGGGACCTCTGGCTAAGCAGACAGTCTCTAAAAAACTTATAAAACTCGATCATTTACATTCAATCCAATTGATTATAAAATTAATATAACTGTAGCTGTCTCAAGGTCGAAGAAACTTACACTAATTCTTGTATTCATTACCAAGTTTAGTACGCCAAGAACAGATGCTTTAATCTTTAAGCGTTATAGCAGTATCAAGTATATACACAGAGGATCTACTGACTGAATTTGATTTACCGTTAATCCGGCCAACTGTAAATTGGTAGGGACGCTTAGTTGAACTACTACCGCGTAAATCTCTCAAGCACCAATATTTTATAGGCTTATTGTTTGATGTTGTTTATGATACGAATTAAGCGTGATCTAGCTTCAAATGATTGACTTTGGTATTCTATCGGAAGAATCTAAAGCGTTGTGTGCATGTGTAAAAATATTAATAAATGGTTAACGAAACTGCTAAATGCTTATAACAGTACAAACCCGACAAAAGTATTACAGGATATATCCAGATTTTGATGAAGATAAAACCTGAATCTCTGTCTTAAATACCAACTTAATCACATTTTAATTATTAAACGTGTAGCCACGCTTAATTTAAGGGTAACACATCGAGTATTGTCATCAGCGAAATGAGGGAATATCTTAAGCATTTGCGGATTATAAAAAGTATTGAAATAATATGACTATATAATAACTGTCTGTACTTTTCACGTTATAATAATAGTAGAGACTGAGTCTTAACTTAGTACTAATGTTCAAATTACTCAGTTAGTGATAGAATTAAGATCAGAGGGTGCACCGGACTTTAACTAACCCATTGCGTATCTCTTTGATGAAATAACTTATTTCCAGCGAAAGTCAGAATTCAGCAACTCATGAAATATTGAGGAATTTCAACCCTTAATTACACTGTTTTGCTCTCCTAAAATAATTCTTTCTAAGAATTTTAATAGCTTTCTTATGAAAACCCATAAAATTACTTAATACAAGTCGCATGTTCAAAAATTCTTTCAACGTCTTTCACACAACAAAATAAATCACCGCTTTATTGCCGAAAACTAACATTACGAAGATAGGTGTGTCCCATATTTCTTCCAAGGTTTTTACGTCTTTGTGTAACTATACCCTATTGGGTTCCTTATAGAAACGAGACCTAAATGTCAGAATGAGTTTAAGCAGAGAAAAATACCAACAATTTTTTATAAAGTTCGTTACTTAAGAGCTATATTTGTCTGGCTTGACCATCATCAGACTAGCAACAGTTTTTTACATATGCATTTGAATTTTGCTTGTAGTTAAATATTTCTGAAACGTATATTGAATACATAAGCAATGTACGAAATTCAGGTAGTAAAAGGTTCCTAAATACAGAGTAATGTTTATTATACAAATACTTGTTATAATAAAATTTTAGTAAATAAATTATTTAAATAGTATTTGTATGTACTAATAACGTTAAAAAATAAAGTTAAGTTAGTCATATGTTACGTTATTTACATTTAGACTTCTTTTTTTTATAGATGTATAGTTTTATTAAAAATTTTACATTTTATAAATTTCGTTTCGTAGAAGTCAAAGAAAATACACTGATGTAGGTAAAATACACTAAATCCCATAAATTTCTCTTCAAAAAATTGAAATAGGTATGTTCCGTCGTTTTGTAGAAACATTGGAAGAAACACACAGAGTCTTAGAGAGAAAAGTTGGAGAAAGCGTTCTTTCTATTTTAAGCGAATTGGAATTTATTTTATTTAGAATGTGGCTTATCTTTATTTACCCTATCGCCTGTCGATTTACCTTTATTTTTATACAGATCTACTTTACCTGCCTTATGGAACATTCTTATAATGCAATTATTACACATATCAGTTAATATTAATCTGTGATATCTAGTTATTCTTAAGTTATTGTTATTATAGCTATGAAATTTATATATAAGTTCTTTATGTGATAAAGACAGGTACTTTGTCACTATGATCAGTAGGTTTACGAGGTTGTGAAACATAGATTTTTAATCAGATGAAAGCATCTGGAGTAAAGTAAGCGACAACGTTCGAGATGCACACGAAAGAATAATGTTGTTTGATGCCAAATATTTGGAACATGTATTCCCTCCTTAATATAACATGGGTCCCGATACTGGCGGAATCTATTAAGAAAGCGCCATAAAACCCCAAAGAAGAAGAAGAACATGGGTCTTATTAATAGAATCGTGAAAACCACTTTTTGGGTCGGCAAGGCGGAGGTGGCTAGGGCAGTATGTCTCATACTTCACTAGCTATCTTCACATATGCACTCCTCTACTTCTTTTTTACTTCGTGTTGAGATATTTGCTGAGCTTTATACATATGACGTTTACATGATGGCTCTATGATAATGTATAGACAAGGTTTAGGATAATCTATAATAGATTCTTAAAATAGAAAAATATTATTAATAGCCAGCCGCCGAATATCAGATTGTGAAGCTTTAATTTAACCTTATCACTTAAAATTCTTTAAGAAAATACATACAACTAAAAGAAATAGCTTGAGTGTACAGGTTTTTATGTCAAAAATATAGCAAATTTATCCATGAGTCATAGATGGGTCATTTTAAATTTGTTTTTCGAACACCTTCGTGCTTCGGAAGACATGGCGCATATGGCCAGTGTCCAGAAACTTCTCACGTTTCTTCTATGATATCAGAATGCGTGTATCCTATCAGGTGGGTGGAAAAGAGATAGACTGTTAAAGACGGCGAGTTTGCGCACTCCTGGCACACCATCAGACGATCATACTAATAGGAGGAATCAGGTAAAACACAGAGCAGCCCGACGCGAAGTCACATATTGTGTCGTCACGCCCCAGAAGGGGGAGAGTTGGCAACAGAAGGGACGCATAAAGATAATTGTAGGGAGCACAGATCAGCGCCGAAGGGAAAGAGCCCTATGCAAGTACCTTCGCGCTCTCCCGTGATTCGGTCCGTATGCCGCAAGGTAGGCAGGACCATGGGTTGGTGGAGGGAATATGTTAAAGATGGATAACTCAGCTAGTGCCAAAGATAAAACAGATCAGCACACTCTTGACACCATCAATCTACATCTACTAAGACAACGTCATAAAACATGAATAATAAAAACAAAAATTTATATAAAAAGGTTTATGGATGCCAGCCAGTCGCTAACATATAGCATTATGCAAAGAGGTGCGCAGCGTAAGATAAGATATGATAAAATTTTATTGTGATTCTGTCTACTGTGTATAGATGATGATGTTGATGATGTAACTCAAATCACGTTTATTACTCATATTGAATATCAAGTTTATATTATAAATTTTATAATAAATTCTCAGTAAAGATTTATATTGTTTAAGATCTGCGTAAAATTAGACCGGGTAACAATTTGCCTGATATAATTAAAATTTTGCGCTTCACAAATCACGTATCGGTTCGCAGCGAGTTTTAAACTAAGTCTTTATATGTGGGCGTTGAAACCATTAATCAATACCAAAGCTGGATGTGGGAAATAACGGGAGTGACATGCAAATATAACAAACCGTGTCTTTTGAGTGCTAAATCTCAAATCACACTCAATCGTAATTTCACGCACTTAGAATATAACAAATCTATTCGCTTTCCATTGTTTGGGAGGATGTCAAGTAAGCATGCTCGTCGTCTGATACAAAAACGTTTGTCAACGTTACGTGAAATGCTTCACAGGCTTGGGCCAATTAAACGAAATAGAATTTAATCATTTTCATTTTATTTATATCATATGCAAATACTAAAGATAACCCTCAAAAATTTGCCCCCAAGGTCTTAAGCTTCGGTATTTATGATACACGGAGCAGTATTTTCTCTCTGAAATTGGATCCAATTGAACGCGAACCACGTAGAAAATGAGCATTATTTACAGTTATTAGAGTGAAATTCAATAAATTGAGATCTTTTGTGGTACCACTTACTTAAGTAAGTCTAACTAGGCCTTCTATGTGGCTCCAATTAACTTTTAGTGTACTATTTCATTTCATTTCTTTTCACGAAATACTGGAGGTGTTCCTTTTAATTTTGATAAACGCAGATGCTTAAAAAACGGAAAATAGAATATTTTTTAATACGAACATTGCTAAATTTCAAACGTTGGCATAAGAAAAATATTTATATTAATATTTGCTTGGATTGGGAAATATATCGCTGCAAGTTAATATTGGTTGGATAACCTGAATCAAATTTCATTGGTGCAGTACGTACGTTTCATAGTGCAGACGGGGGCAGACGCGTCATGCGGCATGTGCTTCGGTTGGTCTATGTCATAGACTTTGGGTAAAATTCAATTTTATCATGGAATTCTGTCCCAGCTCACATTTTTATTGATTTACCTGATTCACAATGCTGTAATTAAGTTTGAAATACACAAAACGCACTTAACACTTTGCAGCGTAAGTCTTACCGCACTTTTGCTTTTAATTAGATCGTTATCAATGCATTTTGTCATGTTCTGTCGCCACGTCTACTTTGCGCACTAAGAGATTTTGTGACTCCTTTCTCTGTCGCACGGCTAGAGTGTGGAATTCCTTACCGGCACACGTATTCCCTCCTTCATACAACTTGGGTTCCTTTAAAAGAGGCGTGAAAAAGCACTTTTTGGGCCGGCAAGGTGAGAGTGGCTAGGGCAGTATGTCGCATGATTCACTAGCTATCTTCACATATGGACTCGTCTTCTGCTTATCATCAGGTGATGTCGAGTTATTTGCTGCGCTTTTTATAAAAAAATAAAAGTTAATGAAAACAACTTTTACTTTGTTGGTAAAGTCAATTGGTTCATTGCCGCGATGAGCATTCAATTTCCATTATACATTTTATGGCTATGGTGAGTCTGGCCGTTACTGGAACCACTTCACATAAATAAATATAATTTAAACCTAAAGTTAAAGGCGATTTCTGTCCATAGACACAGAATTAAAGAAAAAATATATAGAAAAGAAACAGAATATCCCGCTTAAAATATATTTATCCGCAAATGAAAATAAAAGCAATGGATACTCAGAGGGTAGTGTTGTTATTCAACCTTTTAAACATTGGCCAATTATTTTTATACATTGAAAAGAAAATGTGTCACCGGTCTTTTTCTGTTGATTATTGTAACTCATTAACAAATTATTATTTATTTCTACACGATTTTTCTACTGTAAATTCAACATTATTCTATTAGATAGTAATAAACTACATTACATGATAAGATAAACCACAATTTCAGATAGCCGCGTCGCCTTTAACTTGGACCCGTACCCTATATCGATTGAGACAGACCGACGAAATGGGGGGATTATTAGTGAGTTGGAGGGACTATGATTAATTACAATCAAATTGCTCTGAATCTGGAGCTAACACTCAAGGGTTCAGTTTATGTTTGGTAGTAAGTAAGTTTACAAGTACGAGTTATAAAAGCTTTAGGAAGTAAAAGGGTGGTAGGCATTCTTGTTTCGGAGTCTTCTTTTCTTTCGAAATCTTCTAAAGCGTAAGTACATGCGTAGAGTTCCAGTCTTTATTTATTTGTCCAAAATCACATATATGATATATATACTGAATTCTGCTTCTAATTATAATAATAATCATTATTGTACCATTTTAACTTTATTGTACCAATAATAAGGTCCAAAATAAATTGCAGCTCTAACTTCTAAACTAGAATAAACTGTATTTCTAGAGTCAGTTCCTTCCTCATATATTTTAAAATATGTACAGCAAAAAGGTATTGAAAATTCAGAAAAAGCTTTTGTTTGTCTAAAACTTAATATTTTTAGACATACTAATTAATTTTGTGACATTATGATGAGAACTGCATTAAAATTAAATTATATATAAATCACTTTAATGTGATACTTTTATCGACACAAAGTTTATATATATTGGCTTGTTTAGTGTTAATGTAAAGTATTTCTTTGATTTATTAGTCGCCATACATGCCTTTTTTCATTACTTCTACTGGTTGACTGCTAGTGAATGCCTTAGGCATTAAGTCCACCAATTGTGCTGTTGTGCAATGAAGATTAAATTAATAATGTTACCTAACGAGTGTTAAATTAATTAACTATTTTACTTTTTAAACGTATAATTTCTGTAATCTCTCTACGAACTGATTCAACAGTCCCTGGTTTATAAAAGCCTATAAAAAGGGAACAATAGCAACTAATGATTTTCTTTGAAAAGAACTTTGTCAACTTTGATTTCAAGTGTATTCGTGAAACTATTTAGTTTTATCGCAGTCGTAAAATATGTGAACGTGAGGACTATTAAGGTTCTTATCGGATTCCTTAGAATGTAACACTTACTAATATCATTCGATCTTTTAATTTATTGGCTATAATAAATCCAAAGGCTTTTCAAGAATTTCTGCTCTAATTATTTTTGTTTAAATTTCTCAGTATTATATTAATTTTTTTGAAAAGATAAGAAAGCAGATAGATATACATTTTATTATAGTATAATTTTATTTATTAATTTATATTTATTTATATTAGTTCTTTATCCATCCATTCATTTGCTTTTACTCCTGTCTATCCAAAAGTTCCCTGGAAGAGATCACTCTTAGCAATACGACAGCGCATTATACATTCTAATATTATTTAAGTACTATTTATAACTGTGTTGATGTCCAATATAGTATAATTCTGTTCATTTTATTTACGAAGCTTAGAAATACAATGAAAACAATGAAGCGAAACATTCGCGATATTGATAATATTAGGAAACAAATCAAAACTTTTTACTATATATATCTAGGTTACCAATAATACCTGTGGTTTGCGGTTGCATCAGGTTCGACAGTATCAGCATTGTTGGAAACTAATAGCAGATCTCCTGTATCTAAGCTACATTAAACACACAATAAGCAGTATTATATGACTAGGGTTTTAAAATATTTTTAGTGAAATTGAGAATTAAATTCTTCTATAATTTAATTTAAATAAGTACTAATAAGTTTATTACGCTCTCTATCATGTTGAAGAAATAAAGAAGAGGAAAATTCGGAAGTAACAACCATTGAATTAGAAAGAACACTAGATCTGATCTATTGGTTAGACGGCTCGAAGGAACAAAATATGTAAATCTTCTTCTTATGTCTTCTTATGTTATTTTATGTATGTTTCAAGGAAACAAATTATTGCTCACAAAATATACAGTCAAGAGCTATCCCAACGAAAATACCTCGTCTCTTTTGGATCCACCACTTTTGATTGGTAATGGTCGTAGACAAAATTAATAATGTTTCAAGTAATTTATTCTGTAACGATGCAACATCAATAGATACAGCATGTTCTGATAGTATTACCTCTAAACAAGACATTAAAAGGGATCCAAAGTCCGGACTATAAACAAAGAGTCATTACTCATCGGGCATGCAACATAACCAAGCGAAATTACAGCATCTAAGCCTTTAATAAAACTATAACGGTTTTCTGTGGCTTAGTCACATAATAACACTTCAGAGCTGAGTAATGTTGGAAGTTGTGCCCATTGTGTATAGTTTCAGTCCAAAATGATTATGCCTTTGTCACTTTAGTTTTAGCTATCAATAACGACGGGTATAGTTATATGAAGGGTTAAAATTTCATGTTGTGTTGTGTATTCTATAAATTGACTGTGAACACAAATAATTTCAAATTCTCTTTATGATTACTTGTGAAATGGTGAAAGAATATTTAGAACAATTGTAATACTTGACTTATTTGATACAATAACATAGCATTTTTATTAAAAGTGCAAACAACTGTTCGAAATATTCAAACAGGTGTCATAGAGGTTATTTATGGTAGGGTCAATTGGGAATATGCATATCAGTGCTAGTTTTAATTTTAAAATAAATAATTTAATACTTATTTAAATTTTAATAACTACATGATGTTATCACTATTACTAGTGATACTTTTCTCATACATATTCCTTAGATCTTAGTAAATGAGTCTATTTAAATAAAGATATTTGGAATTTTATTTCTTTATACTTGTAATGTTATATTTCATACTAATCAATACTAAATACAAATTTCAGTTTATTATATAATTTACCTAGAAATGTTAACACATATTAATAATGTATATTTAAGGCATTTCAAGCAAAAGCATTTTAATGAAAATTTTGCACCAAATTTTGTTTTATAAATTTTAAATTAAGAAAAAATTAAAACAACCCTAATAATTCCGTTCTGGGTTTCGTACATGATTTGTGAGGATCTGAAATATTTGTCTTCATTTTGTAGTTTCCAGATGCTTCACATCCCAATGGGTGAAAGCTAGATTTATGATATGGTTACTAACGCGGTAAATTGTAACCCAGTGATATTCAGTTCGCAAATTGCTGAGAACTTTGAGATCTAGGACGATTTATGAGTACTTCGTCTTAAGTACATACATACTGCGTCATAAGTACATATGTACTAAAAATTAATGGTATTTAATAATAATAAAATTATATAGTTAGATTAAAAATAGTTAAGCATAGGAATTAATACCACGAGAAAACCTAAAATATTTGATATTTCACGAAGAACATATATAATCGATTGATTTGATATCTTTGCCCCAAATGAAAGTTTTATGAATCTGGTATATTTATTATAGCATACAGAAAAATGTATCACTTTGAGACCGTCATTTGGAATGTTTTTGTTGCAGGGTCATTTATCACGATCACTGACGTTTGATATTGTCAACGGAGATATATATTTTTTGTTAAAATACCCCATTTTCAGCTGTTTGCCACTTTGTACTGCAACTAAATAGTGACTAAGTCTTCTGAACAAAGGAAGAGAATCGTTGGAAAGTGAACTAGACATCACTAGGCTCGCCTAGCGCCTGATAGCGACGCTGGGAATCCCCGGTAACTTCACTGCCCTTCACGTAGTTGACCTGAGTTCGTGGATGTCATACTTCTACAATGAGATAACGTTATGAAATTTATGTAAAAATCCAGAGACTATCTGCCTTGTTGTCTTTGTTATTTCCAACGATAGTGCCGTTATTTGGTTGTCTTTGTTATTTCCAACGATAGTGCCGTTATTTGGTTTACAGGTGTCTCCGAAACTCATGGAAATGTAGGATTTGGATTATTTGAAGCAAGACCGAAATAAGATGAATAATTTACTATGCATCTTCCCGCCAACGCTGTTAACCATTCTAAGCTGAGAACAATAACTACTATAAACATGTCCGAAGATATAGACCTTTCTTGAGTCACTGATCGTATCGAGAAACTAGGTCAGTTTTTGTTCAAAATTGAATGGCAGTTCTCACTACGATAGTGATGCTAAAATTGTATATATTCGTGGTGGAGGTAATAAATCTTTGACAAAAGCAACATCTAAAATTATGAACAAGGAGAACGCTTAAGTTTTGTAAACTAGAACAAGACTTGAATTAAAAACTGCAGATTAATCTAGAATGTTTCTTAGAATCCCAGTCACATCTAAGTCTCAAAACATTTTGATTCACCATCTTTGGTGGCTATTAACCTTTTTAAACAAAATATTCAATTAATTTCTGTTCAATTTTGTCTTAAATATATATATACAAGTATTTAACCACATAGTCTCCCACGCAGAGCTAAGCAAGTTAACGATTTTAATAGCATATAAGACTAAACGACACGAACATGTTTGTTCTGCTAACTATAATTATTGCTAATTTGAATTCAAACAAGCTAAAAAGACATCTGTTTTAACGTAAAATAAAATACTAAAGAAGACTTGAGGGCAGACTTCACGCGTAAGTGAAACCCCAAAAAATTTTCTATATGATTGTGAATGACTTTGACGACTACTATCGAAGTGTTTCAATCGAATTTCGGGAAACACATTATCGACTTACATGAGAATAAACCTTTGGTGTTGGAAAAATCGTGCATTTCAACTCAAAGGAATCAAATAAAAATAATTTTAAATAAATTCTGTTTTACAATGTATTTTCCGTTACTGATTGACTAGCAGCTCTTTGGGTATGTTTGAGGTTATTTTGGCCCGCTCTTAAGGCTGTTTGGTCACTATTGTAAGCTAAGATAATAATATCCATACATTTCTGATTCTTATAGAAGCTATAATTAGCTTCGTCTTTGTCTATTATTTCCTTGTCTTACTGTACCAACTAAATGTACCAATATTGTTAGAACCCTTTTGCGAACTTCAAAAATTAATCTCTGTTTAAGGTAAAATAAATATGTTCCGCTAAAACACCCTGAGATTTACCTCTCAAGATGGCTGCTGACGTTAATATTAAACGCTAGCGCAGCATGCCGGCAAAAACTCACCATTGTTCTATTCAGCGGTTGAAACATCAAGTGGTCTGGTTCGACCAATAGGGACGTGCTCGTGATTCAATACGCTACTAAGCATTTTATCGATAAAATTAAAAATAGTTTTTGCACTCGAGTTGTCATCACAAATGGTGGTTGAATAGCTAAAACTGTTCAGCTTATTCAAAAATGCTTTTTGATAGTTACTCGTAATTTTTTTTAAGTTATATTGTGCGTCTAACAGGTTGAAATTAATAATAAATATCACATTTCTTCAGAATTTTAATGCACCTGTTTTGGTATAGCTGTTGCGTTTCCTGCCTTTTATATAGGAATAGGTATATTCTTTTACTTATTTTATATAAATCTTTGAATTATTATTATTTAAATCTTTCACTTAACAAAAGTAAAAGGCGTGTTTCGGAATAAATTTAACTTAGCAACAGATGTCACGACATATTAATTATATTTATTACCGTAAGTATTACATAAAATATTCGCTCAACCAAATTCAGCATTTAGTATCAAACTACTGTGTAATTTTCAAACTTAGGGCGTCCATTTTGTGCCTTGTACCTGACTCGAGTGTCTGTCTCGCAGTCCAAACGGTGTGAATAATGAAACTTGATTGCGACAGTCTGGCCACTACTCTTTTGTTATTTCCCCAAACATAGCATAGACTGCGATAGATGAAAGATGACATTAGGGATGTGCTAGCCAAGTTCTGACTTATCCTGCAAGTCAGTTTCTTTTCTGAATACATATTATAGAAGTAACCACTTATCAAAATTTATTAAAAGATGTCACAATACTTTCTAACAAAACTGTTTTCAAACTGAAAGATACTAAATACAGTGTTTCAGCGGGCATTTAAATTCCAGTTTTCAATAAAAGATTCTGCAGAAGGAGTAAAAAAGTCTGAACTCAGACGTATTCTTATAGGCAACTTAATTAAATTTGGTATCACAAAATCAAAAATAAAATATGTTTAAATTAATAGCTACTGACCATATAACATTTTAGTCAAATAAAGCTTTTTTAGTGAATCTGAGAATACTATGTCAACCTTTTTATTAACAGTTACCCAGAAGTCTATCGGCCTCATCATTACGTTTAATCTTTTATGTAGGTACTAGTCATCTGAATGTTATATTCTAGAAATAAATAATCTTCTATTGTTTCCAACACGGTTAATCCATTATGAAATGAATGATACATTGTTTTATCGATAAATCACACAATACATTTGATGTACGTCACTATTTTTCAGGAAGAGCGCCATTATTCGTTTCCTTTTCTAATAAAAAGGTCGAAAATCCCAGCGGCAATAGTTTGAGCTTGTTAAGCCACGGTGTTCGCTTATTTTTTATATTCCCTTTTGGATCTTTGATTTTTCCTCGTGGCTAAACTAGTGCACGTAAACATATTTTTTCACCCAATCTCTAGTAATCCTTCATTATATTGAATCCAATCTTAGATACTTACTAACAAGACTAAAGAAAATTGTAAATAATGCATTTTGATTAATCACATCAATAATTTTAAATCTATCTCAGTCTTTATTGATTATATACCATTTATAATATACCATTATTTTACTGTGATTATATACCATTACCTTTATTATTTACTAAAATTACCATTTATTAAAAGTAAAACGCTTTAAAATTACATCCTACTTACAAACTGATTCATTCCATTTAAATAACTGTCGAAAAAAAGTATATTTAATTTAATTTAACTTACACTCAACGTTATTGAATTTAAAAATATCTATTAATCAAAAGAGCCCTAAAATATCTCACTAAAACTATTCCGACTAAATGAATATTGTAAAGAAACACTAAATTGAATTGCTTTCTAAAAAAGTTCATTAATATTATCTTTTGATTTAGAGCAGTGGGCGTGAATTTCCTAGAAAGATGTAAGAAATCTGAGTCAACACAATTCCTTAAGCCACCGCGAACATGACCAAAATAACGTCGAAATAAAAAACAAGGTCGGCCGCTAGATCGCCATAAATAATGGAGGAGTATACATAATGTAACTACTTTATATTCAGGGTCAAAATCAACAAAATAAGTTGAAGATTTGAAACTTGGTAACTGGCACATCGGACTGAAATAATACCGCGTGCCTACAGCGCTGTCTAAACTGATGTTTCCTTTTAATTCAGCACTCCATTTATCTAAATCTAGATAATTTTAAATAATGGAATCAAAATATCGCAATTATCGCACAGATACAAATAAATACATTCTTAAGTTGATAACTTATGAAATATAAACGAAACTCAATTATAGGCTTAGATCTTTATATATATATTTTTATATTAAGCTCAGAAAATGACTCGGCACCATCTGATGATAAGCAGTAGAGGAGTCCATATGTGATGATAACTAGTGAAGCATGCGACATACTGCCCTAGCCACGCTCACCTTGCCGGCCCAAAAAGTGGTTTTTCACGCCTCTTTTAAAGGAACCCATGTTGTACGAAGGAGGGAATACGTCAACAGTCCTAGAAAAATAAGCAATAGTCACATTTTCTAATTATAAAATTTATTTGTTTAAACATAGTTCAGTAACTTAGGGCAATACTTAAAGGCGACCGTGTCATTCCGCTGTTCCGTAGTGAATGTCCATATCGAAGTAACGAATGATGGTAGACTGTTATTCGTTCATATCCGCTTAGTCAGTCATAGACAAATATTATATCTTTAACTTCTTTTTGTTTTAAAAATCTTTCTCAAACTTTTTCATTAGATATTATAAATTCATAAAACCTAACACAATTTCAAGGAAATCAATATTCATCAGATATTTTTCTTTGTTTCAGATAATGCTCGCCGTATACAGAGGAGCTCTTGTGCCCTGAGGCAATATGAGAATCAAAAGAAGTCTACACGTCAGGCTGATTGCCTTATGCACTACCTGTATCCTGGTGCCAGCCATTGCGTGTCCGACCTCATGCGTATGCAAGTGGAAGAACGGTAAAAGATATGTCGAGTGTTCTGAAAAGGATTTGAAGTCAATCCCGAATTCTCTCGACTCCGAAACCCAAGTGTTAGACTTTACTGGCAACGACCTCCAAGTGCTACAAAAAGAAACTTTTCATAAGCTCGGGCTCCTCGACTTACAAAAGATTTATCTACAGAGATGTAGATTACAAAAGATTGATAGTCATGCCTTCAAAGGCCTCGCGAATCTAGTAGAGTTGGATCTTTCCAATAATTACCTCACAATAATTCCTTCCACAAACTTTGGATATTTTCCATCTCTGATGCGGCTTTCGTTGAATAATAATCCGATAACGAGCATAAAAACGCATTGCTTCCAACATCTATCATATTTGAATACATTAGAACTGAGCGACTGCAAAATTGAAATCATAGAGAGAGAAGCATTCTCGGGATTGAATCATTTAGAATGGTTGAGATTGAACGGTAATAGGCTATCAAATATTCAAGGTGAAAATTTATTCCCCGACACGCTGCGCGGTATCGACTTGCAAAATAATTATTGGAACTGTGACTGCCATTTGAGAGATTTACATAGTTGGTTGTTGAATTTCAATATGCCTCACACAGTTGAGCCGATTTGTTCGCTTCCCGAGCGTTTGAAAAAACGTTTAATAACGAGTGTGGCCGAAACTGAATTGGCCTGTGTTCCAAAAATGACTCCCACTTCTGTATTTTTGGAAACGAACGTAGGCAGTAACGTGACACTTGAGTGCTTAGTAAAAGCTATTCCTGAAGCTAAAATCACATGGTTTTATCAAGGTCATGTAGTACACAATTATACGACAGTGGCAACAGAATATCGAGATGTTTACTACGTCGAAAACGGTGTAACAGATAAAAAGAGTGAACTGTACATTTTCAACATTGCGAACGACGACAATGGCACGTACTCGTGTGTCGCAGAGAATCCGGCCGGGAGGTCGAGTGCTAATTACACGCTCAGAGTCATAGTGAAAGAGGAACCAGTCGTTATTGTGGTGACTTTCCCGCAGAGACATTTAGTGGTAATAGTAACCATTATATTCCTAATAATAGTGTTACTTATAGCAATTATAGCAGTAGTATTACTTAAATTTAAGACAGATACGAGAAGTAGAAAGAAAAAAGAGAGTGGGAAGGATGTTGCGTTATGTAATCAAATATTACCTTCAAGTAGAAGCAACACCACCTTACCCAAAAATAATGGTAGTGTTATAGTAAATGCACATTCGCACCATGCCCTTCACTACACTGTTCAAACAAACCGTGATTACGACACTAGTGATGTGTATCAAAGCAATAACATTAAAGGTTTCGTCGACAGAAATCCAGACCTAATTAACGATGCGGAAACAGTCGCTAACAATGCACAAAACGAGAACACGGTACTCTCTGTCTATAAAACACAAACTGCGAGCGTCGATGGGTTTGAAGAGGAAACCGCATTTACCGCGCCAACAGTACCCAGGCAAGTCACGTGGCAAGATCAACAAAATTTGAACAATGTAAATCTACCACAAAATACAATTAACAATATGTATCAACATTCAGCAGACGTGCATTTAAATCCTGGCTGCTTTTTAGACAGCGATGGATATCCTTATGATTACGGGTTGCCGAAACACCCTTGTCGACCACCGCCTATGATATCGAATTATTCAGTAGTTGGACCATTTTATCAAACTCTGCCGCATAATCGGTCCAAGGGACAAAAACTTGTATGCAAATTCGCCAAAGACACGGAATTCAACGCAACGCCGCCGACGTGCCCTAATTTCGAGGTATTCAGCGCTACGAACGTGAGGCGTACTTTAGAGGGGTACCCCGTACCAAGGAACCGTCCGATCGCGTTTGTGGGAAATGGAACTGTGTATTACAACGAGGAATTTGTTCCTTCACCTCCAGAAGGTTACAAAACGGAGCCGGTGCAGTGCTGCGCGCCTGAAGCGTGCACTTCTTGGGTGAATCCCAAAGGAACTTGTGCGGTTATGGTTCCAATGGGTGTGGCCGAAGGGCCTGGTAGGTGTTACCAAGTGGAGACTCGGTGCGTGGACACTCAAACTACGGACGCTCGGGTGCCGGGCGAAGGGAGCGAAAGTGTTCTTAAGCCGCTACCTCAAGTGTCAAATGCAAAATGCGCTGCGGACATTTGTTCAGAAAGCCCTGACGAGGGTTATGTGGGAGACGCCAACGACATCTGACGACGACGCCGTGACGATAACGCGTAAACAGGGCATTTAGACACTAACAAAGTGATAAAGCGACTGAGTATAAGTAGTTGTTATGCATAGAATTTCGTGAATCCCGCAGTGATCGTCGCTCGAACGTTAGTTTGGTATTTAACGCACAAAATCTCTCTAATTGGATGACTGTAATCGAGTCAGTTCATGCAATTGATAACGATTGTGACCTTATAATAATGTGCTAATGAACTCATTGTGCCAAACCATCATTCGAGCGCTGTTCACTGCATATCCACAAAATTATCCAATTTATATTTACCAATACAGTTTTTTTCTAGTCGAATAATATAAAGTGAAACAACAGTATTATTAGTTCAGTGTTCTTGTATTGTTAATAAACATGATGTGCATTGATATAACAGTTGGAACATTAAAGTTTTAGTATTCAACTAGGTTCGAAATAATTATTGTTATGGCCGAGAAATATTCCTGTTGGTGATCCCAAATTCTAGTCATTTAAAATCAATTAGCCATTTACCTTTTATTTTAATGAAGATTCAATTTTGTTAAACATTATTTTTATGTATATAAAGTACTATTTTGTATTTTTATATAGGAAAAATTAATGGCTTGATTATAGGCACCTCATTTAAGTAAAGGATTTTTGTATTGGGTTCCCCACATCCACAAATAGTTCTAGCTTAGTGTTGTTTAAATTGTATGATAACCCACTCCATGTTTCAACAGAGCTCCAAAGAAAGTGTACTAGAAAACTTTCCCCTTCTCCATTAAAATAATTTACAATAAAACTATCACTTATCGTTAAAATAACTTGATATTTTTACCTTGAATCCATGTAGGATTTAAGGTAAAAATTTAGTAGTGTTATTTTGGTTGGTAGCATAATTAATATCTGTAGTCAATTTTGTTAACAGTTTTGTAATAATATTTTTTTATCTTATAAAATGTCAGCAACCATTTTTGGTTTTGATTTGAAATTTGGAATGAAAATTTTTAATTTGACTGATCCAAATTAAGCTCCTCCAACTAACAAAGTGCCTGCTCACTCTTACCTCTGTGAAAGTCAAGTGCAATGCACTAATATAATCCCACTTCGTAGAATGTATCAAAATTGTCGACACAAAAATGTTTTTAGCTGATAACAATACGATGCATGTTTTGCAACTTGTCAATGATAACATTAAAGACAAAATTACAAATGAAAATAATCTATCAACAAAATTGTGTACCGAATTTCTAACAGCAAAAGCTCTTTGTTCTACTAAGATGCAGTTACATCAACGTTTAGCCGGTTAGTGGCTCTACTCAAACAAACCTTAGGTGCTTGTGTTAAGCAAATGCCTCCCACACATCGTAAATCATAAACAAGGGATTTAGATATTTAGATTAAGTTCCTTTGGATATCTTAATTTTTAAAGCAGAAAGTGTTAGTTTGAATTTATTTTGGACAATGACTGCTTTTCAGTACTTTGTTAAGTTTAAATATTCTTATTATGTCATAGTTATGTGTATTTTTATTCCTACATTCTAAACTTTCCATTGAATAAGGTAATTAAGTTATCTAGTCAAATAAAGTTAAACTGCCTAATATTTAAATGTGATCATAAATTAGATTTGTTTTTAAATTTAGAACAACTTTGTTAGTCTTCATTAGCGAGATACTTTTTTTTCTGACACAAAGATAACTTCAGTTTTAGATCAGGCTTAAGTTTAGAACGTGTGCTATGATACATATTCAAAGACAGTCAAAAGTCTTGATTTTAAATATTACATTAAAGTATTTATTTAATGTTATAGTATTTATCAAAGTATACACGTTATGCTTATAGTAACTTTAAAATAATATGCAGAGAACAGTTATGGTGGAACTTTGTAACAGCTTCTCTGAGAATTGTATCACGTGTGTGGGCCTGTTATCATTTAATTAGATTCTTGGAAATGGTTGCCGTTATTACTTATCAACTTTTTCTTTGTTATTAGATTTTAAAATGCTCGATCTTGTTTTTAAAACAAAACTCCAATTTATCAAAATTGATAAAATTTTACAGTTTCTGTTATCAGAAGTGATCTTCGTGCATTTCTTTGGGAATTGCAGTACTATAGATACTTGCTACTAATAAAGATAATAAGATAAGGTTGTTTTCATAAGGACTACAGGATAAGTGATTATTAGCAATCAATCATATTAGTTAATGAGCCGGGTGCTAGACAGCGTCAACAGTTGCATGAAGCTTATAACGGGCAAGCTGAATTTAGACTGATGCTATAGATGCACATACAAAAGTATACATCATTCCTGATTCAGTCAGAGTATTGTGTATTTAAAGTCTTTCTGATTTGAAATAAAGTGATTGATGATAAGTATCCAAATCAGTATAAGTACTGTAATATTTATAGAATCGATCAACGAATCCAACACTTGAAAAAAACAAAGTTTTATTGCTATCCGATTAAAATTTCACCTGAGGTTGACTTACCTTATTTTTTATTAAGTAAAAAAATATACAAACAGCTGTCGTTTGGCGAGATTAAATCGTAACGTTTGAATCAATTTATTTCATTCTAGTAACTATCAATTCATCTGAAACTGAAAGCATTTGTTCCACTCGAAACATATTTGTATCCAGCATGGATTTATTTTAATCTGTGCTCTTTTCTTAGGTAGAAATGGAGCAGTTAGAAATTAATTGAATATGTAGTAGACGTAATAATTAATTTTAGCACAGAAGATTAATTTCATTTTAAAAATGAATAATAATGATAGTTGCTACATCAACATTGGTAGGTACAGCCTGTCTTTTTCCCTCTGTATTGATAGAAGAAAGACATCTATTATTAATTTATTGAATATTTTAGGAAGAATATTCAGCAATTATTTATGAGATTTATTTATTTGATAGATTTTTAGTTTTTTTGTGGAATCTTGAAACGAAAGCGATGAGACGGAGATGCTATCTAAAATGGAACACGTAAATTTAGATCTTATATTAAATACAGTGTATCGTTATCGTAGTTATTCGCTTATTCAAAATGCACACAATATCGCTTATATTCGGGGTTCTTTGAGTCAATAGCAAAGGCGCAATGACCCTGTATCAGACGTACAAAAAGGAACCGTCGGGGAGTTGAGTTAAGATCCAACTTGAGAACAAAGCCTTTTTAGAAAATTTTCAATGGTGTACTGATCCAGCAATATTCGCGAGTGACTTAATTGACTGATTGAGTGGTTATAATAAACCCTACACAAATCGTTAAGAATTAGAAATTTTGTGTCGTTATCATACAACGAGCACCTGGCCCAGAAAACGAGGTGTTGGAGAAAACAAAGCGAGATCCTTCCCATGTATTTGATATTGTTCCTCAACGTTATCCATGAACCTTCGAACCTTTGGTTACTCAGCAAGTACTTGTTTCACGAAAACGCCACATTCGCCTTTTTTAATATTTCTACAATTTGTAAGTGGTCTCTCTCTCTTCTCATTGAAAAAAAAGTACTTTAATTAAGCAATTATAATCCAAACGGTACGTAGTCAAGTAACAAATATTCATATCATTAAAATCAAACAATTACCGCTCACAGCAGAAGGAGATCTATCTGGATTAAAATACGGTAAAGTTTCCTTTGTGCCGTGGCTTCAGCACCATTGAAAGTTTTGATTAATGGTTACTTCAGTACATTTGATATTAAATTAACTTATATAGAAATTCATTCATTTTCTAAATATTGTTAATATGAATGCGTTATGCGAGTCAAGGATTATGTTATTTAGTGATAGTAAACATTTATAATATTTTCCTAAGATTTAATAATTTAGTAAAAAGTATTTTATTTAAATTATGCTTTATTAAAAATTAGAAATGGCTAAACATTACACGGTCTTGTCCATAGTAGTTAGTTGAGTTTCCGTTAACGAATACTAACGAAAACGAAACGGTTCCGAAGTAACGGAAACTGTCTTATAAGACAGCTGACGACAAACACCATCGAAAGGATACAATTTGATTGAAACATACATAAGGGAAACAGATGCAATGAAATGAGTACTCAATTGATATTCCATAAATGTATTTAAGAATAAAATCATTTTGTTTAATTATACCTTTTGGATTACAAAGAAACACAAATGGACTTCATCTGAAGATAAATCCATGAACCAGTCAATCAACTGCTACTCCATTATAACGTCATTGCAATAATTACCCTTATCACCTTGCAATATATACTTAATAAAATACATTCAAGTTTAACGTAATAAGCCAGCTTACATTGATAAAATTCAGAGCTTACCAAAAAGTTTTCATACTAATGTAAACTGAATATTACCAAAACATTTTCTTTTTCAAACTCATCGCATTTTGCACTTGACAAAAAGGTAAAGATGCATCTCCTATTTACTGTGAAAGGGTTTAAGTTTATAGACTATTATAATCATTATGTTTATCGTGGTGGCTAGGTTGCTGTATCAATATGATTGTTAAAAATTGCAGGACAATTTTTTATTGGGTAATGAATTTTTTCTTTATAAATTTTACCTTTAATTTTTACTATTGACTAATGTAATATCCCATTTGATACACCATTAAGGTTTACATTGGATCAAATTCTCATGGAAATTGTAAGTTGTGCTGTAGAGAAACATGATACTGACCATAGACAAGGATATTGACAAATTAGTTATACATTCTCCGCAACAGCACCTTCAAGATATTAAAACATTATGAAGCACAGTTATGATGAATGAAATTGTTAAATTTCTAGTCTTCTAATGGTCAGTATTATGTTTCGTTGGTCAGACACTAAAACAGGTATGCCCAATGCGGGCTACTTGCGGCTCGTTCGTTCGATTCGTAGTTTAATATGAAATTTAAACTTCGAACATGTTATGATTTTTTTATGAATTTTCATAAATGTGTGGCCCTTGTAGGTTTTGCTGAAATCACAAATGGCCAGCAATCTTTAAAAAGTTAACCATGCCTGTTTGTGAGAATCAATTCACTACACAAGGTATTTTTCTAACTATTCGTCAAATGTTTGCCTAAGATTTTATCGGCAACGCTGCAGACACGACACAATGTCGTGTATATGCGATACTTTACATTTTAATTTCTGTTTGAAAACTTTGACAAGTATTAGTAAAAGTTTTAGTTATAATATTAGAATTGCAGAGAAAGTAAACTTAGATAACAGTAAATTTATTAAATATTGATAAAATTTCATTAACTTATATTATGTAGTGTACAAATTCTGTAAATAATATGTACATATTAGATTTAACTATGAAAAATAAACTTTATAAGGAATTAAGTAGTGGTTTTTAAGTAATATAAATCGATATCAGGGTACTCTCCCTTATAATAAAATATATGATTGTACTGACATGGATTTCTAGTGATTAAGACGATTTTTATTAATTTTGAATGATTCTTTGTATTTATCACGACTGGTAATTACAGATTATGTCTACTGAAACAAAAATTTCTTGTTCTAATCTCATTAAGTGAAAGTAAAGATGCCTATGTGACCAAGAGCAATATAAGTAATGGATGTTTAAGTGTTATGTCATCCTAATAAACACAAGCTATTAAATACTGTGTAAATAAGCCGATGTGAGTGTGAGATGTTATTATTGCATTATGGTACCTCACCTGCGTGTATTATCACAAAGCAATCTGGGCTAAAGATTAGTTTGTTTTGCGTGATAATATGTTATCGCCATAACGCATCGGTTATATTGAAGACTCCAAAATTTTTATGTATTATCGTGCAATAATCTAAGTAAGCTGAAACCGTAACTAGATGTCTAAGTATTAAATAACTTTATTGATTTTTAAACGTGCTGTTACAGAATACACAGATACAAGATTGGATTCAAAAACTAGATCTACTTAGTTACAACTAACGCCTCAAATGGCTACTCAATCATAAAACGAACAACGCTAGTCCGACTGCGCAACCTAAATTATATTCTCGGCCCGAATGTTCGTGACGATAGCCGATAATGGCCGATCATATCTGCGTTTATCGTCATCTAGCGCGTAAGTTCATTGCGATAGACGCAAGTACAAAATTATACTCGTATAAATTATTCAAAAATTAGAAAGTAAAGATAACTAATTTAATTTTCCAAAAGTCACGGGACAAATCTTTGTATTTTGAAAGAACAAAAGAAAACAGACTCATAGTAATTATAAAATGATTTCTTGATTGGTTATAGCAATTACATATTTCGCGTGCAGTTGAATCTTGTGCTTCTTTGTCATTTTTTGTAAAAAAGAAAACCTCAAACATCATAAATGTGTATCATCAATGACCTTTGGTAATGATTTAATTGCAAGGAAACGCCTTCTCTTAAAGCAGTCTTGGCTTAAGTCATTCTGACTACTGAAGTGACAATGCTATCAAAGTTAACACGCTCAATTGGTTCTGGTTAACGCCAGGCCCAATGCTGTTTATACATTAACTAACTTTGTTAAAGTAGATTCGAGATTTACT
This sequence comes from Acentria ephemerella, assembly GCA_943193645.1. NCBI lineage: Eukaryota > Metazoa > Arthropoda > Insecta > Lepidoptera > Crambidae > Acentria > Acentria ephemerella. The sequence goes on from OW971881.1 coordinate 759,949, forward strand.
TAAGGAGTATTAGCAATGAATTCATATTTTCATTCATCAAATCATAAAACCGACGAAATGAAATATTCGAGACATAATGTTGACATTATTTCGTGCGATTATGAAGTATTTCAAGGGGATTATTAAAGTGAAACACATTTGTCAGTGGAGCTTACCATCTTCTAAGTCTGTTATCGTTAATTTTCTCATGTTATCATAAATTAAAATGTTCTTAAAGAATTTTGAAAGCAAATATAAATACCATAGAAAAGTTATGTTTACCCTGGAATAATATATTTTGTGTTCTTTGTTCTGATAAATTACGGGACAAACAATTAAATGCATTCAGTTAAATTGAAACTTTATTTTCAACTACAACGGCTCATTTTTGCTTACCATCAAGCGTGGCTGATGTTTCTCACCTTACGTCACTTTATTCTAAAAATAAGTTATTTCTAAAGTTAATTTATTAATTAAAGTAAAGTTCTACAGACGTAACAACGGGTGGGTTTGTGAGAGCTTCAATTGTCAAAAGTTTAACTTTATTTCTGTTTATGTCACAAGATACTCATTTATTCAGGCAAATGTCACTTGGCCGCTATCCTCATAATTAATGGGGTCGTTCAAAATTAATTCCCGTGAAATAATCCCGGGCTATGGTAACACCCTATGAATATAGAATTAATTACACTACCGCAAATATTGTGTTGTTAAAGATTTCTCAGCATTTTTGTTAACGAATTACAAATTTTGATTGGTGTATGCAATAAAATGTATACGAAACCGTAATATTTATAACTAATTATTCTACGTATTTCCTTTGTTTTAATTTCAAACCTGTGTTTATTGAATTTCACATTAACTACAAATAAATATTATTAAATAAGCCCACAAGGATATTGACCTTTACTACTATTAAAATAAGAGCCAGAATTAAATAGTTTATTTTTCCATCACCCATGGTTTCACGTAATCATACCATGACTAGCTTTATGTTTACTAAACCGTTCCTTCCTCAAGAACACACGTGTCTGAATTCAGAGTCGTCAAAGTACTGTCTCACAATATCACGCAGAACGAAATTTTGTTACTAGTCTTTATCTTACACAGAAAAGTTGTATTTTTATCATCGTATATATATATACTCTTTTTTTTTTCTTCAATAAACACACATAAAGACCTAAAAAAACTACTAAAAGCACCTTATTTACTGGTAAGGAGGTTGGAGCAATGTCCATGCTTAAATTTATGGGTTCACATACGTACTCTTCTTACCGCTTATCATTAAGCGATGTGCGATCAATTACAGTAATTTTATAATGAAAATATTACTTACAATCATAAGTCATTCAACTTTCAGTAATGTTTTATACGATCGCGTAATTCTATAGCATTACTTCTATATTTCACTTCGCTTCCAAGTAAAAGTTCAAACGTTTCATTAAAAACATTAAGCCTTATTAAAACTCGTAGAGACAATATACGTAATTCATCTTCCCATCCTCGTGTTCAGTTTATTAACCTTGACACGTATATTAGTATTCTTAAATAATAAATTTGCAGGCTTAAAATAAAATATCTCATCATTGTTGAGTCTATATGTTACCTTAAAAGTATATAGTAATCTCAAAAAGTATATCATAAACCTATAAAATTCCTGCTCTATTATCATTGCGTTTGGATCAATCAATAAAGGGGGTCGCAAATAACAATAGCATGTCTAGAGACGGTAAGCTGTCTAGAAAGTTGCTACAACTCCAAAGACACAAAACCTGCGTAGTGACAAGAGTCCTTACAGAATTCAAATTAAACAAACACTTGTTACAAATGAGTATGAAGCAAGACGCGATATATAGGTTCTGTCAGGAGTCAGACGATACTGCAAAGCACGTTCTCTGCTCCTTCTGTCCTTTAATGTATAAATGAAGCATTTACCTGGGAAAGCATACATTGCACTCAGAGGAGGTGCAACATATCACTGCCAGAAGAATTTGGAAATTTCTCGAATTACCGGGGTTAAGCAGTGAACTCTAAAAGGCTGCCACAAAAGATCAATTATTAAGTGAAGTTACTAAATAATAACACTAGTATACAATTTACAATATTGTATACTTATATTAGAGACGGTTATGTCATCGTTCTAATTAAGTCGTTCCCTTTGCAATCGTATAATTTAAACCACTGCCCTTTAGTGCTCCCAAACCGCAAAATATGTAAATTCATGATTCTCCAACACGTTTATTATTGTATTGGTATTTTAATAATTTAGGACCTGATTCTGAAGTACATTTTGTGCTAATAAAGGTCTATATATATGTCTCCACACTTTAAAACTTAATTTAAGTGCATCCATTCTGTTAATACGAAGACATAAAAGACATTTGTTTTTTTCATGTGAAATTAAGAAAAGTGTATTAAATATACGCCCCAAAATTAAGTTCTTGCTTTCTTTATATATAACAATAACTTCACTACAACACAATATACCAAATAAAATATACATCTCCCAACCGCACACCACTATTACGCGCCAAAATCTCCCAAGACACGGTGATTTCAACATACCTTATGAAATCAATTGAATAATCAGAATCCTAATTATGTTAAATATGTTTCAAGAACTTCTTAGAATTTAAATCTATCAGGGTGGGGACTGCGTTATGCGAATAATAATATTCTTGCACTCACATTAGTCAGCAGGAGCCGACATCAAGGTTTTTGCTGACTACGGCGCGGTATACAAACCTCAGTGTTTCACATACCAAAACACAGAGCAACACGATACCAATTACCTGCTATTTATATGTAATATTATTATCACCATGTAAACAATAAAATGTGAGTTTCGAGACATATTGTTCGTTTTTTTTAACTTAATTATTACGAATCCATGTCAATAATACAACAAAATAGGGAAACAAAACTATCTTTTGTAAGAAACGTCGAATTAATTTATAAATCTTTTGTAAACGTATAGCAATAATATAATTAATTACAGAATTAAAAATCCTTTGGGTACTATGTTCTGTATATTGTTATTGAGCGATTATTTTCTAATGCAAACTGGATTGGTTCAATATTTAAATAAATAGCACAATGTTATCACCGTGTTATAACTATAGTGAAACATACTGTAGCAGTGCATGAATTTGGAATAAAAATTGTATTTTTATTTGTGTTATATTTTTGCCATTCTCTGCAACCAATGTTTGACAATTTCAATGAGACTTAGAGATGTGTCTTAGAAGTAGTGAGTTATGAAAAACACGCATCTGATTGGGAAACAAACTATTTGTCAAAGGTTATATCTAAAATTATCACAAAGAAGGCTAAATTCTCACCAAAATAATTTAGTTAGGAAGACACTCTCGTATTGTCTTTCATTGTTTACAGTTCTGATCTAATCTGACCATTTTATTTTGTTTAACGCTATCCTGAGGATTTGTCAAATAATATGAAAAATGTATAACTCTCTGTATATATACATACTCTACATATGTATATATAGAGAGAGAAAGAAACAGTATTATTTTACAAATCTTCAGGATTTTCGGTACGTGTTAAACCTGTGAACTACCCTACTTTTCTACAATAGCAATTATTTAGGATACCTTTAGTAAGGACTAGTGTTACAACCGCCTCTTCAATAATTTAAGTATAATTTAACCTAACTTTACCAAAATTGCTTGCTTGGAATTTGCTTGGTAAGGTTATGTTACATTATGAAAAGTAAAATACAAGCAGTCCTAAGAGGCAGACAGGGTAATGTTGCTTTAGCTGAGATGATTTTGATATTATGTGACACAAGAAAATTCCTAAAATAACATCGATAAGTGACAAGTTTATGTTATAGTAATTGTGGAGGCTTTGAACAAAACTTAAGAAGATTGACCGAATAGTTTTTAATTTAAAAATTTTGTTTGCATCTATCTCTACATTCCTCTTCTGCTAGCGCGCTCCTACTTGCTGATGAATTCAATTATAATCAGCATAATTTGAAGAAATCTGACGGTGATCTGGTCTAGTGATCTGTACCTTTTATAACGCTAGAGGTTCTGGGTTCATATCCTGGTAGAAGCGGATATTTGTATGATGAGTACAAATATTTTTCCACGAGTCATATTACTGTCTATATTATTCCGTTATCTTGTTATCACAATCCAAGCATTTTATGATTCTTAATTTGAGCTAGATAGTTTGACTGTGAGAAATATTTTTAAAAATTACCTAGTTAGATATCCAAATTGCAAATGTGTTGATGCACTATCGTCATATGGAACTGGCAGCGCTTTGTTATTTGCATTACCATTTCATCTTGTAAAGAACCTTCAACACCCATCTCGACCTCATTTGAGCAAGCTGCAAGCTTAGTGCCAAGGCTGCAAAACTCAGAATCCCTAAAGCAAGAATAACAAAAATTAAATTTGTGAGAAAAACACTACGGCAGTGTCGGTCCTTCTTCAAATGTCAAACACAAGAAACTCTATGAATAAATGTAGAAGGGCAAAACGGAGTCACATTTTTCTCAACCACAGATAAATACAGTAATGAATCAAGTTGCGAATAGTTTCAACTAGTTTGGAGGAAAACTCGCCTATTTTCAAAACCGTCATACTTTTTTGTCACTAGTCACAATTTTACCGTAACCACAACATCTATTTTGTGACCTTATATGATTAAATAAGACTCAAACGATAAGGTTTGTTTATAACTGTGAACAGAAAAATATGTGGCGATGTGACAATATGGTTTATAAAAAGGATTACATGTTCAATGGGCTTGTTTTCTAAATCTAAATTTAAGTTCAGTGTATCCCACTCTTTCATTAAGTAAAAGAAGAAGATGTAAATAAATTAGAATACTAAAATAAATTTGACCTGAGTAAATTTTAGCTGGAATATTACTGCTTTAATACGTTCATCGAGGTAGACAATTTAACATTTAATGTAAAGTTTGTATTTAAGTCGCGATCAAATGACAATTATAATCATTATTATCATCAACAGACTATTTGTACAAGATAAGTTAGAATTTTAAACAGACAACGGCCGGCGAAATGTTAATACGTTATTTGAAATCATGTTACTAATCACCTGTTAAAATAAAACAAAGTTGTGGCAGAAAGGTAAAAAGGAAAAAGGTTTCTTTTACCCTCCCATTATAAGCGTTTCTACTTTCACCTGTTGTCACCCGAGGGAAGACGACGACAAAAATGTAAGCAAATATTAATTTTTAATATTATTGAAGTATAAAATAATGTAACAAGATATGAGCGAGAAAAAATATTTTAAATAATTGTTTGTTATTAATTACAATTTATGTTATAATATTTAGGCACTTGGTAATATAATATTTCACACACAACTTTAAAAGAAATCGTAAACTTTAAAACAATTCCTTCTCAAAGTAACTCTTCATCTAACGGTAAGTAACGATATGGTCGCAGATGGAAGCTAGTTACACCTGAATTCCTCAACAACACAGGATTACATCCTGTTGTCTTTCAATAATTGATACGGCAACAGACTTGGGTAAGAAAAAGTCCTACCACCAACTAATCCAAAAAAATTTCAGCTTCCATTGGGAATCGAACCCTTAACCTACAAATATGAGATAGATAGATAAAACCACATAAAACCGGTTTAAAACTAGCTGAATAACGGAGACAATTTACATGCGAAAATTATAAAACCTCTTGTAAAGCCAAACACGGTTAACAAATTTCGGAATCACTAAAAGAATAACTTAATTATGCATGATGGGATTAGTGAGAATAAAAAGCGGTGAGGTTTTTGTGCGCGACTGTCCTTATTCGTTTAATTCAGAAACAGAGGTGAGTTCATGAATAAATGTAAAAGCAAGCCCAGATTTCTATCTGAAGCGCTAGGCGAAACTGCAAGTAGTTATTTATGTATGATAGCAGGGTTACGGACGGGAAGTGCGTGATTTGGGACAAGGAAATTATTTGAAACCGACATGTTGTTTCTGTGATCCCGAATAGATAAGTCTTCCTTTTGCGGGTTACTCTAAATCCCATGGTTTATTTCGTATATTGGGGTTTAGGAGACATAAAGTTTTACCTGTACAGTCAAAAACGGATTTAAATAAATGAAATGATAAGGATATATTTTGTAAAATATTGCGGTACTTTTATTCCTTTTAAAACTGTTATAATCATCTGCCTATCATCATCCCACTAATGGGCACAGGCATATAGGAGATACATATGAAGATTTTGTACCTCATTACCACCACTGACACAATACGGGTTGTGGTTAAAGCGGTTGCTGTGACAACAGGGACCAAAGGTTAATTCATTTTTTATGGCTTTTTATCATGGTTTAACCAGAATTAAGTTTCGTGGAGGATCGCTTTTTCTTACCAACTCTGCTTTGTATGTAGACAGACGTCCTTTTATTAGGATAAAGTGATATAATATAAATTATAATAGAATATAATTATACTTTATTACTAGTATTATACAAGAAAGTATAAAATAGTGTCGTACCTTGGGTATTATCAACAGCCTCAATACCTCCCACTGTTGGGCTCATAACATTCTAAATTGAAAAAAACATGGAGAGTTCGCTAAGGTAATATAAATATACGTCCCTCTAACCCATAGGTCTCCAAACTTTGAAGCCTTCGGGCCATTATGATTTTTCAGTTTGTTCCAAGGGCCAAACCAGTTTTAATTTTTCTGCCCTTAACTACATTTCTAGACTAGAATAGTCGCAAAGTGCGCGACCTAAGCAAACTTACGATTTTTTTGCATTACAATAATCAAAAAACTAAATTACAAACTTTGGCCTAGTTGTTTGGAGCTAGCTGCTCTAACCTTTTGGTATCATGGTCTGGTAATTAGAGGGAGATATGTGTGCTTCAAATGTGCCATTAGAAAAATAAGGTCATTTCTAATTGTTAAACTTTTATCACTTTAAAATATAAGTACAACAAATAATGCTAGTACGGTGAATTGCTATGGCAGAACTCAGGTCACTCCAGCGGAGTTACGGGGAGTTTTAACCACTGGGTCAGTCCCACACACACCCGCCATTTAGCCAGTGGCGGGTCCGTAAAAGGGCGGACGGGTACAACAAATGCTAATATTATACAGAATGTAGAAAATGGACTGTAAGTTTTAAACGGTAAATTAGATCATCAAACTGACAGTGACAAAACGGTAGTCCCGTAAATTTTGGACGAGTAAGTATTAATATTTTAGTTGTTTATAGTTTGGGAAACATATGATCGTTATAACACTTAATATTACGATATCAAATCAATACATAAACGAGGATAGTTTCCACAGTTATAAAATTCGGATAAAACATACTTAAGATACATTAAATTATGTTGAACTATTTTATATCGAACAGCTGATTCTTTTTCCATTGACGATGTTCATAGATAGTTGGTCAGTTTGACGATCTAATTCACAGTCACTTTTTTTTCATACCTCTATTCGCAAAATAAAGATCTTAACCCAAATTCATGAACCATTAAATTAACTATCAGAAAACAAAGGCGCGTAAAAGAAAAAACAACCTTATTAACCAAATTTTACGACTGAGTCCTTGAAACAGGACAAATCTATTTTTATGTAGGCTGTAGCAGAAATAAGGGGATTTATTCATTGGAAATTATTTATGATTCTTCGTCAAATATAATAAATATTTGAGGAACTAAAAACTGTGTATTTTTACTTTGTATATAACAAGTGAGGAAAAAATAAACTTGGCGCCCTTATAGGATCACTTGTTCTTTTGTTCGGCCGTCTGTCTGTCAATAACTATCAGGAACACATAAAGATATCGAGTTGAATTTTACACCATACTACTCAGCTTTACAATCTACTTTAAAGATGTGAATAATATTTCGACACCCTCAAAGGGATCAAAATTTATCGAATATTGTCCTTGAACTTCAACTGTGAAATTTGGCAAATTTTATAATACCGTCTTATACTACAAGTATTGGGAAAAATTTGAAAACTATGCATTTGTAATGAAATCATAAAAACTGAATTTCTAGAAAAGCTGCGGCTTCGGAAAAAACTGCGATCCTCGGTTCCTGAAATAATTATAATACATACCTTTTTTTGGCAACGATTTATCCGTTTACGGACCCATCCGCCACTGGCTAAGCGGCGAGCGTGTGGCGGGCTCACTCAGTGCCTCATCTAAGTGGCACTGGGAATAACCACTAAAACTTCCCGGTCACTCCATTATCCTTCGTGGGGTGACCTGGGTTCTGTCGAAGCAATTAACCAGGTAAATTATAATATATACCTACAAATCTGTACAGAACCCTCGGTCGGCGAGTCCAACTTAAACTTGAATCTGCTTTTTTATGAATAAGCACTTTAAGTGTTCATAAATTCGATCCATGATAGTGACAGACTTTTTTATGAATGAATCTTACGGCCCCATCCTGTAGGATCCAAGGTTTTTGCTAACCGTACGTTTGAAGATTGCAGGGCATATCACTCATATTTTAAGTGACAGCTATCAGGAAAATGTTCATAAAAAACAGTGAGCTGTCATTCAAGCGATCGATTTGGGATGTCGTGATAAAATATATGACGAAAAAAGTGTTAGTGACGTTATAGGTATTGCATAAATAAGTGCTGTTTTATGAAGTTCGGAGGCATTAAAGTCAATTGGAAGAGGTTTGAAAGACGGTCATCTAGTCAGGTGGCGGAGGCAAATGGTTGTGGGGAATCTTTGAATAGATTTGTCTTAATTTTTAGATACTTCAAAGTCAAAGTCAAAGTCAAAAATAACTTTATTTAAATAGACTTATTTACTAAGCTCTTTTAAATCGTCACAACAGGGAATATGTATAAGAAAATAAATAAATATAATTATAAAGGCAATACTCATAATTTTACTGGGTATCAACCGGGCATTTACTAATTGTCCCAGTTATAGTATTTCAATATGTACTAAATAAATTGTTAGTTTTAATTTTAAAATAATACTTATTTTAAAATTAAAAATAACACTAGTATGCATATTCCCAATCAACCCTACTACTAATAAAATTGCTGGTGATTTGGTTGATCCATGTTATACGACATTTTATGCCTTCTAATTGTTTTTAAGCATAGTATGCTTCATTTAGATATCTATAAGAATTGGCCGAACCTAATAAAGTCCTTTCTCACCTTCAACTAAACTTAATTCAACTCTTCGACACTTACAGCGAAAGGATCTAAATAACAAAGGTACAGTGTAATAGGAGTCTTATGTAGATATTCATAGAATTATTTCCAAGGTCTACAATAGGTGAATAAATTATTGGTTCCAGCGCCAATATCTTGTGAACTTTTTTCAGTTTAACATCATGTACCTGGTATACAAATCTAGGATTTTCATTACTAGGAAATAGTAATAATTGTATATATATATATATTATGTATCTAGTATCTATTGCAGCTTTGAATTTTGCGCTGGTAATGTAGGTAAGTGTATAAATTATATATTATACACGCGGTAATAGATTTTCCAGAAATGTTCCCCGGAATGGAATCGAATGATAATGACACTGACTAATCTTTTAAAATTACTTTTATGAACTGATACTATGTATTTTAAAAAAATTAACAATATATTCTTCTATCAATTCCAGATCCGACCTCCGAACATATTCGTATTCATGACCAATAGCAACTTTTATTAACAAAGGCCCGTCAACTAATATCGAAGAATTTAGTAAGAAAGGTGTGCACGTAGCAAAGGAAATATAGCAGAAACGAAGTGCCATAACGACATAACTTTTATCTTAGGAGTTTGTGACAAATTAAGAGAGGATCTTGTCGGTTGCACAAAAGTTAATGGAAAATATTACTCTGAGATAAAACTTTTGTAACTAGCTCTTTCTTTTAGAGTGAGTTAAAAAAGGAGCAGAGATCATATTGTCTTAAACTTTACTAGGTTTTTAATACGCCTCTTAAAACAGCTTCAAATCTTCTTGTTTCAACTTTATGACACTATACCCGATGGCTATAAATTAGTTGTATCAAACAATTCGATAATCGATATACTTTACAATCGAAGTAATCCAATCAAAAAGTGAGTGGCATATCAAAAAGTACCATTCTCGTAACACATACCTATTATTGGATTTTTGAAGTAATTTGATGAAACAAAGAACTCAATTGGAAAAATGTTAATGAACATATAGAAATGGGACAGCTAGAAAATTTAATACAAAATTGATTATAAAAAAAATTCTGATGGTGTAGCTGTTTACTAATTGACGAAGACTATAGAATAAGATGAAGATGAAAACATTCATGTTATTAAAAACAGTAAATATCATTTAAATGAAACATAGATTCACGATTTCATCCTGAAAATATTATGATTATTAATATGTATATGTAGATTCCAACAGTTAATCACTGAAACAGTTCTCTTTCACCGCTGTTATTAAGTAGCAGACTTCCCCGAATTTCTGTTAATAGAAAACACCTTAATGAGAAACCCTTGGAAGTAAATATTTTTTCTGACAACCTCATTTATTTAGTCTAAGAAGGAATAACCCTACTAAAAACCTTCCATAACAAGTTCGATCAATTGACTAGGTTGAAGCGTGAAAAGATGATAAGAAGACTCATATTTCCGTAACTACCGACAATTTAACTAAAAAATTTGGGATCAACAAAGTCAAATCCACTAGGCCTATGGTCACTACAGAAATCGATACTAAATTACCAGTATAGAATTTAAAAATTAAAGCTTTTGTTTAGGATTTTCCCGGTTTTTTTTATATTTTTAAACCATCCCTAAATCAAAACACAATTAAAGATATTCAAATCGGTCACGATCTAGATTTTTAGCAAGACTAACAAACATTAATAATTGTTGTATATAAAAGATATTATTTGAAATGAAACGTTTAAAGATTAATAAACGTTTCTTTTCAAATAAATTCATAGTTTATTTCAGATTTTGATCCCATTCATGTTTCACTTTCATCGATAGTTTTGGATGTTTTTTACTTTGAAATGACTTAAACCTCTATACAGTTGGATTCTCAAGTAACTTTGGGATTAATAATAGCTATTTCAAATTTGTTTCAATTTAAATTACCTTCAGATTATTCTTTGAAACTTAGACTTTTACAATCAGGAGCTATATGGCCTTGGAATCTTGATAATATATGTTACAGATGCCGCCACTCATTTAATTTCTTCACAGAAGTTAAAAATTCAGCGAATAAAGTCGGGAGCACAGCTAGCTATTCATATCTTGTCTCAACTGAAATCCAGTTTGTACTGAGCAAACTGAATTTGTCTAAGTAATTATTTGGACTTAAAATAAGTATTGGAATTTGCACTTTATCTATAACGAGGTTAGGCAGAAAGTTCCTGATTTATAATTTCTCTTTTTACGAAGACGACGCTTACCTTAATGTATTGTCTCAACTCAAACTGTCAACTATAAGACGAGTTTAAGTTTCACTATGGCCTCTATGTCTATTAAGAGCTTGTGTTATAGATACTGAAACAAAGGATTTTTTTTTCTCTTTATTGGGACTGTTAGTTATATAAATTTGTGTTTTTATGTTTTTTGACGTTGTCTTAGTAGACGTAGATTGATGGTGTCAACAGAAAAGTTTTATCTTTTCAGTTTTAAGCTCTCTACAGTATTTGGTAGAGCCTATTATGAATAAATCAACATTAAATGAAGGCGAAGCATTAAAATGTTGGTTTTGCGACAAAAAACAGGAAATAACTATCTTTAATGAAAGGACATTGATTTTTATTCTAAATTATTCTAATTCGCTTGCACCTTATGGAGCAAAAAAATTATGTTAAAATGTTATTATGTTGTTGTTGTTGTTGTTGTTGTTGTTGTTATGTTATGTTAATATTATGTTAAATATCATATTAATATTATATTATATTATTTTACTTACACAAATAAATATATAATAAATACTTATATTTTAGGACATATGTAATCGTATTTTGGTGTGCGAAATAAAATCAATCACATAAGATATATTACATATATAACAGCCATCGGGTGGTCAGAACCTGTATCTGCATAACCAGAGGTCCTGTTAGAATCTATTATAGGTATTGACACATATTTGTGTGAAGAGTACGAATATCTAGTTTGAATTGTTGTCTGTGAAAGTTTGCATGTTTATTTAGTATATTTCTGATATTTATATAAATATTACTATCTATATTTCTCTGTTATCTAATAACCATAACACAAGCTCTTAATAATTCTGAATTTGGTCTGGACAATGCGAGAGTGAGAAATATTATTTATTATATACACAAATACAAAATAGAAATCAACGTGTATCACAAAATACGCAAAATGACGTAAAGTGTTCTTTAAAATTTTTTTAAAAATAAATGTTATTTAATCGCGACATGGACAGGTAGTGATTTCCGTAAACTGAACGCATCCAGAGTTAAGGAGTAGCAGAAGGAATTGGAATTATGATCTAAGGTTTTCAATAGGTGCACAACAATCTAAGACTTATTATGATATCTTTATAAGTCTTCAGTCAGCCAAACTCCAGAACAGTTGCTAAGAAATAAGAATTATAAAAATTATATTCTTCGATAAATTATACACAGTCAATGCAGATCCTAATTGAGAATAGATTAGTAATATCGGTCTTGAACTCTCAGCTTTCGAGCGAAGTTTTAGAGCTTATCAGGAAAGTTTTACGTTGAAGGTGGAAGTTTCGATGACAAATGACCCTTTGTCAGGTAACCTGGCTGGCGATATGACCGAACTTTTAATGCTTAAGCGTTAAGGTTAAAATTGGCGTGAAATTTCAATAATTTTAATAATTGGCTTGCTGATCTTAGGTTTCGGGATATTTTAAAGTTTCGAGAGTGTTTAAGAACCTGCAAGTTATTTAAAAGTGGTAGGTAGACCTACAACTATTAAACGTTCGCAGTCAGATGACATTACAATATTTGTTTTTCTATAGGGAGTATGATCGCCAAATCTCGCTGAGGAAGACGCGTGTTGAACGAAGAGAGATATCTTTTTTTTTTTTTTTTTTTCGTTTGAAAATCCTTTATGGATACCCATGCAGCGATTGGGGCCTCCGCATGGGTTATGTGGGAGTCACCGGTGTAAAGAGCCGGCATACCCACTAAAAACCAACGTGTTCCTCGAGGTCACGGCTTCGGCGCACGGTAGGGTACTTATCGCAATTGATGCCATGCGCCGAAGACGGTGCGACCGATGCCCGCATCCGGGCCCACCGGGGATAGGGAATTACGCAGAACAAGACGCAGTTCCCCCACGTAGGGGTGTTGGCGCGAGTGACGGAGCCCCATTCCGTCACCCGCCGCCCCGACTATGGCGGATGGAGCTGGCCATGAAGCCGCCTTCTCCGGCCCAGTCTCCTTTGGCGAATCGGGTCCGCAAGGGGGTCATCCTCACGGGCCCGTTCCGCTGCCTCCTTCTGCGATATGACGTCTTCGCAGAAGGTGGCTACCGCCTCCCAGTTCGCCTCTCTCTCGACCATTGCCTTTGCAACAGCCGGGAGGGAGAGGTCACCTTCTATGGCCGTGACCAGAGCACGACGCTGTACCGTCCACGCCGGGCAAGAAGAGAGATCTCCTATACTAAATGTGTTTAACGTACGATAATCTTACACCATCAGGTGTAAGCGAAACTTTTAGTCAAAAGTGAATTTTTCTTTCTGAAATCAAACGTCAATTCTAATTCATCTTTAATCTTACCGGAGTCTTTTTATGAGAAACTAGGTAAAAAAAATTTCATATCCACATTCAGCGACAAAAGACGAAACGTAGTTCATAATGTTTATATAACATCTAAAACTGTCTTCGTCAAAGCGTTCTTGATTGCTCAAGTATTTATGAATGTTGAATACCAACTTGTTTAAGGAAGAATTCGCCGTAGCAATGGTAAGGAAAGACTGGCTTTCGTCATGAGTCGTCCTGGAAGCAATTATAATTTGAAGGTCCGCTAAGCCGCTATCCCCGGTTCTTACGCCAACCGATTCAACTCACCAACCAACATTTAGGACAGGTGATATCATCGATCTACTAGAAGATTAGATCAGTTGAATGTTCCCTATGTATTTCTCTTTTTGAATTGGCTGATATACAATGAAGATATATTCTATTCTACTCAGCTACTACAGCTTAATAAAGTGACTTTTTTTAAAAAGGAGAGAATAGAAATAATGATAAGTGTGTGTGGTAAAATATATTTTACAATTTAATTTCTCCACACGGTCCTGAGGACAGGATCTTCGTTGTCTGAGTCTATAAAGCTTCCTTATGTGGTATTACACCCTATAAACGATTAAAATTCCAATAACCTAGCAACTCTATAATATTTACTGCACATTTATTACCGTTGGCAAGCACGAAAGCCGTCGTATAAATTTTAGGTACCTACGTGACTTGACCGACCGTTCAGACCAATGCATCTTCTATATAAAAATGTCTCATATCTGACTCACGAACCTATTCAAATGTACAATTTATAAGGGAATTATGTTTTACAATACGCTGGGGTAGAGATCGTTATTGTGATAAGATGGAATACCCCTTATGGTTTATGACTTTTATAAAATAAAAATAAATACTGCAGGAAATTGGATTGTGGGAAGCTGTTTGTTTTATCTCATGACTTAGATGACTTCGTGTGATGATTTAAATAATGGTGAGTCCAAGAGAAATACGCAAAGCCAGGTTATAATAATAAAAATAAATTATTGTTTGGGTTTTGTTTGACGGCCATTGCTCGGGTGATGAGTATTGTCACATATCCAGAGGTCCTGATTTCGATGGTAGGGTATTATTGATTCACAAGTAATGGATGTTCGTATGTTTCTTTGGTATATTTTTGATATTTATATACTTATTACTATCTACATTTTCCTGTTATCTAGTTTATCTAGTCCATTACACAAGCTTTGGCCACGATAGTAGGTTACTTGTATGCACCCCTTAAATGGTGACTATTAATAGTTGCCTAAATTAATCCACTGACACCTTTTTTTTTAACGACGGAAAATGCGTTACGCATACCCCGGTGCTTGTGGGAAGCGCCAGGGTTATGTGGGACTCCTCCCCCAGAGTGGGGGCCCTACCCACTAAAAACCGTAGCTTATCCAGCAGCCAAACCCACAAACGATCCGCTGGGCTTAAAGAAAGCCTTTCTGACAAAAGGCGACAAAGCGCCACGAGCCAACAACTATTCCCCACTCACCGCCACAGAAGGCGGTTCGCGGTCCTTGAAGGCCCGCCATCCCATAAGCCGAAGCTCCACTGCCCCCCTACGGCTACGGGATTGAGTGGCCGAGCAATGCCCGAAGGCAGCCAGAAGACACGGTGTCAGAGTATTGGCCAAATAAGTATCCCTGTCCTGAAAAGGATATGAACCCATAAGTGCCCAGGGTACGCCACCCGTACACATTGTGAAACCCACCGTTTGCGCCAAATGAAATAGTATCGAACGCGACAGGCGATCCCCCAATGCAACCAGCACGCTAGGAGGCTCTCTGACCCAGTACTCCAACCCACTAACACCTACAATAGTTCTTGGCTTGAAAATCTATACATAATTCTCCCAGATCGTTATCTTGTCATTAATTCTCATCGTGAAACAATATTTAATTAGCTTTTATCGACTACAATGAAGAACTTTGTCAATAGCAGGACTTTGAGAATCAAATCCTTAGAGACAGTCTTTCGTTTCATAGCCGGGTTGTCCGGGAACTAATTAGGTATATCCTGGGGGAAGGCATTAATTATCTGTTACGAATATTATTATTTTTCCGTATTATAATGACTTTACTATTGCTTTTTTTATATAAAAAGTGATGAATATGGTAACACGAATTCAAATCATACAGAGGATTTACGAGCTTATAGTAATTATAAATAATTCATCAATGGTTTCATCTCTGAATATCATCGATCCGTCTGCACAAAATTAAATCTGCAATTAAAATTTTGGGCGAGAGTTGCCAATTGAATAGAGACTTTAAAGTTAAATAATGTTCATTATTTTTGTGTTAATTTGTTGACAATCAAGACAATTGATGGTGAAGTTTCTCAGTAGATTGACACACATTATTAAAGCTGGTACCTTTCAGACTCATAGAATAGAATAGAATAGAATTTATCTTTATTGTATATCAGCCAATTCAAGAAGAGAAATACACAAAAAACATTTAACTAATTTTATACAAATGGCGACCTCACCTTATTAGATACGACAATTTTAATTTTGGATTTTCTTAATTCACAATACATGTTACTATTTTGTTCATGGGATCGTCTCTCATGGCGATGATAACTATGAAGGGCAGTACTATACGGTCATTTCCTGCCCGCCGGCACAGAAATTCAAAATCTGTAGTTAAAAGTCCTATACGAACTTACGAAATCTCTATTGTTAGTCTAGTAAAAGCTTAAATTGTTAATTTACTTAAAATTA
This sequence comes from Acentria ephemerella, assembly GCA_943193645.1. Taxonomy (NCBI): domain Eukaryota; kingdom Metazoa; phylum Arthropoda; class Insecta; order Lepidoptera; family Crambidae; genus Acentria; species Acentria ephemerella. The sequence continues at coordinate 776,397 of OW971881.1, forward strand.
GCGCTTTCTACTTCTGAGAACTAATTTCAATAATACAATCTGTTTTATAAGTCATGCCAACTGACAGGGAAAAGCGGCGTCTCTTCCTTGGTTAATACTTTGTTCCGAATCGCGATCGCGACAACTCGCGAATAGCATGCATTTAGAATAAATAAAATAAGTAAAATCATAACGAAAAAGAAACATCAAATTTCAGAAGTAATCAAAAGAACCACTGCAGGGCCGTTGTTCAAACATAACTTTGGTTATTTCGGATTTGAAATTCAATATTCATTGAGGTTGATTTGTCAAAAGTCAGTAAGATTTAACATAAAGTTTTCTTCGGTGAATAAACAAACAGAAATTGGAAGGAATTTAATTATTAATCAGAAGAGAATGTTATGTGCGAGAAATGTTAATAGTTGGCGCCATATTTTGATGAACGCAATTTATTAACCTTTAATTTTTTACCAGCCTGCTGAAGTTCACACAAAGTTTTATATCAATAGAAAAGTACCTACTGCAAAAATTTCGAAGTAGATATAATAATCTTTATTAAAAAGCATTATGATTCATTATTTAAAGCCTATGTACGTCCAGGTGCTGAACACAGGCCTCAATACATGGAAGAAACACGAAGAGAACAGGAATAGTTTGGCTATAATACCACGACGTTGGCCCAATACATCTTTAGTGGCTGAAAGCGGTTACCATGACAACCGGATCCAACAGGAAACAACTAGTATTTATTGACCTATCCAGAAATCAACTATGGCGAAAAATCCTTCAGCACTTCGATAGTAAACTAGAACAATACGCCATTAAAGTTTAAAATGTTAGTTAGACAAAATTTTACAGCAAGTTCTTTGTAGAAATCTTGAAGTTCATCAACATCATACAGCCTATGGTATTTTTACTATATGGGCTAGTTTGGATCATAACCATTGTTAGCGACTGGCTGGCATCCATAAACCTTTTTTTATATATTTTGTATTTTTATTATGTTTTTTGACGTTGTCTTTAATAGACGTAAATTGATAGTGTCAAGTGTGTTGATCTACTTACTTATTCTGTTTTATATTAATTATACTTGGTTTTACCGTTTGCCTCATGTTTCCTTACTCACACATTATAGTCCACAAAACGGGTAGCTATCAACCATAGTAATCTAATCCAAATCTATCTAGCTACTACCATAACCAATGGCTTAACATGCCTTCTGAAGTACGAATGAGGTAAAGATTTATTTTGCCAATCCTTCACTAACCCATACGTAAACAAGCATAGCGAAAACTGTATTGCTTTCATAATCGTGACCAGAACGCTAATTTTACCACTCCAGCGGACTCCGTGAATAGCCGTTAAGTTCTGATATTAAGACCAAACCGACTGAAAAGGTATAACCAAGGCAGTATCTTCTGAGTTTATTGGGCACAAACCCAGCATTGTTCCGAGAAAGAGCCAATAACAACAGAGGCCGGCTGGAGCGTACACGATCATTGAAACATAATAGCGTGGTATGAAAAACCTTTATAGGCTACTTGGTAGAACAATCAACAAAGCATGTACAGTCGAGAATATAAAAGTTGTGCCTTATGAGCTTCTGACAAGAGTTATATTGCAACTATTAGATATTGACTACACAAGTTGCGATTATGCCAATTTTAATGTAATTTACAGTCCAGAAGAAAATAATCTTCAAAATGCTCAAAATATCACTATCCGTATATTAACAATCAGACCCATTGCTGAAAATATTTTTTTTCAATGTCTCGTTCCGTAAAGTTCTTTTTTAATAGACTTATTCGAAAAGAACTTAATTCGAAAAACATTAAAAAGCAATGTGAATTTCACTCAGAATAACATTATGCGTAGAAAATGTGTGATTATTCTCGGGTAAGCGTGTAGGTATCGAGGCAAATTCAAAGTCAAAACCTGAGCTGTTCCCAATATGCTAACCAAGCGTCTACAGGCTTCGGCAACGTATTGCTATCAGACGAGACGTTTGTTCGTTTACCACCCTCGTATAAAAACCAGAAATCATTCAAAACTTCTGGGCTTCTGATTCTTAAATATATTTATTATACAAACAAAAGTAATACAACTCCTCACTAAATATATTTCACCTTGAAACTTCAGTTTCTCCCGCAATAAAAAATAATGCCACATTAACATAACTTAAGCATTACTTTTTACGATATGTGTGTGCCCAAAGGGAGATATAGCCATCGCTTTTAGTGACAAGTGAGTGCCAATATCTAAGCCGACAATGGAGGCTACAATATGGATACTATAACCTCCACAAAGGTTTTTTGCATTAAAAAAGAATCAGGGACAATACTAGCAATTTGAATGTATATTACATTTAACTCCGACCGTGACATTATTAAGGTTATCGATAAATTATCAGTAGACTTGTCAAAATTATTCTTTTAGTAAATGGAAAACTTTAAGGCACAGGTCGTTCTCTGTGAGGGGTTTTAAAAAACCAATAGATGCATTTTATATACACTAAAATGTATGCATTATATGAATCTACAGGTTTTTTGTTCTAAACGAGGTGGCTCATGGCTTTCATCTCACCTCAAGAAGAAGAAAAAAGTAAGAAGAAGTTCATAAGTGAAGATAATGCCGAAGATGGAAGCGAAACACGGATTCCTACACCACAGAGGAACTGTCTATCTTATTTCTAACTGCCGGAACACAAAAACGCTGTTAACATTATTGTTACAGTTGCAGATTTTGGTAAAATGGTTGAAGCTAGCCAGGCGGAAAAAAGGCGCTACCAGCAAACTTAGCGAGCTGAAAATTTCTGCCCCCACTTGGAATTGAACCTTCGACCTCCAAATCAGAAGTAGCTACACCTAAGTCTGTTTTTACACGGTCTTTTTGTACACGGTTTTGATATAACACGGTTTGAAAATTGAATATTTTTAATTTTTTTACATGATTTTATTCCATTTAGCACGATTTGAAATTATATAATATTCAATTTTCAAACCGTATTATATCAAAACCGTGTACAAAAAGACCGTGTAAAAACAGACTTAGGTGTAGTCTCTGCCGCTACACCACAGAGGCGGTTAAATAATACAAACAAAAAAAATGCCTCATTGCAATAAGTACGCCAATTGTAATGTTGATATTAAGATATTTAATTGCCTGCAAAGATTTATCGAGTCATTGAATTAATTTATTTTGGAAGCTTGTACCAATTTAATTATTTTATATTTCAATATTATACGGACGAAAATGGCAATGATGAATACAAAGTAAAATTGTCTTATTTATTAGTGATTTTATAAATTGGACTATAAAACTCGCCTACCACTATCTTGACCCATGGTGCTAATAATACACATCTACCTCTGCCAGGGTTCAAATCAAGGGTCTTCAATTTAAGAGTCAAAAGACCAATCGACCAACTGCTGCATGCTTGCTGACAAACAAAGTGACCAAATCCCAGCAGCGACAAAAAGGTTAACCGTTTTTTTTATTTCTACCATTATTCGTAGAAAAAGACTGAAAAGAAACGTAAGGGCGAGTGTTCCTCACTTTTTCGCGTGCATGCATCTACCGAGTACTATAATTTATCTCAGATAGCCGCGTCTGGCCACATAAATCACGAGTGTTTTTCACGCGCTACTGCGATAGGAAAGCAATGGGTACATACGGAAACAAAAAACGAGAGTTCACTCCACGGTTATTTGAAACAGACGCATTGCACGTTGCTGATTTATCATCGGTATTGTTTAAAAAATGGTATCATTATTTATGTTTAGGGATGGGTCAGCCATCTGTCCCTTTCATATCATTCAAAGGAAAGTGTTTATCAATTTAAAATAAGAAGCATCTCGGTCACCTTAATTTCGATTATGTCACTTTGCTCTTTTAATTACTATTTTACTATCACGGTAAATAAGGTAGAATATATTTTTTAAACCTTTTGAATGGATTTTAGAACTTATTAGATAAATCGGCTTAAGCATGTATCTGTCATTAAGTTTACTGAAACTAACTATTATTATATATTTTTTATCATTATTCTAGTTTCAAGTTTCTATAGTAAAAGCTCTTAATGATGTCTGGTTTGCAATTATTTTTGAAGAGACTATATTCCCGTTTTATTTATATGTTTCTCTTTGAATTGTTAGATGTACAATAGATATATATTCTAATCTATTCTATCTCACACAGAGACCCATAGGGAATCGATGGCTGAAACCCTGATTTTATAGACAATCATTCAAAAACTGCTTGTAAATAGATCTGCGGACAGTAACTTGTTTTATATAAATGGACTCATTAGTAAAATCAGAAACTAATATTTCAGTTCTGAATAGCTTTGTAGATTCACATCACAAGACCCACTGATTAAATATATCTGAAACGTACCTATTTACTTATAAAACTTCAAACTCAGATATAACGTTTAATAAGGAAACTGTCTCCAAAGTTTTAAGGTAATAGGACTTCTATAGACACAAAAGACTTTAACATTCTGAGTATATCCAGCCCACCAGCGCAGGCATTTACATTATAATGCAAGATACATTTTTGTATTTGCTTGATGGATACATAGATAATATTTAATTTTTATTAATCTGTTTAGTAATAATTTATGATAGCAATTTTTTTTTATTTCCTTATAAAATAAGTGGATCCTTTGTGCTAAGCCTTTTCAATTGTGCATAAATAAATACTGTATTGCTAAATAAAATAAAAAACGGTTTTTAATTAGGTTTTGTATTAGGTGGTACCACAAAACGAAATCTTCATTTACACTTCATTGAGATGTCAAATCGCATCTAAATAAATACCTAAGTCTACAACGACTTAGAAAATTCAAGCTTCAAAAAATTTACTTCCAAACCAATAATAAAATATGTGTACATACTCGGGCAACAAAAAAGTAAAAAAGATAGTAAAAGGTTGCAAATTCACGACTAATAGTAAATTTCATTCTCGTGTGTCGCCATATTACTCTCTGCCGATATCCAAACGTATAAAAAAGGGGGGTATTGGTTTTTAAAGATTTGTTGCGAAGCGTTTATACGTCATTAGCAGCCATATGTTGCAACATTAACTGCGTGAAGCTTTGTTATTCATATGCAATATCAACACGGCTGTCTCAAACTAGTAATCCAGTTCAATATTGTGCTCTAAAGACTCGTTAATTACATATTCCATGGCCGTATTCTTACTAAGACATAACTTCAGTTAGGACTTACAGGCCAATTCGTCTTCTGCCTTCTGCAGTTGAAGTAGAATAGATTGCCAGCACGGATAGAATTACGTCCAATTTATACTGAAACAGTATACAAATGTTTGTCTAGCGAACACGGACGGGCCAGTGACAAAATAAAGGCTAAAAGTGAGACCAGGAGTACTTAGAAAATTCTTTTTTTATTTTATTCTTAAGGGGTAGCTCTTCACCTTCATCACGCCATTTTTTTAAGAAGGCCACCATTTATGGACCTACCCGCAATTGGCTAAGCGGCGGGCATGTGTGAAGCTCACCCAGTTCCACATAAAATTGGACCTGGGAATACCCACTAAAACGTCCCGGTAACTCCATTGCGCTTCACGGGGGCGACCTGGGTTCTGCCGAAGCAATTCACCTAATCACCCCCAGGCAGCCCAGCCTTACGGCCGGACTTCGCGCCGATAGAGATTGCCTAGAGTTATTTGGGCAAGTGAAGTGATTCCTCACAACAGAAGAATGGACTATCTTACCACCAACTGCCAAATACAAAACATTAATTTTTTGTCGGCAAGTCGGCATTTAGGTAAGATGGGTAGTTACAGTAGGAAGTGGGTTTTTCTTAGTACGTCTGAGAAAAAGCCTTAACAAAACGAAGCTGAAAATTTCTACCCTCCCTCTGGTTTAAAACCTGGATCTCGAGATCTGGAGAAGATGGTTTCAGCCACTGAGGTTCTTTAATAATCTTGCATTTTAAAGTTGTCAGTCACCAGTGGTCATTTTTTATGACTCATGTGAAAATCAATACACTTAATTTCTCTGTAACATCATTTGATTTGAATGCCGCCTTTTTGATGAACTAGAATTCTCGGGAAGGCTCCTGTTATGAATGTTTATTTAGTCGTTATACTTATATAGTGGAACCCTAGATAGGTTAATCCATCAGCTATAATATTATGGTCCTACCTACCTTACGGCAGGTCGAATCCCGGGAGAGTACTTGCCTAGGGTCTGCTTTGATGTTTATTAAAGGGAACCCTGAAATGAAGCCAAAATTTGTAATTAAGAAACGTGTTACAGACGCTTTATACAAATACTTCATTTCTTCCATTACTATTTCAGATCATTTTCAAAAGATAGCGTTCATGGAAGTTAGTCGGTGATACCAAGTTCAACTGGTCATCCTGTTTCTATTTATAATTATATCTTTACACCCACTGTCTTCGTGTGATTGTCTTTATTCGTTAAGCCACCAATCTTTTTAATCGCCTCTATGGTTTAGTGGCTGAGACCACTTAATTCAGATATCCTCCGGCTCCAGGGTCCAATTCCCAGAGGAGGCAGAAATTTTATATTCTTTTTGGTTGATGATAAGTCCTTAGTGAACCTAAGTCTGCCGCTTTAACAATAGTGTCAACAGTGTGATGTATGGTGGTAACATTATTGAATTACGTTTAAGCTAGAACAGTAGGTTGCGTATCAAATGTAAGTGCATGCTTCACTAGCAATCTTCACATATGGACTCCTCTACTGTTTCTCATCAGGTGGTGTCGAGTCATTTACTGAGTTTAATATAAAAAATAATATTTTTAACAATTCCGTGCCAAAAGATTAAATGAATGAGAACAGGAATATTTTCTCGACAGAAAAAATCTTTTCTTTATCTTTATCGAATTGTATTGGTTGGATCGGACGATTGAGTGTTATTCTACACGATTTCAATTGGATTGAAGCCTCTGAGGAGTCATTGTAGACTCGCTTCAATTCTAGATAAGTTTTCAATGGATACTACGAAAATTTATTATATTAATATGTAATAAGCCGAAGTTATTTCAAGCTTCTTACGTCTTGAAAGGTTTCATGTCGCTTACTTACTATAACCATAAACTTTGCCATAAAAAAATTAATAAATCAACAAAAAAAGCCTACGAACTCGTCTACGATCTGACAATCACAAAAAAGTTAAGAAAAATCGATCAAGCTGTTTCAGAGGACTTCGATAACAAGCATTGTAACACGAAGTTTTTATTAGATAAACTTTATAGAATAAACAGAATTACATTCGGCGATTAATATTTTTATGATTAATTGCACAAACACCAGTTAATCTGCAATGGTTTAGTGACAAGTCACTCAAAACCGTTGCGCTGAAAGTGGAGCCCATTAGTGACGTCACTATTAATAATTGTTTGATGTTTTATGACTTTCCTTCTTGAAGTGAATCTATGTAATTTAGTGATGCAGTGCTGTCCCTTATTGTCTTATTTTGATTATATCGCTATCCTTTTCATTTTGTCATATTTCCATTGCCGCTTTAACTATGTGTCTTTGTGTCGTTTTTCTTTAGTACGCTGTAATGATTTTAAACAGGAAAGCTATCGCGATAGATATGAAGTTCTTTAATAAGGTTCTTATTTAAGCGCATAGTACAAATTATTTTTAAAATATAATAGGCGCTATATGTAAATGTCTTCCGTATATAGCTAAGAAGGTTCACTAATCATATATATTACACACGAAATTGAACTTACAAGTCTGCGTAATAAATTTCTTTATTCAAAAGCAAACAGAATAATTTAAATTTATTATAACTCCATTATTTGCACTTAATTATTTTGGGCGCGGAATGTGTCTTAATAATGGACGCTATGGGATGTTGGAAACTAGACACATTAGCTGAACACAAAGTTGAATTATGACACTTATGGTGTTATTATTAAGATGTAGACGCAGTAACTTGGGTAAATTGTAGCGGTTTTTTGCTGTAGAAAGGATTATTATTATATGTTTTAAAATTTTTGCTTCAAATGACTATAGTTTAATAAATCCATTATGAAGAATTTTATACTGTATCAAAATAGCAGAGAGTTTTGAGCGATGACATCGCTTTTATATTATTATTTCCGCAGTATTATTAGCAGATAAAATTTACAATGTGTAATTATTTTAGGGTTTAATAGTTCAATTAAAATTATATAACATTACACAAGGAACTTTAACAAGTAATAGTTTAAGGTATATTTTGACAATTCAGACGATAGTGTTATTTTTGAACATAAATAATTGTATTCAATCTTTTTTTAGCTTTTGCTCGCCGGCTGAAGAAGGTATTTGAACGGGGTAATTTACTATTCATAATGTTGTATATTTATTTATAATTTCTTGCACATTAATGGTACAATCGACTTAGCTATTAGGCATTCATTGGAAGTTATCCAGCGATTTAAGTCCGGAAACATAAAAGTAAACGTAAGATTAGTAAGTTTCTAAATAATAAGTACTTAACAATACTTAAAACCGACTTCAAAACACTAATAAAGCAATAATCAATCTATTAAAGTAATTATCTCATATAAAAGTGTTTTATATAGTCACTGCTTTACGTTCTATAGTTGCTGGAATCAACTTAGCATCAACTCCCAAAGCAGTATTATTCATTACCGTATATCAACAGATTACAGTCATATCAAGTTTTATCATTTAACTTAGTAACTTATATAGACAAGACGGTAATCTAAATAAATGTTCATAGCGTTAACTACAGTGTCGTTATAACGGGCACTTCCAAATTATTAAATAAAGGTGTATCTTAAGTTATAAGCTATAAAAACGATGTGTTGTTATAAACTTAAAATTACTTGTCAAAATACCACATTCCAAGAGGGGTAATTTACAGTGGGATTCTCCTTTCAAACTTTCGTGCCCCCGACTCGGGTAGTTAAATAAATTATCAAAGGTCCGACAAAGCTGGGCATCATGCAACCAGGGACTTCAAAAGCAAAACAAGTATAATTTATAACTTATCAATTTTTACCAGTATTGTAGAAAATAACAGAATTTTTATATCATAACCAAAAATAACTAAATTAAAGAGGTAACAGTGTTTGTTTAGCTATAAAATTTTAAACGTAGCTTATACAAAACGAAAAAACAACAATATGCCATAGTTATACGCCTTAAATATTTTTTTTTTATTATTTTTAGTTTATAATTTTTTTTTATTAATATCGTTAATTGGGAAGCGTTACTACTCCTAGTCTTATTTCAAAAAATATCGATACATTAATAATATTGGTGATGTTATTCTAAAAGTTGTTTCAACAATGTGGTACAACAATGTATGCAAAGTGTTGATAATATCATTTTATGTAAAATATCATGGAATCTCTTCCAAAGAACATTATCCCAAACATCTAAATAAATGCGTATATATTAACAAAGTAACCCAAACAATAGCCATTGTAAGTTCAAGAACGCAAAAATCATCCGAATAGAACAAAGTAACTAATTTTACATAACATAAACAATTAAGTAAGAATAATTTATACGTATAAGAAGTAATGTAACACCGTAATGTAAACTGATTATAAATTTGTTTATCCTTGTTACAAATATGTAAACTTATTGAAAGTCAAATATAATGTTCCTCCAAATATAACTGAACTGCCTATACACAAATATAAAGACAATATCAAAGAAAAATTAATGAAAAAAGTTACTATAAAGTTCAGGAATATTTAGGTGACAATATCGCATGGACTATTTATAAATGAAATTTAAATAAACTTAAGCTGTAATCAAACTCAATTGAAACTTAATCAAACCAGAAATGACGATACGTAGCGATGTATAAAATATCGCACTGTAAAACAATAAATATGTTTGTAATACTAATATATACTGACATAGGTAATTTATAAATGTCATTACAAGTACAAAAGGCTGTGAGTTTCTTGCGCCGCTTCTTCTCTGAAGCTACTAATCGATTAAAGCGGTGGTAGGGTTAATTGGGAATGCATATTAATGTTAGTTTTAATTTTAAAAATTGTTTTAAAATTTAAACTTACATTAATTATTTTAATACATACTAGATATATAATAGATAAATTATCTTAAAAAGGTCCTGCACTGAGAACGGACAAGAAACGTCGCAAGATTTGTCCATTATTACAAAAAAATTGGGATTTTTTGAACATTTTCATTACAAATATGCAAAATCTACCAACACGTTTTGTTCTTTGCTATTTTATCGTGTTCTATAAGTATGTTATAATTAAATTACAATCAATTAATTAGGAAAATGAATTCTTTTCCTGCTTGCCCATTACTATTTTCTTCTTCTTTTGTTTGTCAGTGACTATTAAACATGTAGCGACGAGTATTATTACGTATAATATACGTTACGAGTATTCTTCTTTCAAAAATACCTTTGTTTAAAGCATGCAAAACAGTATTAAACAAAAATAGAACCGTTTACCTGCAACATAAATAAGGAATGAATTATCTTAGGGTAAAATAGCCCGCCTGTAATCCTGCGTAACGCCCGGGAAATATGATGGTATCCCAGTCCTCCTTATCTCCTTAGTAGCCGCGTTTTTTGGACAAAAAGGGTTAAATGCGGTAATTCGTATTAACACGGCTAATGGCTTTCGAGCTTTTGCTGGGATGTGGAGGCAAAAAATCTTATCTTTCTTGATATAAATGGTATACAAGCCGTTTGAGTCTGACACAGAGGCACGTTTGTTGTGATTTTTCTTTGTAGTATTTATTTATTAACTTCATAATGATATCATGAATTAAATATGGTAGTGTTCAGTGCCTGTATATTGAGTCAGTCCCCGGGTTCTATTGCCGTAGAAATTTGATTTTTTCGCAGTTTATTTATAGTTTATATATGTTTAGTTAATATTTATCTAACACTAGCTGTGCCCACTTCTTTGTTCGGGTGGATGTCGGACGTTGTTGGGTAGGTTACAGTTTCCTTGAGTATTTTTTTGTTTAAGTATTTAAATCTGGTTTTCAAGACACCTTCTCAGATAATGCATTATATTAGAACAAAGATTATCAAAAGTTCTTACAATATTCCGTCAGGGACAATTTTTTGTTAATTGTTAAAGTGAACAATACGTAATCAGAGTTAAAGCGGGGTATGCAATATTGAACCTTGAAGCTGCTATGATAGAATTTAATAGATAGGGTTTTATTAGGAGAGTATCGAAAAATGTGGGGTGGCTGGGGAGGCTCCTCGCGTGCTGGAAACATCGGACGACCGCTTAATGCACATGATGACCTTCCCATTCAATATAATGGGCGGTTCACCAACGGATCAAGCCGGTGTACCCTGGGTGGGCATGAAACAACTACCTGAAGAGAACCGTAAGTGGTTTCGTGGTCGGTGAACCTCCAGCGAAAAGACTCTTTTAAGGCCACCTGGTGAGTCTCCAGACACTTATCCGGACTGCCTGTTGGCGGGGAGATTACAGTTTATTGCTTTTTGTCGTGGTTGGTGGGGCCTCTAGGCCAGTAGTCGGGGATCGTGGGCTCCTAGGACTGCGACTGGTTGTGGCGCTAGTCGCTTTTGGTAGTGTCAAGGGGGGAAGCGCTGCCTTGACGATGCTAGATACTTGTTTCCTTACTTTCATGTCGGAGTACGCATCTAAGGCGCAGGAAATGTTTTCGGGCGAGCCTTTGTGGTCGCCGGCAAACGCTATGGCAGTCAGCGTGGAGTAGATGTTTAGTAGGTAGTAGGGGAACGCCTCTACCCCGAGTCCCATATACCCCTACACTTGGTACCGTACTGTACGATGTTGATGATTCGAAAATGCATTCGACCTCTCTGACAAAAAAAATTATGTCAATTGCATTTATTTGCGTTATAATGATTATGTAAATAATCATGTAGTACATACAAGTATATATAAACACAAATGAATAAGTAAATTTTTTAATCGGATTAAAATATCTGTAATCAGGCGAGCGACTGTACGCCCCCGCATCCTAAGATTAAACAATTACTATAGCCTTTCAGTCTTGAGCGTTACAGTAATTTATTAAGTAAAAAGAAAATAGGCTTAAATAATTTTATTCAAATAATATGATTTAATTGTTTATAGAACGTCAAATGTCAGCCGTTGAGTGACAAATAAAATATTATATAGTAACGAAGTGTACAGAATTCAAATAAAAATTTCTGTTATAATATTATTTAGTAATGTAAAATTATTAAATAATATAATAAAAAAATATTTATTAAATAACATTATAACGGGCAAACCTGCTCACCTTACGCCTATTATATTTCCTTGGTATAATTATCTAGTGTATGATATATCTTATTTATTATTGTGTTATGGTTTTATGAATGTTTATTTATATATATATAATAATATAGTATTTCCCACACTCACCCTTATTATGTACAAATTTAAGCATCATTAATAGCTTGTCAAGGTTACTAGATAACAGAGAAATATACATAGTAATATGTATATTAATATTCGTAATATACCAAATAAACATACAAATACCCATGATCCAAGGACAAATATTCATAATCATACATATATCTGCCCCTAGCGGGATTCAACCCTTTTTTTACGAGGAGGAATCCATTTACGGATCTACCGGCCACTGACTAAGTGACGGGCGTGTGCGGGGCTCACTCAGCACCTCAAAAGAGCGGCACTGAGAATACCCACTAAAACTCCCCGGTAACTCCATTGCCCTTCACGGGGGTAACCTGGCTTCTGCTGAGCAATTCACCAGGTCAAACGGGATTCAAAGCTGGGACCTCTGACTTAGTAAACAGACTAAGATGGTTCAAACAATAAAATTTATATAAAGCATTTATGTTGTAATTATTTTGTTTATTTGATTAATTTATACACATATGTATTGTGAATGTTCATTCAAGTTATTATTTTAGTTTTAAGCGTTTTGCATATGCCAGTTCTACCGTTTCCTTTTCTTAACTCTATGGTAGGACTGCTGGAAGAGATAACTGTACGAAATAAGCTACTGCTTATTGCAAGGAACAATTAAGTATCAAGTGCCTTTTTCTAAACGTTTATTGTGTAACTTTAATTGTTAAATAAATAACTAAGAGTTCCAGTAATTCTGTCATGGTAAGTGTAAAAACCATTTTTATTTAAACCAATCTTACATTAAACGGCTCCAGCTTGTGTGATTCTAACGGTCTAGTTTTGAGAACAAAAAAAATTTGCTGTCCCTAGCTCTCAAGTCTTAAGGTGCTTTCCGATGCATGATTTATTTATTTATTTATCTTAACAATGTTTCAACAGCAATTTTCTACACACACAGAATATAATATAACAAACAAGACACAAGTCAATTAGAGAAACACATTCAGGAAGGCAACTCAAGCCATTGATCTTGGTCGTTATAGCAATAGCATTAATCCGTCAGCCCGCATTGGGCCAGTATGGGAGTGTTATGGTCCTAAACACCTTAGTGTATCTGCTATGTAGAGCATCGCTGTAGTGGGACTAATATGCGCTTTGTGAGTGTTTATAACTGACTGTGTAATAGGGGGAATCCCCTTGCTGAGTTTCTTGCCTATTCTTCTCAGGTCGATACCTCCGGCAAATATACGAACTTTCCAATAAATAAACGTTCTAATTATGCCAATTATTAATTTATTTACCTAAACTGCCATTTCCTATTTGAAATATAACGGTTCAAGAAAGTTGTTATTTGTGTGATGAAATTAGTAGTCAGTTTTTTAGACCATAACTAATTAATTTAAAATATATATATTTCAGTTTTGAATGAAGTAATGATATGCAGTGATTTTAAATTGAAATATTCGTTCAATTTAAAATCACTGCATAATAAATAGAATAAAAACAAGCTAAAACTTTAAATTCATCCATAAACGGTGCTCACTCACGGTATGCCGTGATGGCGCTGATTTTCAGTGAGACCAGTTAGGTCACGTCATGGTAAACGTTTCCCACACAAACGGCTATAATGAATTAACTCACAATAAGAAGTCTATTTAACCAATATTAATCTATATAACTGTGACATGCATATGTGCATGCGCATGTGTCATTTAAAATAGTCATTTGAATATTGCTTTTCACGTATTGAGAAGGAAAGGAGGTTTTGTTATATATGGATGATTCGAATGATTGTATTTCAATTTCTTTAATAAAGAAGTAGTTTAAAAACAAAAATAACAGGAAATACTACAAGACTAGCTTATCATAGTTTTCTTTCTGTGTAATTAAATTTTAAACTTCAGAATGGGGTCTTTGAATTATACATTTTTATATTTAATACATTTTATGGGTTTTGTCGGAGCGTGGACTGTAATTTATAGCGAGAGTTGTGGTTATAATGATAGTGAAAATATATATACAGTAAGACAATGTACTTTACGATAATTATTTTTAGCACGATACTCCTGCAGCAAGTTTGCAAATTGCTTGTTGACGTCATTACAAAACCAGTTTTATTTAATTGTGTACAGATAAATACATGTTTGTGTGTGTGTTAATGTACACATTTTATTTTTAGTTTTGCGAATAAAAAACTTTTTCGAATATATTTTTCCCGAAAATTTTTAGTTTCCATACTGTTGGTACTAGCATTGCGGTACTCAATTCTCATAACAGTCTATTGCATTTAGTCTAACCGAGCACGTTCCATCATAGTTACCTGATATTACACAAAGCGTGAAATAACATAGTGCAACAAATAATAGTTGTGACACGATGTTTCTGATATGCAGTGACGTAACAACAGAGTTTGTGTAGTTCAAAATTAATGTGTTCTTTATTTAAATTTACTCAATTACTAAGGTCCATTAAATATTCAGCTATAATGTAACCTTATACACTTCCGTACTTTCCTGATCCTTGTAAATCCCCCATAATGTGTAGTTTTTAATTCATTCCCTACCTTTTAACCCCGTCGTGAAAAACGAAGAAAAAAAAGGTCTATTAAATCGCCAATATTAAACCGCTTCGACGAATACTTTAGTTTTGGAGAAGAAGCGGCGCGAGAAACATTTACAAATTATTTATTTCATTAATTGTCAATATTTTAACATACGTTTAATTTTTGCTATATAAGATTTCGTGAATTCTTTACATATTATATAGGTATAGAAAAATCAGAACTAAAGACTCTACATATTGTATACAGTAGGAGTCTATATGCTCGTATAGCCAGTACAGCATGCAACATTCTGCCCTAGCCACCTTCACCATGCGGGGCAATGAGTGCATTTTCACGCTTCTTTTGAAGAAAGTCATATTGTATGAAGGAGATAATAAGTGTGACGGTAAAATTTTCATTTTCTGCCTGTACGACAAAGATAGGAGTAATGAAATATCTGTGTGTAAAGTAGACACGAAGACAGTGAATGGGTGACTCCGGTTACTAAAAATTATAGATTGTGGTTACAAATCATTGAAATTAAGATATTTAATATTTTTTTCTGTTTTGTAACATTTTAATTGTTGGTGTTTTGGCATTTATTATTTTATGATTAGTGAAGGATAAATAAATATTTGTGGAATAGGGAAAATAAATTCTTATATAAATAATTAATATTACATAATAGCAATTGACGAGAAATAATATCTTTTACAGTAGATAGTAAAAGAAAATACAACCAGAGTGAGAAATTTCTCTTCAAACTACATAAAGCAAATTGAGCATAAATTGAAATAGTATCTGCTGGTGAATATGCAACGTATTGTTAACGGAACTTATAGCATCTGGTCATAGTTCGTGACATCTCACGTACGATGTATTGCCAGATATATTTGCTTCTATATTTTATTGTTGTTTGCTCTATCTTCTTTACAAAATGGAATTTTTTAACTGGATGCACTAGGTTGATTATTCTTTAAACACAACATCGAAACTGAATAAAGAAACCTTAACTTGTCATCGCCATCATCAATAGCCTATTTACGTTCCAATTTTAAAGTCAGAACTTTCTAAATGGGATAAACACTTTTTTTTATATAAAGCTCAGCAAATGACTACACCACCTGATGATAAGCAGTAGAGGAGTCCATATGTGAAGATAGCTAGTGGAGCATGCGACATACTGCCCTAGCCGCCCTCACCTTGCCGGCCCAAAAAGTACTTTATCACGCCTCTTTTAAAGGATGGTTTCCTTTAAAAGAGGAAGTTTGAGCCATAATATCACCACGCTGGCCTCATATGGGTTAGTGGATGAAATTAGTTGCCGTAACAACCTGGATCAACGATTTAAAGTGCCTTCCGAAGCACGGAGAAGCTCAAGATAACAAATTTGATAGAGCTTCACCATAGCGAAAGCTTCTTGGTTTTTGCTATCGCAACCAGAGCTTTCGAGCTTCTCAACTTGTCAAGTAAGACATAATTGTATTTATATTGTCTTAAGGTTCTTGACAATATATCTTGCCTTGATAAATTACGTCAATAACGGCAAACGTCTTGGCCAGAATGTTTTATTAGATGGATTATCAGCTTGTCATATTTTGCGGCTTATGTTGGTTATATATTATAATGTGTTTTATTCACATCCCGATGTGAACAAAATCAGTCACTGAGTGGCGACCCTTTTACACTTCTACAGCGCACACAAAGGTGTTTGATATCATCTATTTTAAATTGTCTTTTAACCAATGTACTGTCTGCATCTATTTTTGTGTGTGATGTAGAAATGAAAATAAAGACTTTACCTATCTTTGGATTGTCAAGCAAAATTTGTCCAAGTTGCTGCTGCAATTACTACTCAAAATTTTGCATGTTTTTCTTAGTAAAAATACCTTTATCCAGCATTGGAATCTACTGTAAGCGGTTGATGGGTGATGATTAATATTAGAAAGCTCATATATCAAAATTAGATTTTTCTTACAGATTCATTGAAATTGTTATACCTATAACAATTAGTGCAATTAACTAGGGAGTTGTAGCAACTAATTTCCTTTTGGTGTTCCCGCCGGCCAATTAAAATGTTTCGCTGCGATTGCCAGGAGCATTAACACTAGTAGTTATATAACAATCGTAGTCCGCTACGATATCGTAGCGTCTCGTAGTATACTACGGTTAATAGGGTTGTAGTAATTTTTGAAACGTTTCTTCTCTTCGGTGAACGCTGTTATGACAACGTAAATTTAGGCGTATTCAGAAACAATTAATACTTTTTATTCAGACATACTATAAAAAACTATCTACGTTGTTTCCTTTACTAAAAGCCTATTAATTTCATTATGAAGTACATGTTCGTACATGAAATAACTAAAAAATGAAAGCTCCAAACCTTTAATATGCATCATTATTTTATGGTTAAATCTAAACGGCTACAGTTCCGCATTTCATCCAATGGCTATGCGGCACATGAGTGTATACCGAGAGATGTCAAGTTGTTTCTTTCTTTGGAACCACTTTTGTAGTGTTGTCCTTTTTCCATCCGCACGCCATTTTTATGCAATATTTACAGTTATATAATGATATTAGGATAAGAGTGGTATGCGGTGTAGTTCAGTGACGTAGTAGTTATATTAAGAAATCAAAACATAATGGTTGGTGCATTGGTGATCAAAATTTAATATTTCGAGTTCCTTTATGCTTCGGAGGGCACGTATACGCTTGATATTATTATTTTCTTTCAATCTAGCATCTTTTTTTGTATCATATATTTAACCTTGCCAGCAACAAATTTCTTTTTAGTTATAAGGCCGCCTATTTGTACCAATTTTTTGCAGCTGAATTTTGTTTCTTTTTTATATGTTCCATTGAGAATATTTATTATTACATGTGCTTCGTGACGTGCTAAAGCTATGGCATACTACAATCACCCGGAATCAACCATAGAGAATGTTGCCGTGTTTTTTAAATCAAAACCAGAGCAATCAAGCCACTAAGCCACCCTTCCAGTCCCCATTTCTTTCCTCACTCTGTATATTTTAAAAGTAAATTTTATTTATCCCACAAACACGGATTATTTATGCGTTAAATTTAGACGAGTTAAAATTTGTTTTGTATTTTAATTAACTGTTTTACGATAAGCTAAGCAATCAAAGTTAGAATTTCTTCCAGGGTTTGGGCCAATTTCACGAGTTGATAATAAAATACTGCCTGTTTACCGGACAAAATTATTCAGAAGAAATAATATTTGAACATGGAAGGAGAATTAAAAAATTATTTTGTTTAACAAGATTAATAAAAAAAATTACCAAAATAACTTTCATTGTATGATACAAATAAATGGTATATTTTCTGTACGTGCAAATTATGTATACCTATGTTCATGGCTATTCCTCACCACGATTACCAAACGTTTAGATATCATGATAGAAATAACATATAGTCATTATATAAGACAAAAGACGCCCACTGCTAATGAATAACTGACTGCCGTCGAATAAATTAATTGGAATTAATTACGATAACGACATACATAATTACCATTATAAGAAACTATAACAGACCTCAACAAATACAAACATACCTTATTATGAACATAACTTTTGAAATTATTACAATTAGTATTGTTTTTATAAATATATAAACTCGTAAACTAATAGAGCTTTCGAAAGCGAAAGCGAGCGTAGATTAACGTTTACTAATCAATCGCAAATTTCAAAGAAAATCAATTCCAACATTTCAAATCCTTCAATCAAAGAATTATTTAAGCTGAACGTTTTAGAACTCAAAATTAACGAATGGCGGTATATTTAGTGGAATGGCCCGAGTTCTGGAGTCATTAAGCTACCGTCATTTTATGAAAAGCAATCAGTCCCTTCCCCCACTTAGACGTTTTGAATATTTGTTTCAGTCAACCCGATCAATCATATCGCGAGATTTACTAATCTTGTCAATATCGCTTCAGAACTTCTTAAGATTACCATGAAGATGGCTTTGTAGAGCACTCTGATTTTTATACCTTGTCCCTACCTCAACGGTGCCTTAAGAATGTCAAAGTTGGATTTATTAACCAGTATTTTAATTTATTTAGCTGTAGCTATTTGGATATAATCGTTGGCTTATTAGTCCGAACGCTCTGGTTTGGATAGGAAAAACAATGGAAGTTTTACTACGGTTGATCCCTGGTAGGGCAATCAAATTCGTTACGTACAGCTTCCGAGCAATGTTGTGACAACCGTATATAATGTTATAATTTAAAATATATTACATTTTTAACGATAAACTGCTCATTTTTAAACTAAGGCAACATTAATTACGTCTTTTTGTCATTGCTATAACTAGTAACCGGTATTATTGAAAATACTAAAACTCCGTCAACCTAGCCATCGACGTTTGGAAGCTATGAAATTAGATTCCCAATATTAGCTTGTTTACGGACCAGCTCCCATAGGAGACGAAGATTTACTTGTTTTTCTTTTGCAACAACGAAAACTACTTTTTTATTAGAATGAAAGATTTTATTAAGAACTTTTTTAACAAGACAGAATAGAGTTTAATTTTTCTTTTCATGACTTTTCAACATCATCACTCTTTACATACCGAGAAAAAAAAACCATACTGGTCCCATACGGCTTAGCGTGACTTGCAGAGCATGGAGGAACGAATTTGGATAGACCCGTCCAAAGCTGATCCAGGAGGAAATGAATGGCGTTTAACTCAGAATCACTGTTTGTCCATGTTAAATAGCAAGGGTGTTCGTACCCGTTGTACAAGAAAAGGGAGTTCTATCGATTCTTTCCGGATGCGGTAGCTCAAGACGATTTGTTTAGCTGAACTATGAATTCTAACAGTTTCACGGTTGCTTCAGGGGTAGGTTGTATTGTATAAATAGTGATGTGAATGACATACACCACACTTTGTGGGAGTGTGAACTCTACGGGGAAGAGCGTAAGATTCTTCTCGAGGTGGGTTCGGTCTATTACCCCAACCTTGAAGAAACTAAGGCAAATTTCACACAGCTTTCGGACAAAGCTAATAAATGGCAAAAGATTCGGATTGAGCTGTTTCGGATCGGAGAGAAGTAAAGAAATGTTCAGAGCTACGCTGGAGAACATTTTTAAGCTTTTGGACTGGAGAGGATTTTGCATCAACATTAACGGGGAGTACATGACTCACCTTCGTTTTGATGATGATATCGTGGTCATGGCTGAGACCTAGGAAGACTAGGGCACAAAGCTCGATGACGTCAGTAGAGCTTCCCAACTATTGAGTCTATAAATGAACATGGACATGACAAAAATTATGTCGAAATACCATGTACCCATTCCTTTTTCAAAAAACTGCGGTAACGCTGTAAAAGCCATATGACAGTCCCAAAAAATAATATCGATGCGGACACCCTGAATTGATCATGTATAAAATATGTCATAATTAAACGCGTTCTAAGCAAACTTTATAAAACTTTGTTTAGCACTTGTACTTTGCTTTTTAATATTTATCGGGTAACTTAGTTTAATCGTTGTATTTCGCAGATGGTATAAACAACTCTTTTATAGCTGACGATAGCAATCCTATATAGCAAAGCGAATCAAAATCAAAGTCAACGTTGAAATATTAACTAACTTTACATTAGTATTGTAGCCAACACAATGACTGCTGAAATAGAAAGTAATTATGAGTCCACTCATCAGTCTAAAACTGTTAAACTTTTGCCCAATTCAAAACTATAAAACAAGTAATAACTACGCAGATTAACAATAAACGTTAGCGAACAAATTTTCAACTAATTCTCTATGTTCAGCTAAAACTAATTTCAAACGAATAGGTTGATAAATGGTCGACGGCATTGAGTCTGTGTATTTGAGGAATAGAATTTTATTATTATCGATATATTCTGTTTAATGCGATTCCTTTCACTATTGTAATCTTGTACACTATACACGGTGTCCTTTTATAAGCAGTCACTTTTATATAATAAAATTTCTTAAAATTTTAGTATTTATCGTTCAGTATACATGTTTTGTAAAACAATAAATATACCATTTAAATTAAATTATGAGCTTTATTAAAATACTACATCAGAATGTTTTTTTTTCTAAGAAATAATATACCAAATGATATAACATGTGTTGTAGATGTGCGTACGTATGTCTCAAAAAAGGCACTCAGAAGTGTATATAATATATACACAAATTATTTTAAACCAATTTTGAAAAGAATATTTTTTTATCTCTTTGAATGTTCCTCAGTCAGTCGCTTATTGTTATCGATTATGTCCCAGAACTACTACTAATTCCTACTGTTACTAGTATTATGATAGCGCAACGTGCTGCAGAAGAGCATATTACCTTCTTGGTCGACTAACTCTTCCAACGCGATGTTCCACATCTGACCATCGCGCACTTTCTTTTCTTTCTGAAAAACCATTGTATGTATCTCATGTCAAATTAATATCAGAAAGCCAACAAGGATTTTCAAATGCTTTAAGAATATACCTCTGCTATCCCTAAGGGATGTGTATCTTTACCGAGATAAAAATATACGAAAAACATTTTCCCTGTAATCCGTCTTCACATCTCGCTGACGTCAACGATGACAAAGGGAATGAGCTTACGTTGGTCAACATACTTAGGGTATTTAGGGACAAATATTCTTTTGCATCTAAATTTCTGGGTTATTTTTAATTAGATTTTAAACTTGTGTGATGTAAGATGATTGTTGATAATTGAATTATAAAAAAATCTAGCAACCTTCGAAATAGAATAATCAAAATTGTTATTGAGTCTGTCTGTCTCTATCATTAAGCGCTCCTTGACAAATCAGACAATCAGTGACCTATATTTGTTGGTGAAAAATGGAAAATTTTATCTTGCTATTAAGCGCACACAACAACAAATTTGATGAGCAATTAAATAACGAAATGGACGTTTTTTTTAATATATTAAGCTCAGAAAATGACTCGGCACCACCTGATCATAAGCAGTTAAGGAGGCCATATGTGAAGATAACTAGTGAAGTATGAGATATACTGCCCAAGCCACCTTGCTGGCCCAAAAAAGTACCGTTTCACGCCTCTTTTAAAGGCACCCATGAGTGCTGGCATGCTGACTCTAATGAGTAACATTTAAGTGGATCCAAAAGTATTATATATTAATATCTAAGGGTACTAAGTACCTATATAGCTGCACCGTATATCTTTAAGGTTCAAAATACGTAATACTGAAAAAATAATTATTAATCATAAACCAATAAATGACGTTTTTGTTTTACAAATTAAATTCAAATATACAAAGAACTGTACACATTCATTTTACAGTGTCTGTCTATTGAGTTGCTTTTGAACAACTAATTAAGGGATCTTTTAATAAAGTGCTTTTGATTGCTTCATTGGTTTTTTCGATTTATAAGCATTGTGAGGTTGCGAGAAAAACCTTAGGATTATATAACAAATTCAGATTCATTCTGTATAAGAGATTACTAGCTGACACAACACGAATGTAGCGCGCGGAGCTCATGCTACAATGATTGCTTTGCACATTTTTTTAAACAATCGACTGAATGGTACCTATGACACAGATCTTATTCCATTCGTAGTAGAGATGTCTTTCGTGAAGGAAATGTTATACTTCATGAGCTACTGTTTGTACTACGAGAATGTCCAACTACTTACATGGGGGTAATTTTAATTATTATTTTAAGAGTATAACTCTTTGGTCTACATCTCGCTTGAACCGCAGATGAAAGCGAATTCCTGGCCTTAAAGTGCCGGAACCCAACAAAGTTGTTAACATTATTTTCAAGGTGGCAGACTTAGATATGAAGGCTAGATAATGGATGGCTAACGGTGGTTGAAGTAATGAATATCATGAATACCTTAAAATTTTAAATGCCAAAGTGGATGTACACTAATATTTACTTTTTTATTATTAAAATATGTTCTAAAAAAATATATCTTTATTGTTATTTGAAATGAAATTCCAAAAATTAGTATTCAGCTAATTTGCACTATGAAACAATTAATTTATATTGCTGCATGTTAAGCCATGCGTTAGAACGATTTCTGATTTTCAGTGTATAAGGGAAAATTACAGGCGTAATTAAGAGGCATTGGAAAGCATTAGCATATCTTGCGTAGAGCACGCGCACGCGCATGCATCCATTTGATTGCTTTGCTATTATTTATGCCAATCGAATATGCAGGCCTCAAGCCGCTTTACCTTACACCTAAACACTCTTGATCACAATCAAAACTATTTACAATTTTCTAACAAAAATGCTTATTTTCTCAAAATAAAAACAGAAAGTCTATTTCAGAGAATCCCAAAGTTTTTATATCGAGCCTTGGAACGAAATCAGTTTCCCAAGGGCTGGTCTTACTTAACCAATCAAAGTTTTTAACTTGGTTAGTATTTTGTATCAATATAAAAAAACTAGAGACTAAGTAGAGGGTAAGTAAGACCATCCACGGGGAAACTGATATAGGATTTTTAAATAATTGACTATAGGGGTCTGTAGTATCAGATAATTTGGAAAAGGGGGTCCCTAGCCAATAATAGTTTGGGAATCCCTAATCTAAATGAATCCTAATCCGCAAACCAACAGCCGTTTTATGTAAAAAGGGTCTTATGTTAGAAAAAAAAGTGATCCCTTTCATTGGCACTAGGAATGAGTAATCTGCGGAAATCTTTAAGATGATTAGGAGTTGAAACCCTTTTTTTATTCTATAGGCAAGCTAACCTAACTTTAAGTGGTGACGGTGACCTGTAAGGTCGATGGTGTAACGCACTTACCAAGGAAGCTCCTATTTACTGTAGGGTTCAAAGGTTCTTAGTTGTATGGTTCAGTGGAAACAAGAGGCAATAAACTCTTCACCTGTACGCATTTTATAAGAGCCAGGCAAGCGTTTTGTGCCAATGTGTGGAATATCAGCAACCTTTAGGATGATAGGTGAGTCGATGTACGGATATTTGATGATATAATGTGGCTGGTGGAATCAAATTCTACTAAATTAAAAGTCAGTTGGTCATTATAAACTAATTCTACCAGAACTTCCGGCTAGACAAGGCGTAATTAATAACACCTTCTAAAACGTCTCTTTATTAAAGGTTTTCATAAAACATTTATCTCATTTTATAGAGAAAGAGCGGAATTCAGTAATTGGAAGCCAGCTACACCCAGATTCTACTACTACAGAAGAATTTTAACAAATTTTTTGTTCAAATTTGTTAAAATTCTTGAACGAACTGAAGAAAAAAAACTATGTTGTTAATATTATTATGACGGCAGACTTAGGTCAGGTAGTAGTAGCTAACTTAAAAAAAGCAATACCACCAACCAACCAATTTCTGTCTCCACTAGAAATTGAACCCTGCTCTTCTAAGTAAATGAAGGTAGTTTCAACCTAGTGGTTAAACCACCTTGTGGTTGTGACCATGTGATTTAAAGTGTTGAATGAAATCAACTTTAGCCTAGTTTACGTAGGTAACCAACTTATCAAGATCGTCTCCTATGCTAACAAATTTAATTTGCACAGAACATTAAACCTCGTTTCATCTTATCATCTTAGTATTACCATGCGTACATGAAAATAAAAAATGTTTAATTTCCTTCTTATATAAAACTTTTGGTAACAATTGGTGTTATAACTTGCTTAGAAGTAAGCTCCCTGGTATAGAGATCTTGCTTTCTTAAAACTTTAGTTAGTAATATTGTATTGAGTTGAAGAAGAGCCAGCTAGAGCGTGGAAACGCCGGCACACGTATCCCTCCTTCATACAACATGGGTTCCTTTGCTTATTTGATAAATACAAACAGCTTCACTGTTAAGTTACCGTTCTAGACGAAACAGACATGAACGTAATAACGGCTATCTGCGGCCAATAGTATTTACTCCAAAAAAACCAGACAAGAAATTGGTTTGTTTACCATCCTTATGCAGTCTACGTCTATTGTGATGAGATATTTGAAGAGGGTATCGCCTAGCAACGCCCTCGTTCGTTAGTTTTTAGAATAAAAATGTTACTTTGTTTCCACTAGCCAAGCCTTAGGGTTGGTCTTTGACTTTTACAATATTCGTAGTTGCTATATTTATGCTTTACACGTAGATGTATAGTCCTATACTAGATGTGTAGAGTAGAGTGAGGTACAAAGAGCCGCAGAGCAACAAATATTTGTATTTGTACTTGTCATTTTTGACAAGTACAAATACTCTAAATTCAAAATTATAAAAACAGTTTGTTAAAAACTGGTTTCTAACAATACAACGTCATCGTTGAATCATTAGTATATTGGTATATTTAGTAGTTTGGTTATTAATACAATTTTTAAATGAAAATGAGTATTGACTGATCTAGGGGTATAATGTTTTATTTACTTCAAAAGATCCCATTGGGTCCAAGTACTTTGCGAGTGAATCCTATACCCTTACTAAAATTAGATAGTCAGTAATAAATTAGCATTTTACATGACACAGCATCACTTTATTGTTAAATAACCCTGGTTTTGCCACAGTGACGCCTGGCCGACCTTTGACCACAACTTTTTTCGCACGTTCTTGTCATATGTGATAAACTTTTCATCACCAGTTATGAATCTCTTCAAAAACGATTCGGTGTCATTACGTCTCAATAAAGAAACGCTGATAAGTACACGGTTCATTAGTTTTCTTTCAGTGAACTCGTGTGGCACCCAATTATCGAACTTTTATGTGTACTCAGCTTTTTCAAATGGGTCAAAACTATTTTGTGGGCAATTCCCAGTTCTTTAGCTATATCGCAATTGCTAATGTGACAATTTTGCTCCACTTTTTCAAAAATAGCGTCCATTTTATTCGTAACAGGGCGACAATAGTGAGGTGCATTTTTGAGATCAAAATTCTCGGATTGTAAACGCTTAAACTAACTTTGTGCTACTCTTACTGACATTGTATTAGGTCCATAAACGTCACAAATTTTTGTTGCATTTTTTCTTTTTTAAGTCATGAAAATCAGTCAGATACAAATAATACAACTAAAGATATTTTATTACAAGTTTATACATACTACCAGCGAAAAGACTTTTACGCCGACCGATATTAAAAGAAAAAATACAACACTTTTCTCCAGGTATTTTTCCCCACTCTCCCCGAAATACAAATGCGTTAAAGATTTTTTCTGAAGATACACCAAAACCAGAAAGTTTTTTATTGTTGTCGTGAACCCACGCTTTTCAGCCCACTTTCGCGGAGTAAAAATGTATAAGTTTAGCTGAACACAATTACAAGATTTTTCTTAATATATTTTGAATATTTAATTTATTTTAGGATAGTAAACTTTATTTTTCTATAAATAAGCTAGGTCGTGTTTTTAAGAGTATTTGTATAGTTTTGAACTTTATCTACTTAAGAAACAGGGTAAGTAAATATTTTTATGTTATGATATTAAAAAAAGTATCATAACATCAATCAATAAACTATATTTTTGAACAGCGTCCAAACTAGATAATCCTATCTAATATACTGAGCTAGAAAGAATTCAACAATTAACGTTGCATTGTTAACAATTTCACGGGGTGTAAGCCAAAAGCTTACTAGATGTAGATTAATTAAAGTATAGTTACGAAAGAAGTATGGATATTACGTCTAAAATTTTAACTAAAGTATGTAAGTAATATGCATGTAACACACACCACAACAACCCACAACAGACATACACACATGTGTTAATTTTGTGTGAGAAGCCAATTTATGACTTTTTTTTAGCAGAAGACTGGTAACAATCTCTGATCTTATAAAGAAGTATACTTAAATTTCTCATATATAGAGCTTGTGATCACATTTCGCTCTTATATTTCATACACGAGTGCATCATTCTACAGTTAAATATCAAAGCGAGCGAGATTGCAATAAAATAAATAAGCTACGAACACATCTGACGCGTTTACTGCCGAGGATGCTGTTTTAAGTCGGAAATTCTGGTGCCCAAATGGCGAGGAGATGTTAGAAAAATTGTCATTTCACGTTTCGTGAACAAACTTAAATTTTTACAGAGGCGGAAGTTGGAAAATCGTGTGAAATTTAAAACTAGATTGTTGTAATATTTCCGATCCGCGAAGAGAAGAGAGAACGAAAATTATAAATCGTAATTATATCTCGAACTTTGAAATATTTTTTCACACTAACACCTATTTATATCCTAATTTAAGCGTCATCAAAATATATACTAGATGACAAGAAATAATGATGTTTAAATATCATAAATCAACTTACTCAACATATTATATTCATGAGTACAAAAAAAAACAACAACAACAGTTACAAATATTCGTACTTATATCACATAGATAATAGGATTCGAACACGGGACCTCTGGCTAAGAAGACAGTGCTATTGTCCACTTGACTAAACATCCGTCAGTCAATTCTTCCGAATTAATCTTAAAGCTTATTTTCATTACGAAATAATTTTAATTATTACTGTCACTACTATAAGGATTTAAACTACTATACTAAATCTACTTATGACGCATCTTATCAACAACTTCGCCATCTTATAATTATTAGATGAAAAGACAAGATTCTATCAGCATGACTGATGCTCCTGCTGGCAACTATGAATAATAATTAGATGAAAAGACATAAGCATTATTGGAAGACAATAACTCCTGCTGGAAACTCAGATATATTAAAGTGCTCTCAAAACTATATTTAAAAAAGATTTTACCTTGAAATTTATAAATGATAAATTCTTATTTATAAAGAACAAAGATTTTTTTTTAAACATGTTATTTGATACTTGTAAAATGTGCTCGGCTTAATTGAGAATAGAAGATAATGCTCACTATTTTATAACATTAGTTTATTTCAAATGGCAGTGTAAATTTAATATTACATGTAACTTCAAGAAACCAGTTCAAAGCAATTTAGATACGTCCCCAAATCAACGAAAACAAAATAACAGGCATACAGCCGCAGACTAACTTCAGACTGATCGTAACAAAGTAAACGCGAATATAAAGCCACGTTCCATTCGAAACTTAGCTAAAGGCGAAACTGATACAAAAACTGATGCGGTAACAGTACAGAGTTCTGTTTCCTCAGACAAGGCTGAGAATACTTAAACGGATGCGTGGGGACGAGCACCGTATATTAATGAATAACAAACGAAAGAAATCGATGCCAATTCTGAATTCTCTCAGATAAGGATTCATGGCCTTTTTATGTAATTTCAAACACTTTATACGTTCATGTTTCGTAACATAAAATTAAAATTACTAACAAGACTATTTAAACAAAATATAATACATAGTGAAAACGTTCCGTGTCCCGTTTTATAACGACTTCAAATCTTAGTGTTAGCTATTTATGATGTTATAAATCTAGGTAATGTTGAAAAGTATGAATTCTATGATGCTTTTGACAGTAAAACAAACACTACTGATTTAGCTAATGCAATATAGACAAGTAAACCATTATCGTGCAACAATACCGATCACACACTCGTGCTCATAGCAGGACATATCTATACAAGCCACATACACAATGGGCCTGATTCTGAAGATAAACTACAGTTTATCCATTTCTCAATAATTGCAGGACATAAGTAGCCAATATACGAAATATGTTGTAAAATGCTGCCTTCATAAAACTTGTTCATTAAGGTCGAAAATTTTCAACTTTCTTAATTCTATATATGTGCCAACCAAACATCAATAGTTTTTTAAATCTCAGCCTTACCTTTATTCTCAGCTCATATCAACGCACTGCTGGCGAAAATCTTTTCCTTACTTTACTAATCCTGCCTATCTAATCGCTTCTGTGCCAGCCTCGTCCAGCTAGATTATGTCACCTATATATTGACGATCCGGTGGATTATCAACTGGGTTAACAACTCCTTTTACGAGTTCCTCTTAAATTAAGCATGTTTCATGGCACAAAACATTAGGAAACTCAATTTTTCAATTTACATCAGTAATATTCTGTTTAACTCTCACTAAATTAAACTTTAACTTATCACGTTTCATATTTCAATGTGTCGTTCCTCTTTAAAATTTTTGATTAGGTTTTGGTAGACCAAATAAATCAAACCAAAATGAAAGTTTATTTTAGCGTTGTAAATCTTGTTGTTGTAACAATAACACCCATTAACGAACAGTTTCCAAGTAAATGCATAAAAAGCTTCACAAACACCAATAAATTTATATTTCTCCTAAATATTTATGTAATGTATAAGAAGTAATTGGTTCTTTTTACTTCATATAATAAAATAAGGAGTAGGGCACCTGGTTCTAAACCAGGATCCATACACTTTCTACCTGGTTTACAAGCGTAGTGATGACCCGAAGACGAAGCTGTTTAAAAGTAATCATCAGAGTATGTGGATATTATTTGAAACACCGGAATACATTAACAGTTTTTCTATGAGTCTATGATCCAAGATATTTTATACAACATCGTTATAAATTGACGTTAACCGAAAATTTAAAAAAACAATTAGTGTACTTTGAATAATATCTCAACAAGAAAAGTCAATCTGGGAAAAGAGCCCTAGCCCTTCTACAATTGGGATACCTGCTTTAATCGCTAAACTATCTACGACCTGGGGATCTGTAAGAATTTCATTTATACGATACCATTCTATTATTGTAGGATCATTCTCTGATGTTTATGACACGCTTCTTCTAATACGTACTCTCGTAAGTCGTCTGAATCATTTTTCGTGGCTGACCGTAAATAACAATACATAACATTAACAGAAGTCTCATTGTATGTATACGGACTGTTAAATGAAATATATTGTGACGTATTGAATAATTTAAATTCGTGCATGAATATTAAACAGGGTATACGAACGCGGTTTATGATACATTACGAACGAATGGGTAAATTACTCGACTCGTGACGGAGCGTATTCATCTGCCAACTCTTTGAATGCGAGTTTCACGTCTGTTTCATTAAAAATAAATAAGTCAACAAAACATTTAAGTATTTATTTCTTACCAAAAGACATTTTACATAATACACTTTACACTTTACATAATTTCCAACATTTGTTACATGTACTTATTTAAAAGGTACATATGAGAAATTATCGGCAGTTTAGCAGTCAAATTTTATTGTTTGGAAGTTCTCGGGGGGTTATATTGCAGCTCAACGACTTAAGGTACAGAAGAAAGAATGTATGTAGCTAATATTATTGAGTAGGTAGGATATTATGTGCCATAGGGTTAAAGTAGATGATCAGGTATAAAAAACAAAGACTGATTTTTCACGGTACCTTTATCCATTCGAATCTTCAACTGAGGTATTACTCTTAAATTCACCACTATCCCCTTTCTGCACTTCCTCTCTTGAAACTTGGTTTTCTAAGAGAAGTATTACTGAATTAAAAGTACTTTTCAGTCATAAATCATACTGTTTAGAACTCCAGCTCCGTTTAACTTTAAAGCATTATTAAAGGGGTAACATAACGCTCCCATGCTTGTGTATATGTCGTAGCCACATCTTAAAAGTGGACTACCACTTGATGGAATGGTTGGTCGTTTCATGAAATTATTGCAGTTTGAGCGTAAGCGGTTGATACGGCTGCTGGCGCGGCACGTTCGCTGCGCTCGCTCGACGCTTATTTGGTCGTAATTCTAAACTTAAGCTTTTGCTTTTGATTCAGAATAGAAGCATTACAAAAATAAGGTGACATTAATGCCTCTACAGATGAATAATTTGTTAATCCAAACTTTTTTTAATATAACTTTATAATATACAACACCCTGGCTGCATAGTTTATGACATATATTTTTTCTAATAATACTGTCTTCTTTTATTATGTCACATCTTATTGCCTTGTCGAAATATACACTGTGTATATACACTGTGTATATTTCGACAAGGCAATAAGTACATATCTCATCTAATCTACATCTCTACTCTAGGAATTTCATTCCTTATTTTTAGAACAATTTACCTATTTAACTTTATGGCTACTTTATGATGCTCAAAACTGATATGATCTCTAAGATCAGTATACCTAGTGTGAGTTTCGATCGAATAGAAATGTCTCGATCGAGTTTGTTGAAACTGTCAAATTGTATGAAAGCGATAGCAGCGCCTCTGGTGCCAAATATTGGAAATGTGTTTATTATATGCAAACAAACTCACAAACGTCTCAATACGATTGAAACTCTCACTAAAGGTACATATGATTAAATGCTGAGTATTCATTGATCTGGTAAGTAAGACCATATTGGCATGATGCATTTTATGAAAAAGTTGGCCACATCATCAAGTGATCAAAGCAAAGATCTGACCACGACATATATATAACGTAATATCATACTCAAATATAAAGTTTCATCGCTGTGCTCAAGTTAAAATCCAACGCATTAAGTCATAAAGGAGAAACTACAACTTTGTTTAACGCTTTAGCACCAATGTATTTAGTATTTATGCAGCTTATGAGTGCATAATTTCAAAACACATTATGTGATATACAATTAATAAGAAAATAGTTTTTTTTTACATTAATAGGTTACTTGGTTGTTATAGTCCAAAGGAAAATTACTCTTATTACATTGAATTAAAGTGAAAGTGTGTTGGTCTAGTGTAAGTAAATAGTAAAGGTACAACAAAAGATTGAATTTTTTTTATTAGTTCTCATCAAACAATTAAAACGTATTTTCTTTTTGAAATCATTTTGCTCTTATTGGCTTATGTTAGTTTTCTTGTGTTTCTAATATTTGTTTTTGTGAACAAAAACCCAAAAATAAAAGTTGATAACACTTCTTTCTAATTTGAACAAGAATCAAGGGTTACTTTTACAGTGAAACTAAAAAGAGCCTTTAAAAAGTTAGTAGCTAGCTTCGACTGTGGCGAACCGACCTCTTTTATTCATATTATATTTAAATTATATTTTTATACGTTTCTACTGTTTCTATACTGTCTTCTTTATTCTCTTTAATTTCATTCGCATTGAGAACGTAATTTTCTAAAATAAATACATATTAATTATAATATCAACATTATTATTTTGATCCCGCCTACGTCGGTAATATCGACTACATAAAACTCGTGTATAAAATAATACCTACTATTAAAACCGATAACAAGATGTACAGAAGACCGCATGTCCAGCTTAATACGCAGTTGAAATATAGCTCTAATTACAACAAATTATGAACCTAATCTATTGTAATAAGAGCGAAGACAAATAAAGCTCAACAAATGTCAGTGTTTTGTTTTAATTGCTAGTTTGTGTAATAACAAAGTCAAATTCAAATTATTTTGCTCAAAATTCGTACACTTTCTGAACATCTGATAACCGAACACACTGATAATATTACAATCCATGGCTTTATAGCGCTGGTACTATTTGGGTTATTCCCCTTATCTTTACGAAAGGGGCTGACCCTTTGAATAAATTATATTGCTGGCACATAACGGCTTATGAGGTTTAAGAGTTTATAAGACGTCACACCTAATACAAATGCGGCTTGTTATAATGATATATATGTTAACTAACTAAGTTTATTTTTAATAAATAAATGTAATTATGTTGATTATATTAAGTTATCGACAAATGATTTTACTTAGAAAGCTTGAATTTTGTCATAATTCACAAATATGAAATAAATTAAAATTTATGATTATTGTAACCTATGGATAGAATATATTTTATAATAAATCTATCTACAGTTAAAGAAAGCGATTCTGAAAAAATTTAAGAAAGAAACTATATTTAAAAACTTATAATAGAAAACCCAATTTAATATAATTATATGAAATTCCAAATCATAGCTACAAAAAGTATTTTTTATAATTTTCATCCTCTAAGTCCTTGATCGAATAGTATTTATTTATTACATATTTACCAAAAAGTGTGTGATTGATGAATACCGTTAAAACCATCTAAAAACCGTTTCCTGGTCCTCGAATACATATAGTCTTTGACTTAGACCGTACAAGTTTTCCTGTCTACCTCTACACAACTAATAGAAAAGGAATGCGTTATTGAGCGACTGCATTCCGCAAAGTTTTGTACAATAAGTTTAACTTTGTTGTCATGCATAGGCAGTGAAGTTAGTTATAATATACGGCTGTAATATAATCGGACCACACCATCAACTAACTTCAATCCACAAAGGAACGTCCAAAAGTTAATTTATACCAGCCGTGTATAATATTATAATTTTATTATAACATGTTTCATTTTGTAGTTTTAGTTTCGTTCTTAGCAAAATATAGCGATTAGTTCTTAACCGTCGAAATTAGACGTGTACTGTTTGTAATAATTACCACAAACTGACGGTTAATCTGAATCCCTTGTTTTCGTGATGATAATATTCGCTCTTAGTTAGACAACTCCACCCTATTCTTTTTTTGACCGTAATAAATGTCAATGACATCTGAAATGCCAGATTTCATTCTTAATTCAAATAATCAAAAAAATGTTAACCATAGATTCGAATAAAAAGAGTTATTCATTGCGTGATTATCATTTAAAAAAAGAACACTTAATTATTTCAAGTTTGGGTTATTTATACATTTTTACTTAAGGCATGATAAACGAGATCGGATACCAATAATAAATATACCAATTATTTTAAAAAGTATGCATTAAGTAAAATAAGCTACTTGTCTTATTAACAAAATCGTTGCAATGACTTGTTTATTGGTGCAGTTAAAACGACTAAGATTAACCTGGACTTTGAAATATTAAGTTCGTAATTAAATAATGTAACGATCTGTTTCACAGCAACAAAACAGGCGCCTTCCAAAGTTAACTGGTGACACAAATTGTGTTGGGTCTAAGGGACTTCCTCTGATGTAATTATTATCGCGTTTTAATTAATCGGTTTTATTGTTGAGCCGCTTTGTGAATACACTTGTATACATAAAATTTAAATTGAGTTAGCTTCATTTCTTTTATTTATTTATTTTATTTATATCAGAAAGAGATTGTTCCCAAAACAATTAATCAATACTTTACCTTAACATATAATTTGATGCATGTAAAATGCCAAATATTGCCAGTTATGAAACGTAATTGACGTTACCGACATTTGTCCTTTTCTAGTCGGATTGTAATGAAAGAGTTGGGTAATTAAGATTACAATACTAGCTTGAAGTTTGAAGTTGAAACTCACACGTCATACAGAACCAAACACCGATTAAATATATTAAAAGTCATAAAATTACTCATATTTATATTTTTATTAAATATGAGTGCTTATGTTATACACAATCGGTGTTTCAATTAATATTACCCCACAGCCAACTATGTGAGTAGGTTCAAAATTCATTAATATGTACAGTAATTTACGGAAGATACGAATTTTAAGATAACCTGTGACACAAGTAGTTATCATACACATTCGTAACATAACTTCATTAGAATATCTCAAATTACTAATATTATGTTTATTGAAGCCATATCTGCCATCTTGTGAGTCGTATATTGAATAAGGGAATATTATCTGCAAGGTTATTAATAACTGGTATATCGCCTTATTAATTACAGGCTCTGACGTTTTGCGATAGCTAATTACTCCGGCTTATATGGAAATGTGTTAGAACGGCTAAATTTATTGTACTTCCTTATATAGAATATTAGAGTCCGTTTACGTACCAATGTCAGACAATTGGGAATCAGATTTTTTTATTTAAATTTTATTCTGTAAGGTAGCATTATCATTCCGTAAAGTTTATATCTCAGTTTTATTTCGCTTCTATTTTTGACCGCTAGATGTATATGTGTATTAAAATCCATCTTGAAAAATCTCTAAGATCTAATTATTGTATATAACCTTAAGCCTCATTTACACGGAGAGAGTTTCTCGCCTCGAAGATACGATTATCGAAAGAAAGAAAAAGAATATCATCATGTAAACTGTATGTACGATATCGTACGTCGAAGGGCGATAATCGCATCGTCTTTGAATATTGGATGTCTCTGTGTAAACACAATTTGAAAGCACGAATCGTATTTCGAGTTTAGCCAGTCGCTATCATGCGTGTGCAGTGCGTGAGGCTGTTTTAATTATTTCTGCTCATCTAAGACAAGAATTAAATAAAAGAAAACGTAAAAAAAGATGTTGGGTTAAAAAATGGATAGAAAGAAGAAACACTTTAAGAGCATCTAATACTTTGTGCCTTGAATTACAACTACAATATGAAGAGACATTTAAAATTATGTTTCGCGTCACAAAATCACAGTTTTCATATTTACTTGAAAAAGTTGGAGCTTCTATACAAAAAAAGACATGCGTCAAGCTATAGCTGCTCGTATACATTTTAAAGACATCAGAAATATTGTCGACAGATCCAAATTTAAATGTTTTTCATGTCAAAATTTACCGCGCTAATCACTGCACTCAATTGTCGCCTTCAAATCAGTTCAACCCGATTTGTACGATACTCGCATGGCTTGAAAAAATGTCATACGAGATCGTGTTTAGACATGTCGAGAAACCGTAGGCGAATATCTCATTGCAATTTCTGCCGTAGTGTAAACAGAACGCTTGGCGATAATTGCCTTACGATTATCGTATGACATACTCGTATGCGAGTTTTTGTTTTTTTGGGTGAATGTAAACTATTTGAATGCGATAATCGCCTAAAGATTATCGCTTACGATAATAACATACGATTCTCGCCTTAAAACGTGCGATAAACTCTCTCCGTGTAAATGGCGCTTTATAATAGAGTGCTATGTTTTAAACTATCTTCGTAAAAACAGAATCTTACTTATCTGGTAGTGAAATGAGACGTAGTAAATTTTTTTATAGATCTTCTTTTAAGAGTAGAGAGTAGTACAATAGTTTGATTGTTAATCCAATATAAACTCTTTACAGGTGGGTAACAGTAATTATTAATCGCCCAACAGAATGATTCAATCCTATGACAACAACGCTGTCTGTCGAGAACCACATTGAATTTCATCTTTTTTAACGTTTTCGTTTATACTTGTTACATTGAAACATTTAAATTATGGTTAATATGCTGTTTATTCCATGACATACACAAATAATAATCCTGACAATGTCAGTATGATGACAGTAGCGATGGGTTTATGGTAAGGAGTATTTATACAACGATCCTTTCCGCTGTGAAATTTATGCATAAAAGGTTTAAGGTTAAGGCATTAGTTTTATGTGTGATATTTAACGCTAAACCTTCTTAAATTTGTCGCTTTCGAAGCAGAACGACTTATCATACAGACACGCATCTTAGGTTAAGCATCTCTGTCAATTTCATATAGACAGTTTTTAACTCTTCAACTTCAACTATTGTACACAAATGTATAAATAAATACCTTGACGTTACCTTTATTAAATGGAAAAAAGATCGACTAATAGAACTCTCTTTTTTAAGTCAGAGACGGCAAATATTTCAGCAACTTCATTGGTAAATCAAATAAGAAGTCGACAGCTTGATAGTAAAGTAATTGGATGAAAATAAAACCACTTAGAAGACTTCCTCAGTCGAGATGGAAAATATTTTAATTAGTTAGTTATTGATGGATTCTGTGAACTAATTGGAAGTTTACAAAGTTTTTTCATGCAATGGATAGTTATAATTGTATTAATTTATCGAGCTTTTAGAGTGACAATTTTTAAGTTAATAATAAATTAAATAATGATAGTTTACTTTTCAAGCATTTGCTACTGTTATGAGGGAATGGTAGTTGATTTTACAAAAAAGCTCAACGGTTAACTATATAATTTACTTTATACAGGACTTGGAAGATATAGTAGACTTTGAATATTAAAGAACTAGAATGATTTTTAGAGATTGGTTCCGACGTCCAATGTGGTTTGAGCCAAACTGACTGACTTGCCACCGGGATCGCCATATCATTCAAGTAGTACAATCAAGACTAAGAGATAATTGGGATATTTCTCAGCACTAAGGCCAATATTGTATGAGTATAACAGTACGCAATATATGTAATAACTTGAACCTACCCGGAAAGCATTGTGAAAAAGCTTGTTGTGATCCTTCCAAAATTATCAATAAGTAGGTCTTGAATATACTATTTGAAATAATACTCATTTGATCACGCCAAGATATGAGCATACTTCCCCCCATTGCCAAGTCACTCAAAGAGATAAGTGGGATCGAAGTCACTCAGACTTCGAGCCCACTTATGAGTCACATAGTAAGCGGCCACGTATCGGTTCCATGCGTCTTAAACACGTTCGTTTCGTCTTGAGATACTATAGTAGATAATGTACGGTTAATATGCTCGGAAGCTTTCCAAATGTTACTCAGGCGAGGTAAATTTTTCAAATTACCTCTTTTGGGAAATTGGCCTTAACAATTTCCTTGTTATTATTCTTAAAAAGGCACAAAAGCGCACTTTTTGTAAGTATTAGGAATACAAAATTATCAAATTCTTTTTAATACATAAAAATATTTTTAAAATGTACGTGTGAGTCCGTAAAAATACATACAAAATTAGCAAAGAAAGAGAAAAAAATATGTATACCAAATGAGAAAATAAAAAATTTATAGATAACCTGTCAATTTTTTACAACGGAGTATCATTTTGGAGCTTCTCAGCATATTCAACGTGTCTCACTTTTAAAGGTATGCAACCGTGGCTTCTTAATATGTGAATGTTCATAAGAAGCTTGGAGAAAGAGAGAGCTATCCTCAGACTGAATGAGAAATGATGAGATTTGCAAGATAACTAGCGTCGCTGACCTTATTTAAAGAATTGCGAATGGTAGTATGAAAACACATGCACATTGAATGGGTAAGAAGATCCAATCAAGAAGGCTAACGCGCTCCTACACTCACACACGACACGCAAGATCATTTTTGTTAAACACTGCACTCCGACAGTACAATCAAGTCATAAAGGCTTGCTTTAGAGAAAAGTCAGGTCAGTCGTTTCTTCACGGCTCAAGTGCCTTAAACCTAAGAGACAGCGAGGCACGTCACTGGATGATATATGATACTCATAATGTTAATACGCGGAAAAAACATAATCTGGTTGGACACAGTACTCGTCTCCTCAGAATAAGCAATTCTTTTATAATTATCTTTACGATACTATATCGTGGGAGTAAATTGCTTATTGTCGAATGTAAAAATGTTATTATATTAAGTATTTTGACTCGTAATATCATAAGTATTTCTAAATGTCGTAATAAATATTTAAAAGCTAAGGTTTCTGCCACCGCTTCTTCTCCGAAGCTAAAGTATTCGTCGAAACGTTGGAAGGGTTTAATTGTTGATGGTTCAAAGGAACTCAGTAATTGAGTCTGTTTAAATAAAGAGCTTTTTGAATTTGTTTTTGATGGCTGTCAATAAAATCTTCCACAGGCGAATCACTTCTAAGTCTTGAGGAGTTTTCCGAAGGTTTTCACCTTCTTAATTGGATGAACTCTAGTTGCGGTCGCGTTTTGGGACACGAACTGTTGGCAGACCCAAAGAAGTGAACCTAATATCTGATAAAGGTCACGGGAAGCCCCTGGATATGTTCATAGGTGATAGGTTCATAGGTCTAATTAAACGAAGATACAGCATCGAATGCATGTACGCGAAATAAGGAATTTTTTTAGTTAATTTTGTAAGGGCAAGTGTAAATCCATTTATATTCATTTGTATTTTTTCCTCCATCCGTTCTAAGCTGGGGTGGGCAGTTAGTAAAGAATATGTTTTTTGTATGTCAAAAATCTCAAAAAGTAGATAGCCCACCTGATTCGTCTTTAATATCAGCCTCATTATAATTATTTCAATGTTAGTTAGCTACTCACATAATAAGTTAACCAACAAACGGTCTCACGGATGATGTAAACCCTAACCTATTTAAGGGGGAGTGTCGAGATTAAATTTAGTCTCCAAGTCATCCAATACAGGTTATTTCTCTTTTACATTCTCTGAAGTGTAAGACACAAAGTGTGGTAATTGACTTTTATCGAGTTTAGGATTACATGGGATTTGGTTACGTAGCCACAATTTAAGGATACAAACAAAATTTTGTATACTTCTTTATTGAAATGTAAGATATTCTTTTTATTTTAAACGGGGCGGATTTTAGCGTACAACTCATCTGTTTGTGGTTATAATAAAGGCAAAGGTAAAAGTAAGCAACAGCCAGATTCCTCAACCACGCTGAAGAATTGACCTCTGACAGCTGAAACACAAGAATTTTGTAAATACTATCGTTTTCTTAGCAGCTTTGATAAGATGGGGGTAGCTTGCAAAAATGAACAATGGTGATAGAACTAATTCTCGATGAGGTTCAGCATTTACGAGGCCGTTTCAAAAAGGTTGATCGCCATTGAATGATCTCTTATTCGAGTTTAGTTTTAAAGATTCAATTGTACAGTAAAACGTGGATAGTTTTTATATATTACACCACCTATAACCTGTGATCCTTCAAGGTAAGATTAAACGGGCACTCCACGGCGAGTCTGCTTAATCATGAAACTCTTGTTATCAACATAAATGGGATCGCGAATACATCCCACATTATGTAAATTCGTGTATTTCACTGTTTTGTCTTGTCTTCAAATATTTGTGTAAGCTGTTAGCTTTTTCATGCGCACTAAATTAATTTCAGTACTGTGCTTTATTTCTTAACTTTATGTTAAAAATGACTTGCCTTTTTATTATATATATATAAGTAGGTAAGTTGTAAAACTAGTTTTTGTCGATTACAAATATTCGTGGTTGTAAACATAAGCAGCGAAGGAGGTTAAATTTAATCAAATTTGCTTTTCGTAGAATTTCTTTTTCTGCTATTCCTATATATTAAAATCTAATATTAAACTGATTTGTTTAAGAACGAATGTGTTCACTCACTACCAAATTAGTTATGACGTAAAAATTAACACCTTGTCAAGGATGTAAGCAAATGTAAGGGTATCAATTTAGTAATTAAGCGATTCTAATTTTGATATACAGTTTGTAATTTTTACCGTGCAAAAATATCCCTTATCGAATCTATTAAGTCATATTGAAAGCTTATCAAAGCATTAAAAGGTAAATTTTTCCTGTATAAAATATATCTGGTTATGTTTTCTATATAATAACAATATTTTAAAATTGATATTAATATACAAAGCTACCCAAAAATAGTATATAGAAGATCGTTACTCAATACCGACCTTACTTCATCGGAATAGGAGATATTTTTGCAATTGAACAAAACAAAATAATTACAATTATTGCGTACATTATTGCTCATTTACTGGATAATAAAATCATTCGCTTTACGATTCCAACGACAATATCGCTTACGAATAATGTACTGTAAAATAGGAATGTAATCAGGCTTATTTTTGTGTGAATTTTGCACGATATTGCTACAAAATAATGAAACTTGTAATTGGAGGTACAGAATAATTTGTTTATTATGTACCTGTGTATTTATCAGTGTTGTAAAAAATTCATGTCAATCAAAGTCAAAGTCAAAGTATCTTTATTTAAATTGACTTTAAAAGATGTTCTTTTAAATCGTCATAACAGATCATGTGTATCAGAAAAAATAAATGAATGTAATTAAAGATAATAGTGATAATTTTAAGTGGGTATTAACCGGGTATTTACAAATTGTCCTAGTTATACAATTTAATTATGTATTAGATAAATTATTTGAATATTAAAACGAACACTAGTATATATATAATAAAACGGTACTTAGATATATGTAGACCAACACGACTCCAAGAGAAAATACGGAATTGTAACCATTTGAAGCGACGTACGAAGTATAGACAGCATTGCATCCATATGGATATCGGATCGGATATGGACAGAATCGGAAGGTTTTTGTTATTTACCCAAATGCATACAATTCTCGTTTTGATCTCATGGGTGAAAGCGTGTCTAAACCCAACGCCGCTTGCAATAACAAAAAATAAAATACTTAAATTATAAGTTGATTCACTATACGCTTGGTACTTGAAAATATGATTCGTTTCATTAAAAGATACTGGTCAGTATTTGATCATTTTAAATAACTTTGTAACGATGTGGCCTGCTTCGGTCCATCGTTTAAAATTGCTGGTTGTTTTTATTAGGACAAACATTTCAAAATTGACATTTCTGAAGTTATCATTTAATATTATAATTTTCGTTCGGAAGCTCTTTTATATGTATCTATAGCTTCCCATATTATAAAGGAACCCATAGTTTGGGGTAAGTTACAATCATCACATCATCACCATCACCATAATTAATCTCACGTTGTTAGCAACTGGTTGGTGACTCTCAAACTATTTTATACAAATCTTATTTATGATATTTATGGTTTTTTACCAAGTTGTTATATTTTAATAGACGTCTTGTGTCTTCACAATTGTTTTACGATTTGTTCTGTTGCTATTGCTCTTATAATAATAAATTCAGTTTATATTGGTATCTTGTCATTTCCATCATCACGACTAGCTCATTAATACAGCCCACTCTTCAGTAGCTATCATTTTGGTCCTTCGAGCCGGATCGAAGGACCAAAATGAGAGTCACTAACCAGTTGCTAACACACATCATTACCTATTTTATATATAATTTGTTATTATTGTTACAGTTACTTCTTCCTTATACTTTAATGTCGTCTTAATTCATATTACGTTACTGGAATAAATGCAAAGTAAATGCAGCTATGTTTTTATTGTAATGATCACCACCCTAGCCAAGAAGGCTCAGCTATCTTTTAGTGATAACTTTACCCTTTTTAATTCTTCAGGAACTTTTCTGGGTGATTTATATCTAAGATGGTGTTCGTTACATATGGAATTTTAAGTATATTGGTAAAACAGTTTTGACGTGACGCGCGTTCAAACTGTCTTGAAGAATCTCTGATTCATAAAGTCCAGCATAATAATAACTTCAAAAAAATAATGGTATTAATATTTATTATATTTAATGTTTTATATTGTATGT
This sequence comes from Acentria ephemerella, assembly GCA_943193645.1. Classification (NCBI taxonomy): domain Eukaryota; kingdom Metazoa; phylum Arthropoda; class Insecta; order Lepidoptera; family Crambidae; genus Acentria; species Acentria ephemerella. The sequence goes on from OW971881.1 coordinate 818,118, forward strand.
GAATATTCAATTTTAAATTTATTTCTGGGGGGAACTGGTTTCAAAAATTCATTTTATATTGGTAAAGAATTCAGTCCTGCAATTCATCTTCGAGCTTGTTCTTGGTACATTGTATGTGGTAATATCGGTGATAAAGAATCACTTCTATTACAGTTTTATTATCGTATAAACATAACTACACAGTAAGTCGTTGGCGTATTGTTTCAAGAGCGTAGGTTTGAATTACTACTACAAAGCATCTCTTGTCCTCGTTGGTTCCAAATCAAATTCTGTTGGGTCCTGAAAAGATTATTCAAATTTCGTTATCTCTGTGCAACGTCAAAGAACGTCAAGCCTATGTCTGTGTTGTTACGGTCATCATATGTAAATCCAAATTGCATCGGCGGTGTGTGCCCAAAACTCTTCAAGTGTTACTACCATGTAGGAGCTCCAGCGCCTAGCACTAGGATGTATTATGTCACATTAATTGTACGGTCGACTTTAATAATTCATAATCTATTTACTAACCAAGATTGGTTAGTAAATAGATTATGAATTATTAAACAATTATTATTGGTGGACAACTAAATACAAGGTCTTTGTACTGTTGTAAGCTGTCTAGAGAGATAGAAAACCTACGCAGTGACAAAAATCCTCACAGGGCTTAACAAGCATTTGATTAAATCTGAGTATGTAACAAGACGCGGTATGTAGATTCTGTCAGGTGTCAGACGAAACAGCAATTCATAGACTCTGCTCCTACGACCCTTTCATTAATAATCAAAGTATTTACTTAGCGGACCACATAGTGCACCCAGAGGAGGCTCAACATATCAATACCCGAAAAGTCTGGGAATTTGGGCCAACGGGGCCAAGCAGTGAACTCTAAAGGGCTCCCACAAAATATCAATTTATCTGGTCGAACGTCTGGTAACACGAATAATAATAATTAAACTACCGCGCAAATGACTGCTAATGAGTCAAAGATATAAGTTTCCATTCGGATTTACACAACACGCTCTTATTTTAAAGACTTCTATTTCGGGATCCATACTGTATGTCAGTAACGTAAATAACTCAATTTGAACCAAGCGCGAGTAAAGTAATTACTGATTCGGTGCCTTAAGTCCGGAATTTAATTCGAATCCGCGCTAAATCCTGTTTGAATGAGTAGAGATTACTTGATATGGAACCCCTGTCATGTTCCGTCCGATTAGTGGAGGAACAAATACGAAATAGAAGGAACAAGCCGTAATCGCCCGTCGTAGAATGTCTAAAGACTCTCTTATGACGTAATTGAGTGTTATACGTAGAGAATAGTAGGTACAGTGGACCGAGAAATTGGTTTACCATCATCACTTTGTGTTTAATTTCCCAGCTATGCTACAAGAAGGATTATTATCGCTGAATATTTCATCTGATAATTATTATCCCTACCCTAAGCATATTGTAGGGCCGTCAATATTTTTCCCCAATTTGTGGTTCAAAGTTCAATACCTTTTCATATTATCATGTTTAGGAATCTAAATCATAATTTTATTCAAGTTTTTTGCTGACCGTACAAGTAGGGATGTGCTGATACAGCGAATATGGACGGATAGGGATAACAATGTGCGTACAAAGTGATTGGCTGAGTTTTTATACGCAACTATAGCGTCAATCGAGTGAACGTAACAGGCTAGCAGAATTTGCCTAAGTTTCCATACGATTTACCAGTTTGGAACTCAACCAATATTAATGTTTTGGAAAACATTAAGGTTCAAACAAGACTACTAACTACTGAGTAGGTTTTTAGAAGCATTTTTAATAGGTTCAAGAACCGATTTACAAGGCCGAATTATTTTTTCAATTACTAAACATAATAATAACTTTTTGAGATTAAAGACGATTTAACAATTAATAAGAAGGCTGAGTAAGCAAATTAATCAAACATCTGATTTTCACAAGGGTCTTAGAAGTATTGAAGACTATATCGCTTCACGACGGTGGCGAGCAGTGTAGCAACACGAGGTCCGGTGTTATACTTTGATTAGCTGGGATGACATCAAGCTAAAATCTCTCTTACTCCCCCACTACCGTTGAGATTGCAGTATGTCGTATGATGAATTAGCAATTTTCGAAATAGACTCCTACTGTTTACCATCAGGCACTGTCGAGTCAATACTTTATATACAAAAGCTAACTTTTCGTTAGTTATTTATGTAGTATAATCAAAGACATAAATACATTTATATTATATAATTTGAAAGCTTGCACCTATTTATTCACTGTTTTTCTTCATAGTATGACTTAGTTCTTTCATGTTGACTCCTTTTTTAGCAATATGGCCGCCATTTAAAGCTGTATTGTCTGTTTTGTATTTTAAAGGTGAATAATTTTTAATATTATTAATAAAATAAATAAGTCATATCCGACGTTCGTCAAAGAGCACATAATCTAGCTTGATATTGTCATAATATTTTCATGTCGAAAAATAGTTTACCTCGTCAAGGTATATTCCCGAGTGAGCACCTTACGTAAACAATACGACAGTAAAGATTTTTTTCTTTCGACGCAATCATTTACCGTTTGCAGTGGCAACATTTGTCTTGTTCCTTTCACGCGTAATCAAGTTGCGTTTGCATGATAATTTGTTTGGTTATCGTAAGTGATTTATTAGTTTTTTATTACAATGAGTTTTTTTTATGAAAGTTTTTAATCAATTTCGTAATTGATTAAAAACTTTCATAAAAAAAACTCATTGTCAACAAGGAACAGCTCCACCAAGATCGTTCTTGGTGGAAGCTGTTCCTGGAAACAAAAATTCAGTTTATTGTATCCAATAACTAAATAACCCAACTCATAACCACCCATTAAAACTGTTTTTATAATTTTTATAACGATTTTTGTTTCTCTCACTCACATGGAAAATGAAAGTATTACCGACGACTAAAACCAAACATAAATATGTACTAAAAGTCATTTAGAATCGTTAATTTGAATCTGGAATTTGACATTCAAAGGTCAAATTGTCTTTTTGTGGTGGAATAAAAAGAGATATTGAATCTTACTTAAGTTTTAATATCGTATTATATTTAAGTAACATCGTTACAGAGCGTAGCAGAATTTCCAAGACGTTTTAAAATTAGCCATTATATATAATAGTGTATTAAATTTAAATTAACTTCTTAACTTCCGTGTTCATAAAATTTTGTGGAGTACCTCACTGAGACGCTACCCAGACGGTAGAAGAAGCTTTGAAATTCTTTTACATATCGCAGACGTTGAGTGTTCTCCATTTTCATATTTTCACATGAAAACGAGTTTTCCCATATTTTTCAATTTCATTCTAATAAAGTCTAGATCGGTTGTCCCAGTGAGGTTTCTTGCTGATATCAAAGTAAGAGAATCTAGAACGTTCTACAGGCTAGCGAATACACGTGCATTATTGCAATTTTTAAATATGCGCGATGTTATTTATAGATTTTTGTGAATAAAAAACATAGCAATTTTATACATGAAGAAAGCCATTGCAGCATACAACATACTGCCCTAGCCACCTCCACCTTGCCTCTCTCTTTTGAAGGAACCGATATTGTAAGAAATAGAGAGAGATATTGATTAAATAGAATTTATAGACAATGTGAAGGACAATGTGTCCTTGGAAATAAAGTATATAAACTATATCGATGTAGAGAATAAATCTTACAGCTAAAAACTTAAAGCAATGTCATAATAATACCATTTGGATTTGGTATTTGCGTGTCAGGAAGTACGTAGGCCTTTCATATTTAGGTCGTTAATCAGCATCTTTATAAAAAATAATATCCGAAACATTAGTGATGACAAAGAACTGCGAAAACCTAACAAACCAGTCAAGAAGTTTATTTCGATTCTTTCCATATAAACTTTTAATAAAGTCAAAGTCAAAATATCTTTATTTAAATAGACTCATTTACTAAGTTCTTTTAAATCGTCATAACATGGTAAGAAACCTATAATTTTGGATAGATATATAGATATTAAAGAATAAGCTTTATTATACACCATAAATTACAAATACAGACAATTTTATAGATGCTACATTGTATTAGAGCGGTCTTATCTCTAATTAGCGATCTGTTCCAGAGAACTGGGTGAAACGCGTAAATTGAATCAATTGAAAAATTTGCTTTGCTTCATGTAAAAGAGAAGGTAGCCAGAACAGGACGTGAGGTTTTAACATCTCTCGTCTCTAAATGTCTACGAACCGTATGAAGTGATTATTAAAATTAATTATTCATGTGTCTTATTTACGACCAATAATAGCTTATAAACTAAAATAAAATAATTTTAAAGAAAACTAATAACCTATTTCAAAACACTAAAAACGGAAAAATTAATTTAATGTAAGAAGTAAGGAGCTTCATTTTCTATTGTTTCTGGAAAATTTAATATTAAATTGGATAACTTCTTACACTGACTCTCCTTTTTATGTAGATTGCCTCTTGTTGTGTGTAAAGTTGTGTTTAAAGTAACTTAGTTTCGTTAAAAACTTTTTTTACATTATTGTAGACTTGGTTATCTGTTTGTCGTTAAAATACTCCTTTATCTTTAGAAATAAATATAAAATACGTAATGTACGTAATATGAAAAACATAAAATTTGAAGATTTCGCTCGATTTTCTTAGGATCGCATCATCAGATCCTAATTTGGTAACAATGGTCCATCTCAGGAATCCTCTTGAGATGGATCCTTGAGAGTATCCACTCTTTCGAATAAAAAAGGCTTGAAAATTGATTTACTATTTACTCAGAAATCGCATAACAAACATACAGTTGAATTGAAACTTCCCCTTTTTTGAAGTCGGTTGAAAATTGCAAACATATATAAAGTATCCACAAATATTAGGAATTTATCTACACTACTGATAATTCTTAATGCAGGTAGAAATACCGTAAAAAGCTATTGAAAATCTTACTAAGTAAGCGCATGACACTTGCATGGCTACAATAAAATATGTTGCCAATGGTGAAAATTGATTACAATCGAGGGGATCATATTATTAATGTTTAAAAATAACAAAATTGGCACAGCTTCTTTATCAGTCTTTATGATACAAAGACGGGCTCGTTGACGTAGAGTTTCGATAACAAAAACAAAGCAACTTTCACCATGGTTGGTATCTGGATGGGTCAACCGAATTTAGTATCTCGAACTCTTCCAATTAATTTAAACCATTGGTTCATATAGGAAAGCATGCTTTTAGCATGTTTCAGACATAGGGTATAGATATTGAATGACTTATTAAAAATCACTTGATACTGCTTCCTTTTATTATGGTTAGCAAAGGATTACACCACTTTTGTGTCTCATTTATGTCAATCTATGTTTCTTTTCTAGGTAATCGAATATATTTTTATGAGATTAACTACAGAAAAGTAAATCTTCCATAAAATTCAATCAAAGATACAATAAAAATAAAAATAGGAGTTATCGCATCTTCTCACCTCACCAAGAAATACAAAGTAGAACCTAATTAAAACAATTCGCATCTGTTTTAGAAATTATTGCGCAACAGACACGAGCTTGGATTTCTGCCAACTTACAGTTGAATACTTAAAATGCACTCCTTAAGCCTGTATTTTGAAACACGAAAACCTTTCTTGGTTGCAGTATTAAGCACTTAAGCTGTTAAAATAGAGATATGGCTACGAGACGTGTTTCATTCCGGAAATATACATGGATTGTTACTTATGAATATGTGATACAAAGGAGTGAGTATAGTGTAGTCACTCAGTGGTAGATACAGAGACCTCAGGGCGAATACTATCCACTTTTACTATTTCGACTGTAGAGTAACTCTCCCTATTTAGATATCGAGAGAAACGTGGTATGTGGTAGTGGTAGTGTAATTACAGGTCATAGGAGGTATAAATATCTCTTGTTGCCAGAATGTCTACACATTTGTTGTATCAAGTGATTACTTCATAATGCAGATGTCTTTAGGCGATGGGTACCACTTACCATCAATTGGACATCTTATTGGGCATTCTTCAAATTCTATTGTTTTTTACGATTTCGTACCTAAAAAGGATAAAACCCTTAGGTTCCTTTTGCTCTACCTGTCCGTCAAGACCCATATCTCAGGAACGCTTGGAGTTATCGCGTTGAAATTCAAACCTATACCTACTCCAGGTATCCAGTCCCTTGACGCTGCGTAAAAATAAAATTTCAGTTTACTTGAATAGTTGCGTCACCCTCACGGGAATCTTAATTTAGAGGATATTTGCCGTTGGCCTAGAATGTTGATATTTACCAACAAAAACACTTATACTACAAGTATAAGAAAATAAATCTGAAAACTACACATTTGTAAATAAATAAATCAAAAAATAAAGTCCTCATTTAAAGTAAGTAATCAATTACTTGTTAAAAGCCTCGGGAAAAATATATTTGAATAAATCAGGATAATTTAATACTGTGCGCACTACCTTCTCCTATATACTGAAACACATGTCTTCTAGCTGATATATTGTATATCTGATTAGTTAATAAAGGCTCCATCTTCAAACCTCAAGTTCCATCTTCTTCCAAGAACGGTGACCGTTATTTCGTAATCTTGTATCTGCAGATCAAAAAGATACCGCTTTATAATTGTTATTACATTTATAAGACACAAAATTTACATTTGTTAGTAGTCTTTGGTAGCTGGCGACTCGGCAAAATGTTCTCAGATTGACATGCGCATTGGTCAGCCGGAAAGGATGTTTGTGGTTAGTAGGGGAACCCCCATATCCCGAGTTTCACATAGCTCTACAGTTTGCACCGTACTGTAGGTATGAGACGTAAATTAATTCAACTTCTCCAACAAAGAAAAGATTTTTAGTAGTGATAGGCATTCGGTTTTATTTAGATTTTGTAGAACATTTTCACCACAATGCTATTCAGTTCTTAACTCCAACATGTTACATTATAGAAATAACTTAGCTTAAGACGTAGATGTCTCAAACCTGTGAAAAGGAAGAAGAAAAAGAAAGTGGAAAAAAAGAAGAAAAATCAGAGAGAAAAAGAAAATGTGTTTAAACTATCTTATAGTTTATGATAAACATCAATTCTGTTCACCCCGAGACAGAAAATTTTAGTCTATGTGGAATTTTATGGGTTTGAAATTTTTTTCAGGCGAATCTAGTCTCAAGGTTCTTCTAAGCGCCCGAATAGTGTGGTCATTCTTTAAAATCAACAGTCACCACGTGCATTAATAGGTTTTCTGCCACTTCCGGCAAAATATTCTATCCCCACATTACATAAAATTTCATGTTAACAAAGCACATGTAAGTTAGACAATTAAGTAAAAATATTTTAATGTAAGGACATATTTTTGCCGGCGCGGCCAGCATGAGTGAATTAAATAAAGCTTCATTCACAGTAAGTGCATATCTACATGAGAGATGACTGTTCCACATTATGAACTAACGGGGTTATAAATGAGGCTTTATACACTCGAAGCTCTTTAAGGATAAGTACGAGTATAAAAGCTTTTTTGATGTAATGACGATAGCAAAGAAGTAAACGACATGCGTAATGGCACAAGGTTTTATCTTTTTTTATTGTTTTTTTTTAAGACAATAATAAACCATTAACTAATTAAATAACCTTTCTGAGTCTTATTTTAAACATCTAACAACGAATTAATTAATTTTTCAATTTTTCGTTGTAATTCTCTTCTTGTTCTGTCAAAACGAATCAGCAAAAAAATTCGAAATACTTCTAAACTTTAAACAACATTGTATTTTAAAAATATCCTATAAATAAAACTTATTAAGTCCTTCTGTAACAATTTTATGTGTATTTATTATTATTTGGTTTACCATGGTAGAATGCTTCTCTTACTACTTGGAAGTTAAAGATCTAAAGTTTTCGTCTTGATACAGCTATCCAAACGCATAGCTTACTTAATGATAAAATAAAAAGAGTAATGTAGCAAGAAAGAAGATGACAGGACCAGAAAATAAGTTAATTAGTCCACGAATGGGTCTAGTACCACATACCACAGACGGGCGCGGGACGAGGAAACGGGAACGAGCCAGCTGGTGTCATCAGAGGTGATCGACGGAGAACTCGATACTCCATCTTCGGCTTCACAGCAAACGGTAAATTTTAATATCCTTTGAACTTATCCTGTAAATTTATTAGCTTATAGATTACATCGTGTTTCACCATCACAATCACCATTAAAAAGCTATCTTTTATTATCATTATCGTAAGCTAATGGTCATCTTTCCAACGACAAGTAACGATAATGAAACGAAAATAAGTAATTAAAAACCGAAATAGGATACGCCATTATAATGGGATATTGATTTGGGAGCACAAACCTTTGTAAGCCAATATCATGATCATTTAGATGCATGAGACTATTTGCAACCCTAAGTCAAAGACATAAGTACTATATCACCTTTATATTGAAAAAAAAACAGTAATTTTTCAACATGACACCTAAGCTATTTGAAATATACAGCGAGGTGAAGCAGCCATTTTTCAACCGATTCAACAACGCAAACACAACCTAATTCACTTATTCTTTCACCTGGTGCTTTTTTTAAATATTCACGAATGCGAAATGAGTTAATGGAATCTACGTAAAATTCACCACAAGTTACTAAAGTGTTAAATTGAGTTTTGAAATCTGGTTGGCAATCTAAATATTGTTTCGAAAATTTCAGTCGATATAGTTAATGAGAAAATGATACAATGTGTTCACAGTTTAAATAGTTGTTACTTCTAGTTGAGAAAAATTGAAACCATTCGGTTTTGGGGTAGAATTTCCAGCGCATATTAGAATGATTAAGTCAGGGTAACTTAATCTTACGATACTTGTTTGGTGAGATGCAATCATAGAAAACATTGGTAGATAATATCTCGTTTGAAATGTAAGCCTACCCCCGGGCTAGACAATGCCAAAACAAAGCGCGTCGCAAACAGAAATTTCTAAAATGCTTCCTGGCGAGTTTTACGTCAAATCAATATAGGCGCCATATTTATTTATTTGTAATGAACGTCAGCAGCTGATGCAGGATGAAATATCATAAAAAAGCGTTTGCAAGCAGAGAATTCTATGATTAATTTATATGTATTTAATTATATTAGTATTGGTACACGCCCCTCTATGTTTAGATGTCATTTTTCAAATATATGGGGCTGCTGGAAGAATTTCTTATAGAAATAAGCAGTATTTTTGTACAATTCTTTGTTATTCTGTTGTGTCTTTTTAATTGTCTTTGTGTATACATAAATTGTTAAATAAATAAATAAGATATCTAAATTAGCATAAGACTCAATAGAAACTTTTTATATGGGACTCTTCGATGGGCAGGTAAAGCCTATCTTAAATTGACGGAAGCAAATTCACTAATTTGGAATTATTTTTAGTTGAAACTTTTCACGGGGTGAGGAGCTATTTTGGCAGACACAATCATTGTCATGTTCAAAGCACTGATATTTGCTAACAAGAGAAACGACAGATGCGTCGGGGTATTTTTAAAAAACGGTAAAATGACAAGTTTACTCACGCTTTGTAAATAATGACGGAGTCAATATCTTCACACTTAACGCCCGCTATGGTGCACGAGTTGGTCATTAAATCCATCCCCTAATCTTCTACGGTGAACCTGTCCTTAGAATAGGCGTTATTCTAATAGGTTAGATCACATTTCACATTTTGAGAGTTCACATTCTCGCTGGGCAAAAATGGGCTACTATAGATCTCATGTCTTATAGAACCACATCAAGGTAACCAAAGTTAGTTACCTTGATATGTATACGTAAAATTTTTAATCAGTCTTTATTAAAAAATTTTACGTTAACAAAAACAATCAACAACCTTTTAATTTGGGGCCTCCATCCACCAACTCAGGGACAAATGAAATCAGTCCCTTGTCAGACAAAAGGCTAGAAATCCATGTCAAGAGTCAAAATCTAAACATTTTAATAAGCAGAAGCTGATTGAGTTAGCCCGAATATTTAGGAACGGGTCAAAAGTTCGCCTAAAGCCAGTTCAGTTTCTGCATAAGGCTTAAATAAAGCTTGCATAATTTACACTTTAAAAAGTCGCCTGGGTAACAACATTCAAATTCTTTATTGCATGCTATATTGGTGTACATAGTAAAACAAGGTCCCGGGTTCGAATCTCGGTAGGGGTAGATATTTGTATGATAAGTACGAATATTCTTGATGAGTCATGGATATTTGTATGTTTATTTAGTATGTATATAAATTTTACTATCTATATTCCTTTATTATTTAGTATCAAATACACAAGCTCTCAACGATATTATAGTAACATTATTTCTTCCTATTTTGTTCTCCAGAATTTTTCCTCTACAAGTATATGCAACATGAATCATGTAAATACATGTTAGAAAGCGGGAAATAATTCGGCAATTGAGGTAGAAGAAAGTCTGAGTATTTTTATATAGAATCATTAATTATCTACCTTAGAATTAGTTTTCATAGGAAGCGTCGAAGACAAGAAATATATCGAAAGTCGATAAGTAAGAGAAATGCATTATTAAAATGAGATTTTAGATTTCAGATAACTTTGTAACGAGGAGCTCATTGCCGTAGTGGTTCGAATGCTCTGATTTCGTTTACGAAAACCAAGCAATTTTCGTCATGGCTGGTACCTGGATGGGTCCATCTAAATTGGTTATCTCTAGCTCTTTTGTGCTTTGGAAGGCAGTTAAGCGATTCATCCCGGTTGTGATGGCAACTGCTTTTACCCACCAACCCACATTGGGCCAGCGTGGTACTGTTATGGCCCAAACTCCTCGTGTGTTTCTTCCATGTATACATATTCTAATGGCTTGAATGCAGGATGATGATCGTGATGAAGTTTTTGACTGGAAAATGATATTAGTGTTATGATCTCCATACCAAAGTTACGAAATAGAAAATTAAATAAATCCACTAATTCAGGTGCTAAATTTTAGAACTTAGACTGTCGAAAGCTAAGAGACTTGTTTGAGATCAAAGGTTCCATATTTACTGATTACTGCTTTTATGCTTGTAAAAGAAGATAAGACAATGTTTGTTTGTATTGTAAAAATGCAATTTATAGTAAACGTTTTTAAATGTTATTATGATATCTTAATCCGGGTAACTAATCCGGGTATAAATATTTATAAAAATTACTATTTCTCCAATATCGTAAGAAAGAATTCGCTAAATTACAAAAATTAAATTAAGGTCTCTAAAACATTACTCTCTAAACGAAAAAACAATACTACAATATAATCAATCAGCGCGATCACATAGGACTTACCACGAAAACATTTTATTCTAAAACAACGACAACAAAATTGCCGCGCTTTAAACGAGGGCAGTGACGTCACGTGAAAAAGCAATTTGCATACAAATCGGCGAGCCTACACCTGAAACTTAATTTTGTTTAAAAAACCCCTCGAGTGAGACAAACTCATACGTTTAGGTAAATACACTTTCAATTCAACTCCTCAAACATTCCGAAACGGAATGGTGAGTGATTGCGGGCATTAGGTTATAGTAGGGCTGTCACGCTTTAGAAATATCTCACCCCAATTATCCTAAATAATTCCTGCTCTTAATATAGGGCTGATCCATTAAGATTGATCAGTATAGAGAAACCGGAAACTATTAGAGGATAAATTTGACCTCAATGCCTCGCTCGTGATATGTATAAAAACGAATGTTCAGTAAATACTTAACACAAACGCTCCAAAATATAGGCTAAAAATATCAAATCAAGTCACTTTGCTGAACTTAATGCAAAAATAACGTACATCTAACACTATAAGAGGACATAGAAATTCACTACAAGTTTCACCTAATAATTAATATATCTACCTACTCCGTCAGAGGCGTATTATGAAATACATATGATAATTTATTACCTAGTTCGACAAACGAGGCTACATATTAGTAAGTATTTTCCCAGTATATTGATATTGTAATTATATTTGTAGTCCTCTATAGGTATTCACGCGCAAAACTAGCAAGGAGGCTTCGTAGCGGGAGACATGCCGCCTCCTTGAAGCATTGAAGAGGGGCATGTTTTTTTTTAAAAAAAAACCGAAATCGGCGATTGCTTCTTGTTTTCTCTTCTTGTTGACTACTACTATTTTCTTTTATTTTACAATAGATTGTAAATACCATATTTTAATATTATATTTCATATCTTTTTAATCTATTGTATTATTATTCGCACGAACAATAAGATCTCATAAACTATTTTTCCTTTTCACCTGTATGTAAAATAATCTTATACAAAGCTGAATTTCTACTGACAATAAGTATTTTATAAAATAAAGGCGAGGTAAAGTACTATATATTTAGCTATTTTTATACATTTTTTGCTGGATGGTTCGGTCTATGAGTAAACAAGAAGTCACTTGATAGATATACAAGAGTTCGAATTCTTAGCTCACCGAAATGTTGAGCAGCTAAGAATTGCAGGATCCACAGCTGCCTCTAATTCGTTCGCAGCTTAGTAGAACAGTAGAGTAAACATATACACATTTGAAGGAAACGTGCATTTTAAATACTTAACTTCGCTTAAGATAAATAAAAGTAAAAATGAACTTTTTATTCTATATTAAAATCAGAACTTTACACAGAAATGCGTTTAAACATTTTGGATTATATTTTTAAATACATATTAATTTAGTTTACTATACCGTCGGTAAAAGGGTTTTATCGTTCATATTACAGTACCCAACATTTTCAATATTAATTTTCGTGGGCTTAGTAATTAGATTATGCAGTTAATATAGAGGTATAATAAAAAGGCATTGTAAAATTAATATTTATTTGATGTATATGAGTGTGTGTAGTGAACAATTTTAAAAATTACAAATACATTTCAATTTTCTCTAACAACACAACAAACGATGCCTGGAGATTTAAATGAGCGCCAGTAACTAAAATATTTAATATTATATTAAACATTAAAGTTGTAGCTGTGAGCGTATTTTATATTAATATGTTCTAATTATTTCTGAAATGTGAACACAATATAAATTAGCGTGATTTACATAGAGCAAAATAGATGTTCATTTAAAAGTCAATTCAACAATTCAACGTAACTTACAATATAGATTTTTGAGGTCATTAAAATTTGACCATCTGGTCGAGTGGTAAGTGTCCCTTAGCCAATGGTCCCGGGTTCGAATCCCGTCCGTAATGTCAGATATTTGTTTGATGAGTATAAATTTGTTGCACGATTGATATGTTTATATGTTTAATTAGTGTATTTCTGATAGTTATATAGAGATTATTAAATATATATTTCGTAGCCTAATCAAGCCCTAAGTAAGCATAATTAGAGCATAGCTATTAACACAAAAAGGTACGGGTACAGGTACGTAACTATAAAATCTAGCGTGAAAACGATATTCTCTTGCTATCAATTTTGCGGCAACCCTAGCCTTAGGCCGGGCCAAAGCCGTTTGGAGGTCGCAAGACAAATATTCGTCGTCGACGCCGTTTCAACGTCGATTGTAACGTTAGCAAGAATTTGGGGCCAAAATTGCTTAAAGACGGCAAGTAACTTAACGAACCCAACAAACGAATGGAGTCAACTTCTAGTTACTTGTTTTTTTATTTGATTACCAAGGAATTACAGTTCTATGTAAGTGAGATACAACACAAATTTCTTTGAAAATTATTATTAGTAATTTTATCAAACACAGTTCACTATTATAACCAAATTTTTATACGATACGAGGGCAAACGTCTAGACGAAATGCTATTCAAATATCGCTATTGCTAAACAGAAATTGTGATCGCTAATCTGAGAAAAATATTGAGATACCATCCAATTTTATTTATGTTAAGCAACAATGATCTCAGTCAATTTGGTAATAAGCTAATGGTTTCACAGTTTAACTAATAATTACTTATCGTTTATGTACAAGTGACTTCTTAGAGTTTACTGGATAGAGTTTTACTAAGTTAAATTGGAATCCACAGTGAAACCAATTAAGCTGATGAAGTTAACCTTAAAATATTATTTACGAAGGTTTAGTACTAATAATATCTAAATAACTTAGTTAACGAATTTTTCGATCAAATTTCCAATAGATCTAGTGAATGTACTTTTGATACAAAATACCGATGTAGGTCAGAAGCCTGAAGCGAGGAAATCAATTTTAGTCGTTATAATTCCAAATATCCCTCATTTCACAAGGCACACAGTGGGACGCAGAAAAGAGGGGGGATCCCCCTTCCTAAAGGGGAAGACAAAAACAAAATAGTAAAAAGAATTGGGTTACGTTACAGCTTTATCCACAACAAATGCCTGAACAGTCGTGGGCATTTGTACATCACATATTGTTTGAATGTGTAAGCAGTAGTTGCAATACCTAAGTCATTGTCGCTTTTAACCACCTCTGTGGGCTATTGGCTGAGAACCCCTTTGTGGGCGAAAATTTTCTTCTCTGGTTGGTGGTAGGCTTTTTTTAAGTCCGCCTGGCCGATATCACCATTATTTCTGAGTCTACCTCCATAGTAATAACGTTAACTATTATACATTACAATGAACTATCGGAACACAATAACTCAGATAGCCAATTCCCCTGTTGTTGAGGAATTCGGATGTAGCTTGCTTGCATCTTCAGACTTATCACATCAGGTGAGATTGAAAGCCAAGAGTTACCCAGTTAAGAATAAAAAACATCTTTAGAAATTTTACTTGAATTTAAAGATAACTTACAAATAGTAATAATGACTGTACATGATAAAACACTTGATAAATAAATATTTTCGGGATGGTTTAGCGCCATCTAGTGATTAAAATAAGAACCAGGCCTAACTTTACGTAGTGCGAGTGTAGTGAGTTATAACGCGCCGTAACTGTATTAAACAAGAAATTAAATTTAAAGAGTGGTTAATAAATACTTTCAAATGGCAAATATTGAAATCCCTTTACTAGAAGTATAAATTTTTACGCTTTGACATTTGTATGATTCTGTTGCTGACGGAATTGGGCTGAGAATGAAAATACAACTTTGATGTACCGTTGCGGATATAATTTAATATTAAAACGTTAATTACATCAATCGCAGTTCAACTTAACACAAAAATTAAGAGGAAGCTTCTCGTTTGTTCTGGGGTATTGTTTGTTTACATATTAACATATGTATATTGTACGATACTATATATATATTATTACTTAGTCTTCTTTATTTTACTCTCATTCTCTTTCATTAACATGGCATTCAAAAGTGGCGTAAAAAGCCAACATATTAAGCCAGCAAGAAGGAGCAGTACATCGCGTCCTGTACTAGCAATCAGCGCATACGGACTCCTCGTTTGCTGAAGATAAGATAACATTATAAGATGGTGTCATTTCTTCTGATTTAAAAAATTAAACATGAGAGTTATTTTCTAAAACACAGCGTTGCTGTGAAAATGTTACTTGGTGTCTTGCATAAATAAGTACAGGTAAGTAAGCGAGTAATACCATTATTTCCCCCGTATTTCCACTGAGCCTGCAGATGTACACTAGACCAACTTATTTGTGTTCAATAAATCACATTCTGTCATTATATAAAAGAAAAAATATCAACCTAAGTTTAGAAAGCTTTAAAGACAACACTGTTAATTTAAAACGGTCTCTAATGTGATGCGTAATAAAGGTAATCTTCGATTGGCACGCACGCACCATACGCCCTTCACGTAACGGTTTTTCTCTAGCTTTATATGAATCAGTACAGCTCTTCTGGAACTGCGTCCACTTTTTGCACCGCTGCCGGTATTTTAGAACAAAAAAATCCGTTACGTGCCATATGCCCGTTGCGGCTACCGGACTTGTGGACCACCTGGAAACCTCAGGTTCACTTTAAAACCTGCATATTTTAGTTTTTGACTGGTTGTTTAAGGCTGGGTGCTAGGTTAGTATTTTATTACGTATATCTTATCAAAATGGTTCGTTACATAATCATACGAATACATAATGCAGTACTGTTTGATTTGCGGTCAACGACTAAATGGCGACAATTAACATTCGTCTTAATAAGTTCGCAAAGTAACACGTTATCCTAAAGTCATTGTAAAATGGAGGAAATGCTTAAAGTCCTTTGATACCAAGCCAAATCACTTATAAAAATAAATCTGCATTAATTTTATGATCGAAAATCGAATACATGGGTAACTAAGAAAGTGATACATGATATGATGGTAAAACAGTATAAAAGCACAGAGTATACAAAGTTTGTACATCAGGTTAAGATGAGAAAATTCTAATGATAGACTAACATTTTTTTTGAGTTTGACTACTCGTGACTTTCTTGAATGTCGAATATTGACCCATTCAAGTTTAATTAAGCTTATGAAAAATATCATTCATTCTAAATTTCTATTTTCAAACAAGTATATGTCTAACTAGTTAATTGCTAATTAATGTCTCAAATTTCATACACTTCGAAACTTTATTTTCGTTGAGACCATTATTTAGACTTTCTAGAATATTCGCCACAACATCTGTATAGTCTGCATGATATTTCAAAATACCTCGTTTCAATATTACATTCGGTTATTAGATTTTTTTTAACATTATATTTCACTCTATCTATTCCATAATTAAACACAAACGTCTATTTGTCACTTACGTAGAGACTCAAACAATTACACGCAATAGTGTTCAATATTTAAAGGTAATTAATAAAATTACTGTAGTTTATCCTAATGAAGACTCTTTTGAGACCTTGTTAGAAGAAGACACCCGTAACAAATTATTCACTATACTTATAATGAAAAAAAAGGTTAAATCGGTTTTAATCTATTTTTATTATATTATTTCTATCTAGTATAGCGTTACAACTATATTGAGTACAAGAAAATAAAAAAAAAATATTAAAGTTGTTAACCAAAAGCATCATGTGACAACCCTAGATTATGCCAACATTTAAACGTTACCAGGCAGGCAATAACCGTGCCTAATTGAGTCATAATCGTACGAGAACACGTGACCTGAAAACGTATGACGTCATCAGAATTGTGAAAAATTTCATTGCAAGGAAACGACTTCATTGGCCAGTTTTTTTCGGTGATAAGAACCAAGAAGCCTGCGCATTAAATTGCTTACTGTGTTGTGTAACATGAAATACCTTTTTGAAATCCCATTATATCGTTGCTACGCTTAAATCTGTATTTCATGTTTCAAGAGAGGTTTCCACTCGAATTTTGAGTGCTCGACAAGTAGAAAATCTCAGTTAAATCATACTACATACTTTGGGAGTTTTCTTGTCGCTAGATTTCATTAACAAAGCATCTGAGCTTGTATTCTTTTGTTGTATAATACAATGTTTTCAACGTGCTTTCTGTGTTTTTTAACATGGTAGACTACGCGTAGTGGTCATCATCCGATTGACTCTCTCACGGCTCAAGCGCCCTGGAGAATCTAAGAGACAGCGGGACACCTCCCCCGGAGGTGATGCCTGTCGATTAGAACTCCTCCAGATGTGAATCGCCTCTTAAGGCTTGAGGACTCTCCAAGGTTCTCGCTTCCTTAAAACCCCGGTAATGCTGTAAAGGCCATCTGCGGCCAACAGTATTAGACAATACAAAAAAAACCGATTGACTATTCTAAAGGCTAAGTTTGTTTAGCACTTATCATACTAAAAGATCTTCGAATATTGACTTTACTTCCCACTAATGCGTTCCTTTAATTTCAATCCGGTTATAATGCCCTTTGGACATTGGTTACGCTAAATTGCCCTTGTCGATAACAAAAACAGAACACTCACTCAAATAGCGGTCTTAATATCAGGTGATGTCCTCATTGTTGAGATTTTGATTCTGTTATAAAAATTCTACATGGAAGAAACTCTTGAGGAGTCTTGTGTTTTAATTCAATTCACTATGTTCCGTTCAGAATATATAATGTAACAGTTTTCACTCAGCCAGAAAACTGTTACATTGTCATGGGACTAGCAGCTTAAGGATATCATAAAGAAAATATTGTTCAATCCATACTGGATCGACAATAGCAAAAGTTGCTTTGTATTATTGAATTCAGAGCGTTCTGTTACGCTATTGAGTTCATATATCTATTCTTAAAGATTATCCCCATTTAGTTTTACAAGACTATTCTCATCCTTTTCACCACAAACATATCTAAAACGGTATAAGAATATCATACTCGAACTTGATTACCGAGATTCAGTTAAGTTTTAACTAAAGTCAAACTTAGACTGCAAGCTGTAGATAAAACTAAAATATATAAGTAATTGCTTGAAAGAATATTTTACCAAAAAGTACCAATTTAATTGCAAAGTTTGTACTCTATTAAAAGCTTTTGAGCCCAGGTATTAAAGGCAGTTGATGCAATTGAAATCAACTTTTTAAAAGTCAGTATCCAGTGTAAGAGGAGCTCTTACCAGCTTAGAAGGCATAGTGGTTCAAACACTATGGTTACAGTAACAAACCAACTTTCGCTTTCACTTTCCCTGGATAGGTTCATCGAATTTCTTATCTTGAACTCCTCCAATTTAGGGCAGGATCGAGCACTTAGGCGAGAACTTATTTGAGCCGTTGATGTTGACGATGAAGAAGGAATTTCAAGAGTAAGAAAATAGATATTTCTAACAGCGTCCTATTTTTAAGATATCTAAAAAAATGTATTCATTGTCACATAAAGTTGATAGTTCATAGATTGCTTTAGATTCAAAGTCAAAATGACATACTGAACCCAATTTGCCGCCAGGCGGCATCGCCGAGTGCACTATGATTGGTTTCAAATTGAAAATCGACTGGTGTTCTAAATTGGTGTATGTCTTTCGAGGTACGCGGCTGGCGGCATTTTTCGTATGCTCAAACAACTAAATGAGGTGTTTGTTTTTAGTCTTTGATATAAAAAAAGTGATAAATATGACTTATGAAAGTGCCTCTTAGAAAGTATCCACCTAGGGGCCTTCTATTAATAATAATCGGCTTTGGATTCTAAAATACAAGTTATTCCACTGGGATCCTATTAAACTAAAATGAATTTATCTGTCTCTCTTTTGATCAACTTAAATATGAATAGGATAGAATGTCTTTTAGTAATGTCAAGTTAGTTGACATTATACATTTGACTTATATAAAGCGGCATGTACTTGGATTTTCAATATAATATGACAAATTTGCTAAAGTCGTCATTTTAGAAACATGAAATGACTTTTTTCGTTATCTGTACTTTTCTAGTCTATTTGTAATGAAGGGGCAGCACGAATCTAAATTTAATTTTAGTCCTTCCCAAAAGAGTCGAGAACCAGAGTTCTCCTATTAAAAGATTCCTCCTATTAAAACAGAAGTCCTATTAAAAGAAATGTAAACATAAATTGGGACACAAAGATAATAAGAATACGGACAGAATCAGGAACTAATAATTTATAAGCCCAAGCAACTTCACCTTGCCTTTGAGTAAACTAAGTTTGGGCCAATCCAGATACTTCTTGCTTAAGAATATTTACTCACAAAGTTGTGTCCAAATTATTCTGCCAATTTTTGGCTCAAATAAAGCATTCCAAGCCTTAAATTATTCTCAGAACAAAGGTACGGTCTAATAATTTTATCTAAGTAGTTTGTTGTACGCCAAGGGACTCGGAATGTTATTTTAACTGCCATTTTTTCTTTATTTCTATTTGGTTTATCATATTTTCTTAAATATAATTTGGGAAAATTTCTCGTTGCTTTTCGCCTTTGAACTTAACTCATACAGACGTTTATGAGAGTTTCGTCCGAAAATAAATTGTGAAGTTAAAACTAAAAGTGTTTTAAAAGTTTATAGTACCAATTACTTAAAAACACATTACAAAAAATAATATATGTGTCTTCAAACTTTATTCTTAACACCTAAATTTTGGTTTATGGTATTTTATGAAAAGTATAATTTTTGTTTACATTTTGCAAAACTTCTAATGGAAAATTATTATTTTTGTGTAAAGTGAGCATAGTTTCTGCATTTTTAGTACAAGCTAATCTTTTAAGATGGCTTTTATATAACGTTAAACTATTACATGTCTGTTTTATATTTAGGATTTTTAATTTTTGTGATGTTTAGGACTTCTCTGCGACATCTCGTCATCGTCATCATCATCTTCATCTCAAAATAAATAATTTCTACTTAGATAGCCGTTTGGATGGTTGCGTGGCAATTAAAATCAACCTTCGTCATGGTTGCTTATGGAGGGGTCAAACTAAAGTTGTCTAGATATCTTTACTTCAGAAAGCACGTCATGATTTTAAAAGACACCATTTTCATCCACAATCCCGTATTGGGCCAACGTGTTGGTATTATGACCCAAAATCTTCATGAGTTTCCCCGTGTAGGAAGCCTTGTCCAGCAGCACGAATACCCGCTGTTTATACCGGTTATTTGATTGGTGATTAGTGACTTTTCAATTAATATAGGTCTAATGGCTCTGCACAAATAAAAAAATTAAATAAATAAATTTAGCAAGTACCAAAAATAAAATTTCAGTTTCTAATATCCATAGTACAGGCTTCTAATTTTGTAACAATATTCTTAAGGACAATTTATAAATGAAACAAAGACGTAATTGCATTTATCTGTAAAGACAAAAGTTTTATTGTAAAAACAACATTAATTAACATTTTTAACTACATTACAATCAAAATAATAAACTAACATAAATTCACTCATCTTTAAAGACAAAAGAAACAATATTTAAAGCCTTTATTCCACGGTTCTCATCTTATTATGATTTACAAATATTTATTTTCTTTTAATAATTATCTTTATATTATAAGCAAAATTCTCAATCAATAAATATAATATGACAATCGTCAGTTCAGAAACTTTTAGTCTACGCCGAACGCAGCCAGTGCTAAATGCAGAAAAGAGATTTCATATCAATAAAACATAGTATTTTCTTTACATGTATATTGATCACGTTCCGCTTCTGTTGACTTCAAATAATTATGCACCCAAGACCTTTTTTTCTGGGCTCATATCGGAATAACAATAGCAATTACAATAGCAATAGTAATTAATTTAGACATTTTTAATTCTACCTTTAGCGCGTACAGAAGTGTTGTCCGAGATAAATGGTCCTTTACCTTTACTTCTAAGTAGGTCATATTGTTGGGCTTTTAAATTTTCTTTCTTTTTGTATTTAACTAAATAACATGTTGCAGTTTTTATCAACTTATTTAAAAGTGGAAACTTATCTTATCTTATCTTGATGTAGGTTCAGGATTATTCCAGGAGTAGTCGACCCAATGGGATCTTTTGTGCTTCTCTAATCCTAATGTGCAGACATTGTCCTGGAATACCTCCAAGATGCACTGACTAAGTACACACGGAGTCAGCAGCCTTATATCTTCAGGACTAGGTTTGCCCAGTCTAGAGAGACACAGTATTTTCTTGGCAAGTACATCACAGTTACATGGGGTGTGTTCAATTTGTACAGTGTGCTCCCACAGGCCCTTCACAAGGCGATTCAACTAAATTCATTTTAAATAGCATGTTATTGGTGAATATATTATATCTGTGTGTCAATTATCTTGTTTTAAGAAGTGTATGTTTTATAATAAATACAATTATTTAAACAGATCTAAGGCCACACTATCGCATGCATGTATATACATGTGAGCATGTGTGTATTTATTTATTTTCACAAAACAGATAAATTATATGTCTGGCGCAAGAGGGTGACCACTGATAAGATGTCATAAGAGTATAAACTTACTTTTCAAAGAAAAAACAAAAAATATAACCCAAGTAGACAACGATATTGAAGAGCTAGTTAGCTTAGTTGGCGCTCTGGTTTTCATTACAAAAACAAAGATACCTTCTGTATGATTCGTTCCTGGATGGGTCAATACTAATTAGTTATCTTGAACTCCTCTGTAATTTGGAAAGCACGTTAAGCTATTAATATCCCTGTTGCTACGCATTAGGGCAGCGTTTTGAGGTTATGGTAAATGTCTCACCCTTTTCTCCTATTTAGGAAAGACTGTTCCCAGCATTGCGACGTATATGGATTGATATATAATTAAATATAATATATGTAATATATAGTTTTAATAAAACAACTTTCTTTAAATAAACTGACTTTGATATATCAACAATATTAGTTCACATTCTTAAAAATAACGTTGTTAATGCAACCTCGCTGAATACAGTTGATAATACAAAGTGTATCATTTCACACATTAAATAACCTTATGTAATGCTAATAGAAGCTGTTATCGCAATGCAACCTTTTCAGTGACCAAGACCCTGTACGTAACTTTGTTTCAATTACTTTCTCACATTATTCGTGACTTAGAAACTTATAAAATAAACTGGAAAACTCCTTTTGAGGTATATAATTAAATTTGACCTTTATAATTCATGAGAGATCCATAAATATTCAATTTATATTATATTGAAAAAGACAGAAAACGGATGTAAAATAAAAATATATTCTATTCTATTTATTTTTGGGAAGGCTTCTAGCCGCTAGAATCTTTACAGTTTATTCACTCAATAAACTCACCGGTTGCGCTGTGACTTAAAGTGCTATACTGTACTTCATATATACTGTGTGTCAATGTTTTATCCCTGCTATCTCTAGGTGAGCCGCCGCACACGACCGCCGCTTAGCCAGTGGCGGGTAGGTCCGTAAACGGATTCGTAGTAGTAGAGTGCAGTGATTCTTATAAGATATATATCTTTCCTTTAACCAATGTTTAAATAATATATTCTGATCTATGGCGATACTCAACTGGATGCTGTGTAGAAACTACAATCCGTATTGCTAGGTTTAGCGCCCACAGTTTCCTTCGATTTGATACCACAAAACAATACAAATATCATTTTCACAATACTCCAGTTTAGTCTGGTTCAAGTCTTAAAACTTATCTAACTTCAAACTTAATGAGGACGCCGTGAACAGAACAAGGCGGTGACAGAGCAAACTAGAACTTTATCTCTAAGTATAAAGTTCCAAAGTACTACTTTCAAGAAAATTGAACTTGTATCTAGGTGCTTTTGAATTGACAAGGTTATTTCGAATGAATTTGCTTCTGAATCAGCCCGGTATGTTTTATGGTTAACTAAATAGTAACCAACAACTCAAAACCGACTTCAATACATCAATATATATCAATATATATATATATATAAATAAATCGTGGCTAAATAGATTTTTTCAATATAATATTCGATTTCATCCGATTTTGAAGAAAAAACTTATCATGATACAAAACATATAAGGAGATCTGCTTAAGAAGACAGGGCTACAGGTCAACCAGCCAGCCAGCATTAGCTCTAACAACGACGCTCTATCCAAACACCTGTACACCCAGCATGTTAACCACCAAACTTGCAAATCAAGTTATCCAATGCAATTCCATTTCGGAACTCCATCTACTAATTAACACCCGAATTGATGTATGTAGGTCGCTTATTCGTAATTACTCTCCGACTGATGCTACCCCCTGGGATAAGATGCAAGCTAATTGGAATGAACTCAAAAGATTTCCCATTTGCTAACGGAATAGAAAACAAACGAACGAATGAAGGGGAATGTTGAATTAATAACGAAATTAATGGAGTTTTAAAAGTGACCGAGTGTTTTTGACAGATGACTGCTATTGCTATAATTTATCGGAAACTTGTATAGCGCACAAAGAATTGAATGAGATATTGAACCAATTAGTTTTCGGATCGCGTTTCTATTATCGTGGAGGAAAGAAAATACAGTTTGGTTTTTTGATAAATAGTTGACCAAATTAAAGGCGTTTTGGGCCATTTACATAAACAAACGTATCTGTATATAAAGGAGATAAAGTTTTTTTTCTTTTGATCAGTCAATCATAAGCCAATATGAATAGATAGCTGAAACTTGTAATAGCATCTTGCTATTTTAGTTATGTAATAATATTGAAATCAATGTATTCCCTATTTTTATTATATTCTGTTAATAATAGCTTGCTATGTGTGAATGAGGATGTTGTTATAATATATATGTGTTAAAAATTGTGAGAAAATTACAGCTTACTCCAACAGATAAATTTAATGATTTTTGATTATGTACTCATTTCAAATTGTGAACAATTAATTAAAAATG
The DNA here is from genome assembly GCA_943193645.1 of Acentria ephemerella. Taxonomy (NCBI): domain Eukaryota; kingdom Metazoa; phylum Arthropoda; class Insecta; order Lepidoptera; family Crambidae; genus Acentria; species Acentria ephemerella. The sequence continues at coordinate 842,154 of OW971881.1, forward strand.
GTATCTATTTTTTGTTTCATAGATTAATGTTTGTCTATGGTGCCAATAGAGCAAGAAATAAAAAAAACCAATTCGATCTTTTTGCTTCAAATAACAGATTCGAATCGTATTTGAATCCTCGTAGTATGTATCAATCATTTTTAAAAGTCACTTGATTATATCATTATGGAAAGAAATGGCTTTAATTATATAGTGTAACGGTAAGTGCAAGGTCTGATTATATTATATTAATTTATATATGCACTCACGACAAACAAATGATATAAGAAAAATAATAAAAAAATACATTAATTTTATTTCCCTTCAGTATATTTTTATTTATAATAAGATGATGTCTTTGGAGTTTCTTAAATAGCAAATGCCTTAATACAACGAATATTCAATTGTAACGTCAAATCATTAGCAGTATCCCTTAAATTGAATCAATAATAATAACGTAGGGAATGTTGCCGAATGTGTCGCAATAGAGAAAAATTCAAGAGATATTTTGCAGAAAAAACCGAATTAACAACATGATCACGTAACATTTGCAAGTTGTGTCTCACCGATATTTTTATCAGAAAATAAATACGACATGAGAATATCCACAACGTACGGAACGTACTTTCTGCCGCTTGAATATTTCATTGTGCAATACATTTTCGCTTTACAGAAAGCTATTTCGAATATTAGCAGTAAATAGGGTTGACTCCAATCTTTTTGTAGTCTAGAATAGACTAGAACATTAGTCTCAATGGCCCCTGTATTATTTGACGATTCCGCCAATGTTGAGGTTACCGGTTGAGCTAACTGGACATAAACTTAACTTATCTTCACTTTAGTCTAATAAAAAATAGTTTTGAGACATTTATTATCGAAAAAGAAATGACAAAAGTCACTTACAGAAGAACAGAAATAACAATAAAGTAGAAACAAAAATTTACAGTTACTTATTATCAATAGCGAAAAATGGACTACCCTAATAATAATCTAACCTTAACCATAAAATTATAAAATGCTACATTTTGTTAAATATATCATTTTATAATTTTATGGTTATTTATTAGTTTTAAAGACGTATTGAGCTACTTTGAACCACTTTTATACACATTAGTATAATATAAATAATTCAAAAATAACATAAATGAAAATGATTTGTACATTTATACCGAAAAAGTATTTACTAAAATAATTTATTGTACAAAAAAATATAAATTCTGGCACTGTTTACTATTTCTAGGAATAAGGAATCGATTCATTCATAAATGCAATTCATTATCTTATAGTTCAGATTTTTAAACCATTTAATAAAATATCCATTAGGTATTAAATAACTCGGGGCTAAATTTTACAAGTTGATTCAAAACAATCTTTTTTAGGTGATAGATAAAAGTTATTAAAAATAGTTCCCTCGTTAATTAAAACTAAGACCTTGATCAAAGATACTCTAAGATTCCTCTTTTCACACCTCTGTTGAATTATTAATAAATATTTGATATTTGATGATAACTTAATTTGAATTACGCTAGTTTTCTGTTTAATAAAATAGATACATATTGATCTCTATTTGAGTAATAATAGGTATATTTTTTATACTAATTAGTGTCAATGTTACCGAATCATAACTAACATCCAGGAAATGAATAATTAGAATAATTAGATGTGTTAAACCTCGTTCTAATGAAGGATAAAGATATTAAATATTGGTTTGTTATTTGTGAACATAGAAAAATATAAATTAATATAGAGAGTATGATAGAGGCTTATAAGATTACCACGGTTATCACTTGAAATGTCTATAGAGTTTAAATAATACTTTTATATAACAGTATTTATAAGTATTTAAGAATTTATACAGCATTATACTGCACTCCATTTGCAGTAAGATTCATATTATGTAACTATGGAACGCAAAATAAAGAATTGAATTGATTAGCATTGCAGTATACACAAAACATTTCAATAAAATGGAAATTGCATACTAAGGTGAAACAAAATTATTCTGTATTCATAGTTTTTGGCCAACCCTACAACGACAAATAAACTTTATTGTAATATGGATCCTTGGTTCTAACAATTTTATCACATTACTTATTTTTTATAGTCCTCAGCGGTTTAATAATTTATATTGAGTAAGCTTTTTAACCTACGGATGGAACGAGAATAATTAATAACGTTATGAGTGTACTGTCGACGGCATATCAAGTGAAACAATTAATACACACTGTTTCATCTAATATTGATTTCTAAGTTGATGCTACACTGCTGGAGGTTTCCTACCAGGGCTTCCACACTCCTTTTGTGCTTCTCCATGTACGAAGACCTGGTCCCAGCAGTGAGACGTATATATGTTGTTGATGATGATGATCCTATATCTGAACTAAGAAAAAAATGCCCACTCATTCCCACACAAACCCATATAAACCATTTTATACCACAACATAAAGGTCCCATAGTGATCTGAAACTCAATAATCTATCATATATTCCACAACACACGCTAGGGTATACTCCGGTGTAATATACCGCTAAAACAAGATATAATATGTCTAACTTTACACGTTTCTACTAGCAACCGATGACACGTAAACTTTCGAACGTAATCCCGTAGGAACACACAAGTGATCGATTTGAACATTTTACGGGGAACTTTCGAGAATGATTGATGGAAGGTACACGATCAGTGCTCCAATCTGGAAGATGTTTGGGAATATAACTGTCAATGGTTTTATTTGGATTATTTTAATAGCTTAACTAACGAAATTGTGTCCTAGTAAAGCATCGGTTTTAAATGTATAAAAGCGATAACATCTTGCACATCCGTCATCTGTTGTCTAAGAGTAGGTCATGTCCGCACGCGCACATTTGATAGGTAAACAGTACTAGTTCACAAAACCAAAATGCAACTCTTTTTACGAAATGTGTAGGAGGAGTTCTGTAGTGTAAAGGTGTTAAGTGTGTGTGTTAGGGTACAACTCTAATATGCGAGTGGCATGATACTCGATCTGTTATACCCGGTTATGCTTATATTTTTCACTATGTGAATGCGGCCTGGGCGAAGTATCAAATGATGTCAAATATAATACTTTGAATATCCTATTTCCCTACTCCCTTTTATGATCTTCTTCCCCGATTCATTCTGAGACCCGTATGTTTAAGTTCTATATGATAACCTCTAATAACTATTACCTTAGTAAAATTTTATTGTATAATTTCATAGAAATATAAAGAGGCATGTGACTTCTGTTGAAGAGAAATTCACGGGATTATACTTAAAACTATTTGTAATTTCACACTGTTATTTCCCCATTTCAGACAATAGTTTAAATACCAAGAAACGGTTGATAGTTATATATATATAGTATGTATATTAATCATCATTATCAGTATATATACATCCCACAGTTGGGCACAGGCCGTCCTACATGGGAGAAACATATGAGGAATTCGGGACATTGCACCACCATATAGTGGTGAAAGTGGTTATCTTAGAGCTCAAGACAAATTAGATTGACCCATCCCGTGACAACCATGGTGAGAGTTGCCTTGTTTTCGTTATTGAAATCAGAGCGTTTGCGCTACTATGCGCTAAGTTCCTAAGTACTGCATTGAACTTAGAAATTTGTTGCGTTTTACGCAGTGATTTTTATCTTAAAGCTCCGAAGAAAATACGAGTATTGGAATTCACAACATGAATACAGTCATTGCTATGAGATATTTGTGATTTACATTTTCGTATCTCACCGGAGCGACGCGCAAACTTATCAACTTTTATGTGAGGGGACATGAGTCATATTTTCAGGTGGTTCGAACGAAAATGACAAGTGAAGGATCGTATTTGATAACTTCGAGATACAGAACGAAAGGGAACACATTTGTTAATGTAAGTTTGATAAACGACTTAATTGTTTTGTTTTAGAAATTAATACTTAAATTTATGTGTTTTATTTATAACGTTTTGACTTCAAGCAATTAATTCTCTATCAGGACACATACATTCACTTTCAAGGTAAGGCTTAAAATTGTAGATTGTTATTATTTTATTCGTGACTAAGAAAAATAATATGTGTAGATACTTACGGAAAACTCATTCTGTTCAGAATTAAAGCTTGAGACATAAAAATACGTTTCATATTATCAAATTTTATTTCAATAATCATAGAGATTATTTCTAGAAAACAAATTTGATTGGTTATAAGACTTTTATACACTGTGCTTTCAACAATTTGGCCAATATTTACACACACACACACACACACACAAATACACACACACATGTGTACATATGTGTCCATATGTAAGAAGTAATGTTGAAAAAGTTCAATCAACTTCTGCTATATCTCTATTTATTTATAATTAGGAACAGTAAAACAGTCTAGATATGTCAATATTATTATATGAGCATTGCATTATCTTTTTGCTTAAATATTGCAATGTAGAAATTGCTAATTGTCGCCAAATATTATGTATGGAGGATTGACAGTGATGCCATTTCTGCTAGCATGTACATCACTATATATGCTCAAATTTGACACTGAGCCTGTCGCCTATGAGAGAGAGAGAGAGAGAGATTAGCAGAAAATGATTTTTGTAGCCTTTAGTATTGACTCTTATATTTATAACTATGTGACTCTGTAGCAGTAATAAAGACAGTTCAAATTATTATTATCAATGGCCTATTTACGATCTTATGTTGCAAGAAACTCATTAAGCCACCCAATGCACTTAATGCGGGTAGATATATGAACGTAATTGCCGTAACAATCAAGAACGGTAACGTGCGGAGCACAGAGAAGCAAATTTTTAATAATGCATTTCTAAACCAAAAGTAACTTTATTTTCTTAACCGAGACGAAAGCGCACGAACCACTCATCCACAAGCACCATCGTTTGCATGATGTTTAAAAAAACAAAAATTAAAATAAAAACCGCGAACACACATAAAACTTCACTTTATTAATACCGAGATAAAGTTCAAAATCATAGAAAGCGCCATGCCAACTCAACTGGTCATTTTAAAAGACCTGATGGGCAAAGTTTCCTACTTTTTAATTTGAACTGGTAAATTTAACTTCACTTGACAAGTTTCGAGCCCAATCTAAGTTTTTACCGTTAGTGAAACCGTCAGTGAACCACAACTTGGGAAATCTGGTAAAGTTTAATTATGTTTAAATATGAAGGTAACACGTCAAGATGGTTATCGAGTTTTTTTTAATCTGTAGATATTTTGGCATGCTTTGCTCTAATAGGAAAATATGTTAATTTTATATTATTTTAAACTATTTAATATTGCGATCAGTAGTAGCGCGAACTGTAGCGTAGACAGATAATTGTATATATATATATATAGACTGAGACTTTCGATTTTAAAATGTTCAAGTCGGCTCTCATATGATATATTACTTCTGATAATTGTATATATTATATACAATTATATATATATATTATATAATTGATAATTGTATATTGTATATATATATACTGATAATTGTATATATTATATATATTATATTATATATATATATATATATATATATATATATATAATATATTAATTAGATCAATCACTTTTCGGGGTTATTTCTTCATATTTCGTGACCGTCTGGTAAAGTGGTCAGTCTCCTGTCTACTAAGCCAGAGGTCCCGGGATCGAATCTCGGTAGAGGCAGATAATTCAATATAATATTAGAAGAATAATATATAGAAGATATTTTTAATGGTCTTAGATTTTTGTGTTTATTTAGTAAATTTCTGATAATTGTATATAATATTATACATATATATATATATATATATATATATATATATATATATATATATATATATATATATATTATATATATATATATATATGTATATATTATATACAATTATCAGAAATTTACTAAATAAACACAAAAATCTAAGACCATTAAAAATATTCGTTCTTCTAATATTATATTGAATTATCTGCCTCTACCGAGATTCGATCCCGGGACCTCTGGCTTAGTAGACAGGAGACTGACCACTTTACCAGACGGTCACGAAATATGAAGAAATAACCCCGAAAAGTGATTGATCTAATTAATATATTCTTATAAAGTGGCTAGGATTTTTTTTTTTAAAAGACAAATTATTACAACTGCAATTAAATTATTTTTAATTAGAAATTAACAGAACAGAATTTAAACATGTGGGCTAAAATAACAGAAACAGAGTAACAGAAAATGTGTGATCGTTCGACGAAGGCTAGGCGCAGAGTAAGAGGCTCGCGGCGGGTTGAGACGCCTTATATAGTGTTCGGAGGTGAAAAAACAATTCCACCCCCCTAGTTCTTCTTCTTATCTAACAATATATACATATATAATTATAATTATTATATTAATATATATTATTATACCTTTTTTCTCCGATATCTAGAATCCAAAACACAAGCCCTTAATGATGTTTAATTTGGGCTAGATAGTTTGGAATAGGTATGAGAGTGAGAAATATTATTATTACTATTTGATTTTTGTTATATTGTTATTGTATCCCTGTCAATGAACAAACATTGTAACTATATAATTACAATCAACAGTGCATCACCTTCATCATCTGAGGCTGAAATAAGACCCCACAAATTTCTACATAATAGATATGTACACAAATTCTACAGTCTAAATCCATCAATTATTAAAAACTAATTAAAAACAAAATCGCGGAGGGATTCAGGAAGACTTTCGAAAGATCATGAAGCCAATGTAATCATTTAATTAGGATTTCGATCCTGAGGATGCTTATATATCAATAATTGAACATAAATACCGTCTAATTACTTCCACTTCTGGAATACAATAACTTCACACTCGCCCAATAGAGATGACAAAGCTTATAGTTACAACTGAGATCGATCATGACCTTAACATGCTTATAAATTAGTATTAATCGTTTCTGGTGTAACTTACAACAAGAGAAGCATTACCACAAATATTTAACAAACATTGAAACAAACAAACCAATAGCAAGACAATCGTAGTGGTAATTATTTACAAAAAGTTTTTGTAATGTATAAAGCCAACTTTTTATAATGTTACCAGGAAATGCAATAAGTATAAATCATAAGACAACATTACGTTTCTTCAGTGGTTTCATGTCGGAATAGATACAGGTGATAAAATAGACAAAACACGTATCCCAAAGTTATCATTGAGAGGAAGCCAAATATTTTCTTCTTCCTAAACTAGTTAGAGGACTTTTGTAAGGAAACGGAATGAAAGCAATAGCAATAGCAAAGCTCTGCTGTTTTAGGCGGTTCCACAGGTTTTGTTGTTAAACCAGCTGATGCGTTTCCCATGGGGGTCAGAAATAACAAGATAACCTATACGTCCACTGTAAATACTCTATTACAACGATTACATGATATTTCTTTCAGGTAGATATTTGAATTGATTTTTGATATTATACTCTTTAATGCACTTTACCTTAACTTAGAATATTTCATTATATAACAGGTAGTGTAAGTGTGGACTTATCTAAAAGATCTCTTCCAGCCAACTCGTTAGTGTATAAGATATAACTAGTGGAAAGTAGGCAACACCGAGTTCATCTTATATAGGATAAATAAGTCAAAATTAAATAGTATTTTATATTTCTTTCAAAATATATCAGAATTTAATATTGTTTTGCTTTTAAGTACTGCGATACTGAGTCTGCATTCATAAATAATAAGTTGCGAAAGTGTCTTATATTTCCCACTTCTCGCCTTTTATTCAGTTTTTAATAAATACAGTTCACATTATTGAAGATAACAGCTACATAACACTTTTGCAACTGCGACTGAGTGATTGTAAAAAGTTTCTAACAATTAATGTTTGACGTGAGAGGAACTTGTCCGTTTATCACTTATTGATTAAGATGATATGTCCATCTCATAGTGCTGCACAATCTTTGAAGTTAATAACTGTTATATAATAAAAACTATTGTATGGAAATCTTCAACTAGCATTAAAAAGGTTGATTTTACCAACTTTATGGTCCGAAATGGTTCGCTTCGGTATTCTTTTGAAACATCATACAAAAAGGTTTTGTACTCCTGTACCAAAAGTACAGAACATTTCTGTTATCTGAAAACGAAACCTTGCTGTCTTCCAATAGGGACGGCTATTATTTCGGGGAAGGCAAAAAATTGGGCGTTAATGCATCTATTGTTCGAATTTCTAGGCTAGTGAGCTACTCTGGAATCAGGGGTGCTAAACTCGGCCGTGATAAATTGACTTCTCCGTGCTGATTGTGTCTTTTGTCGAACTCTTTGATTGATCAATCGGTCAGCGGGCGAAACGTCAAACGGAATGGAAACGTATTAATTTTCTTTACTGACTTGCATTTGTTTCTTGCTGTAAATCGTAAGACTCTTTAACCGTATTCTTATTAATTATTCTCTTGTATATAAATATCGATGCATAAAATATGCTTGAAATGAATTTTACGTAATAGACGATTTGATTCAATGTCCCAAATACACTCAAACCACTTTATTTATATTGGAAATTGATTCGTTATACAGCAGCAATTAATTCTTATCTTGGTATATATAATACCAATGCCATGCTTTTGATTATCGTAGTAGAGGGTGAGAATAAACATTTTATAACTACAGTAATAATGCTTCTTCTTCAACACCTTTTTTTTTTATCGACGGAAAATGCGTTACGTATACCCCGGTGCTTGTGGGAAGCGCCGGGGTTATGTCTTCTTCAACACCTATACCAAATACACCTAGCCCAAATTAAGCACTATTAACAGCTTTTCTTATAGATACTAGATTACGGAGAAATATATAATATTTCTCACACACTTATTATCTAGCCCAAACTAAGTATCTTTGAGATATATATTGATAAATAAATTATTATTTTTTAAATGAAGATGCTCTCGATGATACTTAATTTGGGCTTCATAATAAGTGTGGTATCAATTTAACCATGTACCATCTATAGTATGTGACAATTTGAGAAAAAATATTTGAGTTATTAACCCATTATTTTATGTCTAACTGATTACCACACGCCACCATAGAGCTGCTCCAATGTGGCTTGGTTATCTAAAAAGAATAGAATAGAATAGAATAGAATATATCTTTATTGTACATCAGCCAATTCAAAAAGAGAAACAAACAAAAAAAAGCTACAACAAGCGGGAATAGTGAAGTGGGAAGATAATCTGACATTCTTCAGTTCTCAAATTCCTTTGTTTTAAAACCATTGCGTTTTCTTGCTCAGAGCGCTGGAACCACCACGTAAATGAACTCAACATAAATATACTAATGTGTTATTATTATCACACAAATTTGTCTCCTGGGAGTCGAACCCAGGCCACTTTACCAGCTAATTTTCAAATGGAATCATTAATTTTTCACAAACAAATTTTCATTGTCCCCCATTGCCAGCCCTGTTAATGGCGCCATTTTGTTTCACTAGATGGAGGCTCGGCTAAAATATACCGATCCCCGATGGACCCAATGTCTTTTCTACATATCCACAATAACATGAAACCTGCGAAGCTTACCGTTGCCAACAATTCAAGTCTCAAGATAATATGTGAATGTATTCTACCTACTGCCTTAATTTTCGAAATTTTATGTTAGTATTATAATTAAGGCTGTTAAGGCTTAAGTTAAAATTCAAATTCAGGCTGATTTGTTTATTTTTTTTTTCATTTGAATAGCTTAACATACTTTTACACATATTCTACAAATGGATAAAGCTAGTTAAAAGCATAGTTCTTTTATTCAATAATTAATATCTAGTACTATCTCAGCGTTGGTTTAAAACCTCTTCTGCTTCTCTTCACACAGCGAATTGTCAGTAAATTTATAATTTAAGCTTTTACAAGTCACTCATTTATGGGGCAATAGTTGTTACTGAAAAATTGGAGCTAAGACAGTCCCGCGAGATTCACAACGAACCCAATGATGGATGCCATTTTGTTTTGGCATAGAGTATGTTCTCAGTCTTAAATAAACACCTTTAATTACGACATCAGAAAAATGTACAGATTACAACCAACAGACATGTCAATGTAGCAGCCAAACTTTTCTTAAATCTTAATCATTATGCCATCATTATTATATTTCTTCTCGCTTATTAACATAATAAAGATAAAAGTTATAAGTTGTACGTTGAGAATAATCTTAGAGATATGTCTTTAATAAAGAAGACATTTATATAATTACATCTGACGTACTATTTCATAAGATGATTAATCATAATCACTCGCATTAATTTTTATCAAAATTATTGTATATGATTTTGGTAACGACTGACGCATTTCAAGAATTAAGTATATTTTAATGCTTTTCTTTGTGTAGGTATCTACTTAATTTTCGTTGGTAACTTGTAATTTAGCAGCAATTAAAAAGAATAATTGTAATACTCGTAATACTATAATTTTTAAAGATTATAGATTAATGGTTATAAGATTAGAGATTACTAAAACTGATTTGTTTTTAATCCACCTCAAAACAGAAGGAGGTTCTTTGTTCCTCTGTAAGTACATACTTACAGAGGAACAAAGAACCTCAAAGAACCTGTAAACATTTACAGATTTCTATGTCAATTAACTGGTATTCAGAATTCTTTTTTATTCGATAGAATATACTCCAGAGATGGTCCCATTGTCAACAAATCAGGATCAGATCATAGAGCGCTAGGGAAATCGAGTTTCAAATTTTGTAGGCACATATAAAGTGATTTTCATATATTTTTTTAAAAGCTTGCTGTATATTTTTGGCCAGCGACAAACATAGAGGCAAGGCAATAATACTGACGGTCACCCATCTAACTTTTACCGTCACACTTGGCACTCAAAAACAAAGTAAAACCCGACGAAGAATTTCTCCAAATTAAAATAATTTTTTGGTGTTGGTGCTTAGTTGTTTCCGGACCCAATAGCAACAGGAGCACCAACCTGAAAAATAATTTTAAATTGGATAAATTGCTTGTCAAAATCAATTTACAAGTTGTCAAATTAAAACAACTAAGAGACTAAAAGCACCAACAGTATAAACAGTTACTAACCCAGTTTAGAAATATTATCTACCGTCTGAAACTTGGCAAACTTTTTTCAGGTAAATATTGCAACTATGAGTATTTTAGTTGTTATATTTAAATCAAACTTTTCTGATTTATTACGAATTCTTTAATTTGATTCCGCAATTGGAAATCCAATTGAAAACTTTTCAAACAATTGGTTTTTCGCTCGAGCTTCACGTAATCGATTTAGAAACTAGACTAACCTAGTAGAAAGTAGAAGGTAAATTACTTTCGTGTTTTTATACACCAATACCTCAGTTTTAAAAAGCTTGTGTTTGAACACTATTTGTTGATTGATACTTGAATTGTACTGATACTACATCTCCTTAGTAGTCTGTGATTATATGTATTGTAATAGATATATATTTATATAATTATGTATTATGTAGTGTATATAAGCTATCATTGAGTAAGTACCTATGTATGTATATATTTATTATTTGTATGTAATAAGTATTATCATGTATGTATTCGTTATACGTCGCCAATTTCCCTTACGTACTTTATCTTGAATCCTGTCCATCCTAAGGTTACCTGGAAGAGATCGCTTTTAGCGATAAGGTCGCCCTTTGTTCAAAATAAGTTAAAAGTTTTTTTTGAGTGTTTCTTTTATTGAATTGGCTGATGTACAATAAAGATATATTCTATTCTATTCTATACATCAGAAATGTGTTATTTCAGAAACATTAAAGGTATATAAATTACCGTCCAGAAGTCATTTCGTGACGTCATGGCGCTCGGTGACTTGCTGGAGGAATTAGGATGGCTGGAGAAACCATACCCTCCGACAACAAATAGGGTAGGATACACAGGACAATAGGATAGGCGCAATAAATGTCGATTTGCGGAGAACCCATGCGAAAGAAGAAGGGACTTCTTTGAACCTTTAATTGTGTGTTTGGATGTGTTTTCGTACAAATTTGATTCGCACAAAAGTTGACATACTAATACGCACTGAGTTTCTGACCCTCCAAATACTATGGAACCTTCGCCAATCGTGCAGGATTTCAACAGAGAAAAACGTATCACCGCGCGGAATTCATATTTGGAATAACTTTTGTTTATGTACGATATGAATTTAGTATTTAATGTGCGGCTAACCTCAGAGTCTCGGAGACTACTCTCTAACGGGTTCCAAAACTTTTGACCATATACAGCGACAAAATTATTAAAATTTATGTTATATATTGATAATAGATAATGGAGGACTATTTACATTTGTGATATTTGAAATATATTATGTAAGTGTTCGTACTCGTCGTATCTTTCAGCGTTTCGTACGAATGAAACGTGTTTATGATTTTTATTGCGTTCACTCACTAACTCGTCATCCATTGACGCGTTCACATACTTGGACTCCCCTTATATTAAATATACAAGAAGATATGAAATCACTGCAATTTGAATTGTCCTAGTATATTCCTAAAGACACACTCGTCATTCAAAACCGGAATTTTTGGTGAGTGGACAGAGATACACAGCACTTATCGAAAATTTTCGATTTTTTGTACACTGTTGGCCACAAAAATTAGGTTTGTATAAAAAATAATAAACAATGTTTTACAGTCATATCAATACATAATATATAAAATAATTAAGTATACGTTATTATTTTTATCAGTTAAGATCAATACGTATTTAACAACAAAAATAGTTTAGTGAAAATGTATTTTTAGTTAAATTGAATTGAAAAAACGAGCAAAAATATTTAAAGTCGAGAATTAACTAATACAAAATAATCTACAAATTATTTCGTCTTTATTCGCGATGTTAATTTATACCAATTTTAAAATTTATAAATGATATTAGGAATCTTTAAGAAATTTTAATAAATTTTTGTCGTTTAATAAAGCACAATCGAACACTTTCATTCGGCGTGTACTACGCAATGTTAGCTACGATTGTGTTAACACTAGTTTGTTCGCGTGTCTATAGGGATAGCGTAACATTTACTAAACTTACCTTTACTTTTTTTTATTTAATTCACATTTGTATATCACAACTCTTGTAAAAATAAATGGGATGTTTTTTATATTTATTTGAAGAAGGCTTTTATCCATTTGCTAGACTTGTCAACCCTATCGTACACTGATTTATAATATATTATACAGCGCAATAAAGGAGATTTAAAGGTCCAGAAATATATCGAGTAGAAATATTTAGTAGTCTTACAAAACATTTACAAAGGCTCCCAAATCATATATATATATATATTAATATAATATCTCCGCACCACCAAGACTCTTCCGTACCATTTTTTTTTATCGCTGTGGGAAATCTCTTCCATCCGCTCCCTTTTACCCGGAGAAGGTAACAGGGGATGTGTGGGGCTCTCACCCACTAAAACCCACAGCGACGCACTACCTGATCGCTTTCTGCCGATGCGCGGGATGACGCCCGAAGACATTTCACCGCTATAAACTCTTCCGTACCATCGTTAACCGTAATACAAAAATACAGTTGGGACTATTAAACTGTCATATTAAGTAAGCAAATTTATTTTATGGACAACCTCCAGGTCATTATAAGAGTAATATTACAATATACTTTCTATTAAGATTACTATTGTAAATCTATGGTAACCGAGGAGGTTGGCTTTGCATTGTTTTAAACCAAATTACTTTCTCCTAACATCTTTTATCGAAATATTATTAAAATTTATCGTAACATTTATTTTGAAATCAGTGAGTAATTCCATATAATAAGGTGTAATAGAATAAGTCGATCCAGACACAGAAGCAATTTTGATTATCTGACAGAGTCCTCGTTACCTTTTAAGTCAATGTGACTATCGAAAATTTGAGTAATATTCATTAGATTTATAGTATTTTATTGTTTTTTTTTATACATTTGGTAAACTTTACCTAATAATTGTAAAATCATGTGTTTCTTAATAATATATGTTTCCTTAGTTAGTATTCTGTTTTATCATACTCATTTTTAAAAGACACTAAACATTAAGATATTCATCAGTGAATTGACTGTGCAACCATTTCATACTGGAAATACCAATGCTACGGTTGAATAACTTACCGACACCACTACTTATTACTTTGTAGTCAAATATAAAGTGTTTCTCGGTTAAAAAAATGATAATAACAGCATTTTTATTACTATAAATAAAAAACTCAGATTCGGCAATAACTTTTATGTATGCGGGCTTAATTAAATTATATTACCTTCACACCTTCGACTGAAAAATTATTCGCTGTCGAATTTCCAAAAACATAAATCCGTTCCCGGAGTTTATTGTTTTTGTTATTGGCTGCTTTCATTTTCAACTTTGTTTCTTAAGGACCAAGACTGGAATCGACTTGGGGCATGGACCAGGTGCAGAAATTGTTAAGTGCGTTAATTAAAGTCCGTCAGTAAGTTTTCAAGTGGAATCTTCGAGGATAAGATGGCGACTGGTCTCGTACAATTTCGTAAAACCAGCGAGAGTTAATGATTTAAATTAGAAACTCCTGCTGAAGGGCATCTTGGAGGCTTGAACTTTTTAAAGTTTGTTTTAACTAGATACAATTTTGTATTGAAGACAAACACTACACAGAATTTCAAATCAAAATGTTGAAAGTCGTACAAAAAATACATTAACATCTAAGGACGGGTTGTTTTAAACGATTAACGTAAAACGCGTGCGTCAAAATTAACAAGAACTACTAACTGTTTCACTGCCTAAAAAACCAATGCTCTAAGCTGTCAGTGTTGCTAGTACAAACTAACATATTTCCACAAATAAATAAAATGTAATTGTAAATATTTGTCTTAAATACTTTCTTTTTTCAATGTTCGTCAAATATCTTTTCTTTTCCAAATCCTTTATTTGAAGTCCTTTATTTCATTGCTGTTCGAAACAGCTTAAATGACATCAGATCATTTAAGCTGTTTCGAACGGTAATTGTTCTCAAACGGGCCTCTTTAGAGTTTATGTTCCAAAAAAATTTTGTACTGACTTTTTACGTTATAGTGTTTTTATTAGCGAAATATATAAGTGCATTGTAACATCTTCGCTTTTCATTTATAATTAATAGTAATCATCATCACCATCAACCTATTATATGCTCGTCCACTGCTGGACGGGGACACCTATCTCCCCTAATGCACACTACTGTTATCGGTTTTAGAACCTCATCCATCCGACTCCAGCCAGCTTACACTTCCTCCCTTACCTTACGTTTCCTGAGTCAAGGTCTCTTCTCAAGAATTTTGCGGCTAGCATGACCAGCCCACTGCCACTTCAGTTTGCTAGTTTGATGGGCTATGTCTGACGTCTTTGTTAGATCACATCATTTCTGATACAATCTTTCAGAGATACTCCAAGCATAACTCGCTGAGCGACTTTAAGCTTAAGGACTAGTCCAGAAGTGTCCACGTCTCAGCACCGTGTATATGCGTTAGACATCTTTTACAGCAGCTGCAACCAAAAGCTTTATTTAGAAGACTGGAAAGATGAAAAACGATTGGTCCGAAATGATCTCAGAAGATCAAAATGCTACAATCAAAATTTGAAGTTACAGCCTTTAAAAAAGAAACATCCTCCTTCATACAACATTATTTCATTCAAGAGGCGTGAGAAAGAACTTTTTGCACTTTCATGTGCTGCACTAGTTATCATCACATATGGACTCCTCTACTACTTATCATCAGATGGTGTCTAGTCATTTGCTGATCTTTTATAAAAATGAAACATTTCATAGAAAACTTTATATATTGCCTACAAAGAACCTTTCCTTAAAATAGCTATTTCTTGCATAACCAATGCCATTAACATTCAATGGCATTGGTTACCTTATATTTGAATTGTAAAACTTGATATTTCACTATAAATTTTCCAACATTTGCTATGTGTTATTTTAACCTGTAAACTGGCATATTAGAATAGAAAGGAATATATATCTATCTCATCAGCCAATCAAAAAAATACATAGTGAACATTACATGACTCCGTTGAAATAAATAAATGACGACCGTATTCCACAAACAAAAAAATCTATCGCTTAGCATATTCTAGACAGCAAAATGACCATTTCCTTCCATGTAATTCCACGTTTGAAAAACAGCATCTTTGAAACATACCATGCAAATGTTTCTATCTTCAATCCAATTCCCGGCCGCAAAGAACATTTCTTTCCTTTTGTGATTGCTACATAAACTCGCAAGCTACTACCGCTACCGATAAGTCAATTGAACCGGCAAAACACCTCGGCGGTGAATGCTCCCCCACCTGTATTTACATGAACAATTTGTTCTTTTCCGTTCTTGATAATAATGTGTTTTGCGGAATATATATTCTAAGTTTATAAATGTCGAGAAGAAAGTAGAATTCCATAAATAACTATTTTGTATGATTTCCCAGAAAGGATGGAGATAGTGTTTCAATGTCTCAGTGAAAGGAAATCAGACTGAGCTGTTTTGTAACTGTGGCAACACAATGATATTGGAGACGTTTTTCTTAAGAAATACAGAGCGATAGCCACAACTACACCAGATCCAAATACCTCTACCCCAAATATAAATTTATTTAATAATTAATATAAGATGGTTTCTTAGCAAAAATTTAATCTTTTTTTTTAGAATTTTTTACGTCTTACACTTTAAGGAATTTGATTCAATATATTTTGGGAGTCAGGAACGGACTCTCACTTGACGATTTCTCAGTCTTACTCTAAAAATAGCTTCTTGTGCCGTTGTATTAAAGTCTGTCTAGTACGCGAGTCATTTTGACTTTAGGGTAGAGAAAATTAACAGAATTATAGTTAAATGTTAATCTAGATTACAAATAATATTGATTCGCAGAAATCTAACACTAAGCTCATTTGTACTATTCAAATCTTAGGAACTGTATTTGACGTATTAGGAATATCTCTAGTGATTGATTGAGATATGCAATATACTAAGCAAGTTCCATATATTCAATGTGTTATAATTAATCTTCATCATTGTATTCAGAGCTCCAACATAGTTTGGTTAAAGCCTTTGCCTCAGTTGCTTCTTTATTCATCGCTTCCATATTAACAGATGGTGCTACTGAAAATATTTTCATAATAACCACTCGATAATTTATCGATATATTAATTTAGATAGTTACGATCAAGGTGGTTGACGCGAGACGTATTGTTGTAGAAAATAAGCACACTGATATATAAAATGGAAGCTGTATCTTCAATCTTTAGATAAAGTTTTTAAGTTTCAGTTATAGATACTTATATAAGTATGTTTAAGCTACAAAATCAATCAAAACTGTGAATTTGTTGTGTCCTTACTTACATGAAACTAGATTTGGATTTTCTGTTATTACCTCGTCAAGCAAGCAAAGATAACTCCTTGAGTCAGTTCCGTTGAAAAAACTGTATATACCAGTTATTCTGTCGGTGGCTCTAGTCGCCGTAACTAGTATTATAATTGGAAACATCAACTCTAAAAATGCCAATTACAATTAGCTAGGAGAAGCTTATCTCTTTCTCATTTTGTTTTTAAGGTTAAGATGGAAGTAGCTCTTTTGATTATTGGTTTATCATTGTGTACTACTGCCTTAAACATTTATGTTACTGGGTGTCTACCAAACTAGCAAAAAGCTACAAGACTATAGCATCATTTTGTATCAGTTTCAGGTAACAAAAGAGTATTTCCGAAAAAATAAGGAATAAAACATTAATTGTAACAAATCAAGAAAAAAATAGTGACACCACTCCAGCAAATAAAAAACAAAGAGATCACCAAACCTATAGCGAGCAACAATAACAATCTTAATTGAAAACCTTTGTAATCCGTAAGTCTTGCAAAGTCAAAGAAAACTCCAACTCTTGGCGAGACGCAAACAATCCAGATCTTAGCAAATAATAACTTTTCGTACTCCGACAAATATTTTTGTTCATTAAACTCGTTAGACGAACGAGGAAACCGCAGATGTTCAACTGATAGGTATTGTGTGGGAGATGTTATTGCAGCGAAAGATATACTTTAACAAAGTTATACAGTATATTGAAATGGTAAAGTAAATATTTGATGATATGCCGTGGAAGTTGTAATAATGTATATTAAATATACATTATATAATATGATAATCTTTATCCATTATAAACCAAAAGAGATATCAATACACTAATATTCCTTAATGTATAATTTTTGATGTAACTAATTTGATTTATTCAGTAAGGGTAGGCGTAACAAAGGTAACCTTTTGCTAAATAAATAGATATTTAATTATACTGTCAGGTTTCAACTTATTATCTAAAAATACACAATATTTATCTTATTTTATTTATCTAATATCTCACACATCTAAGTTAATATTTCATTTCATATTTCATTGTTTTTCTTCCTATCTATAATTTATATTATAAAAAAGCCTTCAAGTTGTAGCAGAATATCAGTGCTTTGTTGACATCCCGATGTGACCAAATCAGTCACTGAATTGCGACCCTTGTACACTTCTGCAGCGCACACAAAATCCTTTGATATCATCTATTTTAAAATATATGCCTTTTAACCAATGTACTCTCTGGATCTAATTTTTGTGTGTGATGTAGAAATTAAAATAAAGACTTTATCTATCTATATATATCGCGATTGAACCAGAGGTTAGACCTCTGGTTCAATCGCGAGTGTGCCTTAGCTGTTGAGAACAATCAGTTGGCATACCGCGCTTAGATCAGAGGTCGGGCCTGTGGAGGCGTTGATTTCTAAGTTGCAGGTATCACACCTAGTTGAGAAGTCAGTTAATAAAGATATTGTTATATTATTATTATTGGTGAGGCGTCGCTGCCAACAAACTGAACACTTATCTATAGGCACCGGTGACTTTCTTCAGTAAGATGGAGGAACTACTTAAAGGAAAATATCATTATATCTATATACTTCATCCAGAAGAAACAACTTAATGTGGTTAGTAGGGGTGCCTTCCGAAGCATGGAGATTCTCCAGATAACAACCATGGCGTGTTGCTTTGTTTCCGTGAAACTGCGAGAGCTTATACCACTACGCCAGCTAGATCTGCCACTCATAGATTAAATTTGATTCAGAACCCCAAAGAATCGACACGTTAGCGTAACAGAGTTCTTTTGCTCAATTCCAACGGGTTCCGTCCATCCGTTCATTATTTATAATTAGTCCGACGGCTCGCCGCAAAGGAAACATTAATCATTCCAATTAGAACACAAGTCTCTTCAGACGAATGGTTGGTTGACAAAAACAATGAGTTTCAATTTTAATTTTCGGAGTTCCGTTGAGTTGAGGTTATAATGAAACTGTAATTAAATACCAATGTGATTTTTATGTTTGTGTATTTTTTTCTTTCGGCTTGCTTGGCCCCTGGGTGGGTTCTGGATGGAATCAAATTTGGTATCTCGAGCACCTCCATGTTTGAAAGGTACTTCAAGCCAATGTTCCCGGTGGTTACGGCAACCTCTTTCACTCACCAACTCGTATTAAGCCAGCACGGTGGTACTATGCCCCAAGCTCCAAGATTTGTTTACCCCATCTAGGAATGCCTATGCCCACACGTGGGACGTATATAGAGTTTTTTTAATATAAAGCACAGCAAATGCCTCGACACCGAGGAGTCCATATGTCAAGACAGCTAGTGAAGCATGCGACATACTGCCCTAGCCACCTTCACCTTGCCGGCCCAAAAAGTGCTTTTTCACGCCTCTTTTAAAGGAGCCCATGTTATAAAAAGAGGGAATACGTGTGCTAGTAAGGAATTCCATGCTCTAGCTGTGCGACATTGAAAGGAGTCACTAAATCTCTTAGTGCGTAAAGTAGGGTGTTTATGATGATTATTTAATTAACTAAAACCATCAAAATGCTTACTTTTCCAGACTAACTCTGTTATACCTAGATGATCTATTAAAAAGTCTAATACTCTTTATTTTAAAATACATTTACAGGACACTTGCAAGTTAAAACGAAGTAACAGGAAATAAATAGAGAAATAAAATAAAACGGCAAGAAACATCGAGCTACGGACAAGAGTTTGGGTAGTGGAACTTGGTTCTTACAGAACTGAAGATAGCGTGCACAATCAAGGGCAGTAAAATCAGTCAAAGTGTGTTCAAAAGAAGATGAGAAGAATTTTGTGAAGAACTAATGGATGTTGAAGAAGAAATAGCTATGAGAAGTAGGTAGAAACTGAGTAATGAAGAGGAAAACCAGAATCTTAAGGACTCTACGCCAGCGAATGGGAAGCCAGTTGAGCTTGAAACCACCTTTGCACTGTCCTTTTGTAAATATGAAGTACCCAATCATTTTTTCAATACTATCCAGGTTGTATTTACCAGGTATTTCAGTTACAAATACATTACCAACGCCAATAAAATAGAGAGGGTTCTAAACAAAAGTGCTACGATTAATGCGCTGTCTACGTTACCTTAATAAAGATTGAGTGAAGGTCCTCGGCTCGCTTCGCTAACTGAAACTGTGTTAGGGATCTGTATACAAAATTTTATTTTTTAATATTTAATAGTGTTTGCTTATATTCTTATATATATTGAAAAGGAGAGGAAACAGATTCTCTAATAGTAGCGTACCCTGTAGGCTACACTGAGATGATAAGATATGAAATAGACAGTGCAATGAACCATGGTGAAAATTCCTTAGTTTATATTAATAGATATCTTTCCTTCTCCAATTTTTTTCGGTTCATGTCGTCAGGTTACGGAACGAAGCGAACATACATGACTCTGTTAATATTGTCCGATTCAAACGAAGAGTAAAGAAGTACTATCTATTTTCTGTTATTGGTTTAAATTTATGTGATAACATGTATAATAAGCTATATATTATATTTCTCAACTTATAATAAGCTGATCCTATGTGCACTCTGTAATATATGCATAAATAAATAGTTACAAGAGCGCAATGTTTTGTGTATATCTAAACTCTGGGTTTCAATAAAGAACCCTTACAAAGCAAAGAGTAATTCGACTTGACCCGTTTTTCTATAAGCACCCTGTCTGTACCCTTATTTTTAAGGTTTCACTAGAGCTCTTTTTTGCTCCTCCAATTCTGACTAAAGCTTGTTTTTTGACTACCCTCAACCGAGTGGGCGGGTATAGGCGTAAGTTTTGTGGTAATATGGTTTATGTGTAGTAAGTTGCGTGAAAATTTGCAGGCAATTAACGTTAAATGAAATGGCCGATTCATTTGCAAACATTTATCGATAATTATGAAAAGTCCCAGATTTCGACGAGGCTATTGCTAATCCACTGACGATTTCATAAGGAGATCATGGATCAGCAGAATCGTAACAGATAGACATTACAACTGTAACGTAATGGTAAATAATTTAACTAAATTGCCATTGCTAAATACCAATTTTGAAGACCTTAGTTATATCGAAGACACTTCATATTATCCATATGAACCCTAAGCGAAAAGCTAATCCCCTGGACACTATCTGAGGGAAACTCTTAGCCAATTTCAAACTTGTTTCGTTAAATGGATCATCTGTACGAAAGTATATCTTAACACCAAACTTTAGACACTTTTTTTGGTCGTCTTCTGTTTTTTGTGACGCAAAAGTTGCACGTGGCAGACTCTGATCAGCTGTACCAAGTGCCATTAATCTGATCAATAAATTATTAAAACTATTTTAAAATAAGTATATATAATACTTCTCGTAATAGCTCTTTAAGACACACATTTTTTAATAAATATAATATTCAAATAGATCACAACCGAAAGGCTGCCAGAACCATTAACATCATTTTATCGTTCCATCTAGATCCTAATACGTTTTGCTATCTCGATAATATTAAGGCTAGAGATGTAATTTCTGAACCCGACATCAATCACGGTCGTCTGAGTAGAAATATCGATTCACCATACTAAAGCTCTTTTAATTCCTCGTAATGCTGCTAAGTCTATGACTGGTTTTTAAAGACAAGAAATTAATATGAGATCATGTTTTAAACCTGTCCGTGGCTTTAGTTAATCTGCGAACAAATTATGTATAAGAACGTGTTCTGAGTCTCAGTATTTATAAATAATCATCTAAGTTTATAAGATTTCCTTTTAATTATTGTTTTTGGCTTTGAATTGCGGTACAAGTACTGAATTAATTTAAAATTATGTGTGTCTTTATATATGATAATCATTAATTTTAAGTACCCATTTCTGGGGAAATCCCTTACAGCGTGAGCTATTGACCAAATTTATTTATGTAATAGGATAACATGAAACAGCTTAAAACACTTTACACAGACTCAACTGTAGTGCAATCTGTCGGCAGTAGTTCTCGTGGGCGTATATAAGTGCTATATAAGCTAGATACACAAAATAATTAAATAATAAATAATTCCCCAAGGTAATAAAATAGGTCTAAACACGACTATGATGAGAATTACTTATCTATAGTACACATACTACACACACCGTATACTACAGACATAGTAACATATAATTTACGGTAACGCGGGATCTTATTAATATCCATACTCCAAAAAATAAATTTCTCTCTAGGTATCTATTCGTGCGAACAGTAATACAATAGATTAAAGTAGTATCAAATATAATATTAAAATATGAATAAGAAAAGAAAACAAAAGACGATCGCCGATCTCGGCTTTATTCTAAAAAGTCACACGCCACTCTTCAATGCTTCAAGGAGGCGGCATGTCTCCAGCTAAGAAGCCTCCTTGCTAGATTTCCGCGCGAACAGTATGTATAATAAACGTATTACTTAAGCCTAAATTAATCATCATTAAGAGCTTGGGTTATAATCATCGAGCTAAGTATACGGTCTTTAAATAAAATCGTCTTTGTGTCTTTGTTCATACATTCTGATGCATCGACGATCGATCGGAAGTTTATTAAAAGTTAGTAGACGCTGCCTTCATGCTTTAGGTAACTTGTCATTTTCTTTACGTCCTCATTATGCGGGACATGTCGAAACTTTAATATTTAGTACGCCGTTTACAGGGCTGCTGCACAAGAACGATAAAGATCTTTTATATTGTACAAGTTTATTGTAATTATTAGAATATAACATAATAAGTATATATAACTGAGTTTGGTAGAAAATAGATGGTATTTTCACAATTTGATGAATTATTACTGAACTTTTTGTCCTTTGCCATTTTATTATTTTTACATGTATATATTAAATATTGCTCTCTTTCATAAAAGAGGTATTTTACCAAAACATACGGGCTTTAATTATTATTGTTATTATTGTATGAAATAATTGAAAGAGAAATACAACAACATGGGTTCCTTTAAAAGACGCGTGAAATAGCACTTTTTGGGCCGGCAAGGTGAGGGTGGCTAGGGCAGTATGTAGCATGCTTCTTCACATATGGACTCCTCTACTGATTATCATCAGGTGGTGCCAAGCCATTTACTAAGCTTTTTGTTATATAAAATTAAAATTATATTTACCCATACATATATATACTATATATATACAAAGTAATATCAATACATATATATTCCTATAAAGGAATTCTTTGATTGTTGTAAGACACATGAGTAAAAATTTGTTACGTTTAAGTTAATTAATCGATTATTTAAAATCAGCAGACTGTCTTAACACCGATTGTAATGTAAGCATTAGAATCGGTATTTTATTCATAACAACCAATTTCTATGGTATATGTGAATCAAAAATGGGTTTTTTGGTAACATTGTAACGTGAATAACATATTATAAGAAAAATAATTTTCATTTATCTTTTACATTTCGACATTTGGGTCAAGCGACCGTGTAGGTATAAACACAACATATATGATTATGCTAATTAGCCAGTAGTATGTATAATCACTAAACCAAAGAGGAGATTAGCTAAAATTTTCATGAAATTTTGTTGTTATTGGGCAGAACCGCGGTTTCATTAGGGCTCTCCATTTCAGGTTTAATTTCAATAATGCCTCTGTTCCAATAATATTAATGGCCAACTAAGTCTAAACAATTTTAGTTATTGCATTTAGGTTGATAGTGTTCAAATTCATATTTTTTATTAAATTTCAAATATAAATATAGTAAAACAACAAGTCAGTCAGTTACGTAAGTTCTTTGGGTTAACAGTGTAAGGGGACACAGCAATTCCATAGGGAATATAGAAAAGAATAGAATATATAAAAAAGATAAATTATAGAGAGAAAAAAATATGAAGATATTGCAGAATTATTATTTTTTATAATTAATCAATAAATGAATAAAAAGTTATATTAATAATTATAATGTTATTAACCTACCTCGTGAAAATAAATGTTTAGTGAGTAAAACATTTTTATTGAGATATGTATTTAGCGTACTGCTGAAAGGTTATTATGTCGAGTCTGCTTTTATATGTGAGGGTATTTAATATATACTTTTTAGCCATATAAAATGGACTTCAATTGAGCATATTTGTAGTTTGGTTTATAATTAGCAAAAAGACATATTACGTGGGATAATCTGGACAGACTTGAATAACAATTCGAGCTGAGAAATGCAGTCACAACAATGTTTCAATTGTCTTGTGATATCCAGGAATATACCGCGGCTCAACCATTTACTTTTAGTTGCCACAACGATTATTTATAAAAGTTAACGTTTAAATTATTTCTAGATAAACTCCGAAAGGCAAAGTCAAAGATTCTTCGATAGTTATTGCATCTGCCGGTTGAACTCGTTATAATAATGGGACTTTCCCATAGTGAAGCATCGCTGCTATTTTAGAAGGATTTCGCCCACAGGAATTTTTATCTAATAAACCGAAATATCGGTTGTACCCGAGGGTCATGTTTTGCTATCGATATCAAAGATCCCCATGTAGGGTTTTTAGAAAATCGTTTATTTTGTGAATATGATACATGTGAAAAATACAAATATATTTTTTGAAATTTGTACGCTCTTTCATTTAAGGTTAAAACTAAAGCGAATTACATTTGTTACAACATTATTTAAAAAACGTTATGTTAGCCACGATTATTCAACATTATAGTTAAGATCTACAAGACTGCAAAACTTTAGGTAATTAATCACAAAAGCAACACAGTGTTGTTTTGCCCAATATTTGAAAAATATAAAGAAAATTATCCGAACATATCAACCACAAAAAAACCTTCAGAACTTCAATGTTTGAATTTATCGATACTGAGGACTCAGTATCGATAAATTTAAACACTAAACAAATTGTCCCATCAATATCGTTTCGCATAGACTCTCATAATATCGCAGGACATTTTCATAATACCCAGTCGAATTCTTTCAAACTGGGAATCCGGAGCGCGTACAAATTGGACCATATTATTTATTTCATCTGAAGAGGTTTCGATCACAGCAGAATTGAGACTTAGGTTAGCCAGTTTCTTTCAATACTCATAATTGTTACCTTTAAAAATGCCCAATTCAGTTCAATTTTTACTATTTTATTCAGCTGTGTATTTTTGTTACTAATCGAGCATATGATGTCCAATATGATCCTCATGGCTAGAGCGCCCTGGAGACTCTAAGAGACTGCGGGACACCTCCCCTGGAGGTGATGCCTATCGATTAGAACTCCTCCAGAGGCGCATCGCCCCTTAAGGCTTGAAGACTCTCCAAGGTTCTCGCCTCCTTAAGCCCCCGGTAACGCTGTAAAGGCCATCTGTGGCCAACAGTATTAGTCAGTCAAAAAAACCAATTTGATGAACAAAGTAAAAGTTTTCGATCTCTGCCATAAACTCAGATCGGGATGTAATTGTTCTGTCGTACTAAGTCTTCGGCGTTGTCAACAAACTGTCCAATAGACAGATCTCTGGCGAACACTATAGTGCCTTTGTTTCCCTCGATTACCTCTTTAATGCGTTCTATCTTAAATCGGCGCATATTAGCAATTAATATTTTTTACAATCATATCAATTCGCATCTATTCTTTTTCTCAACTAATGTGTCATTGAAATTATTGAAATCATGAACATATTTTATTAATGTTACACTTAAACCACTCTTGTAGTAACTAAATATATTATTGTAATAGGTCACCTTCATTCGTATTAAATTTTTAATTAAATTAAAACAGATAAAACACTTTGTGTAACAAACGTAACAGTAACCTTTATACAGTCTTCATACCTTACTCATCATAATAGGAAAATAAATAAATAATATTTCTTACACTCG
Source organism: Acentria ephemerella (assembly GCA_943193645.1). Taxonomy (NCBI): domain Eukaryota; kingdom Metazoa; phylum Arthropoda; class Insecta; order Lepidoptera; family Crambidae; genus Acentria; species Acentria ephemerella. Next base: position 868,267 of record OW971881.1, read on the forward strand.
CTCCTATTATCTAGTTGAAATTAAGCATAATTAAGAGCTTGTATTATAGATACTAGATAACGGAGAAATATAGATGGTTATATATCAGAAATTTACTGAATCCATGGGTCGTGAGCAAATATTTATACTTGTCATATAAATATCTGAGGATTTCTGAGGATCATGTGACAAGACAGTCGTTATAATGCTATAATACTTTATAGATATCTCCGTTATCTATTCTATCTCCGTTATCTATCTATAACATAAGCTCTTAACGATGCTCAATTAGATCTTGATAATAGATGAGAGTGTAACAAATATTCTTATATCATTATTTTCTCTTCCCAATGTTTTAAAACGTTACAACCATTCTTTAATCTCAGTCATCTGTAATTACAACAACTATTCTCTTAAACATGGTTTTTTAAACATATAAAATTAAATATGAAATACTAGCGCATTTTAAAAAGTCCACCTCCACTCTCGTCGGACATGTGCCTTGGGTATTGTACCACGTTGAAAATATGCATAACTTTCACCGAATGAAAAAGTCGTAATAATTTTATTTTCGTAACTCTCGCCGTGATTTAATAGTTAATATCGTGAAATGTGCGAGTTTTAACGTGGAAAATTTTGTTTGGAATATATCGCGCAAATATGTCGCACGCTGCTACCGTTGGGTTACAATACCCCTGGAGCAAGTAATGCTACTTACTATCTTAACATTTGAGTAGTTCCTACCAGTGAAGAGACTTAATAACTAACATATGGACATATGGACTCCTCTACTGCTTATCATCAGGTAGTGTCGATTTGCTGTGTTTTATATAATAATAAAAAATCTTACTAACTATAATACAGTTTTAGAATGACAAATTATAGGGTTTGAAGGTTCAAAAACCTGTTTATGATAAGGTTTTACCACATCTAAAGATAGTTTCCTATAATATCATTAAATGAAGACTGTTAATTTAAAATCATGAGAAGCTACAATACTATATAAACTAAATAATCAATTAATTATAAACTGTAAGTATGACCAATTTTTACTCTTAACAAAAAATTTCAATACTTGTTGTTGTCGGGTATTCAGCCATTATAGACATATTTTCAGATTCCTTACCTAAATTCAAGAAAAATTTCATGTTGTCGCTCGACTAATTATAGAAGCTTTAGTTTTTGCGGATCATGTAAATTAAATTAGTGTTCACTTTATTTTTAATTGTAATTTTGTAATTAGAGTTATCACAAAGTATTATGGAAAGCTATAGTGTAACTCCTATAATTAAGATGGCATTGAATTCTTATTAATTGTATTTCATTGTGCATGTTAAAATGTTAATCTTGTTGGAGTTAATAAATACGAAATAATTCAATTTAGGATGTTGTTTTTAATTTATTTTTTGGAGTCAGTGCTTAATTTTTTATTGTTTCTGCTAACAACTAAGAACCACTGGATATATTACTTTAGTTTGAGAAAATTTTCAAAAGTTATAAGGTAAATGTCAGTATCAGTTTTGTCGAGTTGCCTGTCTGCTTGTAGTTGGTTGAAATACTTAAATATCTTTAGAAAGAAATATGTAACATGTAATACATGCACATAAAATTTTAAAGTTACCCTCGATTCACCCAAGATCCCATCATCATATCCTGACTTGGTGATAATGCGAACACCTCAGAATTATACTGTATGGAATAAAAAAATAACCATCAAAATCAATTCATAATTGGTGGAATATATGGATAATTGGCATAACAAAAAAACACAGTTTTATTGAGCGTCTCCTCTTTTATGAGGTCAGTTAAAAGTAATAACTTTAGCGTTTTTTAATTAGCTCAAAAAGTGAATGATTTCGTACTCTAAAATAAAACCTTTGTTTTCTACTTACCTACTTCTAATTGGCCATTTAGTTATCGACAAACTAGCACGTGTTGCACAAATTAATGTCACGTTAGAGAGCATTCTATTGGTTTCACAATAAATGCCCCCGAGGGGAAAATGTAAATTACGTTATGTAACAGCCTTAGCTTTCTGAATCTGTTTTAATTACAATTTGCATTTTAGTATTCAGAATTAGATCGAAAAAATTAGAGCACAAATGGCTGGAGCACGCCAATGTGGCATTTTTATATAATTTCACACATTAGCATACAACATCAACTCTTACAGACAACATCTGCATTCTGCACGCAAAACGCCAGCTCTATTACCACTAAGCTTAAGTGTTCGTGTCGTATATATAATTGGATTTTGACTTAATTTTACCAACATAGCTCACAAAGGGACCTGGCCTATACAGTTATGTATAAGTATATTTAATACCTACTATATAATACTTTTTTGTTTTGTTTTAATTGTGTTGTCAATTTTTATGACGTATATTTAGAAAATGTTCTTAATTTTTTGTAAAACTTTGCAATACTGAACTCTGTATATTTCATATCATGCGACAATAGTCAGTAGCCTTTTCATCTTGTTTGGGAAGACAGCCTTACGTGACGTCGTGGTTAAAAGGGCGCAGTACACTCACATCTTTGAGAAAAGCCTTCTTGCGAATTAACTTGCTGTCTGCAACCAAAGAATTTATTAAATAAATTTCATTGGTCTTAAATAATTTTTAAAAATAGTAGTATAATAGTAATAAAAATAAAAATAAATTAAATCGTTTTTTATTGAATTAAATTAATCTCGAACGCAGCAAAGCTCCTTCTTAGCATCGAAGTATAACAAAGTTGTATTTCTACTTACTTTTAACTTTATTTTATGATAATTACACAAGCCAAGTGGGACTATGTAAACCACTTAGCTTTATGTAACCTTACTGTGATCACGAAAGTTATTAGTCAGAGAGCTAACGTTTAAGTTTTATATGAAATCCTGTACAAGTATTACCAGTACATTGGTCGTTCAGGATTTCTATTAATTAATTAATAAATTGTCCTATAACTAACCGGCAATCATATTTTGATTAACTAACGTATGGTGTACGGTCTAATTACCGTACATTTTACCGCGTCAGCTACATTGTACCTATATTGTATTATTGTATAAACTAATTATTATTCACATTTCATTCACTTTAAAATCATCATACTAGCATGTTGTGTGTTATCAAGCTGAAGTGAATCAATAAAATTTATATTTAATCAACAAGGATTTCTCATTTATCAAGATATATCAGGTTGTGAGACTGTGCCAAGAAGTCCCACAACATATGGCAACTGTACTATATACATTTTATAATAAAAAAAATTAGACTAATAGAATTATTCACTTATTTATTTTATTATAATAATAAACTTATTGTAATAACGAATGTACCACAATAAAGTTTCAGGAAAACAGGCATTTGAGACTAAATTGCGCAAAGGTACTACTTATTTATAAATGAAATTAATCCAGCAGTGCTACTCAAGATAGTGAAAAGATAATGCAAAGATAGAACTTTGAAATAAAATAATTACTTAAATTTAAAATGAAAATGATGAATTTATAATGAAATAAAAAGTTCGTTCATATAATTTATTTTGCGCTCTGATTTTGATTTCCAAAACAGTAACTTTCACCATAGTTGTTGTCTAAATGGATCAAAATTAGTTATCTTGAGCTTTTCCGTGTCTCAGAAGGTACGTAAGACCATTGATCTCAGTTACGGCATTCGCGTTCACCCAAAAAACCGCATTGGATTGGCGTCAGCTACGGTGATCTGAAGCAAATACCTCATGGCCCAAACTCGTCATGTAAGAAGACCTGACCCCAATAGTGGGACGTATGGATGTTACGGATGATGTTTTCTGCGGGATTATAATTTCAAAGAGACAAATTTCAGTAATATTGATGCCGGTTAGTTCAGTCGATTGTAATATCGAAAGACATGTTTAACCTTCAGTACAAGTTATTCCCGAAACAGTTTTTCAATCTGCATTCCAGCAGTGATCCAGCATATTGGGATACGGCAAAAACTCGTGTGTTACTCAGTACTCATATTTTTGCATCAACAAGTCGTTACATAGTTTATAAAAAATTAATAAGTATTAATGTAATCGTACATGATTGATTTGTCATCTATTTAGTTTTATTTAGTTATATATTAAATAGTAAATAATAATTTATAATGTAAAATACTCAAGATATTGTGACGTAAATGTCATAAGGGTAAGAAGTAAGGTAAAATGGTGTAGATTGATAAAGATTTATTTGAAAAGTGCTAGCTCTTAGACTATATAATATTCCGGTGGGTAGCCAAATAGCTTTTGAAGTCGGATTTCAAACCAGACCTTTGAAACCATTTCAATGATCTCAGAGTAATTATTGTTACTTTTTGTGGCTTTGTCAAATACTTTAATCATTACTTTCCTAATTTCAAACTGTAAGAAGAATCTGCAGAAAAAACCTTTTAATGAATAATTAGAAATATTTACAGAGCCTTGATAATTAGGGTTTTGAGGCCTAAATTGCAAAAAGGGGGACTCTTAATTATTGTCTTCATATTTTCCTGTAATTATACTTTCTACCTCATTTTACGACTTGCATTTTTGCAAAAGCGGTTAAATCTATAGCCTTTTTATAAATCTACAGCCTTTTCTTAAATCTATAGCCTTTTCATAATCAGACTTTACGGTGGTATCAGACCATTCCCCTATAAAATGTTCTTTGCATGTTCGTGTCAACCGCTCAAATGAGAAGCGCTCATTGCGCTCACACGAAATGCAACACCATCATGATTAAACTTGTTAGTCATCAATCATAAATCATCATCTCAAGTCAAAACCGGTAGATTTACAAACAGATAGCTTAGATTAACGATGACATGAGTTCGTATTTTCAACTCGGGCTGTGGCTAATTCTTTGTAGCTAATTGTATCCAAATGCATATATGTAATTTGAAACGAAACACCTTGCTTAATTTCAAATTAAGGCAAGGTTCAAGGTTCAGGCAAGGTTCAAGGTTCATGCAAGGTTCAAGGTTCAGGCAAGGTTCAAGGTTCAGGCAAGATTTTCAATTCATGCCTGAACCTTGAACCTTGAAGGTAGTGCGTTTTGTTGATAGCATAAGGAACGACAGGGACTCGTTCTACCGTTACTACTATTTTCACTAAATATACACGTAAACGTACTCGGATTGATGTATCTTACGTCAACCTATCTGTTCGTAAATGTACCGGGAGGTCTTGTCCTGAGAGTTTATAACAGTTCTAACAATATACAAATGATAAGAAATTCTTAACTTAAGACGTATAGCCGTCAGAACTTCTACTTCATGATTGAAAAATATAGCCGCTATAAAAATAAAATTTGATGTGTGCGCGTGATGTGGAACCTTTTATATTTAACGGAAAAATTTATGGTAAAGTCGGTAAGACTAGTAATAACTTCATATGGCTGCTTATGTTTTGGGTATTGTTCTCATGTCAAGACAGAGCAGGTTGATGGCAGTATGGTGCGTCGACTTTAAACACCGAATGGTTGGGGGGGGGGGATCCTTTTTTTACAGGCCCTTCCTTTCTTATCCCCCGCAAAGTTATCCGAGATGGGACCAAACTACGGTCGGGCCGCTCCATCGATACTACGGCGAAATATCTTGGGGCCATCCCATGTTGTCGATGGAAGACGGTGAGGTAGGTGCGTCGCTGAGGAGTTTAGTGGGTGAGAGCCCACCCCCCTCTTCCTCCACCCCAGAGGTTAGGGGATCGGCTGATAGAGCTTCTCCTCAGCGTCACAAAAAAAAAGGTTGCTGGCAGTATTTTAATTCTTAAAATTATAGTAATGATCACCACTTTCAACATTATCTTTGAGAAGATCTATGAGTATCAAGTGCATTACTCCGGTACGGCCGAGGACATTATAGAATAGAATAGAATATATCTTTATTGTACATCAGCCAATTCAAGAAGAGAAATACACAAAAAATATTTAACTAATTTTGAGCAAAGGGCGACCTTATCTCTAAAAGCGATCTCTTCCAGGTAACCTTAGGATGGATAGGATTAAAGATAAAGTACTTTAGGGATGTTGGTGACGTATAACGAATTCATACATGATAATACTTATTACATACAAGTATTAAATATATACATACATAGGTACTTACTTAATTATAGAGAATATACGGGTGAAAACCAACTTTATCCTTAGAGTTGAGCGGTTCCACTACAGCATAGGTCTCCAAACTTTGAAGCCTTCGGGCCGTAATGATTTTTCAGTGTGTTCCAAGGGCCAAACCAGTTTTAATTTTTCTGCCCTTAACTATATTTCTAGACTAGAATAGTCGCAAAGTGCGCGACCTAAGCAAACTTACGCTTATTTTGCATTTCAATTATTAAAAAACTAAATTACAAATTTGCAGCTAGCATCACTAGAGGATGACTTTTACTTATTTCGTGGTGAATGTGCTAAACTATTGTTCTTCCACGTTCTAAAGGGCATTTACCTAAAAAACAAATGATATCGAAGTAAAATCAACTTTATTGTATAATTGTTATGTTATTTATTACTCTCACACAAGTTTGTCTGGAAGAGATTGCTAATTAGCAATATATAGCGTTATACGTTTTCGTGTAGTGTTGTAGTATTTTTATATTGTATGTGCAAAAGAATTTTTTTTTATTGTTTTTAATTGTGGAATTACATTAGAATCATAGGCCCCGGTTCGAACAAATATTTGTTAACGAGTCTTGGAAGTTTGTATATTTATGAAGTATATTTCTGATATAACATCATATATAATTATATTTTATTTTTAGATATGTCTTAGTTACTCGGGTATATTATTTTAGCCATATTGATTCTTCAGGTATGATCCGGCGCTTATATTGTATACGAAAAGAGAAACACTTCGTAGTGAAACTCATTACATAATCTTTAAATAGGTTCACGTTAACGATCAGTGATTGTTGTTGCAATTGTACTTACTTATTTGTAACAAACCAACTGGCTTTGAGACGGGTCGAGGATTGCTTACTCGCAAGCAAAATTCCAGTTAAAGGTTTATATGTTCTGAAGGTAAAGCGTATAACGTTATCTGCATTTGTTTGTTCGAGTTCCAGGAGTCCAATTAATGTTAAACAAATTGCTATATAAGAGCAGTGTTAACTAAAATTTCTAGTGTATTACAGAGAACTTCTAGCCAGCTATTTAAGGAGCAATTATATGCCACAAACTTTTAAAATAGTAGTAGTACAAATACTCTATTTAAGCTAAATAGACTTTATTAACTTCACTTATAAATGTTATATCATTAAGTAAAACCTCTGTGGACAAATTTGCAAAAATCATGTATGCAATAATAGTTCCCCTTTGAAATTTCTAAAAATAGCGTCGCTACAGTATATGTTTATGTTGAGGTTGACTCACTATAACTTTTTGATATTGAAATTAGTTATATACATGATTTAAATCTTTAACCAAATAAATACTAAAGTTTAATCATGTAACTTACCAACCTTTTTTTTTGAGGAGGAATCCATTTACGGACCTACCCGTCAATGGCTAATCAACGGGGGTGTGTGGGGCTCACTCACTACCTCAATAGAGCGGCACTGAGAATACCCACTAAAACTCCCCGGTAACGCCATTGCCCTTCACGGGGGTAACCTGGGTTCTGCAGAGCATTTCACCAGGTAAAACTTACCAACCTACGTACGACAGATGTTTTCAGTATTCATTATGGTTTCTAATTGCCTGAATTGAATTTCTTTTTTATGACTTTATCTTAAATATCATTTGTATTGTATTTGCTTCCTCAAATACAAATATAAGGCATAGAGTTCATTTTGCTATGTAACGATTTACGATGCCTTTATCGACACAGATTGCCATCTTGCCATCAGATTGGCCACTGACCTGCAGCCCTCGTTCTATAAATAGATGAATGAGTCCCCTTACTTTTGTAAGAAAATCAAAACTAATTATAACTTAATTATAAATGAATCTTGAGTCTTTCTGTTGCAGGGTTATCTTTCAACTCAAAGTTGCAAGAGTACAAATTGAAATTTCGTAAGTCGACAGGCAACTGACAGTATACGATTTGTGTATAAAACTGCGTGTATAGAAGAATGCTAACTGTCAAATTAGGCAATAATTAAAACAATTTCCCATGTGCCGTTATGCATAAAATATATTAAATTTAAGTTCGGTACTTCTCTTTCATTACAATCTAAACAAAAAGATGGCAGAGTGATGACGTCATTTGGCGTTTCTAAAATGGCGCACTTAAGCATATTCTTTTATTTATTTCACAACTTCAACCAAAAAAAAAAGAGTTTTTACGTTGAAAACAATGTTCATGTCAATGTATTTTTTTTTTATGTTTTAACGATGTTATTGCTGTATCTGTTCAAAAGTGGTCGTCTAAGTAAAAACTAACTTGCCGTTCGTCTAAGATTATAACCTATAAATAATATTTTTTATATTCAATTGCAAAGAGAGGCAAATAAATGTAAAGAAAATATTTATAATAAATAAAACCTAAACCTAATATATATAATCTCTTTTCTTAATTTAGTTCTGGTTGCATTCGACGCAGCCTACAAGTGTCTGCTAAACTGACAGTTGTCATATATTACTTTATTAATTGTGAAATTTACCTAAAGTATAAAGATAATTATTACAAGCAATTAATAAATATGTAAGATATATGTTTTTAAATGTTTCTTTATTAACATAAAGTCACAGGTGAGTGAATTTATTTGAATTATTATTTTTGATTTTAATGTTGTAAAGGATCTTAAACAAAGCTTTTGTCTTTACAAAGAAATGCAAATACGTCTTTGTTTCATTCATAAATTATCTATAATAATATGATTGTATAAATTTTAATAAATTTTAGTTTAACCGAATGACAGCAGTATTACCATCAACATTAAGAATAAACAAAAGCAACGATAAAAATCTAATAGTTTTTCCAGATATCTAGAAGTACATGTAGTCGTTTGTAAAACAACAAATAATTAAACTTGCAGAGGAAATGTTTTGTCCGGAACCCAAATAAATGTCAATCTACGCTAATTGAATTAGACACAGAGATGGCGCTCTGAACAATTTACGGAATTAAAATATTTAAATAATAAAACTGTAATTATTTCTCACTCACATCTATTATCTAGCCCAAATTAAGCATTATTAAGACGTTTTTTTATGGAGACTCTATAACAGAGAAATATTGATAGTAAAATGTGAATAAATAAAGGAAATATACTTATAAACAAATATTTATACTCATAATACAAATGTCTGCCGCTACCGGAATTCAAACTGACTAAGTAGACAGGGGTACTGATCACTTGGCCGTCAAAGTATAGTTTCATTATTATTTATTTTCATAGTCGTATAGAGTTACTTACTACTTGATATTAGAAATGCTGTCGTAAATTTAATTATTAATGATTTCATTTGATATACCACGATAAAAATTAGATATACAGTTCTTTACTTCATAGATGGTATAGTTCAAACATTAAGCTTGTAGATAGAGCGAGTTGCAGAAGCTTATTTGCCTATAACTCGGAGTGCCTCGCCTTTAATAATATAATTTCATTCGGCATTAACATGTATATTTAATAATCTTACTTGCGAGATACAGTCGATGTGTTCCGAGTAAATACAAACCAATCACAATATTATTTTCCGACAGTTTTAAAACTATCACAAATATAGCCGGTTTGTTGAACGTATTAATATATCCCTCGCCGTCGAAATACACAAAACATTGTAGTTATTTTAATTGAAATCATTTTAGATAAGACTCAAAGTTATGAGTTTATATTTTAAAGATATCTTTAGATAACCTTAACCTCTTTACAATTGAGAACAGTTAGTATATCCTTTTAAAAAAAGAAGCGCGTGTCAATAATCATTACAGCTTTAGTAGCACTGACAAAATAACCCTTAACAATGAATTTGCATAACAAATATTTTGGTAAGGTCAAAATATAGACTGCAGAAGCGACTAGGACTGTTGTACCCATAAATTAGTTTTTATGTAGGCTTTATGTAAAACCAGCAATAAACCAGTTTTCCGGTTGGGATGAGCCTAGAGAGGGATTGGGTGAATTGACTCATAACTCAGAGTTACTTTATTTTAGGCGTCGAATGAAATTGCTCTCAACATTTACTTACACCTTGGGAACAGTGAAGGAAACGCTATGGTAGGATACGACTAAAGAGATTCAATCAGAAACAGGATTTATTTATAATAGGACAGAGGTAGATGTCATGATTCAAAGTACACTTAGTAAGCCAAGTGGATTGACTGACATTTTATCTTTTAGTCATGTATAGCACAGTAGTATACATTTTCGCTCATATTAAGCGAACAGTAAGGCTTATTTTTAAGTGAATGACTCAATTGATTTATCGCTTACTAATATTTTCCCATATCTCGCAAAAGAGAAATTTCATTAACTAAATAGGTACATATATGAGTTGTTGATGATTGATTGTTGAATACATGCTGTTGGGAAGAGTTATAATAATTAGAATTTATATTAGAAATAGTTGAAGACAAGTTTCCTGTCAATCAAAGTTTAAGAATCTGAAAGAATTTTCTATCTCGTTTATTATTTTTTGAATCAGTATTTCACTGCACAATGATCGTAATAAATCGTGGTCTAGATGCACTCATCCTAAACTCTTCCTACTACTTAACACTTCACTATGTTACGTAAGTACATTTTGGAGTAGGGAAATATTCTTTATATAACTGACATAACGGCGATTTGCACAAAATATAGTCCATTTGAACCATTGTATTTTTCTATTATCCCATACTTTCTGTAATATTACAGCTCTCTTTATTATTCAACAAGCCAAAGGTGGTATAGCCTGCGACGGTGACTAACGGGACAAAACAAAAAAAATGGCATTGCATGTATTTATTTATTACATTACTTTGTCCCTTATTGTACTGAGCAGTGCTGATGGGACTTTATTCTAGCCTAACTATGTAATAAAGACCCTTTGCAGGGATAATAGTTCTATAGCTGGTCTGAAAAGCGGACATACTGACCCTATTAAATCGGGATAGCTCAAGGGTGCCGCAGGGGCGTGTATCCAATTGCTCTTAATAATAAGATTGGGATATGGAGTATGGAATTCCTTACCAGCACACGTAATCCGTCCTTATAACACAGGTTCTTTTAAAAGCGTGAAAAAGCACTTTTTGGGACGGCAAGGTGAGGGTGGCTAGGGCAGTATGTCGCATGCTTCACTAGCTATCTTCACATATGGACTCTTCTACTGCTTATCATAGTCATTTGCTGTGCTTTATATAAAGAAAGGGATAGGAACCATTTTCATGCCAACCCCGTACTTGACTGTCCTGGTAGAAGCTACAGAAGAAAATGAAATCTAAAGTCCAAAGTAGCCTACCTACATCATTAACAGCCTTAATACGTTCCACAGTGCGATGCAGGGCTTCCTTTATTGGTGAAACACGAAGAGTCGCAGCCATAATAACACCACGCTGGCGCAATGTGGGTTGGTATGTGAAAACGTTGCTCTTTTCGTTTTCATCACCAAAGCATTCGAATCACTTCGCCTGTGAGTCTTCATTACGATTGGGGTTGCGTAATTTGGAGACTAGTTACAGTACCAACACCATAATTGCTAGTATTGTTCAGAAAGTGTTTGATACGTGATTTCTCTGTCAATAGTAAACAGATTTTTCTATTCGATAGAGTCTTCTGAAGTGTATGGTCACCAAGTCAGGATCTAATTAAGGGAGAGCTTAAGAACGAAATTTCTAAAGCTTCTCGAGTGTACTTAATAAACGATAAACAGACAGGCAAGTCGTCAATCTGACGGTCAACCATCTAACTTTTATCATTGAAGCATCTAGTTTTTATACTATAATTATGTATACTTATGCATGTTATGTGCATGTATATAAATATACAATATGTTTAAATAATAAAAAGAAAAGGAATTAAAGTAACAAATTAAAAAAAAGAAATTCCTACTATCTTAGAGGTGGAGGTCTGGTGTCTTATGACAGGTTAACTTTAACCTATATTAAGATTCTATCTTCACTATAATCATTAGTTCGAATAGATATTATAACAAATACATAAATATAATTTATAAATCAAAATTATAAAAAAATATGTGAAGAAAAATAAATATGATTATTATTATTGAATTATTTTTGACTTTTTAGTGTTTTGAAGTCTGTTTAAGTTTTGTTTTCTTTTTTTAAAGTCTACATTCTCTTTAAGAAAAAGCAACAGAGAATTGAGAACAGTATTCAGATACAGTATACTATTAAATTTAAAGCTACGCCAAGAGCAAATTTAAAGTTCACTATCTTCTTAATGAGTTTTGAACTAAATTATTACATTAATTGCTTCTAGAATATTATAATACTAAGGGCTGGTTTCATCGCTCGCTTACAAATTAGAATAAAGATAGCTTGTGTTAGTTGCAAAACTGACCTCTAAATGGATATGCATAAAGTTATATTAAGGTCAACTGTATTTAGTTTCAATAAAAAAATTTTTAAGTCCCAGCAAATGACTCCACACCACCTGATGATAAGCTATAAAGGAGTCCATATGTGAAGATAGCTAGTGCGGTATGTAGCAAACTGCCCTAGCCACCCTCACCTTACCGGTCCAAAAAGTGCTTTTTCACGACTCTTTTAAAGGAACCCATGTTGTTTGAAGGAGGGAAAACGTGTACTGGCAAGGAATTCCACGCTTTAGTTGTGCGACAGAGAAAGGAGTCACAAGATCTTTTTGTGCGCAAAAAAAAAACAATACAAACTCCAAGATAATGTTTAATATTTATTTCATTGTCCCATTACCAATTATACTTTAGATGTCACTATAAAACACTAGTATTAACAATTTTAGTTTAAACGCAAATAGCGTTTTGAATAACAGCCGTAAAGCAATAAATGTTTCCCACAAATACCCTTTCAAATAAAACGTAGACTAGTACCAAGATTGTACAACCGGCTTGATACGTTTCCATCCCTCGCTCATTTGGATTCCACCGAAGAGTCAGCTTTGGTAAAGATTTCAAAAAGTTAAATTACACTCACTTTGTTAGTGTCACCGTGAGCCGTCTTGCGGTCGTGTTTCCCCCAAATTATATTGGGTTGGGGTGTGTTTGAACGAGTTTACAAACGCAAATACGATTCTGGCGAACATTACTTCAACGTCTCCGGATTGCACTCATTTGTCTGTGAGATATATGTTTATTTACTACTTTGTTCGTGTTAAAGACTTTGATAGCTTTTATTTTATAATGGTCGTCATGAAGTTCTCCTTATTTTTTCACAGTAGTCGTGTAAAGGCTACAATCATATGCTTTTGCTGGCTTCAGTCCTCTCACGACAGGAATACAATGTTCCCAATACAAATAGTGTCTTATTTACTGAACGCGCTATCGAGCTTTGAAATAGCCTCGTTCTTTGTAATAAGCCTGCTCAAACTATATTATAATTTGAACTTCTTGTAAAAGATAATTTCCACAAACCCCAAAACATTTCTACCTTTGTGTCCTTCAATCGCTTTATTCCATTCTTGTCTTTCAAATGTGTCCATATGATTGTATTTACATTCGTGTGTTCCTGAAATATAGTATGCATTTTTACAGCTTATACATGGTTCCAATACCAGCGCTGTTATTGAAATTTAACTCACTCTATTTACCCTAGAACAGAATACATACCCGCTCATAAATATTATCAATATATAAGTACAACAGGTTCTTCTGATGGCTAACGTCAAGTTTTTTTTTAAATTTTCACTTTATAGATCTTTTAACTAAGCTAGAGCCTTAGACATACTAGAGGCTTCATTAATAAACGTTACAGTACAATCAATTAAATTGCTAAGGGTAGAGAAACTAGGTCCTATTCAAAATCACAAGGTGTCAAAATATATAGGAATAATTGTGTCTTAGTAAATCACTTGCTAATCGAATTTGAAGTACCGTTTAGGCTTTGAAGACGAGACATTGTGTTGGGTCCAAATTGAGTTTTCGAAGGTCGGGGTTAGTTTTAATGAATTTGTACTTAGAAACGCTTGTTAGCTTAGAAAACGTTTTCAGTAGTTAAACAATGTTTGTTCTTGACTGTATTATATGGATGACCAAGTGGTGTTTCAAGTGGTCAATGTTGCACATGAAGCAAACGATTAGTAAATTGAGGTCCGGAAGCTTTAATAGCTTTAGGAGATTTAAGAACCTAGTATAGCGATGATCTATGTTGACAGTAAAGAATGTTCTCCGACACAATAGCGGTAGTTTTCAAAGAACAATGGCAATTTTTGTACAAAGATTTTTACACTAAAATCCTGAATATGAAAAAAGAGAAATTAAAATCTCGTATGATAGTCTTAGAGTTCATACCTCGCTGAAAGATAATATTAAATTTTAATCCAAATGACAAATCAGATTAAAATTAATAGCATTGTAGTATCAAAATTTACATTGTATTTTCTTTATTTATACTCTACTGTTTCAAATGAAATACCGTAACTTCTAGGAATTGAACAACCTAAAGATTATTTAAGCAGCCGTGTCTTTAATGAACTCTATAGAAATTTCCAGTTTAATTAACTAGATTTCTAGTAACAATAATAAGAACCAAAATCCATTAACAAAATGATGTCCAAATATAACCAGAAAAGTCATTGGCTTAGTAGATCCAACGCTCTAGGTTTAATTACGTAACCAACAGATGGAAACCTGGATGTGTCCAAAAATATTGTTTACTTGAGCTGCTCCGTACTTTAGAAATCATTTCAAGCTTTATCTCGGTTGTAAGGGAAACCTGGTTGACGCAACGAACCTTATATGGTATGGTTATAATACATTTGGTTTGGCGGAGGTGTAATAACGTAAACTACTCATGTATTTATCCCAATAGCAACCAATAGCAATAGCAATTAAGGTTGCTATTGATGATAGGCAATTTATCGATAAAACTTCCTTTACTACGGAAATCAAATAACCAAAGTTACTTGTTCATCAAACATTATTATAAGGACTTGCTTCAATATAAAGTAATCAAATTCGAAATTAATTTCGAAATATGTATAGAGATGGAGCAATTATAATTAACGTTGTAAGTATTATGTAGATTAGCGTACTTAACGTTATAGCAATTAGTGTTGTCCTTGGATAAGTTTTCATCGACTAATTTACTACATGTAAAGAAAAAAAAGAAAGAAACAATTATAAATATTTTTATTTACCGTGTATAAAATATTGCTCGCTTTCATAAAAGAGGTATTTCCCCGAAACGCGCGGACCTTTGGTCAAGCGTGTTTTTATGTGTAGGTAATGTTTAGTGTGTAAACCTACACCCACATCGATGTATGTATGTAGTGGTATCTAATTTGTCTTGTGTTGATAAAAATTTGTGAACAATCTGCATTATGAATAACAGCCTCTTGTAATTATTGAAATAAATATGAGTGCAGCAATAAGTGTGATTAATTAATATTATTATTAATTTGCTAAATTTCTGACCTAATTATGATGCCACAAATACAAACCAGTAAAACTTCCAATCATTACTGCAATGCCGTGAACAAGTGCAGTAATGGAAAATAAATTATAATTCTAACTTATTTCATAAGCCAAATGAATAATGTAACTAAAATTATTTAAATTTCTGAATATTTTCTATAAATTTCTTACACAGATATTTTACTAAATATTTTTTTGTTTTATGTCCAGTAAAACCTCATTTTTAACCGTTTACATTTTTGTTTCAAACATTTATATAACATTATAATTTCATTTTCATTTATGTCACTAGCAATTAAAATTTCGGTAAAAGTTTCCGTAAAAATCACAATAAAACGCAAAGTTTAGATGTGCCGGAAGTAGTTAACTTAAAATGGTTAAATTGAAATGAAAGATAACAACTATATCATGAATATTTCTTATACATATATACATTATTATAATCTCAATCTATCATGGCGCTCCGAAATATTGGTATTTCAAGAAAAATTTTAAATAAGAAACGTTACAAAGTTTAAGTAATTATTTAAGTGAACGGGATGGTGGTTGATTAGTACAAAACAAACCCTACTTAGTTTTTAATGAAAATATTTAAATATTTGAAATAACAACAATATGTTTTGTATATCACTCATAACGTTGTAATACACTAATATAGTGACTACTAATAATATCTAACTAGGAATATTATAAGTTACATTTATTTAAATATTTGGACTTAATAAAAGATAAATAATGATAGTTTTATGTAGTCTTTCAAATACCTCTCCTAAATGTCTTATAGAATTTGCGACGCTTTTTCATATTTCATCAACAAATTTCAAATTTGCCAGTTAAATTTATTAGTTCATGTTAGAAATCTAATACGCAGAAAAAAACTCTTTTAATAATTCATTAAAAGATTCATCAAGCTTATGTGGAACTTTCGTCAATAATAAATATTGATATGACGAGGCACAAAACAATAAATAGATTAATTGTGTTTTGATTGTACCACTTGACAGGTTAAGCGGAATAGAAAATCTTTTGTTTCTGATATGTGGGTGCTTCATAGATAACGTCGTGCTTTGGTTACAGAAGATCAAAGACGATCCGATTAAATATTCAAAATGTTACTTTAAATTAGGTTTAATACCGTGCACGAAAGCACATAAAAACTTTTTAGATATTTTCTTTACTTTTTGCTTTTATATATATTTTGTCTTTTGTTTTTTATTGTCAACATTTTTCTGATTATTATAAATTTTTCATTGAACTATTCAACAGTGTTTCTTTTGATTATCAAGTTCGATAGTTTTATTCATTTAGAAAACTCACGATAGTTGAGTAAAAATACACATGTTGTTTCATAAATTGATACGAAAGTTTTGGTAAGATATATAAGTTTATAAACGTTTTTTTAACCTGCATTAAACGAATATATCTAGAAATTGTATTTTTCAACGAAACCGGTAAAAGTAACAGCACAATTCAAATGAATACTGCAATATAAACATTTCCAGCAATACATCGGAATGAGACTATTTTGTTTAACCAAGAAAAACAAGACAAGAAAATACAAGAATAAATTGAGCACTTACGGGAAAGAACCAGCGATTGTTCTAAAGAAACATCATTATTTTTAGTTTTCGGTTCACCGCCGGAACGATTTGGTCTTTGCCAGTATTGCCTGGGGATATAAATGTAATCAATAAAAAACCTTGAGCGAAAGTAATAAAGTTGCAGATCTAAAATTTAGACGAACATTGTTGGCAATATTTATGTTTTGTTTTTTTGTAGATTCCGTGACTCCTTCCTTTGTCAAACAGCCAGAGCGTGGCATTCCATAACGGGCCACGTATTCAAACTACTTGGGTTCTATCTAAAATGGCGTGAAGACTTTTTTGTGCCGGCAAAGTGTATGTGGCTAGGGCAGTATATCGCATTTACAATCTATCTTCATAAATGGATTCTTGCTACTGTTTACCATTAACCGATATCGAGTTATTTGCTGTCATTGTCATGATCATCAAGATCCTATATGCTTCCCACCGCTGGGCACAGCCGTTTCTACGTGGGAGAAACGCATGAAGAGTTTGAGTCATAAAACCAACACTGGCCCAATGCCGGTGGGTACGTGGAAGCGATACAGTAACAATCGACTCCGACAACTTAGCGTACTCTCCGAAGCACGGAGGAGCCACCCAAAACAAACCATGGGTAAATTAGCTTCGTTTTCATTATCGAAATCAGCGCATTCTAGCCAACGAGCTCCTTTGCTTCCTTTGTTTTAATTACTAGAATGGGAATAATACTTATAATACCGTACGTTCATCAACACAGACTTTACAGAGAGAAAAATGTAAAATACACACAAACGAACAACCAACCACCAAAAGTAAATACAAAACCCGAATACACTAGCTAAACAGCGCAGTGTTGTATTTCTGCAGTAAATAATTCACTAGAATTCTTTCAGAAATGCATAGAATAAAAATTTTAGTATTTTGCCGCAGATTCAGAGATTTAACAGCAACCAAATAAAGGAACAAATATCTGATGTTAACGATGTATAAATTTATTTATTTTTAAAGTTTTAATATCACCATTTACAGATTCTAAATTCAAATAAACGTCAAGCATCCCTTAAATCGATTCATTGTTTCTTAAAAGCGTTTCTCTAAACGGTCGAGTAAGAAAATGGTCTGAACTCACATAAAGGAATCTCAATAACCCAAGGGGACCATTCCCACTAAATTATAACAGTCAAATTACAGAAACGGTTGGCTAAAGGGCGACATTTACGAACAAAAAGCACTTAAGGAGTTCGCCCTAGTGCAATATCTATGTGGACCCGTTTAATGAACTTAGGTAAATCAACGTTTTGGTATATCATTGAGAATGTTATAATAAATTTATAGTAGATATATATTATACTGGTTTACCCGGTAAACTTTGTTTTACCGACAAGCTACAACTAACGCCATCTATTAAAAGAAACCCGAAGTAGTGATGGAGGAAATGATACCTTTTTATGTTTACCATGGTAATTAGACTATTTTCAACACTAAATAACCAATTTTAAATATTGTCTTTATAAGTTTTTCTCGGGATTTCCCCTATTTAAAACACAATAAAAATTACTCAAATCTGTCAAGTCGTATTCGAGTTTAAGCGAGACCAACAAACACCTATATATTTGTATGTATCAGACACAAGAAACGAAGCCTCATTTGGTATTATAAATAACTGAAATTTCACTATATATTATAAAGACTATATATTACTTCTTATTACTTATATTTAGTGACTCCTTTCTCTGTCGCACAACTAGAGCATGGAATTCCTTACCAGCACACGTATTCCCTCCTTCTTATAACATGGGTTCCTTTAAAAGAGGCGTGAAAAAGCACTTTTTGAGTCGGCAAGGTGAGGGTGGCTAGGGCAGTATATCACATGCTTCACTAGCTATCTTCACATGTGGACGTCTACTGCTTATCATCAGGTGGTGTCGAGTCATTTGCTGTGCTTTTTATAAAAAAAAAACAAAGTCTACCGGCGCGACTGTTTGTCAAAAGATAGAGTGATTCTTGAGGATGGTTTAGGTATATATGCTAAGATTTATGTACATTGGCTAAAATATAAGGAAAGTTTCGGAATAAAATTAAGTTGTCTAGAAAATTCCAACGAAAACGCTGCCAAAGCCCTCTGAGATAAAACAAATCATTGAATGGTATAATATTTAAAGCACAGTTTTTTATAGTATTTTTTTTTTGGTAAAGCACTTTTTGGGCCGGCAAGGTGGGGGTGGTTAGGGCAGTATGTCACATGCTTCACTAGCTATCTATATAGCTTCACATATGGCCTCCTCTACTGCTTATCATCAGGTGGTGTCGAGTCATTTGCTGTGCCTTATATAAATATATATATTATTTCTTTTGAGGATCTACAAAAAAGTTACCGAAAGCATATATTCTTCTTTGAAGGATAACTTACAATACCCATTGTAATGTTTTAAAAAATTGGTCAAGTATAATGAAGTAATTGTTAAGCTAAGTAAATGGATACAATATTAATCCTTATCATTTTAATTACGTTAGAGACCTTAAACATTCCATGCCCATTATTTTTCTCTGGTACAACGTATAATTTAAATGAATATCTTAGGTGTTTTCCCATGGAAGGGGAAAGCTTAGGTATATTATATATACATACGACAGGCGCAGCCGGGGCGTGCCGCTAGTTAATAAAATATATAAAAGATAAATTCCATCTAATTTCTAAACAGCCATATGTGTATTGTCAATTGTCTTAAGTATAGATAATAATATAAACATAATAATAAGCTATTCCTATGTAACTTGCAGCATATATGACATTATCGTGTGGCTTACTCTTGAATCTGCGTAGACAGTTTCGATCATAATGATTCTCAATAGCATGACGGCGAATAACGAATATCGAAGCCCGATGCTAAGTGGTTACAATAACAACCTTTGATATCGTTGAGACTTTCTAATCATACCTTGAATCGCCGTTTCAGGGGAGCATCTCCGTCGATTAAAGGTATGATTAGCACGTTTTACACCAATAGCATTACAGATAAGATAAGCTAGAGTTTTTTGTGACGCTTCATCGCCACGGCTTTCAACTTAACCAGGACTCAATAGACTCAATTATTGAGGCTTAAGTCGCACCTTAATATCCATTCAAACGATGAGCTTTTGACTCGTTAATACCCACTCTTAGAACACAACACATTAAAATTATTACACGTAATAGACTGCGGCAGTTTATGAAATTCAAATCACATTATAGAGGTTTCTGTTCTACCTCTATGAGGGGTTGAAAATTCAAAACAGAATGAAAAAAACTACGTTTAGAATAAAGAGTATGGATCCAACTTAAAATTAGTCCTTTTAGAAAAAATTTCTCTGCTAAAAAGCGAAAACACAATAATGAAATTTGTGTTATGGCAAAAACTCGCCATTTGAATTAAAACCGCCTCTCGTGTAATAGGGTTCAAACATTCGCCCAAATGAATCGTCGCGGTTTGTGTGTAGGTAAAAGATGTATAATTACTGCAGTAATTATGAAATTTACGAGCGTTAAAATATTGTTGCCCTCGGAAGTATAAAAGATATGAGCAGACGAGGCGCTGCCAAATAAAGATGTAAAGATGGTACAGTCATAAGCGCAAGCGATATTTGGTACTCATGAGGTAAGGAACGGTTGGAAGCTGTCTCTGTTATAATACTGGGGTTACCAATGAATCGTATCGTGATATACGCTTTGATAATATTGGTTCAGTATTTTCTAAGATATCTTTTTCTTTTAGGGCCACGACAGATGTCATGATCGTACCTGCCACCACTGTGACGGCTGCCCTGATGAGGGAGCACAGCATACGCTTGCGGAGTGCCCGGCATGGGTGGAGGAGCGACGGGCACTTTCTGCTGCTGTGGGGGACGACCTCTCCCTCTCAACCGTCATCACTAGGATGGTTGAGAGCGACAGGTCATGGCAGGTGTTTTACACCTTTTGTGAGGCCTTGATGGGGGCGAAGGAGGATGCGGAGAGAGTGCGGGAAGCGGCCGCCATCTCTGGTATCCGTTGCCGTAGGACAGGGCGACGTAGGACGGCCTTTGGGCGTCTTATGCCGCCGTAACACCGGTTGGGCTTTGGGCACGGCTGGGGGCCGTTACCTGAACTGCACAGCCCAGTCGGCGTACCTACGCACGGTGCGTCGACTTTAAACACCGGATGGTTTACGGGGAGGGGGGTCCTTTTTTATAGTCCCTTCCTTTTTATCCCCCGCAAAGTGATCCGAGATGGGACCAAACTACGGTCGGGCCGCTCCATCGATACTACGGCGAAATGTCTTCGGGCCATCCCGTGTTGTCGATGGAAGGCGGCTAGGTAGGTGCGTCGCTGAGGAGTTTAGTGGGTGAGAGCCCCACACACCCCCCTCTTCCTCCTCCCCAGAGGTTAGGGGATCGGCTGGTAGAGCTTCTCCTCAGCGTCACAAAAAAAAAAAAAAGATGTGATGATCGTATGTGCATCTCTGATTTAACATTCAATTCAATTCTTTATTTTGCGTTCCATAGTTACATAATATGTAAATCTTAAGACTATTAATCACACTATGGACCCTGTCGGACACAACAAAATTTTAGGATATACAGGAGAAAGGTAGATTACAAAAGGTAGGTTTAAGTTAAGTGTTTAAATTTGTATACATAATGGTCCAATTCAAATATATGCATTCAAAATAACTTTTCTTTTGTCCAGAGCATGACAAATCACGAACATAGTGAGAACAAAATAACATAGGTTTAACTTATCTTTAACTTAAGGTAAGTGGATGTTACTAGTATAAGCCACATGCCTCAAGTTTAATATCATTGGAAGTACGAAATTATCATAGCAAAAACAAGGTGTCCCATTTTAAAACAATTATTTTGGGGAAATGTATTTTTGTCGACCGAAATCTACTTACGGGCACTATGCGAAATGCTACGAAATAGCATCGCCACACTAGCTGGATTAATTATTTTCCTTTGCCTACTTCGCTTTAACAAGTACAGAAACAATGTGGCAAATCTTTTTTTATTCGTTTTTCCATTTTGGGAGCCCGCCAAGATTGCATGGTATATTTTTATCAAAGAACATCAAAAGATGGTTCTCAATTGGGTTTGTATATGTTTTTTTAATATTTGTACATGGTTTAGAGATTTATGATACGATTTAAGTAATTCCTTTATTGTTCAATGCTGAATAGTTGCAATTTGGTCTCATAAACATTTTATGTAGTTTGGCCGACTAGTTTTTATTTTATTAGCATTTTTGAACTTGGAACTTGGACGATGCTATTTTCACAATACGTTGTTTCAAAAGCTATCCGATATATATATTGGTACGGTCACCATTCTAACATTGACCTCACAAACTGAAGAGTTCTGATTACTCAAATTTGATAAAAAATTAATAGTTTTAAACAAGACTAAAAATCGACTTCAAAACACTAAAGGAGGAAAACTAATTCAATTTAAGAAGCTATCCCATTTAAAATTATTTTTCTGAGTTGGGGTTAAGTTGTTTTTGTCTTTACTTTCAAAGTTAGCTAACGCTTAGCTACGACCAACTAGGTCAGGGGTCTTTGGTTCTATAAAAATTTATAAATTCTATAAAAGTTTTATATAAAGTTTGTCTGTGATATTTATTTCTTGGATTTTATTTTAAAAATATGTATAATATTACATATGCTTCACCGTGATCTAATATACATTAGTTTAAAGGTGTGAGATAACGAAATTTTAATGAATATATAATTTGATTGGTACTGCTTTGTATAATTAGGTGTGTATATAACATGGAAATAATTACTTCAAATTAATTAATTAATTATATAATTTATCTTAAATGTTCTTAAAATATATTTATTCACAAGTCACAATTTTACAAACACATGAAAATGTATGAAATTTTGTAAAACTCATTAACTAAAATGTAAAAGGTTGGGGAAAAAATTACTTCGCATATCATATGAAAATTCAAGACATTTTTATCAAGTATTTACATTTAAGAACAGTATATACGTACAATCAATTGTTGGCAGTAGATATCCGAATCGACGGTTCTGTCCGGCGGTAAAAGCTCATAATGAACAATGCCCTTACAATCCAACCACAGACATAACATCACCTTATTGCACGTCAACCCAGGTTTTGCCACAGTCTGTGAAGCCTGATCGACTTTGGACCTCAACCTTTTTCGCACTTTCTTGTCATACGTGATCCACTTTTCATCATCAATTATGAATCTCTTCAAAAACGGTTCGGTTTCATTACGTTTGTATAAAGAATCGCAAATGAGTACACGGTTCATTAGGTTTCTTTCAATGAGCTCGTGTGGCACCCAAATATAAATTTTGTGTACCCAGCTTTTTTCGAATGGGTCTAAATTGTTTTGTGGCCAATTCCCAGTTCTTCAGCTGTGTAGTAAATGCTGATATGCCGATCTTGCTCCACTTTTTCAAAAAAGCGTCTATTTTATCCGTAACAGGGCGACCAAAGCGAGGTGCATCTATGACATCAAATTCCCAATGCTACTGTTACTGATACTACATTAGGACCATAAACGTTACAATTTTTTTCGCGGCTGTTACTTTTTTCCTTTTCTGTAATAAAATTTTAAATTGTATCTAATTTCTTCATTTGATTCGCTCATTTTGACAGAAAGAAAAACAAATGAAAAATAGTGGGAGACAAAAGTTAATTTCATTCTTTTTTGAAATGTCACCTTTTTAATGTCATTAAAACCAGCCAGATACAAATAGTACAGCCAAAGATATTTTATTACAAATTTGTACTTACTATATGCGAAAAGACTTTTTCCCCGACCTAATATTATTTGTTTAAATCTTTATTTTATTGTAATTCATCAGGATATTTCACTAACTTGTATTATTCTGAGACTTTGTAGTCGACAAGAAATAAAAATAAATAATTAGTTATCAAAAACGCATGTAGGTTAATATGCACAAAACATTTTAATACTTATTACATAGATGATGATGTAGCAATTTTTAAATCTCTACTTAACATGTATTCGAGTGATTGCCTTCAGTTACTATAGATTACATACATTAGTTTCTTTATCACATTACATTCCTCGCGTTATTATCAAATTTAATCTCGCTAGGTCAAGATGGTGAGAGATAAGTTTTGGGCCCTACCATGAACCTGTATTCTAAAACTTACTATTTATTATAAAATACCAATTTTAACCAAAATTCGTTCCGATTCTTACGATCAAACTGGACTACTCCAAAACCCAATTCTATCTTTCACACGTGAGTAAGAGAAATAGAGGTTGTCTTATAACTTTAAATAATACAAACGAATTAAAAGGCGGTGTGGTAAATACGAGTTGCTTAAAAACGAAACTTTCTGAATTCCTAACACATGTAAACAAGTTAAATTTAATTATACATCTGTTTGTATATTCAACTAAAACTTGTCTGTAAACAAAACATTATTCATTAGATTATTTACGTGGCTTATTAAGGGTATTTTTTAACGAATGTAAAGTTTTTCTCCTTACTTTCTATATATATAGATAATTTTGTGAAGTAACGGGATATGCAAAATTTGAACACCACCCATATTTATTACCCAATATTTCGACGAAATTATTATGTCTAAGCGGGGTATGTGATATTGAACCATTGAACCGTTAATTTTCACCACTCAGCCATTCAGAGAAATAACCCTTTTGTGATAATAACCCACTGATATTAAACTAAACATCTTTCAAAAAACTCTATTGTTCTACAAAAGAAAGTCCAAGCCAAACCAAAAAAAACGACAGTCAAATGTTTCAACGTTTCCTCCTATTTTGGTAAATGTTGTTATTTTGGTTAAATAATTGTTTTATTTTTAATGTGTTCAAATAAAAAAACTTTCCAAATTTACCTTTTACTTTGAACTCAAAGTTTTAATCGTAATCTTATTTATTTTATTTTAGATAAAAACATATATCGAATTATTGTTTAGATGTTAGATATTTTCATAGTAGGGGTGCTGATGTGCCCCTCCCACCACTGGAAGGCTTAAACGGTTTTAAATGACCGTAAACATCACGTTCAAATACTTCTCGAACATACCGTCTGATATAAGATGAGCTAAAAGAAAATACGGGAAAAATTCTGATAAAATCTCCACCATTCCGAACTGTGATAACTGTGAAGCAAATATCAAACGAATTATAGGTAAAGTGCAAACAGTATTTAATGAAAAACAATGCCCTTTATTCTGTTGTGCACAAACCAAAATTAAATTTAAATTTAGAACTACTATTTCCTTACAATCCGACGAGAAAAGGAAGCCGACTGGTGACGTCATTTAAAGTGTCAAAAATGGCGGCTTTTAAACATACATTCGCCTTCTTTTAAGGCGTATTATAAAACATCCCGATTAAATAAATCAGAAGTGTTAATGAAGAAGTCCTTTAAGTATATCCCTTTCATGTTGATTTGGAATTTTGGAGAGAAGGACAAATAACTTTATATTGGTTTGAGAAAAAGCCAGTAGAAATCATGGAATCACCATTTTAGTTCATTTAATAAGTTTAAATGTGATATTCTACAGAAATTAAAAAGTGCAGGCCGCACGCCGCCTTTCCCTTCGTCACTTCTTTCGGACGTCGGAAATGGTACATACCTACCCTAACTCTGACACTCAAAACGATTCAGTGATATGAATCATTGTTTAATTCTTGAATTGATTCAACTCGAAATCTGCGAAATTGATTAATAAATAAAAATCGGATTCTGAAAATTGATTTTAAAAATATCTTTTTGCAATTCGCATTTTGAGTTCGCATTTGTTTAAAAATATCATCATGGAAAACCAAAAACGTAAATGTTTTATCATTTGTATATGAACATATCAGGTAGTTATACAAAACGACATTTAATTTATTCATTTATTGACTTTATAAAACTGCTCTACATTGCAAAAATTAATATTACCACCGTTAATGTCCACTATATCATTCAAGATCAAATTTTCTTTCTAAAAAATGATGAAATAACGTTTCACTGGATCGATTTTGTATATGAACATCGAGTTTTTTTTACTCCATATATAGTCTTCCATTCGATTCGATTCGATCTCAAACCGCCATCTCTTTTAAGAAGGCTACATATATTAATCTAGATAAAAACAAAAAACTTCCAAGGCACTACAACCCGACATGAGACTTTTAGTTTTCACTAAAACCCGTGAATAACAAAACTAAAACATCAATTTTATCACAACATTTCCCAACATCTTTAAAGATTACAGGCAACATAATAAATACATGTTAACAACATTAAACGTTGCTATCTTGAAACTGTAATAGTTTAAATAAAATTCGTAGTGTAAGAATTCCTACTTGAAGACTTTGTAGCATGTTATGGGTTATGTGGTGTGTTACCGCTTTCCACTCATCTTTCATGACGCTATACTATTGAACTAATTCTTTTTTAAATTAATAATTTATTGAGAAAACCAACAGCGTACTATGTAGTACCATGATTATTATAATAAAGCTCTTATAGTTTTGTTTAATATAACTTAGGTTTTTATTATATAGTAATTATTTATCGTTACTATCTTGTTTTGTCTTCTTTACCTTTGCGGATTTCGAATCGTCATCTAAAGAGTGAGTACACGGCCGTACGAAAAGAAACCTTTCTTTCAGTGAGCTCGTACGGCACCCAAATATCGAGCAATTTTGTGTGCCTAGCTTCTTTCAAATGGGTCAAAGCTGTTTTGTGATCAATTCCCAGTTCTTCAGCTATGTCGTGACTGCTGATATGCCGATCTTACTCCACTTTTTCAAAAATAGCGTCCATTTTATCCATAACAGCGCGACCAGAGCGAGGTGCATCTTTTTCATCAAAATTCCCGGATTGAAAACTGATACTGTATTGGGTACATAAACGTCACAATTTTTTTTCGCAGCTTGCATTGCATTTTTTCCTTTTGTAATAAAATATAAAAATGTTCCTAAATTCTTCATATAATTCGCTCATTTTGACAGAAATATAAACAAATGAAAAATAGTGATAAACAGAAATTTCTTAATTTGATTCTTTTTTTGAAATGTTACATTTTTAATGTCATGAATACCAGCCAGATACAAATAGTACAGCCAAAGATATTTTATTACAATCCATACTATTTGCGATACTTTTCCCTCTACCTAATATATAAAATTAATTGTGGTTCGAATATTTTTTATTTCGTTTTTAATCAGGGTAAAAGCTTAAAACTAAATAAATTAATAGTTGGCAATTTAGTAAGTTAATCGTCCAACTTGTTGTTTAAAACTGTCGTTTTAGTTACCACCGCTTTGGATTAATGTCGATAGACGCCGTTTGTCGCAGGTTTAGATGATACAAAGTTATTCGGTTCTATTGTTTATAGCGGATCGTGCTTCCTCACTAATATTTGAGTTTCTTATGCTTACACGCCTAAACTGCGTAACCGTTTTTATTTGAATTTCGGTTGGAGATAAATTATATCTTGAGGCAGGATACGGGAACTCTCACCACAGTAATTTTACTGTGGTGAGAGAAAATGCTCGTTAGGGACACGATAAAGCAAGTTTTGCAATTAAATCGCATTACTCAGTCAATGGTAAATGCCAGTTAACATGCCGAGCCTTCCCGTTAATTCGTAAATTAAATCTTGACCAACGGGAATACGCTGTTTATGTTCGCGTAAAGTGTGGCCGGCGTTGGCTTGCTATCTTAACTTCAGAACAAAAGTCCAATCTTTTACCTTCTTCCCGCCATAAATAAAGACTTTACGTATCTCGATAAAGGAAATGTCTTTATCCAACTGTTCTGTTTGTCCTCCCAAATTAAATTCTATTTAAATAAATCTACAAGGAAAAATTGGTAAAATGAAAAGGTAAATACACAGTAAATTAACGAAGATATCAAATTACAGGGTGAACAAAATCAATGGAAATTTTGTTGGAGGTTTTCTATTTTGAAACTTCTATGGAATTTATAAGTAGTTGTGGGCGCGATCGCGTATATTTTGTAAGAAAACACTTTTTGAACAAGAATATTCTTTCGTGTAGGTTTAGCATGGTGATAGTGTCGTTCTTTTAAGTCCGATAATGTTAATGTTAAATCTCAGGCAATACGTATCTGACAATAATATTGAAACATCAATGGTCAATAGATTATCTATTCATACGTTTTAGTATGGCACAAATTTGAGCTTAGTCAAGCACGAAAATATAAACATGTGAAGACGACTTAATTTGACAAAAATATTTTCGAATGTATATATGATATAGATAATATAAGAAAATATATTACTTATATTTATTTATATACTGATATTAGAAAACGAGTATATAACATTAGTGTTGAACATTCTGTAGATAAGAGATTTTAATTGTTCCCGTACTTCCTGTAATCACACTTTTCGCTACAATTTCCTTTCTCACGGAAATACAGCGAACTACTTTAAGAGCTAAATACAAAAGCTTATCTGCCTGCAGACGTGTCTACCACCACAGCAATAGTAATAGAAACAATTCCGTATTTAAGTTGGTATTAACTATAAGGGGCATGGGTAACTTCTTACGGATATTTCAAATTTAATAACTAGAAATATCCATACGAAATAAACATATATTTTTGTTTCTTTTTCAAAATCGTTGTTTGAGATAAAATTTTCATATTTATGAAAGCAAAGCAAAAGCAAACGTGAAACCGCGATAAAATGAATCAAAATAAAAAACTTCATTGTACTAAAGAACACATCCAATATCAAAAGAAATTACAGAAAACCATGCAACCTGGACTAAACGGTAATAAATCGAAAGGAAACAAAGAGAGTTTGTGCAATAATGATAATAAAACTATATTAATAAAACACTAATGAGAAATATGAACTAATTTATATCTTATATCACAATTTAAGTTTTATTTAATAATGAGGCTTAAAATAACTAATAAAATAATTGTCACTATCACATAGAACAGCCAACGTTAAGAGTTTAAGAAGTGATTCATGGTTTGGCTCAAAATCACCAGCTGTTACATAGAAAGAATATATGTATTTATGAGTATGTTATTGCGCCTACAAATTTATCTTAGCAAAGCTGCTATCACACGTCCTAACACCGTAATTCCTTAAGGAGAGCCTTGTATGTCTCTTTCACTTTGGCTTTGTCTACCGAACCGATCACATAAAATTAGAGAATTCATGTGACCTTGTACAATTTAGAGTTTTGTTATATACACACAACAGAACAAACGACACCTGCAGCACGGCAAATGTTTCGATACAGCCTAAAAGTAAGCAGTAGCAGTGACATTCTGTCTTAACCACTGCCACCTGCAGTCCAAAAAGTGCCATTTCACGCCACTTTTGAAGGAACTCATTTATTTATTTAACATTTTACGTACATATACACAATTTAATAAAATATATTATACATAGAGAAAATTTACAAGGATACTAATTATTTCTAATGAAATCTCTTTCAGTGGACCCGCGAAAGCTCGATCCTCATTTTCAGGCTCTCTTGAAAATAAGGGCAAACTCGTATGTACACCTATATGTTTTATGAAAGAAGAAATATCTGTGCCTGTGAGGAGTGCACTATGGATGTACAAAAAAAGAATCTACGAAATCACTTTATTTATAGTACCCAATAAATGTATGAGCCGTAAGCCATTATTATAGTTTAACTTAAGTTTAACAAATTCAAAAGCAAAATCAAAGTAGCGAACATTATATTTATATATATATATATATATATATATATATTTATTTATTTATTT
This sequence comes from Acentria ephemerella, assembly GCA_943193645.1. Classification (NCBI taxonomy): domain Eukaryota; kingdom Metazoa; phylum Arthropoda; class Insecta; order Lepidoptera; family Crambidae; genus Acentria; species Acentria ephemerella. Next base: position 898,068 of record OW971881.1, read on the forward strand.
ATATATATATATATATATATATATATATATGTACATTAGCACAAAATATATATCATATTAAATATATATAATATTGTTCTGTGTCATAGAATAATTTATGAAAGCTAGCAATAATTGACTTGATATCTTAAGATTAAAGCACTCAAAGATATTTGTGATGCTTCCGAAAACAGTAATTTTAGCCATAATACTTTATCTAATTAATATGTTAGCCAACTTCCTAGTAATATAGTAATAATGACTACAATAGATTATAACGACAGGGTGCTTAATATTTTATGTCCAGAATGATAGCTACTAAAGTTCTACACATAAAGACACTGGAATCTAGTTAACAACTTTCGGAAAACAATCACTATCGGAAATCGAATACCTGTCATTTTGTACTGCAATACATCAAAGAGGTTCCAACTAAGCCATGATCTCATTGCATTTCTGTAACACACACAATAATATTTGTTCTTATCTTTTTTTGTTTGTCTCTGTATTATGTGTTTATTTTGAAAAAGTTCCTTGGTACAATAAGTTGCAAATGAATAATTTACTGTCATTCAAAGATTCTTACGTATTTCGCGAATGCCTACTAACCATATCGTTTTAAGAGAACTGTTATGTTGACATCTAAGGAAGCGAATCGTGCTTAACAGGATCAATGGAAAATCGTTCATGTTGACGATCACGCAAAAATACTTTGAATACCCCAAGCGTTGGCGGGATACCGTGCCACGATGACAGCGCCGCCATCTTGCTTCCAAAGACAAACTTCGTAGATGTGGATTAACGTTTAACGAAGAAGGGGTTGTTTCCTAGGTTACTTACGTTAAAAATGGATTAAATATTTTCATTTCCTAAACAGCTCCCAAAAAGTAAATCAAATGATTGTGGACTTTGGTATACGTTCATTACATTTACTTTTGATCTACGTTCATTTAATTTGCATTGAAATCAATCTGCTTTCGTTTGTGGTGGATAGTTTAGCTCATAGCCTGAGGTGTTTTCGTAATTTATGTGTTAGCGATTGTTGACTGTATATCTGTGTTAAAAAATGATTACTGTTTTAAATATATATGATATCAATAGTGTTTTATTTGTATTGAATTAATTTGACGTGCTTATTTACTTCTACAATAATTAAATAATTAATTAATCTACTTTTGGTTCGGAAATGTTGTGCCATTAAAACATAGACATATATCTTTATTGTACATCAACCAATTCAAAAAGATACATACGTAATAATTTACCAATTTTCTACAAAAGACCTAAACATGATATTTACTCACCCCATCATAAACCAAGTTGAATAGTCACGAATTAAAAAAACACAAAAACTTCATAATGAAATAAAAAATAAATCTTAGAAATAATAAACCCACGGCGAATTTTACTTCCTCCAAATCATATTAGTATGTCAAAGTTTAGTGTACCTTCAAGAGATTCACACTTATCGAATATCGGTATTTGATTAGTACGGCGTCGAAAACGCGGCACGAGTCTCTAATACAATTAGCAAACGAGTGTTTACCTTACCCTGCTCGTTGAATATAAGTTTGAAAGCTCACCTCTTTTGAAACAGCATTTAATTACTGTCACGAAAGAGGTTTTATGGCGATATTTAATATTTGTTAAATACGTTTAAGAATTATTACATTTTCATACTTATTGTTTAAGGGTATTATGAACTAGTCATTTTTGTGAGCTTCATAGTTTTATACTGTTTTGTCTTTTCTGTTCCATAAAAAATAACACAATGATAATTAGTATATTATAAAGGCTTAATTATTACAAAAATAATAATTGTTTGAAGTCTCCAATCAAAAATCTGCTCAGCTAATTCTAACACTGGCGCCATCTAGGGGTGTATGTGAGAATTATTTGTTATTGTATCTCACGAAACGTGCTTCTTAACATTACTTGTGTCATCAACTGTTTATGTTATTATATTTTAATTGATTAAATATATGTATTACCATTAAACAAATGTATGAATTCGAACTTTAAATATCTGTATTTATCGATTCAAGCATAGATTCGACTGTTTTCATTGAGTGACGTTTCGTCCAGTAAAAGTGGGTAGAATTGATTTCTTTTATTTTTAAGTTTTCTGAAGGTTGCCTAAAAAGAGACAAAAAAGGAGTTAGTCAGTCGAATCTACACTTGGAAGTCGTGAAGTGCTACGAGTGTTAAGTATCTGTTGTTCTGTGAAAACCAAAGGAAATATAAGTGAGTAATGTATTACCTGTTTTATTTCATTTAGTCACCTATTATTGCATGCTTGATGGAAATATAGGTAGTAAACAAGACAATAGATAACATTTCAGAAGTGGGATTTTAACACACAACCACTAAGTTAATAGGAAAGCAATTGTTTATTATCAAAATATTTTTTTTCCTTCTCTCTTCTTGTATCGTCCTGTTTTAAACAATAAGTGCCAACTTCTTATAGTTAAAATATCAATATCTTAACAATGCATAATACTTGTACATACGTCTTTCTAACCGCTAACTACATTACATGTTAACTGTTAACAAAGGAATACTTACTTTAATTAACTACTAATTTTTTTTATTACCCCTCCAATTAAGAAAATATACATATAAAAATAAAAATATCAAAAAAATGTATTGGAACTAAAGTATGACTGTTCATTGATGACTATAAGAATATCTCAGACGTAATAAACTAATAATATCTTCTATCTAACTAACAAATAATAAGGTGACATTTTTAACTATTTAATATTAAATTATTAACACTCAGAGTAGAAAGTCTAAAATATCTGATATGTGGTCGCTTCTCATAATTATTGATCAAACGAACTTACTAAAGTGAAGTTCGATCACAATTATGTGAGCAACTTCATTCGAAGCGATTTATGGTTTACTTATTGTAGTAGCGCCCCCTATCATACACCTTGCACGGAATTTTTAGAGTTTTTTTTTTTTTTTGGTAGGGTAGCTGTTACTTACGCTTGGCGCGGTCGGCTATTTCTCATTTGTTTATAGCTTTTATATTTTACATTAATCATTGTGGGAGGGTCTGACTAGCATGATAGAATTGAAATATTATGGGTGGGTGTATATAAATCGCTTCGAATGAAGTTGCTCACATAATTGTGATCGAACTTCACTTTAGTAAGTTCGTTTGATCAATAATTATGTTTCGCAACTTCATTCTTTGCGATTTATGGTTTACTTATTGTAGGATGTTCAGAGGTAAATTTGTAATGTAAAATAATAATTATATGATAAATCAAAATTTCTATTCACATTAAAATATGTCCAATATGTTAATCTTCCGTACCTGACAAAAGTACTGTTCTTACAAATAGTGAATCATCATTAACAATTTCACGATTATAGAAATTAGCAAAGATTGATGAGTTTCACTCCATTCTGCAATCTTTCGAATAACATCTATAGAAACACCAAATTTGTTGGCTTTGGAATTAGTCGCATGACGGGTACTATGAGTACTAAAAATGAAATATCTATACCAATATCTTTGATTCAATGACTTAAACGTTGTTGAACGTTGTGAAGACATTTTTCGATGAGGTGGCTTGTACTAATAAATCAATTATTATTTGAATTATTGCGCCAATGGCTTGTTTTATTTAATTATTCTTTGAAACATCTGGCTGGACATATTTCTAGTTTTACATTATAAAATGGCAGCCTTAAAAGAGGGTGATAACTATTGTGTCTTGAAGTTTTTATGAAAGCAGTTATTTTAATAATAATTTCGGAATTTTTTAAAGATATATTTCCTATTTTAATGAGTGAAAATGTCTGGTCACGATGAGCTGTGACCAAAGCCAACAATGTCAATATTTTCTTAAAAGTTTAGCCATTTTTGGCTTAAATAACTTAACACAATATTGCAATTCCAAGTCATATTATACTTGGGGTTCGAAGGTCTTTATCTTTATATTCCTTTCATAAATCTTTTTATATTATCATTATTCAACAATTCTCCAAAAATCAAGATCAATGCTGATCTGTTAAAGTGGAATATTGCGCACCATTACTAAATATCTCAGAAAGAAAATCGATAACTATAGGTATAGTGGTCTTCAGATAGTCATAATTAGGAGAATTACAAAATGAAATCCACGATCTCATACAAACATCATATTGTTTATATGTATTATTACTTAGAGGTGAGAGCATTATATCAACAGACCTTTGGGTCAGGTTTGATATCAGTAGTTTTTGCATGACAATCTCACGGCCACTAACTCGAGGGTCTTGTAGAGATTGTGAAATGATCTGAAAGGAGATGTAACTAAATTTTTTTTTTTTTATTTTTTTTTTTTTAGTACCAAAAACAAATTGGTTCTTATATTACTAATTTTTGAAGTAAAGGTAACCAAGGTTGTGTGGGCCAGTTAGGGACGACTAAAATACTCTCAGCTTTTTCGTTAAATGATTTTTTTTTTATTTTATTTTTTATTTTATTTTTAGAATAAGGGCAAATGGTGGAAAAGCGTAAAATAAATACCCACTCCATGAAAGCATCGATAGCCCAAGCATCCGGATCATTTTTCCGAATAACATAGATAGGACATTTTGTGTTACGCTGCTTGCAAATAAATCTACATGAGGGATACAGAGTTTTATCGTTATTTCTTTAAATACTTTTAATTCCCATTCAGTGTCTTCAAAATCTTTAAGAGACAAGGCGTCAGCTCAGCAAATACAAAAATTTTACGATTTTCACACCACCGCCATATTTCTATTGCAACTTTCAGTAAATGAGGGTTTAAATGCTACCCATGCGATTTATACATGAAATTGCGGTAACATTATCTATTCTTAATAAAATATGTACATTATTCAAAATTTTAGCAAAACATTTTAATGAAAAAATAAGCTGATTTCATTTCAAATTCATTGATATAAAATATCATCTTTCCAATAGCCAAAGGCCTCTTGATTTTAACACCAAGGTCCTCATCCTGATCCAGAGAGATAAGAAAAAATTGTTACCTCAAATTGATTCATTCGCATAGGGCTGTATCCACCGACTAAATTTTTTAACTACAATCGCATATTATTTTTCAAATTATTATCCTAAATAAAAATTTGTTGTTCATAGCAAGTGTTATTCAGTAAGCACAAAAATGTATATCTTTATAATTGTTTTGTATACAAGTACGACTATTGAATAGCCGGACATGCCGACATTAATAAACCTATTAATCTGGCTAATTCTTTTACTTTACATTTATTTAATTGTTAAAAATGCAGAAGGTAATTTTTTATTTTTATTGTTTTATCAAAAGGTAATTCTAATGTCATGTCTTCTGAATCAAATATGAATCCCAAAACATTTTTTCTTTTAGTTAATAATAAATCCGAGGCTTTTAAATAATTTCACAATAATTATTACATTATTTTTACACTCTTCTTCCGATCTAGTTATACAGAAAGGGTCATATAAATATTGTACAACAAATATGTTTTGATATCGCATGAATTCTAAAATCGGTTTTAGTAATTGGTGAATACATAAGGTGCGGTACATAAGCCAAACGTGTGGCAATTAAATTGGTATAATTTTTTGTTAAATATATAACGGAGATACTTTCGATGGGACTCGCTTATGTTTAATGAAAAATATATGTCCATTAAGTCGATGGAATAACAAAACAATTTTTTGTTATTAATTTTGAAGCTGTTTCATAGTCCTCCATATTAAATGAATTTGGTCAACTATTTTAGGTTTAAAATAAAACGTTTCTCTCCGTTTAGTTTAGGTATCAAGAAAATATTCGAAATAAACTGATCATTTTCAATAAAAGGTTCGAATATTGTACTAATTTGTAAAAGTTTATTAATAAATTTTTGAAAATCTTGCAATTATGATTTATATAGAAAATAATTTCTTGAAATCTCATAGGTAAAGAGGAAAAACGGTATTGTGTATGCCGTAATCCAAGAAAGAATAACAGGATCATTAGTTATTTGAGACTAAGTATAAAGAAAGGATTGAAGTCGAGCAGCGTAGCTCTGTCCTCTGCTGCTTGCGGATCGCTGGCGGCGGCGGAGGTGGTGGCGGGGAGTGGCCGTGACGTATTCGGCTGCTGGCGCGGGGTTCAGTGTAAATGACGAGACCGCGTTGCCTCCTGCGGCTTCGTGATCTTTCGATTCTTGACTAAAAACGGTTCCTAAATAATTTGAATTATTTTTGTAATAAAGTTACTTTTGTTTATGTTAGTTGGTTTTCGACGAAGATTCGCCAGTCTTTTGTATATTTTTAGGCGTTTTTAATTTTTCAGTTAACTGTTCACCAAACAACAAATCAGCACAGCATCTACAATTAATTAAATCATCTTTCAAGTCAGTGTTGACCGATGAAATTGCGAACTTTCGGAATATCAAGTGTCTAGGTAATGACTGTCACATAATATCCGACAGGCGTCGCTTAATGGTTTCAAAACGCTTTGTACCTTAACATCATTAGCAACTATCCAATCTGTGGCCCGTGATTATCACGGCCAACAATTTGTTTTTGATTCTGCAAAAGAATAAAATCTCTTTTAGCTAGGGTATCAGGTATGGCGGCCTGTACTTGTGAATTAAGAGCAGGCGCCACAGCAAGTTACAGTTTGAGGGCACCGAATATTCTTCAAAAAGTTTATCTTTTACTTCTTTTACAAGTCGGTTCAGCAAAATATTATTATATCCTTATGTATGACGTCACTCAAAAAAGAGACTACCTTAGGCGCTTTACCCAGTAGTTGTGAAATATTCACATCCAAGGTTTTTTCGGTATCTAGGTCTGGGTAAGGTAACGCAGTTAAGGCAATGGCCTGATCACACGCATTATTCCTTGCGCTCGGCGGCAGCGGCACGCGTGGCAGCGGCGACAAGCTGGCGCCGGTACTGGTATCGGTGTGTCGCTTGTGACGAGATCCATTATCGTAACGTTACCTGTATAGACGTTATTCCATTTTTAAATTGGAAATAAAAATGTTTACAAATACATATTATAACGGCAGAAGAGGTTGGTCATGAAGACATTATATAATTTGAGTATGTAACAGTAAATGTCCAGATTAACAAATACGCATTACTACAATTATTGTTTTTATAAAAAATATTGTGACAGTAATAGCCCATGTATAGCAATACGCATCACATTTTTCATTGTTTTTTAAATATTGTGACAGTAATAGCCCATATTTAGCATAAAACGCATCACATTTTTCATTGTTTTTTAAAATGTTGTGACAGTAATAGCCCATATTCAGCATAAAACGCATCACATTTTTGTTAAAATATTTAGAACTCACTTCTTTCATCGTCATTTGACGAACTGCTAATAACTCGGAGGCGTGATCGACGACGTGTTATTTTTTCTTTTAACTTCTTGATTTTCTTCATAATCCCGACAGCTTTTTCCAATTTTCGTTTTCTTTTTATTATTTGGAATAAAAGGTTTGCGTGGAACGTGCGAAGGCTATGACACGGAAACGCGGAATGAGAAATAGCCGACCGCGCCAAGCGTAAGTAACAGCTACCCTACCAAAAAAAAAAAAAAAAACTCTAAAAATTCCGTGCAAGGTGTATGATAGGGGGCGCTACTACAATAAGTAAACCATAAATCGCAAAGAATGAAGTTGCGAAACATAATATAAAGTTATATTGCTCTTTTTCTTATTTAGTTATTATTATAGTTGTTATTACTATTAAAGCTAAAATAAAAAGGGAGGGTTCTTATATCCACTTACATAATTGACACCTAATTCGTTAGTTTGTAATTTATATCCTTGGGTTGGTTATAAAATGCCGTTTGATTTAAATGAAATACATTACCTATTTAGTAAAGTAGTATTAATAAATAGGATACCATTGAATATTTTTGAAATTACAGTTTACTGTGTGGATTATATTTCCGCTTATTTCAGTGGACGATTGTAAACAACTCAGAGCTTATACACCGTCATCTCCAACGGACGACGCACGTCGATTGAGCAGTCACGGTTGCCAAGGGATGAGAACAGGAGAAGAACGACCATCGCGGCCACGTAGCCGCGTGAGTCATCGGTCGCGAAGCCGCGCAAGTCGTCGGTTGCGCAGCCGTACGAGTCGTCGGTCGCGCAGCCGTGCGAGTCGTCGGTCGCGCAGTCGTGCAAGCCGTCGGGCGCGCAGCCGTGCGAGTCGTCGGCCGCGTAGCCGTGCAAGTCGTCGGTCACGCAGGCGTGCGAGTCATCGGTCGCGCGGTCGCGCGAGCCAACGGTCGCGCAGCCGTGCGAGTCGTCGGTCGCGTAGCCGTGCAAGTCGTCGGTCGCGCAGCCGTGCGAGTCATCGGTCGCGCGGTCGCGCGAGCCAACGCTCGCACCCTCGTGCGAGTGATCAGCTACGTAGCCGGGCGACTCACCGATCAAACAGCCAGGATAGGCAAACACTGCGCAGCAGCACTAGTCATGTAAGTCACCTTAATATTAATGAGGGATGTTTAAATAGAAATGAGGGATTGATTCAACTTTTAGAAGCTATCAAATCAGTAGGGTGTAGTTCTACAGTAGATAAATTAGGTAATATGCATAATACGATTCCTGAATTTGATCCTGCGAGAAAAGAACAGACTATGACTATGTGGCTCCACAAGGTAAATGAATGTAAATCCATTTATGGTTGGACAGACAAGCAATTAATACATTTCGCTTTACCAAAATTACGCGGTGTGGCACAACGCTGGTACGAAGGCTTACCGTCAGTTCTTTTCTCGTGGGACGAATGGCAAACGAAACTGTTGGCTGCATTTCCTTCTCAAGAAAATTATGGACAGATGCTAAGCGATATGCTTGCAAAGCGAGCTCGGTTCTTTGACTCTCTTGAAACTTATTATTATGACAAAATTGCATTAGTTAATAGGTGTGGTATTGAAGGCAGACGAGCTGTAGAGTGTATCTTACATGGTATTGATGATAGATCAGTTCGGCTTGGAGCCGAAGCCGTGCAGTATGAGGACCCTGATAAGTTACTGGCTTACCTTAGGAATGCTAGAAATAGTAAACCCCAAGCAGATCGTAGAATTATTAAGAGTCAGCTCCAAGGAAAGAGCCATGATACACAGTCAAGGCCTAGTCAGAAGATATCTCGATGCTTCAACTGTAAGCAAGAAGGCCACATGGCTACTCACTGTCCCCTGCCAATAAAAAAATGTGCCAAATGTCAAAAGATGGGACATGATACAGATTCATGTTACTCAAAGTCTCTATTGCCTTCTGAGAAAACAGTTATGGTAGTTACGAAAGATGATCCAAGGGAAAAATTTCATAAGGTTATTGAAATTAGTGGTATGGCATTTGAAGCATTTATTGACTTTGGTAGTGAGTGTTGCATGATTAGGCAACGCGACTTCATTACAATTGACCGTCATTTTGATACAAGCGATCTTCCTACTCTTAGAGGATTTGGGAATTCCATCGTTCAAGTGTTAGGTAAGCAGCGTGTTAATATTAATATTGATGAAGTGAAAGCTGTAGTAGATTTGTTCATTGTACCAGATGAAGCCATGCATGTTCCAGTCATGATAGGTCAGTCGTTCACAGAGCAATCACACGTTGTTGTACATAAAACTAGTGACAAGTTGCAGATGTTAAATGTTGGTGAAGATCAGGCATCTAATGTTAAAGTAAAATTATATTGTAATGAGGATATAACCGTATCAGGTATTTCGGTAGTGGAAGTGTTTACTGAACCGGTCATAGAGGGTGAGGTTTTTGTTGAAGGAGGATTTCGGCTTATATCCGACGTTAATTTTTCAGTCTCTTCGGGATTGTTCTCAGTTAGCAAAAGCGGTATTAGTTATATGATCGTAGTTGTCCCACGAGATAAGTCTATTAATTTAAATAAAAATTATCTAATGGCTCGCGGGACTAAAGCCAAGAAGGACAAAGCCTCGTCCGTACAGATCATGCAAGTAACGTCAAGCGTTAGCAAATCTTATTCACCGATTAGTGATGTTGACGTTAGGGTAGGCAATGACATTACACCTGAACAGAGGGAACAACTACTAAAACTACTTAATAACTACCGTCAATGTTTTGCCTCAAGTCTTTCGGAATTGGATGTAACCTCGGCAGGTGAAATGTCAATAACTCTCAACGATGAAGTGCCAGTGGTGTATAGACCTTACCGATTATCTTTTAAAGAGAAAGAAATTGTGAGAGGTATGATATCCGAATTGTTGGAGAATGGGATAGTTCGACCCTCGACCTCATCTTATGCAAGTCCGATTGTGCTAGTTCGAAAAAAGACGGGAGACTTTAGGCTTTGTATTGATTATCGGGCACTTAATAAGAAGACGGTCAGGGAGAATTATCCCATGCCTCTAATAGACGACCAGTTAGACGTGTTAGCTGGTCATCGGTATTATACAACGCTTGACCTAGCATCGGGATATTACCAGATTCCAATACGAGAAGCTGATGTATACAAAACAGCATTTGTGACGCCAGACGGCCATTTTGAGTTTACTCGAATGCCTTTTGGTCTCGCTAATGCCCCAGCTACCTTCCAACGTATTATGAATCAGGTGCTAGGTTCTGCCCGTCATAAAGAAGCACTGGCTTATTTAGATGACGTCATCATTCCCGCAAAAGAGTTTAAGGAAGGATTATTGCATTTAGAAAATGTATTAAATATGTTTTCTGATGCTGGTATGACCCTTAAGTTGTCAAAGTGTCTGTTCTTTGGTCATAAGGTAGACTACCTCGGATTTGAAGTTTCTAGGGACGGTATCCAGCCAGGTTCCAAGAAAATCGAAGCTGTAGGGAAGTTCCCTGTGCCACAAAACCAGCACAATGTCCGACAATTCTTAGGACTGGCCAGTTTCTTTCGCCGGTTTGTACCAGGTTTCTCAATTATTGCTAAGCCTTTGACACACTTATTGAAGAAGGACGCATCTTGGGTTTGGGGTGCCGAGCAGCAAACAGCATTTGAGACTTTACAGCAAAAATTGACCCAGAAACCAACATTAGCATTGTATGAATCAAAAGCAGAAACTGAGCTTCACACGGATGCGTGTAAGTTGGGTCTAGGTGGAATTTTGTTGCAACGTGGGGATTGTGGAAACCTGAAACCAGTAGCATACTACAGCAGACAAACCACACCGGAAGAGCAGAATTACACTTCATATGATCTTGAGACACTCGCGGTGGTAGCTTCTCTTCAGAAGTTTAGAGTTTATCTCGTTGGAATTAAATTTAAAATAATTACTGACTGCAATTCGTTACGCGCAACATTTCAAAAGAAAGATATGCTGCCGCGGGTGGCTCGATGGTGGGAACTCATGCAGGAGTATCATTTTGATATTGAATACAAACCTGGTGCGTCAATGGCCCACGTAGACGCACTCAGCAGAAATCCAGTTTCAAATAATAACCTCGACGTCATGCATGTTACTGAAGAAAACTGGCTGGTGACGGTACAAAATGCTGATTCGGAGGTACAGAGAATCATTAACGTGTTAAGGGACCCACTGTTGAACGATGTGATAGACATCAAGAATAACTACAAAATAAAGGGCGACAAACTGTACCGGGTCACTTCCGAAGGAGACCGATGGGTAGTGCCAAAGGGGGTTCGTTGGCAGGTGGTTAAGTTTAATCATGACGATATTGGCCATTTTTCAGTTGATAAAACCCTTGAAAAGATGAAGTCATCATATTGGTTTCCGAAGATGCGTACTTTTGTAAAAAAATATGTTACTTCATGTTTAGAGTGTGCATATGCTAAATCCTCGGGAGGCAAAAAGCCAGGATTTTTGCACCCTATAGAAAAAATTGATAACCCATTTGATACTGTGCATATTGATCATGTAGGCCCTTTTGTGCGGAGTAGTAGGGGCAATATGTATATTTTAGTAATTATAGATGCATATACTCGATACATATACCTCAAACCTGTTAGGAACACGAAATCTAATACTTCTATTAAAGTTTTAAGAGACTATTACGGTATATTTGGCGTACCACGGAGGCTAATCTCTGACCGTGGCACTTCCTTTACAAGCTCTTTGTTCAATAAGTTCATGGCGGATAAGGGTATTAAGCATATACTTAATGCCGTTGCGACACCAAGAGCAAACGGACAAGTCGAGCGATACAACAAAGTTATTGTTGATGCTTTAACCGCAAAGTCCGTTGGTATATCGGAAAACAAGTGGGACGACCACCTGCCTGACGTGCAGTGGGGCATCAACAATACTTTTAATAAGGGAATTAATCGAACACCTTCCGAAGCTCTGTTCGGTGTTCGCCCATCTGGACAGAATGAGAGTAGAATACTTTCTGAGTTGGTAGATAATACGGGAGGTGATAATGTCTCAGACGCAAACCGTACCGTTATAAGACAAGAAATAAATAACCACATAGACGCCTGCCAACGCAAGGCAAAGGACTATTTTGATAAAAACCGTTCTCAACCAAAAAAGTTTCAAGTAGGTGACTTAGTAAGGGTAGAGCGACACGTTCCTAATACAGGGCAAAGTAGAAAGCTTATTCCCAAATACCAAGGCCCTTATAGGATAACAGCTGTTCTTGATCACGATCGTTTTCATGTTCAAGACACACCACTTACTCGAAAGGGTGGGAAACAATTTTCCACAGTTGTGGCAATTGACAAGATTAAACCATGGCTTAACTTTAAAAGACCACACGAAGAAGATATTATGTCTTCGGGTGAGTCCGATACAGATGATTAATACCGATTCGATTGGTAAAAGCTTAAATTTTGAGATGTTTTTGTTTTTTTTGCCGATAAGTAATAATTATATGAAATTAAATCTAATCATTACTGTGTTCTCTGAGGATAGAGTTGATATAGAGATGATAATATTACTATAACAATAGTTATTATTTTTCAGTTAAATATAAATCGTTAATAAATATATATAAAAACCGTAAAAGAAAAAGACAATTGGACATCCCTGGTCCAAATAAAATATTTGATTGTTAGGACAACCCTGGTCCTAATTGGACATCCCTGGTCCGATATAGACAGCCCTGGTCTAATTTCATGAAAATTGATTTCAAATGGACATCCCTGGTCCACTATAGAAAACTCAAGACTGTTTTGATGAATGAATCTTAAGGGACATCCCTGGTCTCTTAAGGAAAACCCTAGTCTTATCAGAAGTGATTAAGTCTTATTATATAACATTAAAATCCATAAATTATGATCAAGAAGTATATTTCGATAAAAGTGTTTTAGTTTGTAATAATGATCGTTGAAAGAATGGTTGTACTAAATAATAATGTAAAGTATAAATGGTTATCATGAAATTGACACTGTATTGTCTTTTGAAATAATGATTATCATCACTTATTATTATATTTCATTTATTATAATAAGAACTATATAATAAGGTAAAACTTAGTTGTGTTAACGAAATCATCATTTTTCATGAATTGCACATATTAAGTGTCAAGTTTAATATCATAGGTTGCTTATAAAAACGTACGAGGACGTCCGATAGAATTCGGATGGCCGACTGTCATCAACTGTTTATGTTATTATATTTTAATTGATTAAATATATGTATTACCATTAAACAAATGTATGAATTCGAACTTTAAATATCTGTATTTATCGATTCAAGCATAGATTCGACTGTTTTCATTGAGTGACGTTTCGTCCAGTAAAAGTGGGTAGAATTGATTTCTTTTATTTTTAAGTTTTCTGAAGGTTGCCTAAAAAGAGACAAAAAAGGAGTTAGTCAGTCGAATCTACACTTGGAAGTCGTGAAGTGCTACGAGTGTTAAGTATCTGTTGTTCTGTGAAAACCAAAGGAAATATAAGTGAGTAATGTATTACCTGTTTTATTTCATTTAGTCACCTATTATTGCATGCTTGATGGAAATATAGGTAGTAAACAAGACAATAGATAACACTTGTGAATGTAAAAATGCTGTATTTGCTTGAATTAAGTAGTCAAGTATCTTTAACTTAAACTTCCCTATTTCTAGTAGTGTCATAAGTCTATGATAGCGCCCGTGGGATGGCGATCACGGCAATCCCGCGAAGGCTAGCTCTTGCATAAGTCTCAATTCAAACTATCCTCGTCGATGCAAAATCGGCGTTAACTTGTCCAGCTGTACATACAAAACACCACAGTAAATGTTAATTATTTCGCGGTTCACTACGGTATATGACGTTTTAGCAAAAATAATTACTTATTTTTAACAACTATAAATTATTAATATATCTAAACTAACCTACTGGCAGCGCTAGTTTTAGCGGTGTACCGTCTTCAAGGTTTGAAATAAAGATAGAAAGTCTTGATTGAATCGTAGAAATAAAACTTCCGAATTCCAAGGCCTGTGGAAAACCAATTCAACTAAGATCATATGTTTTTTTTATTCTCAACGATGTTAATGCTCCCGAAAATGTAAGCGACCTAGACCCAAATTCTTTAACCACAGAGGAACCAGTAATTTTACCTCCAACTGCAGGAACATATGATGTAATAATTATTGTTATGGCTACACAATTAGACAAGATGGTGCTTAATAGCCGGGTGGATTTCAGAGTAGAAAATTTCTGCCCCTTCTTGAATTGGTGTCCAGATTACTACAGCTCGTTCAGGTAATGTTTCTAGAGCTCTAGTTTCCATTACAAAAATAATGAAAGTTTACAAATATTAGTTCCTCGTATTGATCAATCAAAATTTTTCTCCTCCGTGCTCCGGATGACTCGTTAGGATGACTCGTCCACCACGCTAGGGTGGTATTACAGCCTTGACCTGGTGAATTGCACGTGCAGAACCCAGGTTACCCCCGTGGAGGGCAATGGAGTCACCGGGGAGTTTTAGTGGGTATTCTCAGTGCCGCTCTATTGAGGTACTGAGTGAGCCCCACACACGCCCGTCGCTTAGCCAGTGGCGGGTAGGTCCGTAAATGAATTCCTCCTCGTAAATAAAAGGGTGGTATTACAGCCTAAATTTCCCATAAGTTTCCCTCACGTTGAATGGTCTGTGAAACCTACATAGAATATTGATCATGATTATGATGACCTCTAGATTAATTAACGTACATTAATTAAAGAAAGCATAAAGGTAATATTGTAATGTTGTTATTTAAAAAAAAAATTTTTTATTCATCTATAACTTTGGTTTATAACCAAAGTTATAGATGAATAAAAAAATTTTTTTTTTTAAATGGAATATCTATCGAGTAAAAAGTATCATTTCATTTAGTGAAAGGGTAAAATTACAAACAAGTCAAAATTATAAAAATCACAGTCGTTTATTATTAATAAATACTGGTAATTAGGATAGGTACAGAGATTTTACCAAAAAACCTTACTGTAATGAAAGGTAGTTCATGGATAAATCTAATAATTAAAATCTAGAAATATAATGCTCAAGTGAGTACATACGAGTAGAACGGCCTAGTCGCTTAATAAATACAGGTCCTTCTATTTTAGTAGCCATTCCTAGTATCAATCTTAATACCTATAAATAAAGATCAGTTTAAATTATATAGAAATATCAGATTCAAATAAAATAATATTTTATTTTATATTATATAAATATACATATCTCCAGTTCCCTCATTCACGATAATAAATTAAAATTGTGACATTAATATAGGAGAATAGCCAAAATAGTAAATATTTTACAGACAATAATTTTTGCTAAAGGTTTATGTGATGTGTATCTCTCTCCAACTGGAAATCTTTTTATACTTTTTAAACTTATAGTGAAATGGAATGTATAATGAACCCATCTTGTGTATAATAGAAAAAACGATTTCTTTTCATGAAAAAACGATCATGTTCAAAACCAAGACAGGAACAAAGGTAGGTAAATATATTGCCTGTCTGTTGAATCCTAACAAAAAATGTGCCCGACAACGGTATTCGATTTGATTTGATAAAATAAAAAAAGTTTTTTTTTCTTTATTTTTTTTTTATAAAAATTGAGAGTACTCATTTAATTTTTATTTACATTAACAAACGCCTAGAGATCAAGTTTAATTCTTAAACAATTGTGTGTACACCTAAATCCACTGTATAAAGTGTCATATTCCTAATGACGTATTAGTAGCTTTGATATGCAGCAGTCTGTTTAAACTGCTCGCTCAATTAAATAAACATTTTGTAGTTTTATAACAATACCTTTAAAATTTTAATTGTTTAAGATATACAAATAATTAATGTGTAACACCGTACTAATTGGCGATTCTCCTTTCTGATAAAAACGATTATTTTGCTAGATAAGGTTTCTGTTTGAGATCTTGTAATTCTTTGAGCTACCATGCCGGCTACTAAAAAAGAATGATCTTAAACAAAAACTAATATATATATATTATATTTATAGGGAACTTAACATTAAGTCATGGGCCCAATCTCCTATAAAACCTTAACAGCTAACCCCTAAAGTTACGTATAAACAATCTAAATCCATCTGCGTACTATAAAGCTAAGTATTTCGAAAACTATTCAACTCTGAACAGGAATATAGGCAGCGGCGGAAGCGTAGGCTTGGGGAATGCACAAAAGCCGCATATACCTGTCCAGACTAACCTATCAACCGTGGAATTTTCACCTTAACGAGCTTTGTGCATCTAACTACTGCATCATTTTCAATTTAAACCTTAGCACTAAGTACGAGATTACTCTTATAAAGACGAAGAAAGCGGAGAGGGCGCCGACGTCAACCCAGAATTTGGCCTGATCCATGGTCATCTCTTTGAGGAACTTATCTGGTTTTCTGAAGTGGCAGTAGGCTTCAGAACACTTGAGCTTTTCTCTCTCAAAGCCGTAGACGGAAAGCATGGCGCCTTCGAAGCCGTAACGTACGTAGCTTAGGTAAGTGAGCCATTGTAAGTAATTAGGGATAGCGTTGAAGTTAACGAAGAATCCGGAGAAGAGGACAACGGGGATGGTGGTGACGGGGCCGAGGTAGACGCCTGTCTCGATCTTCATTGCAGCGCCGATGAGCAGGCCGAGAGACTGCGCCACCAGCGCCGTGAGGATGTTGATAGTGACAAACATGAGTATCCGGTCCGTTTGCATCGGTTGTCCCGTCATGAAGTACACTATCATCACGTATACCCCGCTGAATACAATCTGGAAATGAAAATACCAATGAATAATTATTTATTTCTATAAACAAGTAGTAGTATAAATCAATTTAAAATAAATATCTAAAAGATCTTTGTGCCTTATCGATATTTAGTTAAAATGATTGCTTGAGAATAACTTTGTTCAATTATTTATTTATTCTTCTTTGCACAAAAGCACAAATGGCGGACTTACTACCTAAGGCATTCTCTACCAGTTTTTATTTTATAAAACATCTAACAGGATACTGTAGCCCCAATTAGCCAAAATCGTAATGTTTTTATTTATTTGATAATATTGTTCCAATATACAGATAGTAAAAAATATGCTAATGCGAAGAAATCTTGTAGATAAATTTGTTGATTTGAGGGTCTTATTCACTCCTCTTAAGTATTAATGGTATTTTTTTACACTCTTTATAACAATTATCTATACTATTTAAAAACTTATACTTGTTTTATCTAAATGCTATATCAAAGCCTTATATTTAAGGCTTATATTTAAGGACCACTTCGTCAGACATATACAGTTACAAACCTTTGCATATATAACAATCTTAGTCTGACTGTCATATTACCATGACAGTTGCAAACTTTACCATTGATTAATATCAGATGAGATTCAAGTTGGTGGACTTTAACAACCTTAATCTGACTGACTAAGATTCAGGTTGGCGAGTTACGATTTTATCAGGAGCTACATAGTGGTTTGATTGGGTATAGTTTTTGTTCTACTGCTTCACGAAAGACACATAATACCTTAAATTATTTAAGTTTAAGCAAGGATCAGGTAAAAAAAAATTATTAGAACATTCTGTCTTTTTACAATAAATTAGAATAAATCTATTCTTAAATTTGTGTTTTAGATACTGTTAATTATTACACCTATATTTTGAATAATAAATACCTGGAAAGGTAGGTCAGCCATAGTTTTTGCGAAGTAGAAAGCCTTCAGCGAGTACCAGTAGTTCAAATGTTCTCTTACGAAGACACTCATTTCTGTCGGGACTGGAACAAAGAAACAATAGAAATTTAACTGAAGCATTGCCTAAAGGGGCCGTTGTTAGAATCAAGTGGGCATTTTTGATTACCCACTCCGTTTTCTTAAAGGAGGTGAGCCTAATCAAATAATTCTTAATTTGTTTTTAATATTAAAAGCTCAGCAAATTACTGGACACCACGTGATGGTTAGCAGGAGTCCATATGTGAAGATAGCTTGTGCAGCATGCGACATATTGCCCTGGCCACCTTGCTGGCCCAAAAAGAGCTTTTCACGCCATATATGTGCCATTAAGTAATTCCAAGCTCTGGCTGTCCGACAAAGAAAGGAGTCACAAAATCTCTTTATGTGTAAAGAAGAGATGGAGACAGCGTAAGATTCACTCCATAGATTAGCACGCGTACTCCAGAAAGGAGACAGTCATTCTAACTTTTCTATGGGACAAATAAGGGCCCACCCCTTATGTCCCATAAGGTGAAAGAGCCCTTCAGAGCACTCTTCAGTACCACCAATAATAAATGTGACAGCAGAGTTTCTAGAGTGGAATAACTTGTCTTCTTAATGAAGAACAAAAAGAAAAAAGAATTATCCAATTTGGTGACATCGTTGGAAATCTATGAGCTTACGGCAATTCATTTTTAATAATACTTATTGACCAGGTGAAGTTCCACCACCTTAGTTAAGAATCAGACAATAGGTGGACTTAGTCGATGAGTATATGGACACTAAACTTGTCTGCCACTACCGACATAGAAAAAAAAATTCTGAAGTAGAGATAGAAAAATGACAGTTTTGAACTGCACGTCAGTTAGAAGATTTTCCATACTAAATTATGTTAAAGTAATTTTTTTAGTTTGTCACGTTCTTGTCTTACGTGATCCACTTTTCATTACCAGTTATCAGTAGCTTCAAAACGGTTCGGTTTCATTACGTCTCAATAAAGAATCGCAAATAAGTACTTTCAAAGAGCTCGTGTGGCACATAAATTTCGAGCTTTTTGTGTGCCCAGCTTTTTTCAAATGGGTCAACCTGTTTTGTGATCAATTTCCAGTTCTTTAGCTAAGTCGTATCTGCTGATATGCCGATCGTGTTCCACTTTTCCAAAAATAGCGTCAATTTTATCCGTAACAGGGCGACCAGAGCGAGGTGCATCTTTGACATTTGATTGAAAACACTTGGTCTTCGCTTACTGACACTGCATTAGTCCCATAAATGTCACAATTTTATTTCGCGGCTGTCATTGCATTTCTTCCTTTTTTGTAATAAAACTTCATCGAATCGCTCATTTTGTCAGAAAAAAAACGAATGAAAAATAATGGGAAACAACTTTTTCCTCATTTGAATCTTTTTTTGAAATATGATATTATGATTTCTTCCTTCCTTTATGTTTCCATGAAAATCAGCCAGATACAAAAAGTACAGCAAAAGATATTTTATTAAAAAAATTTACATACTATATGCGAAAAGACTTTTTCCCCGTACTAATATATCTGAGCTATTAAAGAGCTATGCTGTTATTGATAATGTCTTTTATTTATCAAAAGAATGTTAGAATTGGTCAAGTATTAAAGAACTTGATCGATAACAAACACTTGACAGACAATTGAAAGTATTTAACAGCGAATTGAATGAATTAAACAATGTTATTGATTCTGTTGTCAGTCCTTATGTTTAAATCAAAACTAAACACTTCAAGTTCACTTCGATATGATAAGAATATAATATACATACCGCTGAACATTCTATTTAAATGCATCTTAGAACTTAGATGCATTTAAGTAAAACGAAAACATATTGAATTTATTATTTTGGGAACTTTAAATGAAATGCCAATGCCAACGATCGCCTTAGATGGTAATACAAAATTGGAACTAAATTATAATATCCTAATAGTCTGAAAAGTAGAACAAGAGATAAATTTAGCAATGTATCGCTATCGCTACATCATCTGTACTTGAAATATTATCGCTTAATTTGCTCAGCGTAACTATTGCGGTTAAATAGTATTTATACTGAGATCAAACGAGGTCAAATCGATTTGTGTTCCATTCAAGGAGGTTTATAGTACGCTATTTTCAATATAAAGAGGTTTTCATAATTTTGCTAATACTTTTGATTATAATTTAGTGTTTCTAATGTGTTGTCACTTTTTGTTTTGAGAGTACACTATACCGTATTTTTGGTATTGAAATTAAATTAAATAATTTATTTTGTTAACACATAAATATATCCTGCTGGAAGAAATTTCATTGCGAAATAAGCAGATCCTTTGGTTTTGCTGCCCACCCTTTTATTGTATGTCTATTTTGTTAAGTGTGCATAAAAAAAAAACCAGGTTCAAATAAATAAATATTTCATATTTTAAATAAAGTCTCCTTTCAATAAAATTACTTATCTATAATATATTTCAGATACTTTTTCTCCATGTGGTGACATGGCATAACCATGTGACGTCCTATATCACGAAAGAAATTCTCAATAGAGCTTTTTAAGGAATCGTAAAAAATAAAATGTTTGATATACAATACTTACATGTGAGAATAGTAGGCATCATAGCAGTAAACATAGTAAACATCACAGTGAAGAATATACAGCCAGCATTACTCATAACTTTAGCAGCGTCAGAACCAATATCGTAATACAAGAACCCGATCAGAAGGCCGACTATGGTATGGGAACATAGCCTCAAATGCGTCAGCATCTGATCTCTCAATATACTTCTAAAAGTTCTCTTCAATAAGATCCAAAATTGCTTCCAGCCTGACGTTGGGAAACCGGTCTTGATCGGTTTCTTTGTGAAGCTCTCACTAGAGTCCAGGAGTGATGTGGTGCAGGTAACTGGCGCTAGGTTCGTTGAATTTGGTAAATTTTGTTTCTCAGGGTTCAAATTTGGTTCTGACATGTCTATCACAGTACAAGTTGGTTTATCTGAAATTAAAGAAGGCTTACATTATTTTGGCAGGCAAAAATGATCCTACCAATTTGATGCTATATTATTTCTTAACAAGGTGTGATCCATTAGGCTGCACCTATCCGTGTTAATTGTGTTTAACTATCAAATTTCGTATCTGGATTTACTAAGTACATTCCTATAACGTTAATATAAAAGATGAGCAAGAAATATTTTATTTCGGAAAAATTAAGTTTCTTATAGTGTACGCTCTTACGCAGACTATTAGATGATAGTCAGTTTAATGTGGAAATAATCAGCTTGATCCTCGCTGTTAGTAGTATTTTATTACAACTATCAATGTTTTGAGTATAATTTGTGTGTATTTTATAAGACGGGGCTCTTGAGTTGCTTGCTAGATCTTCCCATTAAAGGCTCTGCTCTTCTTAAAACTATCGATTCAAAATGACTTGCAAATGCTAATTCATGTCGTTGGATCAATATCGGTGAACGGTAATGGACAAATTTAAATCCAGTCTAAAGAATTACTCAACCTTTAACTTCCACTGAACTTGTAGAAGGTATTATAGAGCGTATTTCCTAGATCTATTAAGTATCTATTCTTATGTCCGTAATGAAATGATTCAATTTTTTGTAAAACCAATACTCGCCTATTACAATTTCGAGGGCCTCAGCTTTCTGAGCATTATTTTTGCTGCTCAAGTTGTTGTAAATGAGGTTCTGAGGAACAGTTGTCGAGGAAGATGATGATGATGACTGGCCCCTCCCACAGTTGCCTTTATTCACTGCCATCACCAACTTATGTACCCAGTCTCCATGTTCACCTGTCGCCACTTCCATCACTGAAATTATCAGAGAATAAGGTGCTGATTAGCGAAAGAATCTACACAGGCAACTTGAAATTAAATTTCAAGTTTCGACTAAACGAAGCAGATGTAAAATAATCAGCTTTTGAATGATTTATTTCAATTGTGTGGTTCTGGTTCTGAGGACAATGATAAATATAAAAAGAACCAGCCTTGTCTACTATGTTAAATCTGATTATTTTCATCCCTATATCGTATACTTATAGAGTTTCTACAAAAATGTTATTGCGTCCCAGTTATCTATACAATAATTATTTTCGTGAGCATTTCTGCCTATTCTTTAACTAATTTTGTCGGGCCTATAAACTTGAAGTGTTAATTACTCAATTTGACACCGCTTTTAGAAGAAATTACTTAGAATTACTACAAAAATTTAAAATTGTTGAATTGTATTAAAAATTGACTTTGAACTAAAATATTCTTGCATGATATTATGTTCTGATAACTTTTATTGTCTCATTATACAATACAAATCAAACAATATGATATGTATGAGTGTCTTCCTATACCATTGTTTCGAAACATAGTCACGTTTGACAATAACAAAGCCAATGAAGACAAACCGGAAACCGAAAGAGATAACGATACATCAAAGCGCAAAGGTTGATTCGACTCATTTAGAATCATCAAAATCGAACTTTGTAATGTTACAGCCAAAAAAACAAAACACAAAAACAAAGATTAAGAAACACATTTTTTTTTACTTCTGTTAAATAAATTTGTTTGTTTGTAAAGAAAGAAAAGTTAATGGTAATGCTTACCGTAATCCGCAGGATTGTGGTAGCTTGGACAGTGAAGTCCCATTGATGATAAGAACGGCACTAATCCACTGACTTTTCCTTGATATATACTCTGTCCCTCAGCTAGAGTATACAAAAAGTCGAACATTTCGAAAAGCCTAGCGGACGGTTGATGGATGGTGCATATGATGGTTCTGCCGCCTCTTGCTAGCGACTTTAACAGCGATATGCATTGGAAACATGATGAGCTATCCAATCCAGATGTAGGCTCATCAAAGAACATCACAGGGGGATTGTTAACTAACTCTAAAGCTATAGACAATCTCTTTTTCTGGCCACCAGATAGATTAATTGTCCTAGTGTCACTAGCTTCTACAAGGCCTAACATTTCTAATATCTCTTCGATAACAATTTTTTTGGCAGTAACTGTTATGTCTTTCCCTAGTTTTAGATTCGCTGATACATTCATCGCTTCTCTAACTGTCAAGTGCGGTAACAGACAGTCGTCTTGCATTATATAACATGATAATTTTCTAAATCGCCTTAAATTTCTCTCCTTTCCGTTAATGAGTATCGATCCGCTTACATTTGATGTTCTGAAATAATGAAAAATGAATTAAACGAGATAGTTTGTAACGTATATCTTTCTGGCAGTGAACCAAATAGTTGAGGTACAAAACTCATTCATTCGTGAATTGAAAAAAAGATTATCTTAGGTTTATAAGATAGATAATTTATTGATACTTACTTGTAACCAGCTAATATGTTCATGAGAGTACTTTTGCCGGCTCCAGATGGCCCCATTATGGCAGTAAGCTCTCCAGAACGAAAAGTACCATTAATACATTTCAAGAGAGCCTTGTAACCTCTTTGCCTTCCTTCGCTAACTGAGTAAGATAGGTCGGTGAATTCTATATCCACTGGTGGTCTCTTGGGCAAGTGGGTGAGGGTGGCCATTGGCTTCTTTTGATCGCCATAACCGTTAGGAATCTTTGGCACCAATCCCGTCATTGCTGCTGTGCCCGCGCCTCCGTTGCACAAGTTTATTTGTGAGCCCCTGAAAATTTCCATTTTTGCTGGTTAAAATATTACTGCTAAAGTGTATTACTACTTATTAAAAATGTAATACTAATGAAATGTAAATGTTTCTTAACCATCTCCCCAATTTGACTGTACAATACCTAAAAGCGTAATTAAAAATCATGAGATTCTTGTTCTACTTGATGATAATAATTTAGAACGTCAAGTCTCCAATTTAGTTTGGTAGGTACAACTTCTTGGAACGAAGCCAAGATTCGACATCGCTAGGCTGTTACGAAACGCAATAGAATGTTACGTTTACGTATTGAACGAATATCTTGTAGTAAATATGAATCATACTCGACAGTGACACATAAGACATAATTTCTAAATCAGAAAACCTACTTTTTTCATTGTTGTTACAAAGTTTTGTGTTCTTCTTTTAAATTAGCTATAAGATATAAGTAAAGATTTAAATAATAATAAGATATTTTATTCAACTTTTTACTCTGTCTAATGTAGGATTGTATTATTTACACATATAAACTTGACTCACTTGACCTTTTACGTAAAGAAAAACCTAATGAACATTTTACTGAAGAACTTTGGTATTGATTTTAACCGACTTCTTAAAGAAGGGGGTGCTTTGTTCCTCTGTATGTATTTATTGTATGTATTTTAAACAAATTTTATTTAAAAATATTTACGTGTTCCACGTAGCGGATAAAAAATAGAAAAGTGGACACTAATAATGCTCACCCATCTAAATTTAGCTAAAATTTGAGCATTCAAAATTATAGAAAAGATTTTGAAAATCTTAAAACGGACTTCATATGCCTTGCTAGTACTTATATTCTTGGAGTTGTATTCTTTATATCGGGATAATAATTACAATCTAAAATATTTAAAATACCAACAGTCTTAATATTGCTACAAATAATAAAACAAACGTATGTAAACAAAGAGAAGTCTTATTATGTATTTGTTTAGGTTTCATTTCACAAATATTGGTGTTTAAACAATTGCAATATACTGTTTCATTTTGAGACTGAAGTACGCAGTTATAAAACATAAGATGGGTTTCTTTCTTTTAATTCATTTTCCACCTGATACAACGCAAAAGCCGAGACATGACAATAATATCTCCTAATTTAAAACAAAATAAGAACTTTCAACATATTAAAATAGATTTCTTCACTATATTTATCATAAAATGTATATGATCTATAATGGTTTAACATAACTGTTATAATGAAAATAACAATTTTTACAATCACATTATAACGATAATATTTTTTCAATTCCTGATGTTCAGAAATGTAGAACCAAGTTTATATTAGATATAATATCGTTAAGACATGATTTAACTAAAGAAACGAACCTTGAATATCTAGAAAGTTCTCAAAACCCGAAAATAAAAACCAGGAAAATTGAAAATACTGTAACAAACTGGAACGAAACCATATCAACACTAATATTCATTCCTTTCTACTGTAGGCAAAGATAATTGGATTGTTCACGCCCATTTGATGGAATGTTAGTCCTTGGGCTTGTGACGTAGACGATCCATTAGTTCACATCACACTCCATTCTATAAGAGAACATTGCAACCGAATTAATGACACCTGATTAAAACAATGTATCTATATTTGATACCAGATTCAGTTCCCCTTTATAGTTCACGGTCGCTTGCAAGTCTGGCTACTAAATATATTTATACAATACTATAGGAACGGCTTACTATTTGTGAACCAAGGTCAAAGAAATTAATTCTATTTTAGATCAAGAACGAAAGTAAACATCAATTAGACTATCTATTCATAATCATCTTACTTTTAACCTAGACTATATAACGAAAGTGCTTCGATAAAACATTACTTTTTAATATTATAATTACGCGTGCTTTCTTTTTAAAGATCACAATTATTATTGACTAGATAACGTTATTTGCTATTGCTATTCATACTGATTATGATTGATTGATTATCATCGAAACATCTGACGTCAACTAAAATATGTCACCCACAAAGGGTCAGGATGATAGTTCTTTGCTACGATACACAAAAAATCTACATCCAATATATATGCTCCAAAGTGAAGAATTTAATCCCTGGGAAGTAGGAATCATTGAAATTAAAATACGTTACTGATAAACTTGAATTTCTGTCACTACATCTAAACAGGTCAATTGAATGCTTTCCTACTCACTTTTGGTATAACATAGAAATTATATTGATTATGTAGTTCTTGTTTAGAGTTGTTATACCAAAATGGCATGTTTGAAGAGGGTATATTGTCTATAGTCAAGAATCAAGTGAAGAGACACGCGATATTCTTTATTGTAAACAGCGTCTAGTTCACTATTCATGGAATTGGGCAACGCCTTTCTAATTTTGTAATGTTTTGTGGATCTTTTGCTTAGTACTGGCTATGTTCTTTAAAAGTTAATATATTTACAATAACTTTAACTATACATCTTGTGACAGCAGTCAATTAAATACAGCTCCATTTGTATCCCAAAGATTTAAATCAATTCTGATTATAGCAAAAGCCGTCAGATAGTACCGTAACAAAAAATACTAATATATAGAGTTTTTATGTTAATATTAATAAATCTGATACCTCTTGGTAAAATGAAGGAGTATCGTAAAAATCTTTTCAAGATGAGGCACCCCAAGAAGTCTTTGAAGTTTTATTTTTAAAGTCAGCGAAAATATCCTTCGAACATATTGAATAACAAGTACGTCAAAGACAAGAAGTAGTATCAGGAAGTTAAAAATAAGTAAATCAATATCTAAATTTGAAACAGACGCTCAAAAAGTTTTTGCGAATAAGAGACTATTCATTAATGTACATTCAAGTCTTTGTTTCAAAAAACTATTTCAATAAAACAAAATCCCAACGAAAAACACATGGCAATTAATACGATCCATTCGGTACGATCTCATTACGTAAAATACGTACCAACTTTAGCGTGACCACCACTCATTTAAGTTATGGTAGGCAACTTGGGTAATGAGTGTTCCATACATTATTGTATACTGAGAAATTCTTATCAGCCAAAGTAAAGTTTGTATAACGTTAGCAAATTCACTAATTCTGGCAAGCAGTTTAATAAATTTTAAAACATTGTTGTCATTTAACAATGAAACTGTATTACAGTAAATGTTTTGACTGGATATATTCCTGCTTAAACCATTTGATTAGTATTTCCAGCAATTGTAATTTAAGCGTTTAGCGCTTTAGAAGTGCTCGGGGATTTTAAAAGACATTAAGAAATATTTTTATATTTTATTAATCTGCTAGAATTATTTTTGTTTATGTAAAAGATAGATCAATAACCCTATATGCATACAGTTCAAATATAAATAGTGATATTGGGTCCGATCCAAGTGACCTATATCTAGGTACTAAATCTATTTTAAGAACTATTATATTCACCATTCTCCCATAAGTAAAGGATGCCAAATTGTTCCGTAGAAATCAACTAATTTAGTTGTTACTGTTACAAATTTGGAGTAGATTTGGAGAAGAAACCTCCAAATTTGTAACAATATATACTATATGTACTAATTGCCTTAGATTTTCTTACCCCATCAACTGTCCATTATTGAGCTGCTCCGAAAACGGTGGCGATTTGACTTGGGAGAACAAGACTTTGTCGTTAATCTCCCCTCGGCTACCGCGACCCATCAGCGGCAGGTGGATCTGCGTGCCCTTAGACTCCATCTTCAGACCTGGCGTCATCGTGGCATTACCATCGTGTGATAGAAGGCCCTAAAACAAAGAAACCAACTCCTTTAATACAGTGCAATGAAAATTTTACTTAAAAAGTTTTGAAACATTAGATATTAGAATATTTGATTAATAGATTTGTCATATATTTAAGGTACTGCCAGAAGAAACCACTTTTGATGAACATCAAGTCTTTTTCATCAACAGCTATAATAACCTGATTCTGGACGAAGGTTTCCTACATAAAATGCGTCAGTCGTCTATCCACAAAATTAGAATCTACAACATCAGGATCAAGATAAGATAGTAACTGTAAATTTCTGTTGGAAGTTCTAGGGGATCGACATCGTTATTACTAAATCACGAATGAGCATATTTTATTTAAATCTATTCATCCGTTGACGTCATAGTAACCATTGATATCGTAACGGAACAAATGCTGAAGAAATAATTTATATCAGTAGTTGTTAGTATTGTCTAACATACAATACTGAATAGTATTGCCTAATAATTTCTTATTCAAATTGAAAAGTAATCAAACAAATACATCTAATCTAAACAAGGCCTTCATTTTTTTTACTCTTCCTATTTTGAATATTCTAAAATCTCAGAAGAAAATTATTCAAGTACGTCATGGTATTGTTGAATATTCCGTTATTCAGATATAAAATTCGGGAAGTTAGCTGTGAATAATCTTTGAGAATATTTCGAATATGATCTAATACATTTTTATCAACATAAGTTTTAGTTCAATATTTTTAATTATCAAATATATACACTATCGTTGCAACAATAATTACTTAACCTGATAATAATTTTCTTAAAAATTCTTTTCTGTGAATCAAATTTGAGTATTAATAATCCTTACAATATTTGAGATGTCACAAATATTGTAAGAAATATTGTAATCGAAAATTGTGTGCAAACGTAGTAATTCAATTTAATGCCTCTTTAATCAGTTGCGTCATCTGGTTTGATGGATATTGGAGGTAGTAACCATTATAGATGATTGAATGACATAACCAAGTAACCCTACGCCTTTAATGGTAAATTTGCTATATATGATTCAACTAAAACCTTTTTATAGTTACACCGGTTCTCTTACGTAATCGCTGACCGTTTACCGGCAAAACCTAGCTATTTCTGGCAGACTAAAATTAAACACGAACACAGTGTGTACTGTGGACAATATTATAACTATAACATGGATGTTGGTAAAAGATGGTCTAAAGTACAAAGTCTAAAGTTGTTTAAGATGAAACCAAAAATTAAAATAAATGAAGACAATAGATATATATAAAAAATGGTGTAAGTAATATAATTGTATTTAGTAACATTGATTTTTAATCCTTGTATACATGCAAGACAATTTATATACTTTAAGGTACTTTATAAGATAAGATAAGTACCCTTTGTATTGGAAGCATGACTCCCTTGAAAGTAAGTATACAAGCTAAACTAGAGGACAATACATTTTAACGCTTATCTACAATATATTTTCATATACCTAAGTACAAGCAATAAAATTTTCAGATATAACAACACCTTGGAATAAGATCATTAGTGATTCACGATCAAATGGGAATACTCCGTAATCACCATACCCGCGATGTTATTAAACCTGCGCACGTCTATGAGTTTTCTCTTCAATCGAACCCTATGCTTAGCAATGAGGTTGCGTTTATGGCGATTGCAAACGAAGAAAAGATTTGTTTTGATTGGAAACTACACAAACATGACATTTATAAAACATTTGGCATTGGGTATAAATTAAATGGGTAGTTTAAAGATACGATAAGAATAAATATATTCAAACAATTTCTAATTTTAATTTCATCGTCCTGTAATCGTCCCACTGCTGGACACAGGTCTTCCTGCATGGGAGAAATGCGTGGGAAGTTTGAGTCATACTACCACGCTAGCCAAATGCGGCTTAGAAAGCGATTACCATAATAACTGGGACTAATGATTTCACGTGCCTTTCGAAGCACAGATGAGCTAGAAATAATAAATTTGATTGTTTTTAGTTTTCATTTTTGAAATCAGAACGTTCGAACCACTACGCAAACGCTTCGCCAATTTAAACTTACAAAAAGGTAATAGTGGAATGTAAATTATAGTACTTTTATAAGTAAGAATACAAAACAAAATTCCTTCGTTGTTCGTCAGGTAACTTAAAAACCATACAAGCATGAATACATTATGACCCTTATACCACTCTATTTACCGCCGTTAAGTAAAACTAGAATAGTGAACATTAAATTATTCACCCTTTGTGTCCTGGCGATAAAACCTACATTTGCAAAGTGCATTGCTCTCACAAGTTAAGTGCATTGCATCTCGTTCTGTCAATCTAAACTGATATTATAAAGCTGAAGAGTTTGTTTGTTTGGTTAGTATAACGTGCTAATCTCTGAAACTACTGGATTGACTTGAAAAATTCTTTTTTTTTTATTATCCATTTATCGGGGATGATATATATATACGGTTTGAGACAGACAGAACAGCATGCGGGCGGTCACACGTGACATTAAGAAGGGATACACCTTTCTTTATTAAAATTATCTGCCTTTAAGAACGTCTTAAAATACAGGTATTAGCGAGCAACTCGTGAGATGGCTTCTAAAATTGTATTACTTCCTTTAAAACTATTTAAATTTAGATTACTTGACAGTTCTTATACTTGCTATCCTTTTTGTATAACATAATGAGAGAACGGGATATATTGCACTTAAATTTCAATTCAGAATCTAGATTCATATTCTGAAGACACACTCATAAAATATTCTATTACACTAGACACTAGTCACTGGTAGATCTATACTATAAGTCTGTAGATCTATTTACAAGAAATCCACATATCGATTGCTTCTTTTTTATAATGTTAATTATATATTTTTCCTTATAACTCAGCAAACTAAAGCCAATGTGATTAAACTTCATGTAAAGCTTTATAACTGTTTGTGTTACAATCAGGAACTTTGAGAAGAGGTTTAGTCGATTTTTTATTAGAATAAATTATTTTCTTGACGGTGTTTAAAGTTATTTTTACCAAATTCACGTTTATGCTTTTAAAATGTATATTTGAATTAGGTTTTTATTCTATTTTAAAACATCTAAAATGAATAACGCTAGTAATGTCACTCAATTATTCTAGCCACATTGCATGCCTGGGCTTCACAAAAATCTACAGTTAGTGATGTTTTTTTTTAATATGAAGCACAGCCAATGACTCGACACCACCTGATGATAAGCAGTAGATGAGTCCATATGTGAAGATAGCTAGTGAAGCATGCGACATACTGCCCTAGCCAACCTTGTCGGCCCAAAAAATGCTTTTTCACGCCTTTTTCTTTTAAAGGAACACATGTTATATGTTGATGTTCATCGAAATTGGTAAATGTATCTATTATTATGTATAATTGGTCATTGGTAATTGTAAAAAACAATAATGGCTGAACACTCAAATGTAATTAATAATTTAATAACTCCTCCAGTGTTTACCTTAAACTCCAAAAGCGATGTCTCCGTACACATATTTATCATGGACAATGGTTCAAATATTTAACACTAATTTTATGAATTTTCGAGTATTTGACCATTATTTAGTTAATATTTAATGTACGAACAGAAACATGTCCGGAGATTAAGTTGAAAATGAGAAAGAAAATTCAATAAAACTTATTCCTTAGGGATACAAAAAGAATTTCAATTCAAAATCAAAAATGAATATACTGAAATAAAATTAATTCTATTATTTAATATTATTCACAGATTTATAAATTTAATAAAATAAAAAAACATCTGGTCTCATTTAGTTTTATTTTACTGAACAAATTATTTTTCGTTACATTTCAAGGGACAACACTATTTATTTTGTTAATGCAAATTAGACTTATTATAAAAGTGAATGCACTAAGTACGCATCTTTAGCATACATACATGGACTTATCTGTTTCATCTAACTTCACCTGCAATAACCTGGAAAATATCGTATAGCAATATAAAAGTCGAGGAACTAGTTGGCGTAGTGGTTCGATCTCCAGTTTCGATAATAAAACAACTTTAGCCATCGCTGCTCGCATCCCTAGATGGGTCAGTTTTGAATTATTTTGAGCTTCTCCATGCTTCACCCAGCAACTAAGCCGTTTTAGGCCAGCAGTGGGACTCATATAGTGTTGATAATGATGATAAAATCAAAAGCCAATACCTTTTATCTAAATTTTTTACAAGAATGTCCAGAGTACTTCCACCGAATATTGGGTGTGGTCTACAAAGTTGGATGTGAGAAATTATTTATTCAATACATGCGTCGGAACATGATTTGACAGCCTCAGTGGCGCGAAACCTCGATAGAAGTCATATGAAGGACTATTTTAATTTGCATTTATAATAAGTAAATGCGTTTCTATATTGTGTATTGTTCTATACGTAAGTAATTAGTACACATTTCCATTTCTTGCTACATTTTTATATTAAGTAACAATTACATTTAATTCTCTAACCAGAAACATTTTTCAAATTAAACACACTTAAATTTATAGATCTCAATCATATAAGTAGTATCGTAGCACTTTAAAGCTTATAAAGCATCTAAGCATTTAGACGAAACCAAGCAAGCTAAAATTGCAGACCGCAGGGACCATTGCAAGGACTTACGGCCGTTGGCGCGGAAAAACCCCTCGAGTGGCAACAGTGTACCGGCGCACTTTGCCTTCGACCTCTCATATGATGTACGGATTTGGCTAAGATCGCAGGAAGCCGCTGAACGCGGTAAGCAGGACCGATCAGTTTTTAAATTCTAATGAGCTGATATGATTATGATGATATAGAGTTTTAAACGTATCAGATCTATTTAAATTCTATGACTAGAAAATAGTTTATTATATCTACAAGCTATAACCAGATGGAGTTTATACAAGGATCCATACTCGCTTCGTCTTTGTTGATTATTCCCATTGAATTATTTGGCATCTAAAATTATCATTATTATGTTGCACAAGTCAAATGTGCGTTTTAATATATAAAAATATGAGCTTAAAGAAGCCCTTTATTTATTCGCTGTTATGGAAAATACTAGTGGAGGTCGAACTTCATACCATTTTTACAATATTGACTCAGCGTCCTTTGAACACTAACAACTTCAAATTTGCATATAATGTGAAAGAAAGCATCAACTCTATAGTCAGCGAACACATTATACTCCGCCCGCGCCTGCACCCGCGTGGAGCTCAGTCTCTTATATAACAAATGTTATATAACTTCTAACCATCCCCCTTAAATGGATTATCCCACACAAAAATAATTTTATATATATATAGTATACCGCAGAACATAGAGCATCATAGCCAGTACCTCGGAAGCCCAAACAATATGAGCATTACGAATAATTTCAAAGCTGTTGTTAACCAATTTATAACATTTAGTACAAAACGAGAAAAACTTTTATTATAACGGAAAAAAAAACAAGTACTCAATTAACAATTCACTGAAAAGAACGCGTTATTACCGGTTAATAAGGATATATTTACTTCGACAATAATGTTTTCTAAAAATCTTCTTCTATTTGAATGCAATTAGCTTGTCTTTATTTCTCACTTACTTGTCATGGATCTGAATGAAGAGTAAATTGACCACGATTACTTAGTTCGGAAGTGTTAACTTAAAATTGGTGTCAGACAATGACTGACAATGTCCGTCATGAAAACAAAGAGTTGAATGGAATCTGTGTTAATTTGTGTCAGGCAATGGATACAGTTAACAAGAAAAGTAATCAATGAAGTCAAAAATTCAATTTGCCTTTCAAATTGTATTTTTAAGGTAAAACTTCCGAGAAATTCAAATCTGTGTCAGTTAACTTATTCACACTTAAGGCAGCAAGACTATTTTAGTAATATTAAATGACGTCACATATTTATCATCTATTCTTAAACTTCTAATATATTCTAATATATATTAAACTTCTAATTAATGCATTGGTAAAATACACCACAGAGTACCCTTTTGTAATACCCTAACATTATTTTAAGATAATCGCGACTTTAATTCGCGCAGCCGGTCGCTTCGCTTGTTACTCTTGTAGCAAAGCAAGCTATAAGAATAAAACTACCTACTAAAATGCAGTTACGAATGTTTCTATTCAATTTAATATAATATTCATTTACATCTTCAAGTTTATATATTATTTAAAGATGAAGATGTAAATAAAACCAATAATTTGTAATGGACAAATTAATTATATAAACCATGATTAAATATTTATTAGGTTCTTTGTCCAACAACGATTTACACTGAGATAGGTCTTTGACGATTTGTATAGCGACATCTATGTAATAATCAAGTAATGGAGATTTATAACTGGCACTAATGCATAGCAATATTAATTATACATAATTAACATAGCAATAAAATTTGTTGCTATCTTGAAAAGGTTAAAAGTGTAAGTAGCTTATACGTTAATGTTTTAATACTAGATAAGATATTTTTGAAATGAATCTTACTTGGATAAATATACCTTTTAACAAAACTTAAGATTTATTTTAATAAAAATTAATTTCCAATGAGATAAAAGCAAAAACGTTGATACGAGAATGAAAAGAAAATTGCAGCCATTAAGCGATCCAAGCTTTATTGACGTTAATTTTTATTTTTAAATTGGTATTTTTTTATATAAAATGAATTTTGTTGAGTACTTCATTACTTAGTATTGATGGTATTTATATAGAGAATGCCACTCTCATTAGTCTGGTATACAACCTCAGCAGAACCCAGGTTACTCTCACCAAGGGCGGGTGTAGTTACTGGATACCAGGGAGTTTGATAGAAATTCCAGGCCTCTGTTGATCAGGTACTGGGCGAGTTATCAGTTATAAGATGCCTTCCTTCATGGAAGAAACAGAGGAGTTTTGGCGATAACACCACAACGATGGTCCAATGCGGCTTGATGGGTGAAAACCCAATTACTCTTTCACCGAACAGCTTCGATAGAATTCTCTCAAATATGAAATCTACTTAAGAAATACGAATCTTACGTTAAAAGGTTTCTTTCTTAAAAACAATTCGACTATGTTATATTTTTGTTTAACAAATGACTGGGTGATAATAGATGGAAGCCCGGACACGTGGCTACTATGACATGTAATCTTAGTAACTAGACGTCCATTGGCCACAGTAAAATTATCTCATACCTTTATTTGGAAACAGATTAAACTAATACCACTAAAAAAGCTGTGCTAAAACTTAAGTTAAAGTTTTTAATACACAATACAAACTAGTGACCATAGATAGTTTAACTTTGTATTTAAATATAACAGGTATATACCTAATTCAGACTTTATTATTGATAGATATAAAAATAATGTCGCCTTAAATTTTTCCATTGTACTCTAGCACAACAAATGGAAGTTTATTTCAAGAAAATTACCCAATTAACCATAAACAAATGGATCTTTATGGTTTCAAAAATTTATTATTAGAAACAAAACAACAGGAGTTTCACAACTCCTGTAAACAAACGTTTGTTTTGCACTTCGCCTGTTTTCGTTTGACGCGGTTTCGTAAAAACAGTTTGGGAAGTGATTGTTTCCGTAAAGCTTGCTGTAAATTTATTGCTCACATTTTTCCTGAAAAGTTTGAGAGTAGAGCCCGTTTGAAATTGTTTCTAAAAATTATACTTTTGCACATTTAAATTTATTAATAGTCTGTCACGCATTACTTTATACCAAGGCTTTGAGTAGACGTTATTTTTAATCCAATTAAGTCACCTGCAGTGAATTGTGTGGTCTTTATTAATTATCATAATCATCAACAGCTTATAAACTTCCCTCTGCTGCGCCTTTTTACACGGGAAAAACACATGAGGAGGTTCACAACACCAACATGATAGCCCAATGCTGCTTTGTGGGTAAAAGCGGTTGCCGTAACAACCGGGACTACGGGTGTAACGTGCCTTCCGAAGGACTTTATTAATTTCTTACAAAAAAATATTTTTATGTGTAATTTTATTAAAAATAGGTTAGGTAGAGAACTGTAACCAGACAGTAAGAATGATAGCGATTTTGACAATGACGAAGTTAAGTCTTGTCGTAATTCAGTCCAAGACTCTATATCTCTCGCTTGAGAAACCTCTTTGTTTTCACTTTGATTTAAAAGTAACTTTAAAAAAATTATGACGAACGTATGAAATTCATTCATATCATGGTCATATATTTTAATAGATTACTTAAAAATTAAATTTATAGATATTATAATCAGTGATATACCTACAAGGACAAATAATTAATAAATTATCATTTTTTACCCACGTATCAGTTACTATTCCCCATGTCCTATAAGTTTTGAGTATTGAGAGTTATTAATATCTCTTGAATCCAACATTTCAACGCAAGAATGGAATCAAATGATTCTTTGAATTGTTTTTATATTAAGCTCAACAAATGACTCGATACCACCTGATGATAAGCGTACAGGAGTCCATATGTGAATATAGCTAGTGAAGCATGCGACTTACTGCCCTAGCCATCCTCACCTTGCCAGCCCAAAAAGTGCTTTCTCACGCCTCTTTTAAAGGAACCCATGTTGTATGATGGACGGAATACGTGTTCGTTAATTTCATGTCTCTATATTTTTTTTATTGATGTTTGATTTTTTTTACAATCACATCATTATATCTATCACAAAATATAACTCGTAAAAAATGATAAAAATATTTTTATCGCTCTATAGGTCCATTAGATGCACACGTTGAGGCATCCCCAAGAAGTAACTAATTGTTGAGAATAAATATTTTAAAAAAAAAGAACAGTGATTTTTAGCAGAGGACTTAATGTTTTTGCCTCTTACTAAGCTGTCCAGGATCAAATGGTAATTCTTTCTGCATGATCACTATGAGACGTTAGATGTATAGATTTTTGTCACGACTTGTGTTCAAGACTCTAGATAACGGAAAAGTATAGATAAATCGTCAGACAAATATCTGCTCGAACCCTGGAGCTCTGGCTAGGTAGACAGGGCTACTGACCACTCGTCTCTGTCTCGTGACTTAACCATTCTCAAATATTCCAATTTATGCTGTGACGGCTACTATTAAAAATTCTATTTTTTTATTAGCATTTACGTGAAAAGCCTTCAGAAATCAGAAAAATTCTCTATTAAAGATTACTAAAACGTATATACATTATCTCGTTCATAAGTAAAATGAGTACGATGAGCATTATAATCAAAAAAATATTGTTAATTCCGCAATAAACAAATAATATTTGCTTTAAATTCTTTCGAATTTTGAGCAGGTAGGCGTAATAGTGACGAAG
Source organism: Acentria ephemerella (assembly GCA_943193645.1). NCBI lineage: Eukaryota > Metazoa > Arthropoda > Insecta > Lepidoptera > Crambidae > Acentria > Acentria ephemerella. The sequence goes on from OW971881.1 coordinate 934,732, forward strand.
AAGTGCCAAAAATAGCAATGCCTCAGATTGCTTTTTAACATTGTTTTTGTAATAAAACGTGTCTGTTAGAAACAAGTTTTCTTGTAGATATTTCATTCCTCTACAATGATACGTATTAACTTAAATATTTTAAAAATAGTTAACACACTTTCATCAATGAATAAAGACTGGTGAAGTAGTTGAGAAGACAACTGGTTTCATTAGTACAAGGCCTGACTTCTAAAATCGGCAAACTTATATTATAATTGCAAGAAAGAGCTTAATTATGAAATATTTTGTATGAAATTATACTTAGTGATATTTCTTTTGCAAATGTTATCACAACAAATGCTAATATTTATTAATTACATTTATCTGATAGACGACTGACCGATATGATATCGTGCAACGCATAAAAAATCTTACTTAGAAACTACTACATTTGGGATTTAAAAATCACTTATGACGCAAACTTACATTTATCGTTCGCAAAATCCATAATATGACAATGAAATTTTATTCAAATGATTATAACCACAATACTATGGTACGTTTGAAAACGTGATCTTGCTTAGAAACTAACACTTTTGCAAGCTGTGCTAGATGTCAAGGGACTTACGCCAGTAGAAGAGGGCCTACGCAGAAGTGGTCTGTTCATTCAAAGAGGACATATGAGTGCAACGTTGTAGTTAGAATTGAATTAAAACCTTATTACACGCGGCTCTGCTTGGAAAGTGACAACTAAATATCACTAGAAAGTAAAGTTTCAAATTTGAATACATAACTATGTTGTACCTTACGTCGCTTACATAAAGTCGCTAAATTTTAAACTAACAAAATTAAAGAATACTAACCACAAGAAGTGAATCAATTGATATATAAATCAAATTTGTGCTTCGTATGATAAAGTGTAAAATTTATCCGTAAGATCAATATGAAGAAGCTCTTTATTTTAATAAACTCAATTACCAGTTCCTTTAAATCGACATAATTAAACCCAATCACCACTGCGACGAATACCTTACCTTAAGAGAAGAAGCGGCACGAGAAACTCCTTGGCTTTTAAATATATATAATGGCATTTACAAATTATTTATGTCACCAAGTGTCACTGTTCTTATTATTATTATATACATATAATAACAATATATATTAATATTTGATAATACGCCACTGCGCAATATATTCCCACGCTTTAGTATCCATAAAATAATCATTTGTTTGTTTTGTCTTTCTTAGACAGTTACGCTTTTATCGTAGTGTTATATTTGTTTATATTAAATTAAATATAATCAATATAAGTAAAATATCAATGAAAAAAGGCAAGATATTTTAAACTGAAATTCTGAAATAAGCTATACTTTATTGTTTATTAGTTTGAACTAAACAATATAAGGGTAGATAATACTTACTTGAAATTTATTCAACAGTTAAACGGATTCATATTTATTTTCTTAGCTCCAAGTAGACTTAAATTGGGCGTATTATATTTAGAAAACTCTGTTGGTTAACTAATTAAATGAGTAAAACTCAATTTATTATAATACTTGAACTAGATATTTCTTTTCATCAACATCATCATTAACGTGGGCTCAAGCCTACCCTAAATTAGGGGGATTAGACCTTAGTCAACGCTGACCAAATGCGGGTAAGTCAACTTCACACACAACCTAAGCATTACTTCACAGGTGTGTTCAGGTTTCCTCGCTATAAAAGCGTCGAATAAACGTGCATATGAATTCAAAATTTAAAAACGCATTGGTACGTAGCGGGGTTCGAACCATTGACTCCCGCATGGAAGACAATGACCTTACGCAGAAAATCACCGACTAAGCGTACTATAATATCTATTATATCTTATATTTCACCATTTCTTATTTAATGTCGAATTCGAATGCTTGAAGTATAAACCGAATTTACGGTTGATTTGGATTTTGTACTTGCCTATTTAGTTTAATTCCAAGACTGGTGTGCTGTTGTTTAATGCTGTTCAAATCAAATTTGTAATTACATTTTCTTAGTACTCAAATTATTACTATGGAAACGTGTCGTGGATTTCATTTATTAGATTGATTCGTTTTTTCTGCGAACCAAGGAGTTCAATCACAATTGGTTGGAACTATCAATCATTTTATGTTGACTTCATTATGTGAAGTACAAAGTGCATGTGTGGTATATGCCCATATATCAGAAACTAATTTATTGACAATTAAGAAAGGAGATGTTTAACATAAAGATAGTACTATGAAAGAGTAAAATTAAGTTAAAGATTTTGTCCATGGCGTGATAATCATAGCGTGAATGATACACTTAATATTGATTGTAAGGTAAATACGATCAAAAATAGTATTAAATGTTTTGGGGTAAATGCTGGTTTTTCAATCTTAAACATTTAACCGAAATATCTTTGACAAGTTGACAAGGTTATTAATCAATGATAGAGTATTCAAAATATTCCCAATAAAATCTAAACAAGTACTATTACTTGCTTGCTATTGAAAGTTTTTTTATAAATCCATCAATAATTTAATTTATCTATATTACAGATTATTGAATGAATAAGCACAACTCCTATTAAGTACATAAATAATATAATAATTGATTAAAATCCTCACCTGCACCCATGTTGAACTGATATTAGCTAACATTTCTGCAACACAACAACGGCATGCGCGTACGCACGGAACAAAGCGTACGATCGAACTATTTAATTGATTGTGATCGATCATACGTTTCTATCTTCCACGAGACTAAGATAATTATATTTTCCTCGTATCTATGAAGCTATTGAATGAATTTGGTCATAAATAATGACATTTAGTTACATAAATTAATTGACATTTATATATAAATATAGTATCATTTATATATAATATAAATCGAGCTTTCTGAAGACGTAAATCATGAGCATTTTATAATTTTTTTAGTCTTCAGGAATAGCAATAATGTGTCTTCATGAATGCGTATAATGTCATTTCTGAAGAACGGTTGTATTCATCCAAATATTGAACAAGAACATTGTTTCTATTGTCTCTTCTGTTCCCCACATTGCATAGCAACTGCCAGAATTCTTTGTCACTAAAACTATAACGATTCGATGAATAGCTCTTATTGGTCCGAAAAAATAAGTTTGTTCATTCACCAAAGTACTCCTTTCGAATTTCAAATGATTCAGCATATAAATTTATTTTTACTTGCATAAAAAATGAGATATGTATACCTGCATTTCTTTTTAACCAGAATCATTCAACAAAATTCTAAATTAGTTATTTATTTGTATACGAATTACATAATGATATCAAAAATTTTGATCGGTCGAGAGTATTCGATTACTTGAATGATATTTATTTCAGTCTGTGAAATAACTTTTAATAATATTTCATTACATTTTTGAAATTAAAAACTGACTTATAAACTCATTTGAAACATAGTTTAAGAACTTCTAGTTAGTTTTCTTAATAGGGTCGTCCACATAGTCAAAGATTTGCGAATGAAGCTGAGATTGATGTCAAAATCTTAGCTTCAAATTCTAGATCGAACTACATCAGCGAGGTCATAGTGATTCAAGCGCTCTAGCTTTGAATATCAAAATTAAGCCACTTTCACCTTGGTTGACACGGATGGGTGTATGAACATAAGAACTTCTTCGTAATTCGGAAGGCATTTTAGGATATTAGTTCTAATCTGACACTGACACTAAATAAAATTACATAAAAATTAAAAACGACTACTTACATGTAAACCAACTGTAAAAAAATATTCTATCCGCTACTTTATATTAAACCTATTTGGATTATATTAATTAAAATTCGAACAATGATTTCGGAAGCGCACGTTCTCAACTGCAGACGTGATGGGGACACCAGTACAGTGCAATCACAAAATTAAATTGATCCTTAAAGTATCTGTCATAAGGTGTAGAGTCAACTTGCTTGCTTTTCGTATATACGTGTTCCTTTCTTTCCTTATTACTTAGTTAGAAAACCAAAGGCCACAATTTAGAGGCAACATTTTCCAAAAAACATATCATATACAATATTAAATAAAAAAGTTAAATGTTCCTTCCTTTATTGTTCCTTTAGTTATATGATATATTAGTGTACAATTAAAGATATATTCTATTTTATTCTAAATTATCTGTAAGTGTGATTTTAAAGTTTGGAATTTTATATAACGTGTTGTTTCCATTCGGAATATTTCCTTGGACATGTTGATTTTGGAACTCGTAGCAATGTCGGTATAAAGCAACAGGAACTTTTTGACATTCTTTCGAGTGCTACCCGGCATCTTGATTACGTGACTCTAATACAAAGACACCAATCAACTTCATTTGCAGATTATTCTAGGTAAATCTGCAACTTCTTCATTTAAACGTTTATGTGATAATGAGCTTAGTCACGCATCGGTAGACTAGGAACATAATTCAGAATGGACCATTTTTATAAAATATGAGTAACTTAGTAACCTGTAAGCTTTTAACTGTAGCCATATAGTACATGGTCGAATTCTGAACAACATTCTAACCTAACTTGTAAGTAAATAACTAAAAAGTCCAGCTTACTGTTATAAAAGATAAATTATTTAAACTATATAATCCATATCACTGCGGGAAAGAATACCAATCTAATAACACCTCAGTCTTTAGAAACGGTCAAGCCCTTTCAGCTACAGGTCATAATGGAATAGACAAACAAACCCACATAGATACATACCAATCAATAATCAATCTTCTGGATCAGTCGGGTAAAAACTTCAAGATTTTCTTGGGAAGAACTTTTTGTTATGTGATAATTTTTTTTGATTTTTTTTTACACTGGTCCACATATCAGTTATAATTGACTCCCGTTGTAGTTTATCGACTAAACTTGACTGTATTGTATGTACTCTATTTACGTATACTTTACCACTATATCCAATATATCTGGAGGTTTAGACTCTCTGGTCTCAAACTAATCGTAACAGTACAGATAGCTTACTCCTAAAACATTCACTAAAGTATTCGAAGTTTTTATTCTTATTCTTATAGCCTACGTCATAAATTTACACTCCACCTGCTTTATCTAAAATTGTACAGATAACGACAAAATCAAGGTTAATCCCATAAATCGTTGCGATCAATTTTAATAGATATATTTATTTAGATATCTTTAGCTAATACCGTTATCTTAATGGCTACCGGACTGTGCAATTACGTATGTTAAAGGCAACAATGTAAAAAGTATTTATCTGTCGATAAGACATTATCAAGCAATTAACATATATGTAATTTGTATTTCAGAGTAAAGGGCAATTGTACTTCTTATTAGAGATTGATATCATAATAAAGTTCGTCGTCATGCCTATGAAAGATACAGGTAGATAATTATTTTTTCCCGCTGTAACGTTGTGTTATAATATCGTAACGTTATTATAGCAACTACTCTCAGCATTCAGACTGGCAATGTTTCAAAACGAACCACATTTCGAGACGTTTCTCCTTTTTACCCAACGCCATTTGATCGTATTAGTTACAGTAATTTATAATATAACTTAATAAGTAAATTTAACTCAACCCATAATAGTGTAAGTTAAAATTCCAACAACCTATTCAGAAGCATGTTAACTATCAAAGCTATACCATGGTTTTAAAAGACAGAATTTTTATCATTTATTTCTGATTTTGATTAATAAATATTTAAACTCAGAAACAATTGCGCCATCCGCCTTATAACCTAAAAAAAGATGCAAATGCATTTTCCTATTTGCTATTTAAAGTTCAGACACAGCTGGAGTTAGTCCGAGGGGCGGTATTGATCGATAGCATGCTTTCACACTGATCATGTAACAGCTTGAAACTGCTACCAACATAACACTAAGCTTTTTAATGTTAAGAGCTATTGATGTGCCGTAAAACATAATTAATTTGCGAGGCTTACAGTTGTTATTCGTTTGGCAGAGCTAATTCTCTCGATAATTAGTTCAATTTACTAAGTTCTTCATACAAAGCGTGGATAGCAGGCAGTATAATTACGATATACCAATCATTATAATATCTTCGTATTCAAGCAAAATGATAGTTATATTTATCGTCGCTTATTATGTATTGATTTCGATATTTTAAATATTTAAATAGGACAAAGTATTTTGGAGCAACCACTACCGACAAATTGATATGCATTTTGGGGCAGATTTAAACTTTTATATACTATAAAAAAATATTTGATAAAAAAACTTGTTATGTGCAATTAATTTATCACATTTCGAATATTTTTTAGAGTGGAAGAAGTATATGAAACATTTATTGTTTTTTTTATTATTTATTTATTACCAAAAAGTATATAAAATTGTTTTTAATTTAATTTAAATAACTGTTGTTAGGCACAATTAATTTTTCACACTTTGAATAATTTTTTGAGTGATATATTGTATATTTTCATGGTCATTGATATATAGATAGGGTTCATTGATATTCTGTTTGCCGAAATATCGGGAACAGAAACTGAAAAAGGTGCCGTTAATAACTGATTTTTTTAAATATATTTATTACCAAAATAAACATTTATATAGTACATAAAAGATTAAAAAGTGTCTAATAATCAAGTTATTCTTTTTAAATACATAAAATAAAAAATACAGTTGAACAGTCTATGCATGTGCTAAACAGACAAATCTAGATAAAAATATTTCGTGCATGCTTTGAACGTTATTAATAGCGGTAATAATTTAACGGAACATTGCAACTGATTTATAAGGTTATTGACATAAGAATTAATTAATTTTTAGCAAAATATATCTATATTTGAACTTCAAATAAGTTATCATGATATTTTTGGGGGCCATCATATCGTGTATACTTAGCTAGAGGTTCCGGGTTATTATAAGGTCCTGATCCACGGATATTCGTTAAAGAATCATGAATATTTGTATGTTTATTTATTGTATGTATATTTCTGATATGTATAGGAATATTACTATCAAAATCAATAGAATTTATAACACATGCTCTTAATTTAAAAAAAAATTTAGTATTCATTTTTCCACACCCCGTCCACAGTTATATTTAAAGCACACACCGTCACATAATATTTCTTATATTATGTATACTTACAACCTTACTACGGCGAGTTGAGTAGACATTAGCAGTAAATCAAGAAACATTTTTTTTATAGCTGAGACAAGACAATGCCACCCGCGTCCTGTTAAACTACTTCACATCCAAAATAGGCTTAAAGAAGCAAGCCTTCCACCTATAAAAATGACCTACATTGTTAAACATTAACATATGCTTGTACGCCCAGTTATCGGCGGCAGTGCTTTAATATACATTTGTTAACCAGAAACTCGCCAACAAACGTAAACACGGCCTGATTAATCGCATACTGTATCCAATTACGTGTTAAGCAACCATTTTAGAAACAATTTAGTTCGATGTTTGAATAAGATTATGCATTAAAAAAATACTATTCTCAATTTTGTTGGAGTCTGTTCTATCAGTGCAAGTACACAGATCTTTTTAATTTTTTTAAATAAAGAATAACAATCAATCAATATCTACTGGTTAAAGGTAACTATCACCTATAAATAGCAACTTAAAGACCTTTGTTGTACAAATTATTATTTTTTAAATTGGCTTTTCAACCCTATTGAAAAAATAGAGATGTAACAACTTTAGATTGGCATCTTAAGCTGTTCATTTATTAAACTTTCTAGATACCTTTAAATGAAAACCAGAAAATAAAGTAACGTTACCAATAACGTTAAGTCTCTTTTTAAAACACCTACAAATAGTTTTTTTCTTATAAACACACTTTGCAGAGATAATTTTGTTAAGTACTAGTTACAATGTTTTTCCCCCTCGCATACGGAGTTCGCCTGTCATCAATTGTAGCACTCATCCATGTAATTGTATATGTTTTTTTATGTTTAAGTGTTGTAAATGGTTAGTTAACATGATGACTTTCTATGACAATGCCTGGAGCTGTATAATGAATTCCAATTCAGTTTAAGGCTTACAGCAAATATTGCTGAACAGTGAATTTTTTTGGCAAAGCCATATTTTAACTTACGAACTGTAATCTCAGTGGTCTTCGGCTGCATAAGGTAGAACAGATCTTGTTGGGCTTCGGACACGGCTGGGGGCCGTTACCTGGACTGCACAGCCCAGTCGGCGTACCTGCGGTGCGCTGACTTTAAACACCGGATGGTTTGGGGGGTCTTTCCTTATCCCCCGCATAGTACTCCGAGATGGGACCAAACCGCGGTCAGGCTGCTCCATCGATACTACGGCGAAATGTCTTCGGGCCATCCCGTGTTGTCGTGGAAAGTGGCTAGGTAGGTGCGTCGCTGAGGAGTTTAGTGGGTGAGAGCCCCACACACCCCCCTCTTCCTCCTCCCCAGAGGTTAGGGGATCGGCTGGTAGAGCTTCTCCTCAGCGTCACAAAAAAAAGGTAGAACAGATCTCTTTTACATGATAAACTATGATGGTTCACAACTTGATAGGCTGATCTTCCACAGCAGTTAGGTAATCACAAACAATACAGTTTTGAACAAGACGAGGATTTCTTAACACTTGCGATAATAAGACACGATCAATTTTCGGCTCGTATGCACTGTAAAGTTGTTGAGCCTCCACGACACGACTCGCCTGAGCCGAGGTCCGAGCCTTAAGATGCACCCTCAGGTTTGTCTCTCCCTCAAGGCTCGAGCGCCCTGGAGACTCTAACACACAACGGGACACCTCCCCTGGAGGTGATGTCTGTCGATTAGAACTCCTCCAGAGGCGATTCGCCCCTTAAGGCTTCAGGACTCTCCAAGGTTCTCGCCTCCTTAAAACTCCGGTAACGCTGTAAAGGCCATCTGCGGCCAACAGCATTAATCAGTCAAAAAAAAGGTAAAGTTGTTGAGAGACGTTAATTCGTGTGCCCTCAGTAGAAAACAGTCTTGTTTTGACAGATTGGTATTGCCATATCAAATCCTGATAGCAAAAAGCAACGATTACGCAACATAGAGCGTTGAAGACGTAGCAAAAAATAACCAGATATAAAACAAGAGACCACAATACACCCCTTATTAAAATTTAGTCTGAAAAAACCCGGCTAAAATAATAAACTAACTATACCTGATAGTAAATAGCACCTTTTGAGGTCATTACCCCTTGCTTCCGCGTGTTTCGCGATTGATGCAAATAGGTCAAGAAAAAACTATTCAAATCTTAATTAGCATGTTATTAAAGACTATAACTGGATTTTAAAAGTATTTCACCTAGAAACTGGTTTTGTATCCTTCCCAAGAGTTCATGAAACCTTATTAAAGTTAACATTTAATTTTGTTTTTATTAAGCAGAGAATGTTTCCGTAAAGTTTACGCTTCAAAGAAATAATATACAAGGTACTCCCATTGTGTTAAAAGCCATTATTCATTAAGCATGTTACATTTGTTTTGCGGTCGTCTGTACATCAAAATACCACAAGTATTCTACGGATATGTTTTATTGCTCAAAATAACATAAATTATCAAACACAATAGGTGGCCTTATCGCTCACTAGAAATCTATAAAAATAATAAAAAGTATATTTCTTTCTTTCTGCGTAACCAGTTACTTACGAAAACAATGCGAAGGCAAAAAACAATACGTCCCCGAATTCGTACAATCAATATTTTTACCCTTCACATAATCTTTCTACATACAATAAAATGTATTCTCTGTTATATTAAAAAGCAGCAAACCCTAAATACAAATTTAAATAATCAGTCCATTTATTTGAATGAAGCAATTTAATTATAAGCAAAGTTTGCCATGGATCTTAAGGCTATGCACGGCTCTAGCAGCCTTCCAAAATTCAAAGAAGCAACTCTCTGACTCAACGATCAGATATGAAGTCGAGGGACGATCAAACAGCAGTGAATAAATCCATTCTCGGCAAATGCTTCGATCCAGGAAAAAAATGAGTAAACTGGGTTAATTGGTGCATATAATAGGGGAGCGAAACTGAAGTTGACTAGTCCCATCTCGTGGCATTTATAGAAATAAATTGAAAAACAAAGGGATCTTACTATAAAGACTCCATTTTTTCTTTTGAATTACGGAACCAATGAGTAAGCCACTCAGATGAAGCCTCTGTACCCATCATGTGAGATGAACTCTATTGTGTTTGTCGTCAGTTGTCCAATCGCATTTCATCTGATGTGAGGTATTGGAAACGATTTTTTATATATACTATTGTTAGCTAAATGGAAATACGATTGAAACTCACACCAGGGTTAGGTAATGGATGATAAAAGACCTCACAACCGCAAACAATGTTTATATTGTTAATAATATTTTTCATTAATTATAATTAATTAATTTTATAATTAAACAATATTTATAAATGCTTTAGCATTTAAGGGGGCTAATGAAGAAAAATTATTGTTGTTTTTTTTTGGACTGACTAATACTGTTGGCCGCAGATGGCCTTTACAGCGTTACCGGGGTTTTAAGGAGGCGAGAACCTTGGAGAGTCCTCAAGTCTTAAGAGGCGTTTCGCCTCTGGAGGAGTTCTAATCGACAGGCATCACCTCCAAGGGAGGTGTCCCGCTGTCTCTTAGAGTCTCCAGGGCGCTCGATTATTTTTGTAACTTCTACGATCTTAATTTTAGTGGAAAATACCATTATTTGTACACTATAAAATAGAAGATAATCAGTCACCGCATAAATGTAATTTAATACAATATTATCAGACCGTTCCACCTTGGCCTATAAAAAGAATTACTTTAAATAAAAAAATGGTAAATAATGACGATCATGATAACATATATTTTGTTTCTTCTGAGACAAAGCCAAGCATAGAAGTCGATGACCCGATAAAAAGGTTTTTTGCGAAAACTTTTTGTGATATCCATTTGGCGGTTTCATTTTGATTCTAGTTTGATTATTTTAACCTGTCCATCCTTTATGATTCAAGCTCTAGGTTGAATAGAATGAAAACATTCAATCTGTAGTGTTATTTTAACGTTTGAATATTTTTTTACAGTTAATTTTTGATGGTTTGTTAGTAAAACAACTTTTGGGTTAAATAGAAAGAAAGAAAATACTTTTGAGTTGAAAATTTTTAACAGCTTATTAAGCTTATTAAGTGTATTAGATACACTTAGAAAAACGGACACTTCTCGCTTTTAGCTTATAAGTAATAGTCTTCTAAAATAAATGAATCCAACATTTAATGATTAATCTTTCAAGAGAGCTGTTTCTTTTATCATTGCAGATATACCATTAGTATATTGCTAAAACACAATATTTTGTCATAGAAAATAAGGATCGATTATCTAATAAGCAATCCATATGTTCAAATGTCCTCCTCATACTTAAAAATCGCTTGTTAGTCACTTGCAAATTTTTATCAGCGCATATTTGACGTTTTAAAATCGGCGTATGTTATGGAAGCCTACTTTGATGCAAAACCATGATTTTCATATTGAACAGCGATAGTTATTCAGTTTTATTGTTTTTATCAAAATAATAAAAACAAAGGCAATCATTTAAATCCTAAGTAAGAACAAAAAAGCTTCTAGAAGATTGTATTTGAACCCTAAAATAACAAGAGAAAAAGTGACGCACCAATCTGAACGAATATGATCAAAACTAAAACTAAAACCTAATCAATTCTAAATTATTCTGGACTTCAATCAACGGATGATTAAGAATAATGGCTAATTTACGAGGCTAAATAGGTTTTTGAAATCATATTATAAGAAAAGATAACATATATTATATAAAAAGAATATTTCTTGGAAAAAAATATCAAAAGTATTTGATCGATCACAGACGTCTACAGGCAGATTACAATAACGATACACGTGGGTATTACTCCAGTGATACGATATACTACGATATTAATTAATTGTAATAGAATTATTCTGAAAAAGCAACAAATAATAAATATGAGCCCTTATTAAAAATTTTACATTCGCATGTCAATAACTAATGAAGTAAGTTGAATATATTTGTGTCAAGGTCACACTCTGTGCCGACTCTACAATCAATTTTTTATTTTATTGGATCGCGTGACTGTAGATCCAGGGATGGAACTGTCATATTTATATAAAAACTATCCAATTAATAAAGGATCTTTACCATTATTTTTCAGTATAATTTTAAGCCCACAACTGCAATCTACTGAACAAGGAAATATTAAACGCTGTTCCAAAGTACCTTCAATTATTATAAATACCAGTAAGCAGTAAAAAGAGAAAGCATTGGGCAACCAAAATCATCAGGACTAGCTGCGTCCATCTTGTCAACCGATATTCAATTTCTTTAGTTAATTTCTTAAGCTCTACCACTAGACTGCGAGAGACCGAGATAGACAGCTTTTCAATTGATTTCAACAGCCAAATTGAAGGTCTCTTTTAGTTAAAATGCACGTCGAAAATGACAAATGTAATTCAAAAGAATCCCCAAAAGTTACGGTCATTAGTCCCGTTAAATTAAGTTTCTCAATTTTAATTTAATTTAAAGTATATAGTCATACAAATTAGTATCTATGCTTGTATAAAAACAACTAAAAACCCCTCAAATTAAAGGATTTTGTACAATTATACTTGTACAAAACGAACTTGGCAGTTTCATTGCAGTCGACCCAACTGCATATAAACTGCATCTACTGCATTTGTTGCAGTTGATGCAGTCTGTCTATTCATGGCTTAAAAGATCAAATTAATATTGGTGAACGAAATAGTATTAGCTAGGACTTGCTATTATATTTTGCTTACAATTAGGCTTACCTTACGCTCGCTTGCCGTTTTCATAAAAGAAAAAATCTTTAAAATATGTTTTTAAGTTAACACATCTAGACGAGGAGGTTCACTACAACTACGTAAGCGGCAATGGGTTCATATAAAATTTAAAGCCTATTCATTGCTTAATGAGAAACAGTATTATCACAATAACGTCTTAATAAAACAGTAGTGGATTAACAATGATCTTTAGTTACATAATCGGGGGATTACCATGATAAGAATATATTTCCAGATAGTTTAAAATTAATTGAGGACTTTTATAAAATTGTGTTATTGACAAAGAAGTGGAAATTCTTTTTATTTTATATATATTTTAGTTAGTATCACAATATTAACTCTTATTGTCATTTTCTTCTACTCACTTGTCAAATTACCCACCATAGGTAATTAGAAATATTTTATGTTCTTGTAAACAAGTCTTATTAAATTCAGTTCTTTAATAAATTATTGTAGGGGTGATCTGGGGGTTGACTGGTGAATCGCTTCAGTAGACAGCTCACTCCCGAAGGTTAGTGGATTTACTGAAGAGCTTTAGTGGGTATACCCAGTTACGATATGATCTACGCTGAGCTAGGCACCTGGCCAAACATAGCCCGTAGCTTAGCCCATACCATATGCCTTAGCCATCCTCGTAAAAGACGATGTATTCAATTGTAAAAAAACAAAATTTCTCACAATGCTTATAAGAACATAGTATTGTAGAGAATGACACTGCCGGTGACATATTTGCAGTAATCTTCTTCTTCTTCTTTGGGGTTTTATGGCGCTTTCTTAATAGATTCCGCCAGTATCGAGTTTTCTGCTTAGGTATATATTTTATAAAAACTATCTGGGCAAAGTGATATGATTGCACAAGGTATATTAATTGTGTATGAGAGGTTAAATGTAGAACTGTTGAATTATTTGCAGTAATCGTGTCTTATCTAGTTTAAATGATCTGTCATTGATACGTTTCGGACGTGCTGATGTCGTTTCATGTTAAGTAAGTAGATATGAATTAATTAACACTAATAAAATAGCAGACTAATAATAATAAGAAGAAGAAGCAGCAGAATTAATAATCAATAATTTAGAATTAATAATTAGAATTAATAAATTAAAACTTAATTAGATTTCATTACAATTAATAATTTGTAATAGCAGAATTTCGTCCCAAACAGGGGTTAATCAACTTACTACAACCTTACTTATGTAAGCTCCATTGACATCGCACTGTGTAATTCTCAGAACAAAGCGTCAAGAGGTTAATAAGAAACAGAAGAACGTTCTTTTGCCATTCGGCATTATTGTTTATAGTATTTCTAGATGATTATGTGGAGAAATATAATTAAATTAGTTTTTTGACATGCGTCGTAATATATTTTTAGCTATAGATATAGATTGACATTCATTTTACCACGTTTTTCTTAGCTTGCTTTTTTGTATGTCTGTATGTATGTGGCGGTCAAATCTTGTGATCGAGTTTTCGACCACTTCTAATCATCCGATTGAGCTGAAATTTCGCATGCATGTTTGTTTTCGATAACAATACAATATTTAAATTTAAAAAAATATATTTATTTATTAGCGATTTATATGAGAGTCTGATTTACTTAAATATAGATGAAGAGTACAGATGCTTACTTATGTTCTAATTTTAACCATAAGGCGTTATATGGTTTTATTATATTTAATCCTGCCAATATCAAACCAAACCGCACAAATAAACATTCTCTGTTCTTTAAAACATAAGGACAACAAATGGATTTGTTATTATTAAGAACAACCTAAACACAGCGAGATTAGTCGGTGATCAATAAAAATGTAATTTATTCGGCAAGAAGTTGATTAAAATAATAAAATTTTGTTGTTTCTTTAAGATTGAAAATATAATTAATTGTAAATAAATTGGTTTTAATGTAGAAATAATAACTTTAATATTGAACTAATCATTACTTCTGAGACAATAGGCATCGTGTCATATAGGCATACATTTTTATTATTAATAATAAAGTTTTATCCCGATATACGGTAGATATACCTACATACAACTATCAACATAACATGTAAACAAACAGTGGAAATTTAATCTTCAGTTTAAAATATTTCATTAATATTTTAAATTTCATTTATATACATACACATATACATATTACTATCTATATTCCATAACACAAGCTCTTAATGATGCTTATTTTGGGCTAGATGATAAATAGGTGTAAGTGTGACCTGGTGAATTGCTCGTGCAGAACCCAGGTTAACCCCGTGAAGGGCAATGGATTTAGTTACCGGGGAGTTTTAGTGGGTATTCTCAGTGCCGCTCTATTGAGGTACTGAGTGAGCCCCACACACGCCCGTCGCTTAGCCAGTGGCGGGTAGGTCCGTAAATGGATTCCTCCTTGTAAAAAACAAAGATAGGTGTAAGTCTGAAAAATGTCTTGTAATTTTTTTTAATAACATTATTAAATAATCCCGTAGACAAAATTGTAAACAGCTTTATCTATTATTAACAATAAATAAAGGCATTTTCAACTTTTATAACCAACGTATTGATTAGTACACAAACACGGTAACTAGGGCTATTTTTAACTGGATAGTAACACTAACCGGCCGGTATTGATTTAATTTCATAAATATAGGCTTCTTTAAGTCTTGGACAATACTACTGCGTGGGAAGTAACAAAATACTTAAGTACATACTTATAACGTAAGAAGTTAAATTCAATTTGTATGTCAATGTAATTCTAGTATAGTTTAATACTAGACTAAAGTATTTAGTAATATTATTATTTCAAATATTTCTATTATTACTTATACAAAGATAAAGACCACTATCTAAGTAATTGTTATACTCGTATGTACAAGTACAGCTAACGATAAGTAGGCATTAACCTACATCAGAATTCCACAAATATCAGAGTATCAAAATATTTGTCTTACCTACGTTGGTGCAGAGCGTAAACAAGATTGAAGCATTAATTTTTTTTAATTATTATGCTGTGAGATACAGTTTATAATTAAAGAGATCCGATGAATGCTGACTGTGTAAAATTGTAAGGAAGGCTTTTGTCCAGACACTTCCTAGAAACTCACTAGTTCAACGAGAGTACCTCCAACGAAAAAGGTTTTCCTAAGTTATGTCATGCGATGCGTTTAAGCGTGTTACAAGAATGTCCTGTTAGTGATCAACTCTTGAAGCAAGCCTTTGTTCTACCATTTGAATAGATGTTTGAACAAAGTCATCTGTTATATTTCCTAAGACGGATTTGTAGTCTTTCAATCCCTGTACTTTATACCAATCATCTTTTAAATCTTTTAATTGACTCTCAGATCATACTTCTCGTCATATTTATTACATATTTGCTGTAAATAAAAAATATAGAAAAAATCCTATATAGTTTTTGAATAACCTTATGGCCAATATGAATACTGGTTTTCGTTAACTTATTTATTAACATGTATATACGTATATATAATAGTTATTATGATACTAAGCATTTATAATATCCAAAGATAGATAATTGAAAATATCATAAATTAGCATAAATCACCCAGTGACATAATAACTATTATAAAGTGGAAAATAGTGCTAAAATATACAAAATTTTCTTATGAAATATACTTAACTTTTATCGTTAGAATTTTTTCCCGTCTGACCTGAAAGGAGGGTAATGTTTCCCGCGTGTATCTATGTGGGCTTGTATGTCAGTTCCACAATGACCTTCTGTAGTCTAAACGGCTTGACTTATTTTAAAGACTGGCATTATTTTAATAATCTAACCTTTTTGGAGATGCGTGGTTTTGTTCTAATTAATAGTGCTATGTTGGTTCAAAGAGCGTTCATGTGACTGTTATTTTCATAAATTGATGGATTGATTAATGAAAATTAACATGAAGTTCGGACAACTAATCGATTGTCAGATTTAATCTTTTTCAATATTTGATTTCACCCATGATTTCATTTTTTATAAAAAATTCTGAAACATTTTTCTTGAGCTGTTTGAGTATTTTTAACCAAAGACAAACAGAGAAGCAACTCGTCAATACTTATGGGCACCAGTCTAAATTTGATTTTAATAACTTATCACTGAAAAAATCTATTAAAAAAAACTACAAAACACTATTTCAAAACGCAGTTGCAAAAGTGTTCAATTTGAGAACTTATCTATTTTATAATTATTAATTGGAGTTGGTCCTAAGTAGTTGCCTATATCTGTACATCATCCTATGGTATCTACATATTTTATAGGATTCCACATCAAATACAATTGATGAAATATTTTGTATACAAGGTGTATCACATCATGGGTGACTGAAACGTTTATATACAGTATCAAATCTAATATCCTGGTTTATTTTAATGGAGTAAAGACTCAATTTAGATGCTACTCGCCTTTTTGAGTTTGAAATAAGAAGGTTCAATGTTCGAAATGTCACAAACAAGGAGTTCGTTACCCCATAAGAGGGAAAGGTTAAGGTTCTATGGTCTCAAAGGGCTTTGATCTAACTGTTCAGTATAAACACTAATGTATACTATAATATACGATGAAAACCTTCCCTTTAAGTTTCCACATTAGTTAAGACTAGTACCAACCTAAAATTATCTGACTCTAGATTTCTAAGTTTAAGAAAATTGGTGATAGCCATACTAATATTATAAGTTGAAAAAATTATTTGTAAAGCACTCACTTTGTCACTTTAATATCTTTCAGTTAATTTGACATAAAAACTTTTTGTTTGGTGTCAATAAGAATTATCTATGCAAAGGTTACGTTAAAACCATCTTTAAGGTTAATTGATTATTATTAATAACGTATAAAAAGTTTTGAACAAAACTTAAACCAGAACTCAAAAGATATAAAAGGAAACAACTCTATTCAGTTCATGAAGTTATCTAATTTAAAAGTATTATGTGGATTCGGAACTTCAGTTACTATTGTTGCTGGCAACTACTTAGGAAAAAATCCAATTAATAATTATAAAATAGATAAGTTCTCAAATTGAATATATTTGCAATTTTTGTGGTTTGAAATCGTGTTTTGTAGTTTTGTTTAATAGATTGTTTTTTTTATTTATTTTTCAGTGGTAAGTTATTAAAATCAAATTTAGACTGGTACCCATAAGTATTGACGAGTTGCTTCTCTGTTTGTCTTTGGTTAAAAATACTCAAACAGCTTAAGAAAAATATGAAGCACGAAATATATACCATTATAATTTGAAGGTCCTGACTTAGTAACAATGGAACCAGCTCAGGGTATGCTCCTAATTTGAGCAGTTCACAATTTGCTCAGAAATCAATGAACATAAAACTGCGAAACATAAAACCTCCTTCTTTTTTGATGTTGGTTAAAAATAGTTGAAATATATTGAATTAAAATTCATAGTTTGTATGTGAGTGCGTAGTGCCAGTCAAAACATATATATTGACGACCTTTTCGTCGGGTGGTCAGTATCCCAAGTTGCAGGTTCCTCGACCAGGGTTCCCGGAATCCATACCCGATCGGAGCAGATGTTCATGTGATAAGCACGAATTTTTCTTTTTTTGGAATTTAAAATTTATTACTTATTTAAGTAAGTGGCTCGAATAACTCGATACCACCTGATGATAAGCAGTAGAGGAGTCCATATGTGAAGATAGCTAGTGCAGCATGCGACTTACTGCTCTAGCCACCCTTATCTTGCCAGCCTAAAAAGTGCTTTCTCACGCTGTTTTAGGAACCCATGTCGTATGAAGGAATACGTGTGCCGGTAAAGTGTTTAATCATTATAATGGCAATCAACCATATACTTGTTATGAGAATTAAAGTTATATTTTAAACTATTCTTATAAGTATTAGTCAAATAAGAGTATCCATTAGGCGTCGCACGAAAAGCTGAATTCAAAAAGCAATTACGATTGTCAGTTGTATTAAGCGTAAAGTTCAAAAATGGGTCTTATTACAAACAAATTAAGTACCCACATCTCATATCATCGGCATTGCGTCAAATGTGACTGTTTTTTTATAAATGAGATACATAATAAAAATAAAATCTAAAGAATGTAAAAAATTATTGCCTCACTTGTTTATTTATACAATAGTAAATATTATGAATACTTAAGTCTTCATAATAATACTTAAGTCAAGAAATGCTGTACGAAAGGTTAAGAGAAATTTCTATTCTTCCTTGACTAACCTCCAAGTAAATATTGCAGTGGTTTAAGCACCCAGATTGTGATAGGTCGTAGGTTTGTGTGCTATTCTGGGTCGTATTTCATTTTATTGTTACATGTTTCTTTATTAAACTAATGCTGTAAATAGAATAAAAGAAAATTAATTTTATTTTTAATATATGCGTAAATCACATT
The DNA here is from genome assembly GCA_943193645.1 of Acentria ephemerella. Lineage (NCBI taxonomy): Eukaryota > Metazoa > Arthropoda > Insecta > Lepidoptera > Crambidae > Acentria > Acentria ephemerella. The sequence continues at coordinate 953,792 of OW971881.1, forward strand.
TAACAGGAAGATAAAATAAATAAAAGTTTCAGGCAAAGTAACAACCAACTGTTTTAGTACCCCTGCTTCTAAAACAGTTGGTTCCTTTAATGAGCACAAGCGACCTTACCCTACCCATAAACAGTAGACTTTAATTACTACTCCTTAATACTTAAGCTTCTTCAGTGAAAATATTCATTATTCTATTCGTATTCAACTTGATTTAATTATTTTGAAAACTTAACTTTGTAATAAAATATAAAAATATTAATAGAGGTAGTAGAGTCAAAAAGTTTGATAAATAATTTATATTTCTATTATAATAATCTTAATTTAGTTTTTTTTATAAATGTAACGCGAATACAGCTCTACTTTATGTTCTTGTTAGTTGTCATTAAATATGAAGGAAAGAAATAAGGAACTCACTCGTATTTATCGTTAAACTACAAACTATTATGAAAATAAAACGCAACATTGTGAAAAGTTGAATGCGTTTGTTTCATAAAGTCGTCTAAAATAAAGTTACCTGAATTACGGAACGGCGAGAGTAATCCACACAAACACAAAATCAACACCATAAAAACACACACATGTAATGTTTTTGACGCGATTATTTACGCATGCACTGTTCCGCTGCTGCAGCCAGCGACACAACAGCACGGACGTCCACACGGCTGTCACTGAACGACAACGGACTGAACGAACTCTCCTCCGCCACAGTTAGAGCAAACACATTTTACTTGTGTGCCCGTGGCAGCGAACAAAGGCAACGCGGCCCGAACCGCTACAGCTGTTTAATGTTTGTGAACTCTTTGCCAATCGATTTTAGATTCTATGTGACGTAACTCTTTAAATATATTAATTTTATGACCCAACATAAAAACTCTGGTGAGAAATTCAACCTTTTCCAAGGCATTACATACTTTTTATATGTAATGGTTTAAATTTCGAACTGCGAAGGTACGGATTCCATCGGTGCGATTTGAGTGCGCCACGCACTTTGCTGAACCCGTCAGTGCATTCTCAGTGCTTGTGTACCGGCGAAAAAGGAGACAGACTGCATCCATTTCTCTCTAGCATCGATTTCGGTCAATATCCTCGTCTCTTTTCGGTGTAAAGCGTTGTCTTTTTCGGGTGATCGCACTACGCATGCGTTCGTTGCGGATGGATATCACTCAGTGGGAATATTTGGGCCATTTTGGATTGCTCGCTGGTAGTAATAGGTGCATTATCGCTCAGCATCAGTTTTACAGCTACAGGGGAGCCCAGTGACTTGCTGCAAGTCTGCAATGCATCAGTACTTTTGTTGTTATGGAAACGTAATGAGAAATTGAGATTAAGAGATATAATTGTTAAACTAATTTGACAAAAATATATTAATATTTTTTACTTTTAAAATAACTGATGAGGAGAAAACTTTATACGTATAGTCTTTAAATATATTGAAGTAGGTCATGAAGGAAAAATTCAAATATGTCATCTAATAGTACAGATTAGTTACCACATTGGAAATATTAATTTATATATTGATAAACTTGAATTAGAACTCCGTTCGTCCGTAAGCTTTTAGCTTCTATGTTATAATTGTTTATGGTAATAATATAAATTAATAATATAAATTTGTAATTAAAAATCTCACGATAACAATTAAATTACCTTTCTACTTATTTACTTTCATAGCCATAAGCGGATAGAAAATATAACTACATAATATTAAATTCTGGACAAAGAGACAGTCTTCCCCATTTTTAATCTATGTTAATAAAATAAAACCTATAAATAAAATAGATGAATGTAACTAACGAGGCTTTAAATTATAAAATGTTTACCATACAAAACTATCCGTTAGTAGCTTATTGAAACCCTTCATAAATAATTGTATATTGCATCTTTGTTACTTATTTTGTTAGAAAAATAAGATATATCTTAATATTCTTATAGCATCACTCTTTTCTTTGCCTGATCCATAGTACGAAGCTCTTTACCGGCACACGAATTTCTTCCTGTGTTATAGGTTCCTTGAAATGCACCTTTTTGGTCGGAAAGCGGTGATGAATTATATCTTGGCATATGGTCTACTCCTGCTGCTTATCTTTCGGCGAAGTAGAGCTCTTGAATATTAAACTAAAACTGTTTAAACTAAAAACTAAGTAACTAAAATATAATTGTTTTATATTAGTGTCATTATAACCATTTATATGTATAATATTATATTTACATTTATATGTAAATAAAAATCATAATAAATTAATTAATGAAATTTCTAGAAGGATAACACCAATTACGAATTCGCGGTTACGAAACTAAATATGTACAACCACAAACTGGTACATATATACATAACTAGTAAAAATAGGATTAGTAATCAATCGCTCCATATAGATGCAGTATTGGTTCAAGTCCAATGCACACAGCGTAACTGCAATACTAAGGCACAACTTCAAATTGGAAGCCACAGTATACTCACGATACTAGTATAATCATCATGTTATTGCAAAATAGCTTTGAAATTAACAATATTATACTTTAGATAAAATATATTATTTATTGTCAAACAAAATCTTAATTTTAAATCAAGCATAAATTAGTTAGGCTTCATTTTTACACGACGTACTGTTTTCGATTTTAATCTAACAAAATATTTTTCGATCCAACTCCAGACATCAGGGGTTACATTTATTGGTAATATTGTCTCTATTGAGTACCTAAGTTAATATTGCCAAAACACTTTAGATAATTAACTCAATCCTAATTAATTTTATGTAATTATAAAGGAATATCTTTATACTACTTAAACAATATAGAAAAATTAACAAGTTTTAACTATAGTTCTCAGCTTACAGCTATGGTTTAACTGTGGTGCCTGTGACGTCACATTCGCTCTGGAGAATCTGTAGTATTTCAGCTCAGCTTCTTATGGCGTCGAACGAGGTCTAAATTTCTCTATAATGATGGACATTCTCCAGGATCTAAACCGCTTTAAGCTTTATTATTTTTTCTGTATCTGTTCGAATAAATAAATCAATTCCAATTCAAAGAAGTAAGAACGAATGATAAAAAGAGAAATTCCCTGAACATCAAAGTAATTGGACGTAAACATTAAAACATTAAATTAATAGACATGATCAAATTTAATAGATATTATTAACTCATCATAGGTCCAAGAGGTCAGTAATAATGTTCTGTTTATTACAAAGCGGTCAGATAACGCAATCACATCGCACGTGTTAATGGGTGACACATTGACAATGTAAATAAATCTCTTAAATACGCAACCATTTGTGACGCAGACAAAAATATAACCAAAACAGTTATCTTAGTTATCTCTTTCTATGTGAAGCTCAGCTTCTGCTAGCGTCGAACGTTATGACGTATAAATAAATCTCTTGAACGCAGAAAGAATATAACCGAAACAGTTTTCATAGTTTTCAGAAAGAAAGAGTGATGCATTGGGTTTAGTTCCGTTGTACATGGATATTTATATATATATATATATAAAACTCAGCAAATGACTCGACACCACCTGATGGTAAGCAGTAAAGGAGTCCATATGTGAAGATAGCTAGTGAAGCTGGCGACGTACTGCCCTAGCCACCCTCACCTTGCCGGCCCAAAAAGTGCTTTTTCACGCCCCTTTTAAAGGAACCCATGTTATAAGAAGGAGGGAATACGTGTGCTGGTAAGGAATTCCATGCTCTAGCTGTGCGACAAAGAAAATTAAATGTATGTTATTTGCATCTCTTTCATTTCAATTCAGTAAGAAGCTATATAATGACTTAAAGGAATGATTAGTTAGTTGAAACTTAGACGATCCATACAGTTCTTATTTATTTTAATGCGTAAAAAATGCTTAAGGTTTTTTTTGGTTGTATTTACTGAAGTTAAATTTAAATGAGTTTGTGCCCAACGAAATCGGGAACATTGTACAATAATTTTATTGTAAAATAATGTTTTCATTCACAGTTTTTCTGTTACGGAAATCGCGTTCAGCTGTAATTTTTAATTTCTCCATATAATGGATGCAAGAGGAACTTTAGTTCATATTTGAGGCTTACAGTGCTTAGAATTCAAGAAACATGCAGTTCTATATATTGATAGGTTTTGACAGTCTTTGTTCAATAATTATTAGTAATTTTAAAGTAAAGTCTGAAAGATGGTTTGTTGTCAATTAACAAACAAAAGAACAAAGATCTAACGACATAAATTCAAATTACTTATTTGGCAATTTTATTTTTCATTGACTTCCACATTTTGCTATTTCAAAACCAACAGTTTCTTTGAAGTACGGATAGATGTCGCTGTAACGTATTACCATCAAAAGTAGGTAATCTTATAACAAGCAACAAATTTTTCTTAGTCGTTAAAAGTTGAATAATACATATAGCATAACTTATACAATTTGAATAATTACCTCTTTGTTATTTTAATACAGTGTTAACGTTTTGAGGACCACAGTTTGAGATTTAAGGTCCCGAGTTCCTATTCTGGTAGTAGTATATTTCTATGATGAGTAAAAATATTTGTTTTATTCAGTATATCTCCGATAAACATAATACTATCTATATTTCTCCGTTATATAGTATCTATAATACAAGGTCTTAATGATGCTTAATTTAGATAATATGTGCGAGTGTAAGAAAATTATATATAATGCTTTGTATTAGACAATCCAAGGTTGATTATTGATCTGTACTGCGCTTGCGTACGAGTGAGTGACAGTTTATTTGACATAAGCAGCTAACTATAAGTTGAAAAGTTTAATCTTTATCTTGCCCTGATTAATATTTTATGTTTTGTTTTAAGGAAGATTCTCTGAACATTTTATTAAATGCTCATCATCAATCAAATTAAAAGGAATTATTTTTTATTTTTTACAAGTTAACATGCATCTAACGACCCACGGACTGATAAGCAGTTATTGTAATAACTGGCTGCAGCACTAAGATTATACATTTTCATTACGTTTTACTGACTTAAAATATCAAATAAAGATAATTCATTATTAACAATTTCAACATATTTAATAACCCTTTAAAATTTTTAAGCTTCTGTATAAACGTATACTATAACGAATTTACTGACAAAGGACGTATACTAAATTATAATAAATTTAAACATACATAAATCGCTTTACTGGTAGCAGGAGCTCATGTCATCTGACCAGTTCAAAATTTGGGTAGCCATTACGGGTTCATCAAATGCAAACTAAAAGAAACGAAGTTGCAAATTCGTGCGAAGTAATGGATTTCCATTTTCAAATTCAATTTTTCGAACTATCCTAAGTAACCGAAATACTCGATTTCTGACTTCACATAACCATCCTTATTACTATCGAAGTAAGTATTACAAAAAGACCACGAATTGCATTTCAGTCGGCTTTGTCTGGAGACACGAACATTAAGGACATTGACCGGTGATTGTTATGCTGTAACTAATTTCCTGGTGTGTGGCAGGCAGTGTTTAATTTTCTCCTTTATTGCCCTAGTAGTAAGTGTCCGTTTTAAATGTGCACAGTCGTTCGCTAATAAATAGCAATTACTGTTCAATTTCCTATTTTTTTAAAGAGTTTTAGTGCAAGATTTGAGCTTATCTCAATTTTTTATAAAGATTTAGTAAGGAATAAGGAAACTAGGATTATTCAGACAATACTATCTCATTGCCCATGTGATCATTCTTATGAGTACATTGCACATCTATATATATATCTATATATATTATATTTCTTATAATAGCACCACCAACTTTTAAGAATCATGATTTATACCACGTTATCCACATATAAACATTATACTAATACATTTGAATATCACTGCGTATAAATAAATGAGTTCCTATGTTATGTTATATTATGTTGAAAGCAAGCAAGGCGCTACTGTCACTTCCATACAATTTGACAGCTAACGATCGAAGCAGTTCAATTCGACCGAATCTCACACTACGGATACTGGTATATAGAGTTTTCCATATGTAGGCGCTTATTACAATATTTTCCAGCGGTCAGTCCTAAATAAGTATGCAAGAGGTAATCCTTTATTTATGTAATGGAAACCTGGACTTGGAATAAATCGTCTATAATTAATCTTAAATACTTTTAATAGACAAAGACATATCAATCTACTGTAGATGCATGAGATCGGATGTTGTATCAAATTTCAGTCATACGTTCTGTTTCTTTACTGGGGTTAGTCTTAAGGATTATTTATTGATATCATAAAAGCACAACTAATATGTGAATAGTGTTTGGTAGAGAACAATTCGATATACCAACCTATCCACTTCAACCTTTTTCGTCTTTTAAAGAAAATAGGCTATTAATTTGGCATTACATATATGCATGTAGTGTTTACCGTTTCTTAATTGTACATTTAGCTATAAGATATATATTGTTTTGTATGCATATGGTTTAGTTTTATATGTAATGTGTATTATTGTTTTGTTTTTTATGTATCAGTGTAACAATTACTGGTGAACCAAATAAATAAATAAATTACACCTTAAGGAAATTTTAATTTAATGACAGTCTACTACCATCTAGTAAAACGAGAGTCTAGATAATAAATTACTCAGTTCATAATTTAGCTACACGTAATGAACTTTATCATCAAAGTTATGAGTATAATTAAATCTGGGGCAAAAATCTTTGACTATCGAATGGAATTCAAATCCCTGTGGTTCCCATTATAAAATCTATGATTGATAGACAATCTTACTAATGAACATTATTAAAGAAAGTGAAACAAAAACTCACTCCAAAATAATTTACTTTTCATTATCAGATGGCAAAGTATTTCAAGATCATACAGCCTTTTCGGCCAACAACTCTTGTAAAAAAAACTCACTAAAAATATTCTGCTGAAGTGAATAAAAACCCCAACAAAATCATCTATTTTAAGTTTTAAAGATAACAAAGGAATTGAAACGTTTTGTAAAAATTCATTTGCCCAGTAATTACAAGCCTAGTAAAAAGAAAAATTAAAAAGAAAACATTTAACAGTATTTTTATATTGAATCAATTGTTTCCTAAATTCTTTAATTAAATACTGCTACAACATGTGCGATCATGAAATTTGAGCAGTAATTAACCCACAATCTTAGCCAATAACAATTCGATGTTCAATAGTCTTGTTAACTGAACATGTTAACATCATTTAAGACCAATGAATACAATAGAAGAGCATCTAATGGCCGAATGAGGTTGAGGACTAAGCAGTATCAATTGTTGGTATCTGTGTAGTTCTTGCAGTCGAATTTCAACCTTATTTCTTGTTTCTATTTTAGTCTTTCATTTGCTCTATGGTTCAATTTACTGACATAGTTTAAAAAAACTGGAGGAACTGAATATTGAGAATAATCATCTACGCAGTTAGTGCTTTGTAGTTCTTAAAATAACCGTTAAATTTATTATAATGCATAAATATATAAATTATACGATTTTTATGAAGATGAACAGTTTGTTTCGTTGAGCACATTAATCTCAAAACCTACGGATTCAAATTGAATTGACAACAACATGCTACCACTAATAAGTAGAAGCTAAGCATCTATGAAAAATGTCGGCAAAAAGGATTGATTTTCAGAGCTTTCGTCGCTTGCGTTGCGTAAATAGCTAATGTTACACAAAAAACATATATACCGATATTGTTCTCCTTTAAAGTTCACAAAAAACCCCGGCATCAAGCCTATCTTTTAAGGGAGACTCACTTTGACCTTTTGTTGGTAATCAAGTTTGTTATAAACATAATTTAAATACTTAACCAAATAAATACTCAAGTCAAATCATGTGCCTACCCACCTACGTCGTAATACATATTGTTATTTTTCGCTATCCACGAGAATAAAATCAGGGGCACAGCTAGTGCTAAATAATAATAATTTTAAGTACTTTCTAATATAATAAACTGTGAAAGGGTGGGATACTTCTGGGTATCTCTCTGAAATAGGTGAAATAATCATAGTATTGTAATTGGCACTGATGTTCACCATGTAATCCCACCAATAATCCTTTATTTTTCATTTCTACTTCGGATCTGACTCATTTGATAAATAATACTTTCAAAAATTCCTCTCAGACTTATTTGTGCGATAATTTCTTAGAATCGCCGGCAGTAAATCACTACGACAAGCCGAGCTGTGATTTTCTGAGTGAATTCAACAAACCGTTCACTTCTTCGTGCTTTATTAACATTTTGTTTTATGGTGCAGACAATAGTATTTGTTCGGGTTTTAATTTTTAAATTAAATGTCAACCACTAAAGAGACTTCAAATTTATCATCAGTTCATTTCATTATAATCAAAATCATTTTTTTAAAATATTATATTGTTAGACTCATTTAATTGCTATTTCGACCGAGGGTACACAGAACTGTATCACACTTTCGTTTTGGACACATCCTAAAAATCAATAAGTTCTTTATCCAAATAGACTCAATTACTAAATTCTTTTAAATCGTCAATATGTAACCCTACCAGCGCTTAAACCAATACTTTAGAATAGAAATGGCGCATTAAGCTCTTTAGCTTTTTTAAGTGTCTGTAATGACGTTTACAAATTGTTTATGTCATTAAAGTCAAAGTCAAAATACATTTATTTAGTCTAGACATATTTATGTAATATTCAAATTGTTCTTAAGTCAAGATTAAAGATATAATTACAATACTGATAAGTATTAAGTTATTAGCTTACTATTAATAATAATAGTTACAATTATACAATTCGTAAACTTCCAGCAAATTGTACTATACTTAGCGGTCAATTAAGTTTTAATGTCTAATACCAGAAGAACAATTTTACAGTCATTTATTAGATTTATTGTATTTATATCATACAGCAGTTGATATAGTGATAATGTGATACTTAAGTATAAGACTATATATTTTAATTGAAGAATACATAAAGAGAACATAAGTGTTAACAGGCAATACGTAACAATATTTTTATCACTAATAAATTTATTATTTTCATGATTATTTTATGACACATGGAGCAACTTTATTCCACACGTTTCGCTTTTACTCCTGTTTTAAAACTGTTGTCCTGTCAAAGAGTATCTGAAAGTCTTGGAGCTTTAGGTCTTTGTATGATTAGGAGATTTACGAGTCACTGACTCTGATGTTTGTAAGCACAGTAGACTGGAGCGTGAAATGAACCTCGTGTGTGACTGTGGACCTCTCATCCACAAATAAAGCCTGGGGTGACACATAAACTCAAATGAAATCAAGACATTGGCGATTAGGACAATTTTTCAGTGGCGAAATCAATGATCTACTTGTACGTATTGGTGTCTAGCTGCAAGCTAACTTAGTTATTTATATTTGGTTAAGTTGTGATGAGCGAAATTGGTGCCTGTTTAATAATTATATTAGTTTAGAATGATATTTGGACAAAACTACAATTTTAAACTACAAGGATTTGGTCATCAATCAAATATGACATTGAAGTAATGAATTTCCTACAGCCAATCGTAATAATTGCAATTTGTGCAAACATGTTTTGAACGTAAACTGCAATTTTAACATAGTTTATTTATAACTCAAAAGATTCCTCAGGCTTGGTAAGGAGATGTATTTCTAGAAATAATCATGATGAACTAGGACGACTGTAATAGATTATAGTCCAGGGACGGGGTTTATATTTGATTATTACCCACACATTTTATAACCTAAATTTAAACTAAGCAATATAGTAAGAGTGAAAACAACAAATGAGTTGAATCAATTTCGATATTTCGACAACTTATTAAATACATCAATAAGAAAAAAGTTATAAGTGCTGTATATTTAATTTCATATATTGTGTCCTAATATAATTTTTGATGTTAAAATAGTGTAGTTTCATGCTTAAATGGACCATCATGCAATATATCATGCATTTTGTGTTATATTTTTAATCTTCATTTATAGGATTCGGTCATTTTTTAACTTTACCTCATCATTTCATTTTCATTTTTGTATCATTTCAAGTCATCGACAAAATGGCGATGCCCACAATTAGTCATCAAACACTCCGTGAGAAATGAAGATTTCTTTTTATTCTTTTTATAAAACGACCAAAAACCAGCCTAATGGCTACTACAACTTATAGTAGGAGGGGTAATTATGCACAGTTATCGCACCTTGATACGATATACAATTCTAACCACCTTATCAACCCAAAAGATTTCTCTTTTAAGAACTCCATGAAGTGTACTGTAAGGAATTCGAAGCTGTGCGACATCTTTCATATCGATTTTCCAAAAAGAGAAAATGCGACAGACCTCCCTGCCTTAAACAACCCGTTGAAATACATTGAAGATATCAAATATTCAAAATTTGTTTTTCTCTCGCGCTGTTTTACACTCTTACTGTTACCGACGTAGGAAACTTTTATAATAATATAAGAATCCTGTAAGTCACGCAGCTATACCCCTAGTGGGATCTTAAATCGTATCGAGTTGCATTCAACTGATTATAGCTTATGAAAAAAATCATTTCCAAAGGAAAATATTGAAAATATCAAATATACAAAAACTGTTTTTCTCTCGTGCTTTTTACACTCCTTCTGTTATAATTGAATCATTAAAAGTAAGAACTAGCTGCAGCTAATTGTGTTAATGGAGCTTTAGATTTTATTTTATTTATTGTTTGGGAAACAAATAATTATAAGTACACTTAAATGCAGGCGTATATACAATCTTGCTTTTCATAATTATGCCTACAACTCATTCTTAGTAACAATAAAAGCTACATTAATTGTTTAATTAAACAGGCCATTGTAACAAAGACAATGAGTCATGGCCACCCTAGCGTCATTACCAGAGCAACACTGACTACAGTGCACGCGCACTGACAACGCACTCTGATTTGACGTTCAATGCTGCCAACCGCTTAGTTATGCATCTGATTAGTAAATAACTACTTTAACAACACAAAAGACAGACATTGAAAATATTGCTTAAATAGATAATCAATCTCCAACTTCTTAATGCTTGTGAAGTTCAATTTTCAATAATATTTATAATTTACAAAAAAAATTAATAGGTTTCCCCACTTTAGATCCTTTAAATAATAAAATTACAATATTGCAAATAGCAAAACTCATCGCAATGAAAATTTATTTTTCCACACACCAATTGAAGGTCTCATATTCCGATAACGATAATGGAATAATGTCATACAGTCAATAGCTGATAAAAATTGTCCTAAATATCAAACACTCGGTCTATAGGTCAATGTTTGTCGCACATTATTGTTTTTTGAAGATTTGCTAATTAGCTGGTTGCGAATGAACGCAATTGGCATTTGTTGTAATACTTAAAATATTGTTTTGATACTTAAAAATAGCCTTTAAGGCGTTGTCCGTTCCTCATATTTTCATTATCTATTGATGAAGAGAAGAGATGTATCTATTCGTATGTTAAGAGGAATGCTTAAAGTAACGGAAAAACATCACAAAATAATGCACTTACAGTTTTTAATAATGTAATTTTAATTGTAATGGACTCAACTCTCTGGTTGAATAGTAGGGAATGCCTAATGGCATTGAGTACGCCAATCGTACTCTTATATACGCAATAAAGTTTAAATTAATAAATAAATGGAATGTTAGTATAAATCAATTGACAACTAGTGTGCGTCTGCGCATGAGTTTTAGTTCATTTGAGTTAACTTTGACCTCATATTTTTCTCGACGCACAGCCACAGCACCCATATTACCTTCACACACAAACGTAATATTGGCTTCTTGAAAAGAACAACTAAAAATAACTAAATGCAACTTTTGCTGGGTTGCTGAAGCAGTATGCCGCATGCTGCACTTACCATATACCGCAAGCAGCGAGGTTTTAAGTAATTTAAAGTTACTTAAAACCTCATTATGTTAAATTGTCCAAATAAAAAGTAAATAGGTATTAAAGTTTCTTTATACTCATACGTCGATCATCATGCTAATGACGAACATAAGGGTTCGCCCTTACATATTAAATTTGCCGTACAGCACACAGACAACTTGACATGATAAATGACTTGCTGCTCGGCTTAGATTATAAGCAGTAGGATTCGATATATAAAGATAGCATACTGCCTTCGCCTAGTGCCTTGCAAAAATTGCAAGTTAACTTAATTGTACTCAAACTCACGTATCTAATTTTTTGTTTGCGCAGACGCACGCTATTTGTCAATTCATAAGTGATAGCGATAACCACTAATTTACTATAAGACAATAGTGACACAGCAATGAATATGAAATTTACTGTGGTTTTCAAATTAATTGGTTTCTGCTTTACCTGAAGTAGATACTTTGGATATAGTCCAAAAATTTTAATTATAAAATGAATGTAGCATGCAAGTGAGGACTTATCCCTAATAAGAGATCTCTTCCAGTGAACCCATTTAAAGTTCTAATGTTAAGAATTTACAGTTGTATTAATTCAACTATGTTAGAAACTTCGACACAAGGTTAAATTTGCGAAGTCTGAATAAAGGGAGCGCTAGGTTCTGGAGGCTTTTCAGCTTCTTTGAGAACCATTCAGTGATATTCAAATGCAAAATAAAACTGCTTTTAATCACTACAGCCACTAACACAGTAACCTAGCATTACACACAGCTGCACTCAGTTAAAATTGTAGGTATTTACATAATAACTATGTCATAAGGACATTTGTACTTAAAACGTACTCGTACGCAGGGTTCAATGAATGGTCGTACATACGCAAGTGACGCGCTTAAAGCGGGAGCGATTCGACAATTCGTTAAACAACTTAGGAAAATATTTATGCAAAAATTGGTGTTCATATAAATGATGTTTTCATATATACCGTCAATTAATGCACATATGGTATATAGTAAAAAAATCCATGAAACTTTCTCAGACAAATTGGAAGGGGAGTTATTTTTACTAAATTTGGTAAATGGTTATTAAAAAGATTACTTTATATCGTTTAGCTGATACAACAATTATTGCTGTATGCCTTGGTCATTATCACATATTAAAAGCATTTGAAGAAGGCTGAAGAATGATCTTCTGTTGCAAAAAACATCCATTGTCATCATTATTATCATTAACATGCAGCTGTTAAAACGGAATTAATTTATATTTAATAATAACTTACATATTAACTTGCCCGTGCTTACATTCCATCCATTGTCACAAATGGTATTCGCATTATTTTGGTGGACTCTACAAATCTAATATCAGTATATTTGTATTCACAATTTCCCTCGAGATGATTTAACAATAATTGCAAATTTATGTTCGGAAATCTCTTATTAAAATTGATTGTTTTTATTTACATAGAGTAGATAAGACAGTAGTTTCAAAGGATGTATTTAGATATAAATCGACAGGCGTCTGGTTACTCCGGTAAACTGCATTCAAAACTCTAAAAAGGACAAATGATTAAATAAAAAATTTTGACGTTGTTCACAAACACTAAGATAGTTTTTAAAAATTCATAATTAACGAGTAAGAAGTACCTTTAAACTTTTAAGATTTTCCTCTATTTCCCTGGAATGTCATCATCAGATCTGACTTGGGTAATGGGTGGTCCCCTCTGAATATAGCCTATCCAATGAAAATTCTCTTCATAAAAATAATAATGCATAGCAAAAAACTTTAAGGAGTTCCTTGTGATGCTTCCCTTCACCAGAACTGCACTTTGATAATGATGGGGCGAAACTGGAAGTATGTGTTTTTAAACACCAAAATAATTTTGGTAAAATAAAAACTGCTAAACTGGTATATCAAACTGCTAATGACAGAGTTCTGAATAATTAAAAAACATACGACCAAATTGAGACCATCCTTTTATGTAGCCGGTTTAAAAAGAATAGCTATAATGATAAGTCCGATTTATTATCACAGACTAATAATATATGAATAATAACAATCTTCAGCTCTGGTTGGCTACCGATGCATCGTTTCCGTCTTCGGTTCGTCCATTCAAGAAGACATGCGGATATCAGCATACATGATTGCCGTTTCAGAACCAACTCGGTGCGGGCGCACTAACAATGAACTCGCGTGTTAACAATCAAAGTCTATAATATATAAGGGTCTAAGTTAGAAGATGATCGTGGTGACGCTGTTCAGGTACGATTTACCTATAAGGCTAATATTTGTAAATTGTTAAATATTTTTTTAAATATGAATTTCATCAAATAAATATTGTGTCACCATGAATATTAACTGCACTTTTAACATCATCATGACGATATAATACATTAAATACCACATAAAATGTCATTGGTGATGACATTCAATTCGGTTCAGAAATAATAAAAAATTTCTTTGAATTGTGGAAAATAAACAATTATTTAAAAAAGCGGTAACGCTTACCTCTTAGACCATATTTAACTGTTCGCTAGTGTTGTGACTCAAATCCATTGTTGGCAAGTGGTGTTGACACATCGGAAAAGTAAGTTATCATTTAGGAATAATGATACATCGATTGTATGTATGCGAGATACGAGAGACATGTTCATTGTAACATTAATATTATTACATAAAAAATGTAAATTTTGTTACATTTTTTATTGCAAGGTTCAAAACTATTATAAAGGAGTATCGCTTGTTAAATTTTATTGTTTTGTTTTAATTACGAAAACAAAGGAAGCATTGCCACTGTTCATTGTGGGTCAACTAAATCTCAAGCCCAGTACTATAATGTAACAATAATATAAGAATCCTCTACGTCATGCAGATGTATCCCTAGTGGGATATTAAATCGTATCAAGGTGTTTCGATCGTAGTTGTGTTAAACCGATTATCAATATATAAAACATTGTTTCTAATACTGCACAACAGAGGCGCTGTTGTCGCTTCCATAAAATTTGACAGCTAACGACAAACATTGGAACGATTCAATTCGATTGAAACTCACATTAGGGGGTACTGGACGTTTGGACTTTTCTACGTGGGCGAAACAGCTGAGTTTTGCATGAAAACAGTAACTTCGTTCACTCAGAAGCACAGAAGAGTTCGAAAGTTGGTACCCAAGTACCCAATGGTAAAAGTTGTAGTAGTCGGAGCTTCATTTTCTAATGTTAATGAAAACCATTTCAAGCTTGGACTACAAGTAGTTTGGACTACAAAAAATAAATGGTATTAATTCTTACATGGAATTACTTTTGCCTTTTGTAAAAATGTTCGTTCGTTTAATGGACACAAGATCGGCTTTCAGCCCTGGCTATTACTTCAATGGAAAAAGATGGACCACATTCTTTAGATTATTGTGCTTTAAAAGCCGCAAAGATCAATTTTAAAATTTATTATTAATTATTACTCTCTATTTGTTAATTAATAATCTTTCAATGTTAAATATTTTAAAGCTAAAATTTTATTTATTTGTATAACTTTAGCATTTCTCGTCTAACATGAAAATTACCTAAACCAGACCTACTTTCGCATCACATACTTTTCACGAAAGACAAAGGGCCCACCAAAGACCTGCCGCCAAAGAAAAGAAGAAAATAACTTTTTCTCTGGGCTTTGATGATTGATTGATCAGTGAATACACATAAATTAAGCTACTTGTAAAATTCTACAACTAAAAACGTTGGGCTCAGATTAGCAGAGCTCTGCTTTCGAGTAGACTTTGAGCTCTGCTATTTAATTAGATGTCTTTTTAAATGATTGTTTTTGAAAAGATGCATTTAATTTAGTTATTACTTCTTGTGGAGTTGGTACACTCGAAGGTTCGCCCCACGTTTTTAGTTATAGAATTTTACAAGTAGCTTGATTTATGTGTATTCACTGATCAATCTTCGAAGCCCAGAGAAAAAGTTATTTTCTTCTTTTTAGTTATTTTCCTATTTGTACTCGAGAAAAACGTGGATTTTTATAAAAAAAATTATGCGATAATATATTTAACTCTTTTTAGTTATGGTTTATAAATCTTGCGGTTGTTCTTTCTAAATTGAAAATCTAATTAAAATCAAACGAAAACAATTTTAATTTAAAAAAAATAATTAAATATTGTATTGTCATCGAAAACAAACATGCATGCGAAATTTCAGCTCAATCGGATGATTAGAAGTGGTCGAAAACACGATCACAAGATTTGACCGCCACATACATACAGACAGACATTCAAGAAAGCAAGCTAAGAAAAACGTGGTAATAATAAAATAATATTAAAATATTAGTGTTTGCTTAATCATTCTATCGGGAAACCCTGCACATACATATTGCACACATGTGACCGTTGTCGGAGAATGACTCATTAATATCTGAGGCCGTTTTATTAAAAAATTTCGACTAACGAACAAAGATAATTGTAAATACAAACAACTCAGGAAAATAATAAATTTTGTACTAGTGGCGTCATCGATCGGCGTCATCGATCGATGCCCACAAAACTATAGCAGTATAAATATTTTAATTACTCTAATCACATTGTAGATGGCGCTGAATCAAAAAATATGACAATTTGGTTTTGCCATGCTACTATTTATATATTCTGGTGATTAATTTCTTACCAACTTTAGTTTCTAAATATGTTTAGAAGTCTTCAGTTTCTTTTAATTAACGTCGTGTTCTAAAGTTGCCAATTCAGCAACTGATCAATTATAATGCCAAGACAAAATATTGACTATTATAATGCCTCATGTATTTCTCCCATGTAGGAAAGCCTGTGACGAGTAGTAGGATGTATGCAGGCTATTGATGATAATAATATATTTTTAAACAATATTATAAAGTTCACTAACTTTGTAAATACTCGTGTGTAATTTATTTTCTGTAAGTTGGTAGAAAGAATGATAAGTTCTCTTTATTGGCAGCGTTGAAAAAAATTACCAGTAGTAATATTTCAAATAGTATTTGAGGAATACAGACGACAGAAGTTTTGAACAATAAAAATGTAAAGATTTATTTCTCACATAATCATAACAAACTTGTTCATTTTATATTGTTCAAGCATTTATAATTGAAAATTTTCAAAATAGTCAATTTATTAAATAATAGAAATAAAAAATTTCTCTTTGATATTTATCATGAATCAAGAAAGGAATATTTAGTTTTAATATATATTATGTTGCTATGCTATGAATATTTGTAACAATATGTTAGCAATGATGGATTTATCTCTTTAAGGGATCTCTTCTAGAAGTTTCACACATTAATTACCGACATACCAGTGAATAGTATAGAACACGAACTGAATTTTTGAAATGAATAAAAATAATTGTATTTTTAAGTTGTTACTTTGAAATAATTTACTTGTCTTTCTCATTTTATAAAGTTATGAAAAATAATTAAAAATAAGATTCGAAGAAAAAACTATTTATTTTGTTCCGAATAATCAAAGAGTGGCTATTATTTTTCTATTTCAAAAAAATCCTAACTGGATTTATACACTGTACTTATAATCTTAACAACAAGGTAATCTCGGTGCCATTTGCTTTAAAATAAAATGAACCACGCCTGGCTATGGGTAGTCAATTACAAATATGGCAACATTATAAAAAGAAAGTGAAGTGAAAGAAATGAATTTACGAGAATAGGTCGCAAGTTGCATAGATTTTTGGTTGATTTCATTTTCACTTTGCTTTCGTATTCTCTAAGATCTAATAAACTAAAGTTAATTTGTGTTTCTGATCATAATTTGATTCAAAGTATTCGGTGCTCTGGCACCGAAAACGGGATAAGTACTAGAGTGAACAGCATCTTATTGATTTTCTTACCTTGCTGCTTTCAACCAACGCGAAGTGGTGTTGTTAACGTTATCGAGAAATCTACAATCTAATAAGAATTTGATTATTGTTGAAACAATAATTCACATATCTAGTGACATTTTTCCTTATTTGGTGTAAACATAAAATAAGCGAAAATGATGGCAAATCCTCTTGACACCGTAAACGCGAACCAACCCACGCAAAATGGTAGCAAACTTCAACCTTGCAATAACGAGTCAAAGACTAATCTCATAGTAAACTATTTACCCCAAACGATGACTCAAGAAGAGATACGGTCCTTGTTCTCGAGCGTCGGCGAAGTAGAAAGTTGCAAACTAATTAGAGACAAAGTGACAGTGTTTCCTGATCACATTCTCAATGGACAGAGCTTAGGCTATGCCTTCGTCAATTACCACAAAGCCGAAGATGCTGAGAAAGCTGTGAACACATTGAATGGATTGAGACTGCAGAATAAAATCATCAAAGTGTCATACGCGCGACCCAGTTCCGACGCCATCAAAGGAGCCAATCTGTATGTTTCTGGTCTCCCGAAACACATGACTCAACAGGAGCTCGAGAAACTGTTCAGTCCATTTGGTACAATCATCAGTTCACGCATCCTACATGAGAATGTGAATGTTGGTCACCTACTTCAAGTTGGCGGAGAAGACCAGTCTATTCAAGGCCCTTCCAGAGGTGTTGCATTCATCCGCTACGATCAACGTTGTGAAGCTGAAGCAGCAATACGTGAGTTAAATGGTACTATACCTCCAGGTGGAACAGGTCCTATTACTGTTAAGTGTGCTAATAATCCCAGCAACCAGAACAAAGCATTAGCTCCATTAGCAGCATATTTGGCGCCCACAGCTGGACGACGCTTTGTGGGTCCAGCAGGAAAAGCTCTTCTTGCTATCAACAAAGGTCTCCAAAGATTTTCTCCATTAGCTGACCCTCTTATTCAAGGTAATGCTCTAGGTGGATCAGGTTGGTGTATCTTTGTGTACAATATCGGAGCCGACACTGAAGAAAGCATTCTTTGGCAGCTCTTTGGCCCATTTGGTGCCGTCCAAAGTGTAAAAATTATAAGGGATCCCACCACCAATAAGTGTAAAGGGTATGGATTTGTCACCATGACAAATTATGATGAAGCTGTTGTTGCAATCCAGTCTCTTAATGGATACTCGCTGAATGGCCAAGTCCTGCAAGTCAGCTTCAAAACGAACAAGAGTAAATCTTAAATTAATCAAATACTAGTCAATAAATTAATAGCTAATGCAAAAAAATGTTGATCATTAAGCTGTCATGGTTTTGCATCAATATTGATTAATCTTAGTACTGAATAGTGAATATGAGTGATGCAAATCATGACAACGGTTAAAACCAGTGTTCAATACAAGAAGTACAAACAAGTCATAACCAACTTCTCCATAACACTTACAGTCACAGTTTAATATTTCAGACTTAACAAATAACTGTTTCAAAATGATGAATTTTCTTTTTAATGTTCAAATGCATACTTGATCTAATATTAATTTTCATTTAAATATTGGGTTATTTGAACTTGTTGGTATGCAGAGGCTAGCCTAAATGGGTATTTTAGTAATAGAACTGAGATCACATGTTTAAAGTATAATTAGAAGCATTGCCAACAAAATGTTTCTAATGCATTTGAAGAAACATTTCATATTAATAACACTATTTATTGCTTATTGCTGCCTCAATGCAATGTATTTTTTTTATATATAAAATTGACGAAAACCATATTAAATTTGATCAAGATCAATTTAATAATGGTTTTAATTTTAAGTTAAGCAAACATATGTAAGAGATTATAGTAATTCAATATCTTCTCAATTTAGGAAATCTGAAATATAGTTAATAATTTAACTATAATAAGTCTTGCTGTTAATTTCTAATTGAGAGTAATATAATCATATAGGGAAAAACTTATTCATAAATAGTTGTCTAATTGTTGATATTCATATAGATAATTGTAATATGTGTTTTTGTACTCAATAATGATTACTCTCAGTTTGAAATGAACAATGCTTAAGATTCTAATGGTATTGCAGGCAATAACATTTATAATTATCTTGATAGTCCAGTGCAATAAATACTTTTTGCTGAAAGTAAAAGTATATATTATCGAAAGTTACATAAAATGCATATATTTATATTTAAAAACCTGTGCAATTATCTTTGTCTTTCAGATGTTGCTATAATGAAAGTTCACAATTGTACTCACTTACATAACTTGAGCCTACCAAAGATATCAGAAACGAAATAATGACTGAATTCAATTTTTAAGTAAATACTTTATAAATTGTATGTAATATAACAAACTCTTCCATAGGTACATGTTAACGTTAACATATTGTTCCAATGATGACTATTTCATCTATAACATTGATGTAACTTACAAAATAATTCCATTATTGACAAATGCACAAAGATGTTATACTTAAATGAATACTACTTATAAATATATTAGGACATCAATGAATCATTTTAGATTAATTATTCATGTTGTAATGTCTCATTGTCCCTGTTGTTTATTTCTCATTATCGATAAATATTATTGAATACGAATTTCGATTTTTGGCTATGCAAAACGGTAATCTCAATCAAAATTATGAAGTGTTAAGGACCATGACATAAACTAATAATTTTATTGATCAACATTTTATTAAACTAAATTTTGTAATTGTGACTTAATACATGTATCTGATATATGATCTTTATGAATATTGACTACCTAGTGTATTGAGTGAAAGTCAAATTGAATCTTTTTGATGCAAGTCATGTTTAATGATTTGGTCATGAGTGATATTTTATGAATTATTGCAAGTGATAATATTTCACTATTATTACATCTACTCTAGGTTCTAATCTACAGGTTAGAAATAACAACAAAAGTTTAAATGGTTGTATGTAATCGGTTTGAAAGTGTATTAACAGTTTGACTTTCACACCATGATATTGTCTCTCTAATTATTAATTTGTATAATCATATCTATTTATTATAAAATTTAAGTAACTTTTCAATTCATTGTAATTTATTATAATCATAATAGATATATAGATTTCATTTGATGTTATATTAATATATTGAACATTTAGTGTAAGTTCAAATTAGTTGGATCAGTGGATTTATCTTACTCAATGACAAACATTACCTATCTCATGATTTCATGGTCTGTATTGTTCCAGATATTCTGTAGTTACTGTAACTACTCCGATAGCTATATTATTCATAGATATATGCATATCATGAAAATACAGTGGTTAGGATTCTCAAAATAGATGGGCTTGTACGACGCATTTTAAATTAGTACTTAATGTTTAATTTCTATGATACTGATAAGGATAAATGATTCAATAAGATTAATAATATTATTATTTATTAAAAGTACTTAACTATGCGAAACTAGTCAGTTATAATTTTGCGCAAGATTAAAGTTTTAAGTACCTACAATTAAGTATTTATAAAACTGTGTTCTCTAATTTAAATGTAGACATTTAGAATTTTGAGTTTAAATTATGTTGGTGTGGTGTTTGGTTAACATAAGTATAATATACCATTGTATAGTACACAATACATACATAACAATTCATAATGGTGTGTATCAAAACTAGTCAAAGGTAAAATTATACCTCTATTCAAGACTGCTCTGAATCTCGCATACACATTTGTCTATAGACATAATGTACTCATAAATAATAATTCTTAAATAAGGTGCTAAATGTTTATGGACGAATACATTTCTAAACTCTACTTTTAAATGAGTAATGGATTGTTAATTACTCCAAATTGAGTACCAATTTCACTTAAAAGTGTTGAAAGGCATTTAGATCTCTGATTCCTTTCTTACAACTAATCTGACTTCTTTTGTGTGGATTGCACACATGCTTGTAAAATTGTGCAGTGTAGATACATGTGCACGCGGTAGGTTCAGAGCATCCTGCTTTAGTAATACTTTGTGTTGTGTCGTCCAAGAAACGTAAGTGATCCTCCATCGACAGTACAGTAACACCAATACACACCTGTCCCTTTAATTTGTTTTGTTTTACTCGCATACGCGTAACCAGGATTTGGTAATGTGAGGGCCTTAAGACGCGATTTGAAGTTTCTTACTGAATATTTAGGAAATTTTTGCCTAAACATAGACGACACTTTGGCTACGCGTATGTGTATTAGTATTTTGTGTTCTAAGATGTGGTATTTTGTGTTAGAGTAATTTCAGTTAATTTAAAACTAACATTTCAGTCCTTTAGTGTTTACTTATTTAACCACATTTAACGATTTGATTTTAATTTTCTTTGTTTGTTTTTACTTTGGGCAGGTTTGGGTATTGTAAGGGTTTGGCCTAGGATGTAGCTAGAGTTATTTAAGACAGAGTACAAATCGCCGATAAATGTATGAAGAAAATAATGTTTGGCTTTCTTACATTTAATTTTGAAATAATGTCAACGAATGTAATCTGATGTAGGGAATATTGATAGACATTAAATATTGACATTAGCAATAATATACCTAAAACCATGTTTTATTTAAATTTACCCCACTTTCGTTTGAATTAATTATTTTAGTGGACTCATTTACCTAAGTGTATTTTAATTAGAAACTTTTAAAGTTTTGAATTATATTACAGCTAAAATACTCCAAAGGTTAGTTAGGTAGGTACACTAACATGTTTACGTGACAAGTATTTAATTTACACACTAAACAAATATATTATTTTATAGGACACGCATGGTCTTATCTGAAGTTCATTGACTACTTAGTTTAATATCTTTCTTTTACTCAAATTATGGTAGCACTACAATGCAAAATATTAATTATTGACTAAAAATAATAGTAAAGTAAATTTTAAATTTCCTAGAAATATAATACAAATAGTCTTATTATGTTTCTAGAAAATTTGCTATAATATTAGACTCAATAGAATTAACATCTACATAAAATCTATCTTTGTCAATTCAAAAATAGTGAAAGCACGTATTGCATAGTCAAGTAGGCACGTTATATTGCTGCGTAACATAATTATCTAGTAATTAAAACAGCGCTGCCGCTGCTACGCCGGTCGCATAACGGGTGTCCCACTTCGAGTCAGTTTGATCAAACTACGAGAATGAGGGATGAAAATGTTGCGGGCGCTGTCACCCTTCCCAGCGAGTTCATTGAACCCATTGTGTGCTTTCGTCCATTGATCGCTTTCGATTTTTTGTACATGACAGGGTGTTTTTATGGCGACTTTAAATTACATTCTGTTATGATATTACAGATTGTGGGGGAGTAAGTTTTTGGAAATACAAAATTGTATTAGATGTGGTATTTTCTGTATTAACTAAGTACTACCTAGACTTAACGTTTTCTCTACAAAAATAAGTTATACGACATAAGTTGGGCTATGGGCTAACTAGTGACCAATTTGATAATTAGTAAAATGCTTTTATTGATGCAATATTTAACATCCAGTAACCATAACTACGTTCGGGGTAGCGTCGGGCTTATAATATTGATCGCTTTGAAGTTGGCACCTAAAACGTAGTGTTTATATGTCGGCACCTAGCTAGGATATGTCCTGTCCGAACCGAAAATTAAAGTGACGTTTGCTTAAACATCTTTAATTTTAAAAACTGGCTAAAATATTTATTAAGTGATGACTTTAAAGTACTTATTGCCGTGTTATTCGGCGCAGACATGTTTTAGATTATAGATTTTATGTAATGGTATACTTTTTTCGAATGACCACGAGTTAATTTACACAATACAATTTGATATTGTAACCCCTTTGTTGCACAGCCAGAGCGTAGAATTCCCTATCGGCACACATATTCTCTCCTCTCCAACATGGGTTCCTTCGAATGTATCGTGAAAAGGCATTTTTTGAGCCAGAAAAGTGTATGTGGTTTGGCCGTATGTCGCTTGCAACTCTAGCTATCTTCACATATGAACTCCTGGTCATTTTCTGTGCTATTTACTACTTTTTGTCACATGTTTTGTCCCAATGTACTTATAGATAAAAAGATACGGTACCTACCTACGGAAAAGGCACCTACCTAGTTATGTATCTAGTCACAAATGTTATAATAGCTACATGCGTACGTAATATCATAGGTAATTCGCGTTAGCTTGTAACTTGCAGATATAATTAATGCAAGCATGACCGAGGGGGAAATAAATGACGTCACGTGAATCCCGTTCTTTATTTGACCAAATACACATAGTAATAAGAATCTGACACTAAAAGCATACTAAATAGGAGGCCGAAATTATGCTTGATTCAGCACTTGTTTGTTAATACGATTTCTAGAGAAATGTATTTACCCATTCATAATAAACTAGGTTCCGCCCCCTTGGGGTTCGAACTCTAACAAATGTTGTATAACCTATAACCTATAAATGTAATAGCATATAACCTAACACCTTCCCCTATAAATGAACTATCCAACATTAATTTTTTTAAATTCAAACCAGTAGTTCCAGAGAACTGCCTACAACCTCACAAAATATACATTATAATATTAGTATAGATGTATAGATAAGATTAAGTAGAGCAAGTATCTAAAGAAAATTAAGAAATATACGATAAACATGTATTTATTTATAAAGTACACTAACATCGATGCATAAAAAATGCAACTGCAACTACATGCTTGCAACTACGCAAAATGTCTAGGTTTCACCACATAAATGTTTGCCAATTACAAATTACATAACATTTGCCAAAATTAAATTGCCATACTTAATGAAATAACAATAAAATGTTGTATTTCTAATATTACGATTGCCTGGAAGAGATCGCTCATAGGTGATAACGCCGCTCATTGTGCAAACAGATATTGGACACTAAAATGTATAAAAGAACTAATTTGTGCTAATAATATAAATTCTTCATTAATCTTCCTTAAATAATTTACCCAACTAGCTAGCCAGTGGTGGCCGGAGTCAGTTGTCATATGAAATGTAATGTGACCCTTATGGTCATATTACATTTCATATGATGGCTGGCTCTGAGTTATTACATAATATCATAAAAATTGGTAAGCTTCTTAGTAGACGATACAACTGGCCGAATGGTCAGTTCCCGCAGCTACAGAATGCTTTGTCAGGGGTCATTTCGCACGGGTTCAAGTTCCGGCTGGTACCGATGTTTGTGCAATAGTCACGAATATTTGTTCATTGTTCAAACAGTGGCAAACTAAACTAAAGTAATAATGAGATACATTTTAAAACAGGAACTGGAACCCTTTGCACATCTCTATATAACCAAAAAAATTTTTGGTGGGATTTGGCTCATGGCAGTTGAGCGTTATTTTTACCGTATATTGTGACGTATTTTAATATGAGAACGATGTAAAAGGGATATATGGTACATGGTACAGTATTAGTTTAGTGACTTTCAGTAAATATTTTTCATTGATTTGCAGATTAAAGTGCAATTTTCGATTAATTGACTACCGTTAATTAAGGTGGTATTATATACACCTGTATCTCCTTTGGGTATTCGAAAGCTATCATATAAAAAATATTACAGCAGATATGGTTATATTATCACTGATCCCTTTTATTTTGTGGCGATATTGCATGGTTAGGTTTATGGCTCTTTGAGTTGGGTGCTGTTTTTTTATTTTGAAAAATAGCGTTTTTTATTGTAAAAATGTTGTAGTTCCATGCAAAAAAGAATCGTTATGTATTGCTGTTAAAGGAATACATTATTCAGTGGTTACTTTCGTGAGATATTCAAGTGTTGTCATTATCGTTCAATCATTATTAGGATATTTCTTTATCATGAACGCATACTTTATATTTCATATTCATTATGTAAGTCATCCACCAAATTCCGACCTTTTCTATTATTACTCGTCCTTAAAACTCCGCTGGGCAAAGACATGCGTTACACTAGTATCCCGGAGCCGCCAATAAAATAAGAAATAATTACATAAGTCATGGTTGTATGGGTCTAATTACTTTTTCTATGTGTATGTATATTTTATTCTTTAAATCATGTCAAAGTATAGGTTTTTATGAGAAGAAAATAAGATTATATAGAATACATAATACAGCATTATTTTTGGTGATTTGCGGAAGGATTTATCAGTGTTCCATTTTCATTCAACTTTGAAATTTCTTTACGTAAGTCTTTAACGAAGCTTCTTCAGGCTATGTTGCAGTCATAGACATTTTTGTTATGAAAGAAAAGTGTGTAGTTTCATGCCAAAATAATCGTTATATCGTCCAATACATGGAATACATAATTTCACATTTATTAGTGACTACCATGAGATTTCTCAGTGTTTCATTTCTATTTATTTGCAGGGGAAGTTAGTTTATTTATTATCATCATATTATTCCATTCTCATTTCGAAATTCGGTATCATTTCGTACATAGCATTTTATTTTTATATCATTTTATCGGTAATCAATATCATTGCATTCCATTTTTAATTTATGTTCTCGTAAGTCATCAAAATCTCTTTAGGCCAAAGGGATACATTACACTGGTATCCTGGAGTTTGAAATAAAGAAATAATAACATACGATAAGGTTGTATGGGCTTGAGTTTCCTTTGCCTTCCCTTATATAGGGGAAAAAATAAAAAGAAATGAATTTTATTTTGTTATGATAGTTATTATATTCTTTGGTATAGTAATTTATTAATTTTGGTCTATATCATCGTCATGATACTTATTTATTTGTTCTCTACATAATTAGTTGGATCGAAAAAAATTGGTATAATTTCAAACTTAATTGGATTTACATTGTTTCATATATCTCAAGACATTTCTGAAGAAAATGGAATCTCTTTCTAAACAAGAGTTAATATCGACAATAACTAAACAAGCAGATCAAATAAAGAGATACGAAAGTCGTCTAAGAGGTTTGTATCAGTTTAGTACTTTGCTGTAATTCCCGTGCCATGGATATGGAAAGGTTGATTTCACAACATAGATTTTCTACAACCATATGTTAGTTTGTGGCTGTTTTAGAGCTGCTTAACTATTGATGAACTTAATATATAAATTAATTAATAAATTTATAGTAATTGAATGTTTATACTGAGTTTATTACACGCTAATATGATGATCAAAGGTAAAAAACCATTCAATTAATGGTTCTAGTCTACTAGGTGGATAAAATTAAAAATTAATCACATATTTTTTATGTAACAGGCAGGCACTAAGATATAATGAAGTAGAAATTTTGAGTAGTTATATTTATAAAATAAAAAATTACTTGATTTTTGTCCCTTGCAGCCTTGTATTATGGATTTGACATACTATATATTTGTAGCCAAAGCTGAGCGACAAGCACTAACACAGTGCCAATATTAAATAGAACAATTATTAATTTCAAAACCCATACTATAGGGGATAGGAGAAATATTGACACTGAATAATACCGCTTATCTCACTTAATGTAGCCAATTGTTTAAATTAGCATAAAAGTCCTTAATATTTATTTATTAAAGCTTCAATTTAACTTAAACTGTAATTAAACTGAATTGAAACTAAATCAAACTAGAAATGATGACCTTAGTAAATGAGTCTCTTTAAATTTAAAAAGATATTTTCACTTAGACTTTGAATAACAAACTCATCAAATTAAAATCGTACTTTATGAGGTTAGGTTTTATGCAGATATGCAGACTTTACCTATAGTAGATTCATAGATTTGCATAATATCTTAAAATATGTTATCAAGTATTTCATATTACATAATTTGTTTTTAGCACATTACATTTTTTGTAATTTGTAAAAGGCTGTGGAATTTTTTTATGATGAATATGGTGTAAATATAATTTTTTTAAATCATAATTTTTATTTAGATGTTGTGGCTGCTTATAAAGGATTGATTAAGGAGAAAGAAGCATTAGAAATTAGCTTAAAAGCTTTGAACAAATCTGGGTCACCTAGTGAAGGAGGTAAATAAATATAATAATAATTAGATGAAATTCACTTATGGCTATAGCATATTGATGTCATAATTATTGTGTGTTATTTGTTAGTAGATGAATATATTACAATTTTCCATATGACTTACTAATATAGTACTAATAATGAATCACTATATCTTTTTTAAACTTTTTTATTGCTATAAAACAAAATAAAACTATTTTAAACTTTTTTATTGCTATAAAGTGCATGCAAAATACAAATATGCATTACCAACCTTATTTCAAAAGTAGTTAGCATATTTTTATGGAGAGAAAGTTTCAGATAACATATCAGCTGACGGTTTCATAAACAATAATGTCAATGAAAATTTCCTTATATGTATCGATCATATTTCTTAACTTTATTAGTATGCTAAAACTGTCAGCTTTATTTATTATTACGTCTTAGTTACATAGACTCTCTCACTTTCTCTTGTCTCTTTCTCTCAATATGTTCAGGAAGAAGACAGTTGGCATTACCTGACATTTAATTTTTCTGAAATTATCTCTGGATTCTTTGACTGTGATTCTTTTTTGTTTCAATTATATACTTTATCTACAGTTCCAGAAGATTCTGTGGCCGCCCTTACACTGTCTTTGTCCACTTTGACTGGAGAAAAGGCTAGACTAGAAGAGGCTTTTCAGGCAGACAAAAAAGTGACAAGAGATAAGGTAAGAACATTATATAAGATATATTTTAACAATATATTTTTTTAATTGTACCGAGTTAGACCCAATTGTGGCAAGTAAACAAAATGTAATAGTTATTTCAGTATGAGAATATTGTTAAGAATATTCAGTATGAGAATATGAGATATATTTTTTTCAGTATGAGAATATGAGATATTTTTTTTTTCAGTATGAGAATATGAGATATATTTTTTTCAGTATGAGAATACAATAGCAGCAATGAAAGAAGATACTAAAGCTTTAGTACAACAGCATCAGGTAGAGGTTAATAATTTAAAAGCAAAACTTGCTTATGAGATCCAGGAAAGGGAGAAAGAGAGGGCAGATCATGGGGCTATGCTGAAGTAAGTAAAAGACGGACTATTGCTAATTTATAATCTACCCTATCATAACTATATTAAGTATATTAAATATATATTATTATTTATAATATATATTTAATATATTACGAATTTGATTTGTCATCAAGATGGAAGGATTTAAATGAAATATTAAATTTATAATTAATATTCTTTTAGAGAACTTCACATGAAATTTAACAGTGAGAGGATCACTAAAGAAAAGTTGGAGGATAAGGTAGTTAATTGCACAGAGGCACAAGGTGAGCATTTAAATCCCATTAAAAAAGCATTGAAAATAGTAATACACCTAAGTCTGTTTTTACACGGTAGATTGGTTCCAGAAGAAGCCGTGTAAAAAAAGACATTGATCTTATAAAAAAATGGGTGATTTGTTCCTAATCTCTAAAACCTATTAAAATTAGAGAAAAACAAGAATTTTTAAGAACAAGAATTCATGTTTATTTTATTAAATCAAATATATAATGCTTATTTTCACAAGCATAGTAATTAATGATAAAAAAGATATGCACTCTAATCTTAAAAGTAATATAAATTAAATGTATGGCAAGTTCAGGAACTAAAAAACTATGTTGTGAACGAAAAGAATAGGTTATTCAATTTTTAAGGTAAAAAATAAAATAAAATAGAATAAGTGATAATCATAAATACAACAACATAAATTTAATTGCTGTCGTCATCAGTTACATATTCAATTTTCAAACCGTGTTATATCAAAACCGTGTACAAAAAGACCGTGTAAAAACAGACTTAGGTGTACACCATTTTCTTTGTTATAAAGTCAAATTCATTCATTCTAGTTCGGTTCATATACACAAATCTTAAGCTTATAAATATTGCTTACAGCATCCCAGTCTGAATTGGAGAAGCGAGTGCGTGACCTGAGCCGTTCTCTGGAAGCGTCTCAACGGAGGCTACAGCGAGCCGAGGCTCGGACAGTGGAGACACCTGCATTGCTCGTAAGATTACAGCAAAAGCTGGCATTATTGGAACAATCGCATTCCATCGCCATTAGGGAGGTGAGATTTAATAAGTAAAATTTGCCTTACTTTAAGAGCCTTTTAA
Organism: Acentria ephemerella; assembly: GCA_943193645.1. Classification (NCBI taxonomy): domain Eukaryota; kingdom Metazoa; phylum Arthropoda; class Insecta; order Lepidoptera; family Crambidae; genus Acentria; species Acentria ephemerella. Next base: position 983,476 of record OW971881.1, read on the forward strand.
AATCAACTTAAAATCTTGGGTCTAGGGTAGTATATCGCATGTACATGGACTCCTATTGAGTCATGAGCTGCTGCTGTTTATATAAAAAAAGAGTGAATTGCATGATTAAGGCACTGTTACTTTTGTAACAGTTTAAGTTTTATTCTAAGTTAGTTCACTATAATATATGATGTTATTAAGTATTGGGATAAGTTTACGTTGAAGAACTAGTTTTTAAATTTACTAAAGTACAATTATTTTCAATGAAATATTGGTTTTGAAGTTAAACTGTGATGATATCGTTAATTTAACTAAATTAGTCTCATCCCTATTAGTAGATAGTATATTGAAACCAGCTGTTAACGTACAGCTACTCTTGTCCAGTAAAAGCCTAGTTTAATTATATAAATAAGAATCGATAACTTATAATAAATTATAGTCCATTCAGAAGTAACATTTGTAATTGCTTACATTCCCGATAAATAAATGATATAATGTTCAGTAATTGTGCATGAAAGGTATCAAGTACCATTTTGGAACATTTTATAGATGCGACTGCCATAAACAATTTTAATACAAAAAATTGTTATATTGATCAAAATATTTAAGAATTAGGAAGTATGTAAATTGATTAACGTTTATATATTAATATGTATATTATATATAATACAAATATTCTATATTACGCACAAATTATAAAAATACAACTAAAATAACATACAAAAGACGGTCTTATTGGTTATTGCTAATTAGCAACCTTAATTTAGCAATTAGGCAACCTTAGGTGTGAACTTTGGATTATATATATTAAGATCAAATCTATGAACGCCAGACGGAGATATTGAAAATTGTCTTCTTGGATATTAAATTTTAGGAACAAATCAAAGCTAAACGCGCGGAGGAGTCAGCTCGTAAGACGTGCGCTAAACAAGAGGAGCGCGTGTCGCTGCTCGAAGGTAAGCTCGCGGAGCTGTCCCAGACCATAGGACAGTACGACCTGCGGCGGCGCCGGGACCTACTCTTGATACAACAGCTCAAGGATTCCCTCAACGGAAGCCTCATGGACAAGATGGCTACAACCAATACCGAATATGGTAAGTTTGATACCGTATTATAAATATATAGTTTGATAGTGTGATATATGCGTAATACATATATAATTTAAATAGTAATTCTCACACCCACACTTATTATCTATCCCAAAGTAATTATCATCAAACATTATTAATATGTATATAAATATCAGACATATACTAAATAAACATACAAATGCTATGACTTGTGAACAAATAATCGTACTCGTCATCCAAATATCTGCCCCTATCGAGATTTGAACCAGGGACTTCTGGCTAAGTAGACAGGGATTCGGACAGTGGTCAAAATAGCTATACTTTAGACTCGATCCTGAAGACACAATAGAGTTTTTAATTCGACAAATGTTGCCAGATTTGGGCTATGGCTGAAATAGTATTTTTAATAGATAAAAGAAATTTTTTTGCAAGAAGGTAAAATCTTTTAGGCATATAGCCATAGTCATGACATATAACGAATCATCTCGCATGGAGGTTTGTCTACTTCCAGCCTCCTGAACAAGCCAGATTCCAGAATGACTTTAGTACCATAGACCACATACGCTGGTAGGCTGCGGTAGGTTATAACAAAGACCGATTATACTCTTTATAATCGGCCATTATAGTATTTATTTACGGACTACGAGAAAGCCTTTAATACAAATCATAGACAATATTCATTCATAAATTCATAGACAATCATAGATCGTTTAGTGTGGGACTTTCTAATATCATGTACACATACCATGTATTTAGTTACTTAGCAGCCTTTATTATTTTTAAGTGAATTAATAAATAATGCTGGACAAGAAAACTTAAGTGAATTGACATCTATCTTTAGATAGAATATTGGAACTGGAGATAACACTTCAGAGATTGTTCTCTTAATCTTGTGTTTTGTAGATGGTTTTCAGTTTAACAGATACAATTTATGATACTAATAAAATTATTATTATTTTATTTTTTCAGTGGAATCTCAACAAAAAAGCGAGACAGACAATGAAAAACTAGCAGACAGTGAATATCTGCAAACATTAATAGACAAAATTCATATATTAAAGAAAGAAATCATAGCCGAAAATGAAAAACTGGGTAGTCCCATTGATATTACAACCGTATTTAAATTAGAAGGATATCAAAACGTACATTCTAAATGCAGAGAAGAATTAGAGACAGTCAAAGCTGAATTTGAAGCTTACAAGATTCAGAACATTAAGAGTTCCGGTGGGGAGGAAGTACAGACTGAGGTGAAAGATTTGAAAAGCGAGATTATGATATTAAAAGAGAAAGTGCAGACTTATATGATGATGCTGGATGAAGAGAAGCAAGATAAAATAGATACTTTAAAACTGTATGAGGAGGTAAGATTTTGTCGTTAGAAAAGAGAATAAGCGTAACAGACTCGAATTTTTCTCGTAAGTTAACATAATGGTGGGGCCTACCATTAGTCGCCAAAATCTCCTTGGGGCAAAGGGATTCATTAGACCGGTATCCCGGAACGAGAAATAAAGAAATAATCATATTAGATATGGCTGTGCGGGCTTTAGTTCCCTTTGACTAGGGTGAATATACAAAATATAAATTTTATTTTGTTATGATAGTATAGTAATTTTGTTCTCCAATATCATCGTCATGACACTTATTTATTTGTTTTCTACATAATATTTGCATGGAAAAAAAATTGTATCATTTCAAACGTATTTTATTATTGTTACATTCAGTACACCTGCAATATCAAAACTCTCATAGCTAGACAATTCTCAATTTACTTTTAAACGATTTTAAATGTTCCCTTATTTTTCATCTGAAGAAAATCAAGAACGAACAGGAGTATCACAAGGAAGTTTCATCAGACCTGAAAGCTCGCGTGCAAAGTTTGGAGAAGCAAGTGCAGACGCAACGTGACAGATACGCAGCGTTGTTGGACGAGACTGACAATTATATACGCGCTAAAAACGACCGCTCCAGGAAAGTGAGCGTAGAGGAATCGCATTGGAAAGAGGGACTTTTGGTTAGTACTTCAGATCTGTATTAACTTAAGATGACATTTCTGTCTAATAACATTAACAATAGAATATCTCCGGTCTTATAGATATTGTTTACAAACTAAATATTTAAACTCGTGCTCCTCTTTCATTTATACAAATGGAAAGTGACAGATGGTTGGTGACATCGATATTTCTAAAATGAAATTTCAAACATTTCAACGTAAATCTTAATAAACATCAACACTAAAATAATTTAATGAAGTTTATATCTGAGTGCCAACTAAATTGACGTTTCTAAAAACTATTACACCCATTTCTTGTTAAATTAGAATGAAAGATGGAAGATAATATTTGTTTAAGTTTAACGGGTGTTACAACCATCTTTATATTATTGCACGGTGTCTCAGCTAGTGGGAATAGCTATTGATTCTTGTTATTGAACCCATAAGTTTTAAATCACTATGGTACAAAGCGAAAGTTAAAAATCTGAATCGATATGGTCGTCTGTGTATTTGTGCGTCTATATCTTCACTTCTAAATGGATTTCGATGTAGTTTTAGCTAGTAAAATGTAGGGGATTTCTCCTAGACGGTTTAAGGCGATGTATGGCGACGCCATGGTCAAATGCTCCAGCGCAATCACAGTTTTAGTAAAGCAATTTAGTTAACTTACGCGCTCGTTTTAATTTAGTAAAACACAGCTACTTTTTTCCCAGATGGGTCAAAGAAAATTTGTCATTTAGAGCTCTTCTATGCATCGAAGGCATGTTAATACGTTGGTGCTGGATGTTACAGTAACAGTTTTGATCCAACTACTCACATTGCGTGGTGATATTATGGCTCAAACTACGCCTATGTTTCTCTCGTAGGATGTTGGATGATGTCATCAGTGGAACGTAAACGTATCACTATTCCTTTCTCGCACGTAGTTGGTAAACAGTGGAAACCTTTCTAACTATCACAGCAAATTCAAGAACAAATACTATGTCTGTGATTACGCATAATTTACAAAGTACAACAGTAACAATTTATAAAATTATGTGACAAGATTTCTTAACGACTTTTCTTAACATACAATTATGTTGATGTTGTAGAATCGTAAAAGTGGTAAAAAGGCCAATTTATAATGAAACATTAATATTAGGTAATGATTAGTACACACTGGTTATCTTAATTTCATTTCAATCTATCTTGTTCGTTCACAATGAGAAATAATAAGAGAGTTGTCATATCACGTGACTCAGACAGGTTCATTTTGGACTGTCTTGAATTTTAAGTTTTAAGAAGTATCACCCTACAGACACTTTGATGTACGTTAGAAAAGGTGGGTTATGGAATAAATATTCCATCTATATACACCTTCAGGAACTATATTTAGTTTAGGCTGTCTCAAATTTGATTGAAAATTCTGTTTTGATATATTCCTATGAAGGTTAATTTATCTTATCTTGTTTAAGGAAGTAACTCTCCGAGCACTTTGACTCAAGGGCACCCCTTTATATGCGTATAAAGGTTTAATACCGGATTTACTATTAGTGTTATAAATCCCATTTGAATGAAATTTATAAACCCATATACATACTTCTGTCCAGAGTATTGTTTCCGTGTATCAAAGTTGCTATAAGATTTTAACTTTTAATTTTGTTGTGCAGGATGTTTCGGCACCGCCGCATATGTTACATTATGCGCACGAGTTGGCCCGCAAGGATCTAGACATATCGCAACTGAGAAAAGAGAAGCATATTCTGGAAGGTCAATATAGGTATGTAAAAAACAAAAATAAATGAATGTTGTATAGATTCATTTTAATTTAATACACTTACAAGTCAAAGAGAAAAGTATGACATATATCGTGTCTCCACTTCTGAACTGTCAAATTAGTAGACATGTTGTGCATAGACTAAAAGGATATTTTTGTATGGAGATTGGTTTTTCATTATTCCAAGCTTGAATGAATAAACTCTAAACTACACTAATGTGAATATAAAAAAATATGGGTTATGAGAACAATAAAATTATTGTTTTTAAAATAAAAAATTATAATAATACAATTAAATAATAAATAATAATTTAATTATTAAATAATATTTAGTTTAATTGTTTTTTTTTGCAATAAAAAATATTTACTAATCTATGGCTGGCAACTGTAACTGAATTTGAATTGTCTTGTCTCGGGTGGGGCGTCTTGTGATTTATGCCGATTATTTTATATCTACAGACTTGTTTCCTTCCTTACTTTCTATCAGTATCTGTGGTATGTGATGATTGCACGTACCTCAGATACTAAAAGAAAATGGTTTGATAATTATCATATTTAAAGATGGGTAAACACAATAAAAATGACAACAGTCAGTTGTCATTTGCATTTTCTTTTATGTTTCTTAATACACTGGCTCTAGATTTAATAATATTGGTCAGTCTCTAGATTAGACGATTTGTTAAAACTTCCCAAAGATGCCAAATATATTGGTTAATAGTTTTCATGATTTGTTTTAAAGACTATTTCGAATCTCATAAGTTGTTGTAGTATTAAGATAAAAAATGACTATAAAAAAATTATGTTCATATTGAATTAGAAATTAAAGACCTGGTTTTCAATTTCTAACTCAATATGGAAAGTACTAAAATGGATTATATGTGCTAATTTTAGTTTAGTTAAACTCCATCAGAATTACCATCGTTGTCAGCAAAGATGTCGCATATGGGAGATATATTATTTATTTTGTGATTTTTTTTTTCAGGGATTGTCAACGGGAATCGACCATAGAAAAAGAGCGGTTCAAAGAAGTTATAAGAACACTTAAAGAGGAAATTGATAGGTAAGACATGTTATATAGTGAAAGAACACAGTTGGTTATATTTTGGAAGGAGATTTCGGATATAATATCCCTAATATTATATTTCGAAAGCAACTCAGGGAAAGAAAACGGATAGAATGAGGTTTTACGGTGATATAGATCGCCATTAAGAAAAATTAACTAACATAAATAAATTGCTGGAAAATTGACAAGTGATGACCCTGCTGTTGTGTATTCAATATAAATAGTTTTACAGAGAGGAAAACGACACTCTGACGAGAATGATTTGGTTTCAGCAACGCCTTAATGCGAATGCATACATGTGTAGTCCTTCTAGGCACCAATATCTTATAAGAGTATTTTCTCCAGACACGACTTGAAACGAGCGATATCGAATTGATTCTGTCGCCTGCGCATCAAAATTAATGGTTTATGATTTGAATATTAACGTTAACGTTTGACGTTGCTTTATCATTTTTGGCCCATAAACTCGCCACGCTGGTCCAGTGTGGTCTGGTAGGTGGATTGCCAGAGCCTCCTCTGTTAAACAGCAGGACGCACCGCTACCACCTCCCCAGTTAGCTTGCTACCCAAAAGTTCAATAGTCATTGAGTGGAGACCGGTACTCGGGAAACTTATTGTAGATAAGATGGGAAGACGATATTCGGAGGCTGGATGAAGTAGGCTGGTTGTGAGTAGATGAAAATCAGGAGCACAGGCGTGCGTTAGGAGAGACCTCCAGCAGGACAATTGATGACGATGATGATATCAAACGTTATCAAGTTTTGTAAGAAGTCTAATTTACATAAATGGTTTGAAATAGGATTGGATGAGTCTCAAGAAGTAAGTCGCATCTCTATTAAGCATATGCTTAATTGATTAGAATGATTGAGGTTAAACCGTTATACTTAAGCATGTTTCGAGTCGTCTCATGAAGAAATACGCAATACTACATATGAGTGTATGTATTAACCATAAATCTTTGCAATATTAAATAGATCCTTGATATTGCTAGTGTTTGGCGAAGATTATCACTAGCAAACAACGACAGATGAGACACAATGGGTTTTTGATTGATTCTGGCATAGTCAGCTGATGGGGCTGTACCACTTGATGGGTTGAGTAACAATGACTTTAAATTTACCTATTCGAGGTACAATTAAAACACCCAAGGATGTTAAATGAATCATTTATCTGTTGGCGTTTGCTGTATGAAAATTACTATTATTTATTTATGTCTCAACGAATGGTTTAAAAACTGAAGAATGGTTTAAAAATTATAATTGTGTGTAACTAAATTATTAATCATAATAATACATAACTTCTACATAATTTAGAAAGAATAGTTCAATTTAAATTATTTTGGTAACAGGCTTAGAAGAATCCAGTCCCGTGAAGGCGCTAATCTAGAATACCTGAAGAACGTAGTAATGGCTTACCTCATGTCGACCGACTACGCTGGCCGCAAACACATGCTCAACGCGATAGCTGCAGTTTTACACTTCACTACAGCTGAGAAAAATATTGTCTTATCTACTATAAGATAGCCTTGAATTAAATGCCAAAATATACAAGTCTTATCCATGTTATGAATACATGAATATTTAGAAAGATATTTTTTACTCTATCAAATATTATCATTGAAAGACCTTTTTTGTATAAAAATATATATTTTTTAGAGCATCTCTTTCATCACAATCTGACTAGAAAAGGAAAGACAGCTGGCACGTCTCTTAATTTTGCCATTTCTATAAATGTGAAATATTCCTGTTTTCCTTTATCTTAAATTATACAATTATTAAAATACACCGATTTAATAAGTCAAAAAATGGATTTGGTTTACCAATGGAATTTTTAGTGGATTTTATATATAATAGTTATTTTCTATGTTACTCTTAAACTGACGTTTCTGACGGAGTGCAATGAAAGGGAGACTATAGACTTAAGTTAAAATTTTAAATTGACGACTTCACTGACAGAATGAGAAGTCGAATTTTAACAGTGATGTTGTAGAGTGATATTTTGACGTTGATGAACTCAATTAAAGCCTCTTCAACATCCTATCTATTTTGTCGATACAAACTAGTACATTTAGTGTTGTGTAAACATCAAAAACTGGGCCATCTACATAATTAGGTTTCAAGATTGTTTATTGATATTTACATTAAATTATATTTATTATTTATTTATTTACATAAATATATTAATTTTTTGTTATATTACGAAAGATAATTTAAATGATTTTATTGTATTATAATACATCAGTATAATAGTTTTGTGATCAATTTAAGGAATCAGATAACCTGAATAATACAGGTTGTTCAGTTTTTTGGTGGCAAGTGTGTATGTAAAAAGCAGTAGTCTCAATAAGAACTGAGTTGTATATATTGAATATTCCTTGTATAGATAAATAATATATGTGTTGCATGTTCTAATTTCTTAATCTGTACATCTTAAGATCTGAAGATTGCGATAAGTGAAGCTTAGTCCATTGATAAGAACCCGACTTTGTTACTTCGAGCAGATTATACTATTGCAGAAATCCATCGAATAGATTTCGCTAAATGTGAATAGATTCTCTAAGCGTTAACCGTTGCTTAGCATTTGAATTTGTAATCATATATTTAGTGTTCCAATTTGATTTAAATCTTATATAATTTGTTTATAATAGTGTTGTTTAATACATAGTTGCATATGTATTTGTTAAATGGTTGTTTCTGGTAAGCACACATTAAAATACCCCTACTCTTTAGTCTACACTTCTTTAAGTGTTACAATATGTGAAGAGATCTTCGCTTAAGTACGCGTGATATTTGAGATCAAATTAGAAATGATGAGATCTGCAAGAGAACTAGGGTGGCTAACGTTGCCCAAATAATGGCGAACCTTAAGTGGAAGTGGGCAGGACACATTCTAAGGACTGACGGCTGTTAGTTCGGAAAGGTCTTCGAGTGGCGACGTTATAGCGAGCCGCAGCGTTTGCTCTCGTACAAGGTACCGACTATCTGATAAAGGTCGGGTAGGCGTCGTCGGATGAGGACAACGCAGTACCGATCAGTTTGGAGATTCTTGGGGAAGGCCTACGTAAACGATTTTGGTAGACATGTAATGATTAAGCAGAGTTATGTGTAACGTGATCTGTGGTGTACATATAGTAGAACACAATATGAAAAATATTGTTATTTTTATATTTATTTAAGTTAGCAAAAGAATTTAATAAAGTTATTTTTATTTCATGTGGCTTATTTTACATTTTACCTGTCAAATGTGAAGTATAAATTGACACATTAACTTTTTATTTATCATATATATATGACGTTGCGCGGTTTGCGCATTTCGCCAGTGTCATGTAAAAATTAGGGAAACGAGTTATTCGGAAAGGGAAGGAAGATTGGGATAATAAATTGGGAATCAGGTAAATATGGAGAAAATAGAAATATAACTATTTGATACATATAAACATATACGATAAATTAATAATTAATTATTAATAAATAAATTATAATGAATGAATGAATTAATTTTAATGAATCATATTTTTATGTTATTCAAAGTAAAAAAAGCTATAATACATTTATAAACTGCAGTATCATGTGTATGTAACAAAGTGGCACGGTTTATTGGGAATAGAATTTTCAGGGATAAAAGATCATTCCAAAAGGAAGATCTTTGATATTTTTGACAGGAAAAAATAATGTGATTGGGATGTCCATCATCGAGTCCACACTCACACCTAGGATTTTTCAATACATGAATTTTAGCAAGGTGGAAAGGGGTACAAGTATGGCCTAACCTCATACGAGTAATACATGAGGTTTCCATCGACACATTAACTTACACATGATTACATGGAAGGTATGGTCGGCCTCAGAAGTAGCATAATACTTTAGTACCATGTCACTTGGTTAAGTGCGTTAAGTGTTGCGATTTACTGATTTTTGATGGTTCTTATGACATGGTACTTTATCTTATCTTATCTTGATGTAGGGCCAGGATTATTACTCCCGGTGCACGTCGACCCAATGGGATCTTTTGTGCTTCCCTAATCCTACTGACTGCTTTACTTATGTCTATTATTTACATGGTACTTTACTTATGACTATTAAGCTACTTCTGAGGCCGACTGTACCTTACCTTACAAGTGTGGTGGTACGTGAAGATTTGTCTATTGTTAGATATGCTATATAGCCTTCCATATATTATGTTACTTCTCGAATTATTGCTTGTAATATTTTATTTATAACGTTGGTCCTATGCACATAAGTACACAAGAAATATTAATATATAAGGTCGTATTTTCTACAAAATCGGTAAACTTCCCTATGTATTGATTTTTGATTGATGTATATTGTATTCTATTCCATTCTAATTTTGATGAATGGTTTACATACTGTTCTATTAATGTACCCAAATTATTTCCGACAGTTGAAAAGATATGTAAAAGGTAAAAAACATAAAGTCTTGAATATAATGATAACGCCTTGTGTACACGCACCTAGTTTCAAGCAAAAAAAGGTCGTTTTTGCTTCGATTTTCTGTCATTTACGCCGACTTTACTACCACTTACATTAAGTGCTACTGTGTATAAATGGGCCTTATACTGACGGCACACTTTTAAATTAAATTTAAGTTTACTTCATGCCGCTGCTTCATTATGTAATAGGAAACGGACAGCAAGAACAATAACTGTCAAATAATCTAAAGAAGACGATATAATAGTGGTACTCAAAAACCGAAAGCTTTTTTTTTTGGAGTGACTAATACTGTTGGCCGCAGATGGCCTTTACAGCGTTACCGGGGTTTTAAGGAGGCGAGAACCTTGGAGAGTCCTCAAGCCTTAAGGGCGATTCGCCTCTGGAGGAGTTCTAATCGACAGGCATCACCTCAGAGTCTCCAGGGCGCTCAAACCATGAGGGAAAAACCGAAAGCATGAGAGGTATATCATTTCCAAGCAATTATTTTCTCACATATTCAACGAATTAAATTTTATTGTTACCCGCAATCATTTTAAATTTACAAAAGAAGATTATTGTTTTTGTCGTATTGGTCTGGTCATCCCAGTCGTCCCAGACCCCAGTACGTCTGTGCTGTTTTTTTAAATACTAAGGGAAGTCAAAGGGATCAAGCTCATGCAGCCATGTCTTTTATTTATTTATTTATTAAACAATGAACATATTGATCATATTCAGTGTTTCGAGGATCGAATATATCAAAACCTCGTTTCTTAATTTAATAAGTATAAAGAGAGTATGCATAGAACATTGAAACATGGTTAATAAATAAGTTAATATAATAAGTAATAAGTTGTAATATAATATAAATGCAAATATGATTTATTCATAGCATTACCATTTAAAAAATCGAGTACTTATTGTAAAGTATCGATTCGAAGCGAGGCGGATTATGATTTCAAATGGAATCTATATTTTAATATCATTTTCATTGGTAGATATCTACAGTTTACGTAATATAAAATAAGAACTGAAGTGGTCAAGGCGGCTAAGGTAAACCAGTTATTGATCCACACTCATATATTTGGATGCAGATGGCCTTTATGCTTTCCGGATTTTATTGGGAAGCGAGCAACTTCGTGAGTCTTAAAGCATTGGGATGTTGCCTCCGGAGGATTTATTGATAGATATCACGTTTCTAAGATGCCTAGATCCATGAAGGAGCGACAGGTTTGAGGGTCCTTCAAAAGGATCGAACCTCGCCCAAGTGTGTCATGGAGGAGAAAAGGGTTCAGGTAAATAACTGTACCCTGATAATTACGATAAGTCTTAGACTGCGTTTTAATAATCTAACTTCGTCTACGTTTACATTGAATTTTAAAAACACATATTAGTAAGCAAAACCAATAGTTATTGAGACCTACTGTTAGTATAGACTTTTTCACACCCTTGTTTACTAAGCACGGTATATTGTGAGTATGGCTTAATCGTGACGTACTCGTCATCGGATCCATGATGCGAAAATTGTGACTAAAAGTGTACTTCATGTTATTCTTTCTCAGCAAGAGGGAGATTCCCAAAAACGAAATTCTCAAAGGTGCTAAGTCATACTGTCAATAGATTCTTCTTATTTTGAAAGGGTTGGGTAAATAGAAGTTAACTAAGTACCGTTTGTGTTAAAAGATTACGCAATGGTTGATTGCAACAAAAAAAACTAACCTACAACAAAACCCTTACATCGCTTTTCTCAGCTATACACCTACCATTAAAGATCCGACATAAAATGCTAATTTTATGCGTGCAAACGTAAATAAAACAGCATAAAAAGCCACGTCAATATGATATACAGGAACGCAGCCGCAGGTGGCAGTGTGTTAAATTTTTATTTACGACATATTTTCGTAGTCGAAGTGCTCGGCGTAATGTGCGAGTAGAAATTATCACATTCGCGTTTTACGAGGGTAGGTGGAAACTGCGTAGTACTATGAAAAATGCTGGAAGCACCTTTTCATACTGGCTTTTAGGATATTCACTTTTGGCGTGAGCACTAAAGTGTTCGCGTTTTGTTAACTTATAAACTTGTTTTGTGCGTTTTTCCATCTTTTTACGATATTGGTGCACTGTTCCTCTAATAGTGAAAAGAAGATGCAACTTATGAGTCTGCACGGCGGTTACCTTTACCGTGTCAAGCCATATAAACCAGACAATTATTTCTTAATTATCTCGACAAACCAGGACTGTATCGCCACACAATAAATCGAAGCAGTATATATTAGGTCGAGAAAAAAGTCTTACATATAGTATGTATAAACTTGTGATAAAATATCTTGGCTGTACTATTTGTATTAGGCAGGTTTTCATGACATTAAAAAGGTGACATTTCAAAAAAAGATTCAAATTAGGAAAATTTTGTTTCCAACTATTTTTCATTTGTTTTTCTTTCTATCAAAATGGGCGAATCGAATGAAGAAATTAGATACATTTTAAAATATTACAAAAAAGGAAAAAATGCAACGTAAGCCGCGAAAAAATTTGTGATATTTATGGACCTAATGCAGTGTCAGTAAGAGTAGCACAAAGTTAGTTTAAACGTTTACAATCTGGGATTTTTTATGTCAAAGATGCACCTCGCTCTGGTCGCCCTGTTACGGTTAAAATGGATGCTATTTTTGAAAGCAAGCTCACTGAAAGAAACTTAATGAACTGTGTACTCATTTGCGATTCTTTATTGAGAAAATTAACTCGTTTCTTTGTCTTCCGAACATCTAGAGCGTGGAATTCTTCAGTATATGTATTTCCCACGTTCATTTGGGCCAGTAAGATGGAGGTAGAAAGAGAAGCTTGTTGAAATTGAAATCTTTGCATTCGGACTCCTTCGAAAATCAACAATTGCCTATTATAAAAAAGAATATAAACCGGTGTGTTCTCTTCTAATTGTTCCTTCTGAGTACTTATCGTGGTTACCTATAAATTTTGTCAATCATGCTGATATTAGTAACCCTAGTCACTCAATGACGTAGCTATAGTCGCGTGATTATATCGACTGTCACAACTCTTTTGTTTCCGCACCGGCTTCTAATGGACTTACTTGATTAATAACTCTCTGCGCTTAAACACGTCAACCCTTTGTATTTTAATTACTTCATTAATTCTTCGCTTATGTAATGGTGAGGTGAGTCTATAAACAAGAGAATGATTAAAATATTTAGTTATTATAAAATATTTAGCTATTAATAACGGCCTCTTCCATTATATTATCTTAAGAGAGGCGTCGTTACACAAATGATTATTTTATTACTTTCTTTTAATAAACAATACAATCTGAATTATTTAAGACATAATATATGTCTTCACATTATTTTGACAGTAGAGATTTGAAAATTAATTTTTGTTAAGCATGTAGGTAGGTATTTAGTGATTTTGTAAAATATCTAGTTTTAAAATTCAACATTTACAAAGAGTATAAAGTCTTTGTAGGTGTTTGGCAACATCAAATATATCTATTTGTGTATATGTTTTATAGATTAATGAATATCTTGATGTGATCTTTTTTATCCAGGATCTAATGTTTGGGTCCCAGGGAAAACGTTAGGCAACACTGTAAGTTTATAAAAAAGAAATAGTAAGAAACAATATGCATTTCCATAAGCGACTTACAGATAGGCAAGACGACAATGCTGACGGGATACCAGTCGATATCGTCGACTAGCATTTTAAATCTATCTTAGATCTTAAAAACTTACCAATCAAAATTGTGAAAAAAGTCAGTTTTAAACAAAATTTAAAACTCCTTTTCAAAACAACACCGCCTTATTACAAAACGTAGTCGAAAGTTACAACTGGTTAAACTTATGCTGTCTCTATCTACCTTAAATAACAATTTGAGATAGCCTCAGTTCCAAAGCAGGATGATCTTTACATTACGTTTTGTAATAAGGTAAAAAGGCAAAAAATTTAAATACGCATCTAATTTATTAGTATTATTTGGAGACCATGCTTCGCTTTCTTTTGTTTCTGAACAAAACCTTTATTGAGTGTCCGCTCAGCGCGGCTCCGGGTGGACTTGGAAGACAATAGTCTGAAAAATCTTAAGAACTGCTGCGTTCCTTAAAATATCTAGTTTTAAGTTAGGATAACTAGGTAGTTAATTTTATATTGTTAATAAAAGTAGGCATAATTAAATATAGTAGTCAGGTACGTATACATATTTAATTAGACACTCACTGAATATAAGGTAATAATGCAACTATATATAGTAAGGAACGCTACAGATCATTTGAGTGAGTAAACAAATTATATATTCGGTCACATCACAATGAAAATAGAACATTCTAAAGGAGAAATTTTGATTTGAAAGTTGCGATTTTGCGAAGACAAAACAGCATCTCTTATCTCTCCTAGGTTCTATTCGCTTCTACACAACATTCTCATTACGAAACAACACGAACACGTCGTTTCGCAGCAGACACGCCGCCGCGTGACAAGCGAGGGAATTTGGCTGCGGGCCCCACGCTGAGCTACAACTGAGTATAACACTCTTATCACTTGCAAACATAAGTTTCATTTATGCAAAAAGTATTATAATAAAAACTATGTTTTCAATTTTCGGCGCTTTGGTTGTTGTTTTAAAGTTTTAAAGCAATTAGGACCTCATACGTGTATTGGTTCGAGCTCTAAAGGAATGAGTATTTTGTTTGTAATATTGCAACTAAAAACTATATATAGTTGCATTATTACTAAAAACTGTAGGTGCTCCTGTAAGTCCTGTGCATGATACTTCCAGATAAGACTCGCTAAGCCACATTAAGGAAATCGCAATATAAATATTTTTTCATTTCCAATTTCAGTTTATCGTAAATGAACCTTTGGACAAGATACAACGGCGTGTTTGTCAGTAACACGTCGCCGTGACAAGAGAGGAGATTTGGCTCCGGGCCACACGATGAGCCGATTTGGGACCGCGTGACAGGAAACACAAGCGAACACGTTAGTAGACATTTTTAGTTGCATCTCTTGTTTTGATTTAAGATAATGAGAATATAATGATTTAATTAAACATGCACAAAGAAATGTGGACGCTAGTTCCAATGTCATATTTCTAAAGTTATTCTTTACCATCACAGTTCCTCAGAACGATGCGTCTTATAGGTAAGTCTATGGCTATTGACTTGGGTGTTACAGCTATATCCAATTATACAAGAAAGAAAATCTGGAAACAATTTTAAATACAGTGAAATAACTAAATGTAATAATTATCTTTTCCAATCAGCGGCTGACAGACACAGTAGCTCTGGCCTTAATCTTTGGCCACTATTTTTTTATATTCTAATTAATTGTTGACATAACTATAAGCATATTTCAAAACATTCAAAACGTAAAAATGCAAGCACATACTCATTTAACATAAAGATCCAAAAATCCTTTTTAAATGAAATAAGTAGTTTTTTTATTTATCTATATTTCTACTTTTTATAGTTTGAACATGAACAATAAATATTTCAAACATTCACAAATATAGGTACCCGTTAATATAGTATTATAAAAACTCACCCTAGTCTGACCGTCTCGCTTTACCAGTCGAAATGCAATTTTTCTCTCAGCGCAGCACCTGCCAAGCCATAATGGCGGCTGGTTATAAGCAGCCTACAGATATTGACAGTTTCTTGGCAACTGCGGATTTAATTACGGGCTACTTTTTACAGGGTACCACTGGGAGCGATCTGGCGGCCAAAGTTTTGGAAACATACGGTCGTTTGTTGCGAGCGTGAGCGCTTCGTAGGTTAATCGCAATCATAACGGTATCATATCGTAATAATGTTTCATACTTAATCAATATTTTTGAATAAAATACTCATTACTGAATTTACAAAATATCATGTTTCTCAAAAGAGGTTTTTTTCATATCAAAGAATGTTAAACTATAATATAATTTATGATTTGGTCTTTGAGTGGTAATATCGCTCATAGAATTCTCAAATCAAGGAATCATTTGATATTATAAGTGCGTTGACTTTCTGCATACAAATGTCCTCGTATAACATTGGTTGCTAAGGCAAGCAGGTCTACAACCCAAAGTTATGATGTAATTACTGATCCAAAGCTGAAATTGTACAACCTCATAGCAAACAGCTCTTCAACATAAAGCAATCTTGCGGTTTTGCTCGTAAACAGAACAAACGATTTTAATTCACATTCTCGACTTTCATATCAGTTTGTTAATCTTAAAATGAATTAATATTTTAATTCATAAATGCTCTCCAAAATCTCCACACCATTGGCAGAGCCATTGATGATAGAAACTTTAATTTACTTTTAAGTTAAAGGTGATAGTGTGACTTTTTTTTACTGGTCTCTTTCTAAGATTTTTCTCATTTTTCTGTACTATTACTGTTTTTCTCTCAATTGCTTCGCGCACTTGCATGTTATCGCTTTTATTCATTTTCTATACATACAGTTGCAGAGTATCTGATTAGCAATAAGGCTACATACGGTGTTGTTCCAGTTCTATGATTGGTTGATTAATATTTGAAATGTGTTCGAATTCAAAGAGAATATTGTCGCAATATCGGCCCGTATATTTCAACACCGTATTCTGGCACAACCAAATCTTTGTCAGAAATGTTTTTATGTGCAGTAATCTATACAGCCATTGTCTATTTTGTACTGTGCCATTTCAACTGTTGCTGTTCTTTCGTTTATTGAAGGAAACTTTATGAGTCTTGTTAAATATTCAGATCAATGACACAGCATTAATGCAGACAGCGCTGTCGAAGAAATCTATAATCCAATTCTCTTGTTTCACTTAAACTAGTAAAAAATGTATCAATAACTGCTGGTTTACGGTTGATGGCGTTTTTAAATTAAAGTGCTGTAAATTTAAAAACGTCAACATAACCACGGTTTATCTCGGATGGAGAATTCAACATTTGTACTGTTGAGATTTTTTTATTATATATTCTAAGGCATGAATCTGTATCTACATAATGTTTTTATAATTTGATTATTTGCTAAGTATCATTCATGCATTTATTGTAATGTGAAATTGATATATAACTAAAGACCCACCGTATAGAAAAATATACTTTGATTTTTACATTAAAATGTGGTGTAATAATTTTATGAAAATACTGTCTTGGTGTTTTGAGATCATAAAATTGTTGAAGTGTTTGTGATAATAAAAATGACTAAATACTATTAATTTTGAATGGAAAACATATCGTCAGGCTATAACAATATTTTATGTAGATGTTTTGAATCCCGCAGTGGGATTTTAGTCTCCGATTAAGTAAAAACTATCTGGTCCCTCGATTACCGAATGTATTTCGCAACTGTCAAATGTGATAACGAGAACCCTTTTCAAAGGCGGAGTCATTCATTGCCCTTTTTGGTTTGAATCCACTTTATTTCTAAGACAGAAACATTTTGCCGGAGGCGAGTAGTAACAGGGTTCTGTGGTGTCGAGTTACAGTTTGGACGTGAAATCGGATGTATGAGAAAATGACTAGCAATTAATACTTTTCCTATGGTTAGTCATTATGAATTCTGTTTACACTTAATTTAAGACATTTGTTGAAAAAAAAGCGCTCTGTAGTGTTCACTTCTAGATACTTGTTTTTTCGAGAATATTCTCGAACATATTAATAATTTTTAAATGTTATAAATTAAAAAAAAACCCTAGTGTAACAAAGCGAAAGTTGCTCCGCTTCAAGTATAAAACGATGCGCGAACTAAATTTCAGTGATAAATTAATTTTCAAAATGTTTAATGCTGTTGATAAACACAATGATTTAACGTTACAATTTTTCCAGCGCTATTTCTACGGTTGTTCTGTGCACTAGCGTATTTTATGACCCAGCCGCGACTGATATAACCCTATACCTACATAGTTTGTTGTTCGATCCTAAGGACCCACATGTTTATCGCGCGCTTTGTCCGAAGTTGCGGCGTGAGGGTTGATATGAGTTTTATGACGTACTCGCTTCGTGGAAATTTTGTATTCCTAACATTTCGTGATGTATTGCTGGTGGAGACTGGTGAACAACGCATTCAAAAAGAAAGGTCCTTGTATGGTTAGAAGAAATCTGCGGTCGACAACAGTTGTAGGTACTAGATGGAAATTATTTCAGTATAAATCAGGATCTATGGATTCACGCCCGTGAATTCAAGCATCCTTCTAATCCAATATCACTGTATCCCCAGGACATAAGGTACACTTTTATCTTCAGTATTTATCGCTATCTGTCAAAATGAAATTCTACGATGATGACAAAAATTGGATCAGTCAAATAACATACACATAACATATACGTGGCTGACAACATTAAAGGTTTGTAAATTAAAGGTATATAATATCTAAACTATCGAAACAGTTGAGCTCGTTGGCGTAGTGGTTGGAGCGGTCTGATCTGGTCGATAAAGAAAACCAAGAAATTATCTCCATAGTTGGAGATGATTCCTGGATGAGATTGCCTCATTACAAACCAACTATCTTGCCTATCTCAACCATCTGGTTCTACAGGCTGAATCACTGGAGAGTGCGCTGCTATTTTCACGGGGTTTTTTCACAGCGCACATTCTTGATTCCCCACAATTTAGTGAAGATTGGGCATGTCCTTTTCTTGTTTCTGGGGTGGGCGTACACGGTTACGCCTTTCGTGCTTTCCAGATCACCTGATACTGCTAACTATCAATTTGGTCTATGCTTAGTCGTCTGCCTTTTCTGCGGCGATTTCTTTTTTCACTTTCTCTCTCCAGGCCACTCTAGAAGTCCTGTGGCTGTCTGAAATTCGTCTCCAACAAGGTCGGAGTAATAGACCAGACCCACATCGAACGTCTTCAGATTTTCTTAAAGAATCATACGCGCTTTCCCGCTCCTTTCCCGGTTTTCTCACTTCGAAAGCTCATGCTTATGAAGGCACGTTAAGCCTTTGATCTCGGTTGTGAAGATAACCTCTTTCATCTATCCAGCCAGCGTGGTGATGTTATACCGTTACATGTGCTTTCCCATATAGGTCTGTGCCCATCAGTGGGATAAATAGGCTGTTGATGAACAGTAAATTTATTACAATTATAATCAGCATATAGCAAAATACTTCCTTAAACCTAAAACCCACTTTTTCTCACATAAATTTGGGTTGAAAATTAAACATCTTTCTAAAAGTAACGTGAAATGATAAAATTATTAAAATTTCTAAACTAAAAGAGACTAACATTCATTTCTCTTTCCCTTTTGATTCTTTATTAATGGCAACTAAGCATCAACTCCTTATCTACATACTAAGCTTCACAATTTCGTATACATATTTTTATTACTTCACATTTTTAGCCAACTGAAAAAGGAGGAGGTGTTTTGTCCGACTTCTCTGACAATTGTGAACTGATTTTCAAATCATGATATTTTCATTCCATATGTATATTTAATTTTTAAATTTTTGAGGTGATCCTATTGTCACCAGATTGATGATGAGATCAAAAATGTCAACAAATTGAAGGTAACCTTAAAACTTTATATGTTCGTAGAGAATAGAATAGAATATACCTTTACTTTTCATCAACCAATAAAAAAGGTTAAGATTAGTAAGACTCATCACGTATTACGTGTTCAACATTTTTTTCAAAAGCTAATCGAGTACGAAGGGACACCTTGGTAGCCGAATAAAATACCTTACAGAAAAATAAGCTCCAAAAATGTTTGGCAATAATTTAAGGCAGTATATTGCTAGTTACTCTATTAAGCCGTGAGTCACTTGCAGCCGAGACTTTGTGATATATTGCGCGAACAATGTTGCAGGTTTATCTTTCAAATATAATGCATTAACGGAACACTTAGGCAACAGTATGTTTTATGGCACTACCGCCGCTTCGCGTATTGAAACATTCTCTTCATGATACTTTGGTTCAGTCTGTGTATTACATTGTATTTGTTTTATTGCCTTTAGTGCGATAAAGTATGCATCTACAGCTTTCTGTTTTGTTTTTACATTCTTATTTGGATGATATATTTTACTGTTTCAAGGCAATTCAGTAAATTGAAGAGAAAAATCCCTACATGAGAATCTTTCACTAAATCAGCGAATTGATATGTCAAATAGAAACTAATCTTCATGATGAAAAGAGCTTTTGAATACTGATGACCAAAAAGTAAGGATTCCTCAGATGCTTTGGCGTCGTTTTCAACAACGGGTCAATAAATAAAAATGACACAGTGAGAGTTTTGGTAGAGCATAAAGTTTGTACTTATAAGATCATTTAGGAATATTTTGATCTTAAAAAGACCTTCAAAGGTTTAAAGTGACCATCTTAACAACGTACTGATAGTATAAATAATAATCTATTTTGACTAATATTGATAGTAATATTGATTCCCAAGAAAGGAAATTCTATTCCAATTTCTTTCCATTAAAAACTCCTTGCTTACTCCGGGCTTGAAAACAGCATAAGATACAAGTCCAATATAGATTTACTGTGATTATATGGGTACACTTGTCCTCTTTATAATGTTTCAATCTATTTGTAAATTCACTTCCAAGACTTCACAGTACCAACGAACACGGGGTGGGTTGTCTGAACAAAAATAAGGAATTTTGTTAGAGTCGGGTGGAGCCCTAAATATATTACATTACCACCCACCAGACTCCCACTGCTGCCCATTGAGAGTCGCAAAGCTTGTGTTTTATTTGTTCAAAGGTTTTATTTAAAAAACTTACTATTTTAATAAAGAGTATATTATATATATTATTATATTTATTTTGGTCTTTATGCATGACACCATAAAACAGAAATTAGGCTTTGCCTTTGGGTCCTTTGAGGGTTTCATGAACCGACTATACATCGTCTCAAAAAGCGAGATATCACGAAAAACATGAGAACCATTAACTGTCATTGTAAAAAACCAGACAACATTACATTGCCTCATTATTTTGTCGTTACACGCGTTTTTAGGAGCAAGACCATACATTTTTTTTGTAAAGAACAAAACTGGCGAAGAGTCGCCTGATTCTTGAAACGTAATACAGCGTAAATAGCTAAATACTTCAAGAAGGACGCGGTTGCTTGCTGTTTACGACTGTCGCTCTTTTTAGGGACACACAATGAAATTTTTCTGTTAAGGAATATTGGTTAAAGAATATACTTTGAATACAGAACCATAAAATAATATAAATGAACATTACTACACTACACACTACACGTGTGTGTAGTGTAGTAGTGTTTAAACTGATATTATACTACTACACTAATATGAATATAGTCATAATGTGATTCTTGTTTATATTTGATTCTTTTTTCAAATTATGAATTTAGAATCTAACTACAAGATTCGAACAAACTTATCAATTCCTCAATTCCAATCTAACTATATAAAAAAGTCTCAAAGAAACTCAATTTCGACTGCGCCCAACCGTATTGACTTCTGTTTTACTTACACTTATTCATTTCTTTCTAAGGTTTTTTTAGCATGACATTTGAGCTGTTTGTCTGTTAGTTAAAATAACTGGCAATTATATATAATGCACAGTTTTGCTAAACACGAAAGAACAAGACGGGTATTAATCACCTAATTAGTATAATTGAGTGCTGTGTCCGACTCAAAGCTAACTGTAGGAGCGATGTGGATTATTCTGGAAAAAAATTACACTGTGATTAAACTGCTGTGATGACATCATGGTGGCAAACCTAGCAACACCACAACATTGGTGACATTGGCTATGTTCAGTCTTCAAACAGCATTCAAGGTAGACTTTGAATAGCTTCTTAAGAGCATCGCTATGGAAAAGAGCTGGAAAAGAGCTATCAATGTCCACGATTAGCTTTTAACAATGCGAATCGGTATATTTAGGATGACTTCTTTGCAATTCTTGAACAGAAATCTCGACGATGCAAAAGCTTCTCTCTTATTAATGTTACATAATAAAACAGTTGGTGTTATATCAGTTGCAGACGAAATATGCTTATCATATAAAACGAGCCAGCTGCACACGCGTCACGAGTCGTGCTGTGCGGCGACTGCTAGGGTTGTCGCTATGTTAAATTATTAAACTTAACAACTAAATAATAAACAGAGTTTTAAATTCGTCATATTATTATTGGTTAGTTTATAGAAGACCTGATAAATTTGATAACAAATAAATTTTTACAATACCTAATGAAAAATATTATTCCAAAGATTATATTAGTATTGTCACTTGTATCTGGCTGTAATTACATGAAGAGTGGAATCGTGATGAGAACTTAACTTTACAGGTTATACTTACCTCCGTTAAGGGCACTGGTGTTACCGGAGAGTTTTCGTGGGTATTCTCAGTGCCACTCTATTGAGGTACTGAGTGAGTCCCATACACACCCATCGCTTAGCCAGTGGCGGGTAGGTCCGTAAATGGATTCCTCCTCGTAAAAAAATGCAAAATACCTAGTGATTAGCGTTTCACTACTTAGAACCGCCAACATTATATGGAGATAATGTACACGGGTACTACTTACTCGTTATTACTTAGTTTTATTTATTTATCTTTAAGCATTGTGGGCTCAATTACTGCCATAAGTAGGACTAGTAGATTCACAAAAAAATATAAATTCAACCTTTTGCCTACCCTACAAGTAACAAATGCATTTTTATGCAGATCCACAATAAACGCGAGTCAGATCCTAGGACAAATACCCGGTGGTTTCACGAAGAATGGTCCGGTTTCAGTACGAACCCTCCGGTTTTAGGATACGTTGATTTTTTGCGTCGTGCTGCCTCTGTTTCGGATGGAGATTGGGCGTTTGCGCTTCGTAGATTGCTGTGATTTGTAACTGAGATAAAGTTTTGGATTGATTTAAAGATTAATCTTTATTGAGTAGGTGTAAAGTCTCTATATAAGATAACATTTTATTGTGATTCTGTGTGCAATAGATCTTACAATTTCATGCACTTAAGATACAACAGATTGCCATTTTCGGGCGTACAATATTAACATTGTGAAACATAATTTATATTTAATTTGTATTATAATTAAATTTTATTACAATTTTTAAAGATTATTCTAATTATAATATTCATTTAAATTGTAAAAACTTTTTTATAATAGTTTTTTATATATGTTTAAATAGTGTACCCTCCAATGACTTAATATATATTGGTAGGTAGGTACACCTACATTTTATTACAAAGGCAATTTTAAGGCAAGGCATTTTTTATTCAATGTGAACACTAGCAGGCAATTTCATCTTTAGTATTGTGGTCTTAATACTACTTAAAAATTTATCTCTATAATATTCATGTTCAACTGGTCAGCACCGATCTGCCTACCTATGGATTTTACTCACGAGGAGTTTGGACGGCAACACAAGTATAAGGCTGTATACTTGTAGTAGTAACGAGACCCTCTATTCGCTAGAGTACTAAGCTTCTTTCGATTACGAACAGTTGCTTATTTTGTATAGACTCCAGTTCAATTTCTATTGAAATTACTTCAAATATTGTGTACAATAAAAACTAAAATCCTGCTATATCGTCACTCGCGAACTAAACCTACATTGCAGTGCGAAACTGGCTAAAATAACTCTATCCTGGGTTATATTGGAAATTTATAGATTTTCACACTTTTATATAGAAACTATTTTATAGGAACTCGAAAATAAACGATTGTGAAAATATTTCCTTTCTTTGAAACATAGACAATATTATAAAATCAATGCGTAAGTTCCTCAACAACGGTAAGGTCACTTTAGTGAACAGTTATAATCAAGCCTTTTTTTATATCATTTGCAGTCAAAAGTCATTTATTTTCTATAGTGTACTAAGATATAAATTACATCGAATTACAATATCATAAAAAGTAATTATCATTATCATTTCATTTATTCTCACTTCTGTAATTACAAAACTACTTAAAAATAAACTTAACTATACACTGCATTACATAATATGTAATAATTTTATATTTTTAATACTTTTTTTGCCTTCATTTCACATGCTGATAAATTATGTTAGGGTCGAGGATGGAAGCGAGCTTACACTGAGATTAGTTAACCATAATGGAACTTGTTATTTTACATCCAACAGCTGGAACACAATTTTATGATGCTCCTAACACTGTTTTTAAGATGGCAGACTAGGGAGGACGGTGGTATCTTGCCGGGCGACGTAATAATAGCCCTACCATTGACACCGAGTACAAATTTCTGCTCTTACTGGGAATATTAACTCTTGAAATCATCTCACTTACTGGACAACAGAGATATTAAAAAAATGTGATTTGAAAAATACCGAGAAAATAAGACATGGCCTAGGTTAAAATGAAAACACGAACGAGGTTGTGGGTATAAAAGTATTCTACCCTAATAACACACATATAATGAATAAAATTGCTTGCACACAATATAAAACCACAAATCAGAAGTTGAGTGTGTTTCCAGGAAAAGGTTTACCCCATTTATGTTTCCCTGTCACGTGGTCCCCAAATCGGCTCATCTCGCCGTGGCCCGCGGCCAAATCCCCGCTCGTCACAGCAACGCGGGACAACCGGTAATTGCGTTGTCTTCGCTTTTGTTATGTTATTTTGAATATTGTTGCTGTATAGAGAAAATTGATAGCCTGATGATGTGAAAACGTGTTGGGACTTTAATGTTATTTAAGACGGTTTCAAAGTAGGCCTGCTATAGATTTACTGTGCTAATTTACAAAACGCCATAAGTTGCCACTTTCCGTATTTTTGATATTAACCTTTAAGAATTATTAAATGCCATACGACTGTTTTATACAAAACGGAAGAATCAATAGAATCTCTTTGTTGTGACTGCACACAGCAACGATTTTCATTTATTCTGCAATGCTGGCCTTTTTATAACTCTGATCTCATGATTCTAAACATCCATTACTGCTATATTTATGTTTGTCTGTACAAAACCAGAAAACCATTTACAAGTTCCACTAAAATCGCGCCAATATATTTCTGTTACAAAGTCCCCTAATCTAAACGCATGTTCATCTTGCTCGTCCCCGCACGCTCGTTATCGAAGCAGCGATAAATAGTTGGTTCCACGCAGGAGCAGTGTCGTTCAGTCAAAGTCGGGGCTGCCTGATTAACTGTGTCCGACTGTCTGGTATCATTGGTCACTATCCGGTTTGTATAGAATAAATTGGGAGAATCAGACCACGTCAGATTTAAATTTTGATAAAAACTACAACAATAATACAATTAGAATAGAAAAAATAGCATATAAAACAGCATTTGGCTAGTTCATCAATACAGAAAATTTGAATAATGAATATCGGTCCGTACCGATAGCCATTATTCAAATGTTCTGTTAATAAATTTCCTTGGCAATTAGAGCATTATTACCATTAATAAAACTCTAATTACCAAGAAAATTTATGCTACCAATCATACATATTGTTCCATATCGAATAGGAAGTCGAAATTTTCATATTATAATGCTACGTTAAAGTGCTACGACGTAGTAGCTGACTACGAGACTTTCGTAGTAAATTTGCTACGAATGTAGACTAAAAAGTATATTTGTTTTTTAATGTGCCATGCTAAGAAGGATATATTAAGTTACTTGACTGTTAGACCGAACAAAAGATCATCTGCAAAGTTTTGTTGAACTTTAAAAAAAGTGCCTAAACGAGCTCTCTTTTATTCGACGAATTCTTTACAGTTTTCAACTTCGATGAGGTCACCAGCTATTTCGCAATTACGACGTATTCACTCGACATAGTGCAACAGTACTGTAGATTAAAAATCGAGTTACTGCCAGACTGTTTTGATAGTTTCGATGTAACAGCTATGATTTGCACTAAGTAGGTTTGCCTTGCCCTTTAAATTATTTTTTAATTTGCAATATTAAAAAAAAAATTAAACTACATAATTTTGAAATAAATATTAAAAAAATATTTTTTACTTGAAGTCTTCGACATATACCGAACCCGTTATGTCGAGTGTACGATGTACTTTCATGTAGCAACAAAAATTGAAGGGGTGGAGTATTCAGGTAATTAGTGCAATAAATGGGTTGCTCCTCCATTTTACAGCCAAAAAACACAGTTATGTTGCGTTCTGTGACAGCTTATCATCAGATCTTTTATTTGAGAAAAAAAAACCATACTGTGTTTCTCTTTACTAAAGTCATTTCTATACTTTTTTTTTGAAAATTCACACCTCTCACGGGTTCCGCGCAAATCATCACATTGTCTCGGCGTGGCACCCGTCCAAACTTGTTCCTGATTTTTTTCACCTTTTTGCGGGTAGTCCTGTTTTTTAGTATATTAAAGTCTGGGAGTCTGACATGACAATGGATGTAATACAGTGTTATTGTTTTACAATTCTATTTTGATACCTTTTAAAGTATCTAGTTAGTTAGTCGTTAGTGTTACTATCTTTTTAAGCCATAGTCATAATCAATTTTTTTCCTTTTTTTAAACAAGACAGATGGCTACACGTTTTTATAAAATTACTTATTACTTAACAGTCACACTTAGGACCAAAACGAGATTCAATTCGTGGAGCCAAATCTGGATTAGGCAATTAAAATGGTTAATAATTATTGTATCAGGCCAAAAAAATATTACTATACTTTTGAGATAATTTTCCATATAAAAATATAGTTTTCATTAATTTAATTATATTATAATATAAACACTAAACGCTGTAAAACGTATTCATTTATCAATTCATTTATTGGCTGCTATTTTTTGGCATTTTGATTCCTGGATTTTTAAGTACAGTATTCACAATACCAATCTATTTAATTATTTTGAAAAGAATATGATATCAAACGAATATTATAGGTTCGTTCTTATGCGATCAATTTACAACAAAAAGAACTCTGCAATTCTGAAAATATTACATAGTTACACAAGGGTCGAAGCGATAACATCTTTTTTTAAAAGTCAGTTTAAATTATTGTACATAAAATTTTCAAGAAAGAATAATGAACCAAAAAGTCCATAATCATGAAAATTAAGTCATAAAACAGTCTACCTTAAAAAAATTAAGCCCAGTATTATAAAATTTAAAATAATACCCTATTTTTGTATAATTACTGAGTTATTTGCATTCACCCGGTGTACGGGGCTATCTTTTAAGCTCTGTAGAAATGCAGAGGCCGCCGTTGGGCGTTATAAATATTTTTTAATGACCATATTTAATTAGGGAGAGTCTTTCAGACGATATTAATAGCTAATGAGAATGAATTGTGAAGAAGGAGTGAAATATATGTCTAGGTTTCTTATAAGGAATTAACGTAACTCTTTTTTATATATTGGTATTATCGTATGTAGAGTTTTTTTTACCATACGTTTAAAATATAAGGAAAATGAGCTATCAGGTTAATAGTATCTTGCTTACTTGAAGTGTCATTTTGTAGTTAACATCTTCTTTGCCATTTCGGCCGTGAAGCTGTTAGCTGTGTTTCAGCGTGGGAAAGTTAGCTAGAGAAATTACAGGGCATAAGAGGCATTCACATCTCTTGTATACAGAATGTTAATTCTCTAATATCAAGCGATTTTATTTGAAGTTAAAATAGTGATAAATTGATGTAACTGGGTAAATGTTGTGTAAATTGCTAAATAAAATGAAGTAAGTATATAAAATGTATAGTTTTCAAGCCAGTGTTGGGTTGGGGGGTAAGAGTGAGCTCGTATCTCCCCGCTGTTTTCTGCCTGGGCTACTCCCTGGGGCAGTCCCTATCTCCTACCTATATCTATCACCACCACTCTCAGATGACTTCTAACTACCTATCCTTGTTGTCCAGACTTACACTCTGACACAACATTCCTTCTAATTGTATTTGTGAGACGCGGCGCCTTACAATTGCTCGCTGTCTGCTCGTATAGGTAGAGTTGGCGTGTAAAAATCGCGTAAAACTAAAATGTATAATTTTCAATATAAACGATTGAATGAAATAAAGTAAATAATTACTATATAATTAAATCATATAAATAAACATATATAAAACAATATCATAGTAATAAATAAGATAAATAATGGTACACTAGTAATAACTAGCTTTAACTCGTTGTATTTAGGTTATAATTATTTATTCAAATGAGTTTATTCTAATGTTAGTATATAATAGTTATCAGTTTTAATATCGGCCACAGTTTTCTTCTTCTGTAAAAACTACTTAACTATGTTACCAAAATGATGATAACTTATTGGATTATTAAGTAGTAATTATATTATGCTAATTGTACCGTTCTATATGCTGTTGTTATCCCGAATAAACAGAACAGAAAAGGGCAAGTCTTAGACTAACTTGTCCTCTGAAACAGCGGCAATCCAATTTTCCTTTATGTACATTCTCCGACTTGAAATATTATACCATATAGTTAAGGAATCATATTTCAAGTCACAGATAAATCTTTATAGGACCTTAACATATAGCATAGGTTATGTATCAGCCAGAATTGGTCCCCGGCGAGATAGAGCCTTCCTCAGATCATTCCGGTGCCCACCGTCGCAGACGTCTTGTGTAGGCTAAATTTCTACAGTACATTACAACCTGCGGACCACTACTAAGGTTTTGTATGTTTTGAAGGTAGAAAATAAAAATTCAGGCGGTTGGTATAAATATTTTGGTTATTCTTCTTAGTTGTCGTTGTTGTAGACAAATTGAAATGATTTTTTGTCTATAGTCATTTTTTATAGAGTGTCAGAAGCAGTGTAATCATATCTTACTTTTTTTAGATTTCTATGACTATAAGTGGTCAGGACCTCAGTCAATATAGCCAGATTTCCTGGGTTGGACAGGTATTTGTTTGATGAGTACGAATATCTATTCACAAGTGTCGCCCGTCTTCCTACACCCTAATCGCGACTGCGTGCGTGTATATATTCTCAGTGTCGCTATAATCAGGTGCGGGGCAAGTCCACGACCGTCACTTATAACGGTTCGATAAAAAATGATGTAGATAATTTTTTATAACTTCATGGAATTATTAATAAGCATTGTATAATCAAAAAGAGGCAGTGAATAAAGAGAGCGACTCCTAAATGAAAATCGCAACGAATGTGACAAACACTGTACTATTAAAATGTGTCTACTTAAGTGTATAGCATAAAGTGTATGTAATATGTATAGAGTCTATGTACATACAAATAAGAAATATCAGGCTTCGTTTTATATCTTTTACGTTAGTAAAACGAATCAGTGTAATGCATGTACGCGCGTAACTTCAATATGACTACATTCAATTGGATATTTATTTTTGCTGTGTTCGGTATTCAAAAATATTTTTTTTATTGTCATTATTTTTTATTAGGTAACACCACACATATGAAGCCGGGGCGGGAGTTTCTAACAAGTAAATTTTTTGGCGTAAGTAGCCTTGAACGTATAAATTGCTGTATGTAGCTTATTTGCGGTCGAGTGAGATACTTTCGAGTTAACAACAATAGTAGTATTGGTGTACGTTACATTCGCTTGGGACAGTTTAAGGATTCGTGCCAAGAGAAGTGAATTGCGAACCTTTCAGGTAGGGATTACTTTTGGCTTGCAGTCAATGTTTTGAACGGTGTTTCCTTTAAACATTTTGGTCGTACGAGACTGTATTAAAGTTCCAAAAAATAAAGGCTTTAATGGACCTAATTCTAACTGCACAATCTGAATCTAAATATATTTTATGTTCAATGTATCCCGTTCTTTCATTATATGAAAGGTAAGGGTTAGCAATAATTACGAACTTTCAAATAACAGCTATCCGTAGACAATTTTAGACGGTATGGATGTAATGGAGGGTTACTAAAATTTAGATTTGGAGTGAGTGCTTTACAATTATATTACATGTTAAATGGTAATAAATAACACAAACGACATTAAATGCATTTATTTATTAAATTATTGAGTACACTTAAAGCGATACATAAAATAATACTTGTAACTAGACAAAATTTTGTCTAGGTTTCAATAAATAGATGTTAGTCAACTATATACTTAAAATTTGAAATCATATAATAATGATGATCTTTTTAATTTTAAATTTATCTTTAAAAAAAAAATAAACATTAATTTATTCTAATTAGCCTTATTACCTCATTTTTCTTAAACAAAATAATTTGTAAACAATTATTTCGACGGGCGTAGGCAGCCTTAGTTACGTACTAAAAAACAGGGTTGACAATTCCGAGTGAATGATAATAATATCAATAACTCTATAATGTAAAATAAAATGATAATTAGTGCTTTAGAAGAGCATCGTTAAGATATAATTTTTAGGTTTCTTTTTGTTATCAGTAAACTTGCAAGTACGCTGTGTTGTATTTTCTCTATATATGGTTTTCAGTAAAGTTGCAAGCACGCCATGATGTTTCACTGAATTTAAAAATTACATAAATATCGTTTTAGCTGTACTCGAGCGGCCGCACTTGAGAGATATATCACGGTTCAATGGCGGAATTATGAAATACGGCGTCCGTTCGCGGATGAGAATTTACGCGCGGAACTATTGTTGTTTATGGCGCGAACGCAACCCGTCCGCGCTTCACGCTAACTGTGATCTGTGGCGATAGTAGACAAAACAGTATTCTGTTCGTTGCTTGAATTCAGGGGTGGTTTAGAAATAAACATAAATATAAAGACCTTCAAGAAAAACAAAAAAAAGTAAAGATAAATTTGTTACCTAATTCAAAATGGAAAATCGTGGAAACTGACATGACGGTCTATTCAAATGACAGTTACTTTTTATAGATAGCGTTTTTATCATGTTACAGGTGGAACAAAGTTCAAAAATAAATATGTTCACACACAACGTTGCTTTGAAATAAAACCACCAATGACAGGAACAAGAAACTCATTTAATATTTATCTCATCAGGCTTATATACATCTATATGAAAACTTTGATAGCGTGATTATCAAAACCATAACGCCATCTGTTGTAGAAAAATAAAACTAAACAAAATAAATTAACATAAATTATAAATGAACTAAACAAATATGTATTAATAAATTTAGTAAATAATAATCATAATTGTAATAATAAACGATATATATTAATAATATTAATCAATACTTGATGACGTCCAGCAAATCATGAAAACAAAGCGCCAGAACATTATTTTTTTAAAAGTTTTTATTTTGTTTTTAAGTTTGTTTTTTATCTAATATATTTTAAAAAAATATTTAAATGAAAAGATAATTTTACAAAAGATAATACGGTTGTATTATAGGTGCTCGTATATGGCTCTAAATTAAAATAAAATAAAATTTGTAAACTTAAGTCCCGAAAGGCTCAGTTATTTTACGATTTGACCAACAATTTGACGATTTAAATAATGGCTTATTAATGTAGCCACGTTCACCCACCAACCGTTAGTCTAGTATTATAGGGTTACGACTTTAGAGTCAGACGTATAAAGGCTACTTATAATAATTATGATCTTAATAGAATATTAAAAATAAGCAAAAGTTTTGTACAAAGGCCAACCATATCACTATTAGCGATTTCTTCCACGTAACCTTAATTGTCAAAATAACGAATATTGATACTATAAAATACTCATAACATTTAAATTACAGTGCAAAATGAATTTGATAAAAATACTTTTAGCTTACTTCCAACACGGCAGCTTAATTTCGTGATAGCAAGCGCATACCATTGTATAATTAAAACAGTATCACACGTGAGCTTACTTGGAAAATTATGCAGAACTTTATATTCTAAAATATTGTTAACTTCCTCTAAATAAGGTAAAGCGAGTTCAAAATTTAATAGTATTCATATTTCACGGCGCTTCGTTAACGACTAACGAATGAAAAAAAATAATTTTAACAATAATTTAGGAGTTTTTGTTTGTTTTTATCATCTTGCGTATACATATGCTGTTCGTTAAAGGAAATAGAGAAAAAATCCTTTTGAATTAAAATTGTCATTCATAAAGTTTTCGAGTGTAAGAACGATTAGTTTTTGCCTCTTATATATGAAAATAAATAGCTGTTCCTTACTAAAACTAAAAACGGCTTATCGGATTTGAATTTATTCATGGTTATGAACCATACTACTCTCATCCCAGAGATCATTTTAGATTTGGTGAAAACTTCGTCTCTATTACTATGCTAACGATATTGTCAGTTTTTTTATTAAGGGAGATTTAAAGCGCTTTGCGCTTTTGTTTCTTGTAAGCCACGTGGGCGAAGCCGCGGATGCGCAGAAGCCATTTTATTATAAGCGGGTAAATAATTCTTATTTTTAATGCACTAACACTAACTTCAGACTAAATAAATTTTAACAGGGCATTGCTGTATGAACTTGCTTCCTTAGCTTTTCCGTTTTATAGGATTTTTGCAAAAAATTGAATTGCATATAAAGTCAGTAGCCAGATTTCTCGCAACCTTAACAATTGTAATAAAGACATTATTATGAAAGAACGAAAACGGAAATGCTTCGTTCAGTTTTAAACAATACATATTCATTCAATATTAATGTAAGTGGTCCCGTAGTTTTTCGTATAATGATACAATTTCGGTGAGATTGCCGGGCCATGCATAATGGAAGTAGGCCTTGCCAAAGTGTTTCCTTGAGTATATCATGTCTCTTGTATTTAGGGTGTGTCTACTTCTACAGTTCCCTGGATAACGAGACGATGGATTAAATATAAAAATGATTTAATACAAACAAGATAGACGTAAGATTAGAAAGAAAAATCAGAGAGACTGGTATTAATTCAATAAGCCATAAATTCAAGGAATGTTCGGGATAGCTGAGCCGTTTCCTGGCATATTCCAGTTTGGATGTTATCCCAATGATTCAAATGAAGAAGAAGGATCTTATTTTACTACATTTTTGTATATTTCAGTCATTGAAAATTGTTTTGTAGGCTTCTACCTATCCATTACAACTTTATATGTAAATATCTGTTTACAAATCTGACATCGATGAATTCACGGATTTCGATATTAAAAAAACATTGTCATATGAAATTGAATCTTTTTCAGTCTACGGTATCTTTAAGGAATCATTTATTAATTAGTTTAAATTAAAAGAAGGAACTGTTTATATAAGGCCAATTTTGACCGGTGCGTTACAAAATATTCGTACCGAATAAACTCTTGCTTGAGACCATTTACGTAGATGCAGCAGTATCTATTTTGAGTGTAATTTAAATAACTCAGAATTTTCTCAGATTGCAAACAGAGTATTAAATTGGCCTTTGAGATCGTTGTTTATGAAATAAAGTGATATATGAAAAATAAATATGGGATCCTCCAGGATTAACTTTCTAAGATGGACTCTCTATTCGCATGTAACCGTATAATGTTATGAAAATTTACATTTCTTTGGGCACTTACATCATGTGAGAGCAATAAATTCTTGTCTGGCGATGAAACTTTCCAGCCTTCCTAGATATTTTTGAAGCAGACTAGTTTTTGTTGGAAACTTTAAACGTGCATTACCGATGCGATCGACGAGTGAAATGATGACATCGGCTGAGTCTCTTTAGAGTTGATATTCATTTAACATTAATTTTGTTTTTAGTTATGATGGAGCACTGTAGTTTTGAATTTATTAATAATTTCGCGGTAATTTATAGGCGAGGCATAAAACCCACAGCAAATGATTTGTTTATTATATAAAATATATATAACCTACAATCCTAAGTTTGTTGTAACCTACCATTCCAAGATATATACCATACAGTGTTGGATACTTAAGTAGATAAAATTAATACCCACAGCTTTGGGTATATGAAGATTAATCTGCTTTATTTTTGGTTTTTTACGAAGATATTTGGATGTCACGCGGTCATCTAAGCGCCTCATGATGCTAAATATAATATCATCATAGAGCGAGTACAAAAAAAAATCACAAGATTCTTGTATAAGAATATATTATAAGTATAAATGACTTCATACCAATGCATATAAGCCTGTCTGAGCAATCGTAAGATTCTATACGCCTTTTCGAACAGTAATGATAAATACATAGGTTATATAATGGTTATACATATGAAAGTCAAAGTCAAAATATTTTAGTCAACTTTGGTACATATATTAATATACACTTATTGAACATCAATCCAAGGCATATTTTGACATTCTCCATCAAATCAAAATGTTTACGAACTGTATTTATTGAATTTTTTATTACTTTCACATGTATTTATATACTAGAGATATTATTTTTAACGACAGCAAGATAAGTGTTTTAATAGGAAAGCTCAAATAAAAAATAATATAAACTTACTGTTGAAAAATCTTTGAGCTACATATAAGAAAAAGGCACTACATGCCTGGAATAAAGCTGGATATTCAATCGCCTAATAATATAAATTAAGTCATTGGAGAGTACACTCGTTAAACATAAATTAAAAAAATGATTAATACAAAAGCTTTTACAAATATTTTTAAGTAATGAAATATTGTACACCCGAAATGGCAATCTGTTGTTGCATGAAATAGTAAGGTCTATTTTTTTGAAATTCAGACCTTAAGTTAAATTCCTACTACTTTTGATTACTGCATGTAAAGTAATGCTTACATAGTTTGTCGTATGCGACAATTACTTACACGGCTTCTTAGTAATTAATCTCCCTAGGATTGTGTATTGATACAGCTGAGTCTAAGTTTATATAATTGACATGTTTCATAATATTTTCACGAGCGTTATACTAAAATTTAATTGATTATTTTAGTGCTAATTATCTTTTGACATATCTGCCCATATATTTGAGCCAATATAAAACATAATTTTATATTAAATATATACTCTGAAATTCATTCGAAAATGTACAGAAGACTGATATGTCAATTCAAAATGCCTCCTATTACAAACGGATTACGGTACCCGCAAATGTCAGTTTTTTCTTTCGACTGCACGTGTGTGTACTTAAGCAGAATCTTCTATCTTTCATGTTTCCCTCTAAGCTCACTTGTTGTCGCGAATTGCGAGATTTTGCTGCGTAAAAAGGAACGCAGCTTATGAATCTTTAGGTTGACAGTAAAACGTAAGTAAGAAAGAGACGCAAGACAGGGAGACGGGGAGACAGTTGTAGGTGATGGAAGTGAGTGAGGAAATGATCGGGAGAAGACGAAGCGATAGTGCTTATCGGAAGTTGGTTTCAAGCTAAGTAACCAATTATGAAATATATGTACCACACTTGTGTGGTAAGAATAAGTGGAAACTGGGTAAGTTTCTTTGCATTGTTTGTAATGGTGGAAAGAGGTGGCTATGGGGGAGGCAAAGAGAGGCCACTCGGGGGAACGTGGTTCCCGTACTAAAAGATCAGCTGTTGTCTGATAGTTTCATTGGAAACTAACCATTTCAGTATATTACGTGATGCATCCTATTTATGTATAAACGCACGACACGCATATCCATACACACACACATGAACATTCATATATGTCAAATCATTTCCTATATTTTATTGTCATTACTATTAACTTAATCTTTGAATCACAGGCTAGATGGTTTTTTGCTGTAGTTTTGCAACATGGTGGAGGAGCTGGGATATTCATGTTTCTAATTTTTATTATTTTGAAAGAAGTAAAGAGATAGAAACATGATTACAGGTTCATTCAAACCAAACAACAAAAACGCCACTTATAATACAGTCATAATAACGTCTTTTATCAAGAAACGTCAAAAAAAGTACTTTTCTTGACTTAATTCTGTGTACTATCATTCGTTCGCCTCACTCGCTAGTGAAGGGACATTTATATCTTTCGTGATGCTGTGTTACAATTTACCGGTTATTTTAATTTTTTTGAAATGAATTCAAATTAGCAATTAGAAAAAAAATTAAAAGAGTAGAAGTAGTCCCTAAAAGACTTCTACTAGGTCAAAAGGGAATCAATAGTGTACGGTTATACGTGAAGAAGGTATAATGCGTAACTAATGGTTTATTAAAAGAGTAGAAGTAGTCCCTAAAAGACTTCTACTAGGTCAAATGGGAATCAATAGTGTACGGTTATACGTGAAGAAGGTATAATGCGTAACTAATGGTTTATTAAAAGAGTAGAAGTAGTCCCTAAAAGACTTCTACTAGGTCAAAAGGGAATCAATAGTGTACGGTTATACGTGAAGAAGGTATAATGCGTAACTAATGGTTTATTAAAAGAGTAGAAGTAGTCCCTAAAAGACTTCTACTAGGTCAAATGGGAATCAATAGTGTACGGTTATACGTGAAGAAGGTATAATGCGTAACTAATGGTTTATTAAAAGAGTAGAAGTAGTCCCTAAAAGACTTCTACTAGGTCAAAAGGGAATCAATAGTGTACGGTTATACGTGAAGAAGGTATAATGCGTAACTAATGGTTTATTAAAAGAGTAGAAGTAGTCCCTAAAAGACTTCTACTAGGTCAAATGGGAATCAATAGTGTACGGTTATACGTGAAGAAGGTATAATGCGTAACTAATGGTTTATTAAAAGAGTAGAAGTAGTCCCTAAAAGACTTCTACTAGGTCAAAAGGGAATCAATAGTGTACGGTTATACGTGAAGAAGGTATAATGCGTAACTAATGGTTTATTAAAAGAGTAGAAGTAGTCCCTAAAAGACTTCTACTAGGTCAAAAGGGAATCAATAGTGTACGGTTATACGTGAAGAAGGTATAATGCGTAACTAATGGTTTATTAAAAGAGTAGAAGTAGTCCCTAAAAGACTTCTACTAGGTCAAATGGGAATCAATAGTGTACGGTTATACGTGAAGAAGGTATAATGCGTAACTAATGGTTTATTAAAAGAGTAGAAGTAGTCCCTAAAAGACTTCTACTAGGTCAAAAGGGAATCAATAGTGTACGGTTATACGTGAAGAAGGTATAATGCGTAACTAATGGTTTATTAAAAGAGTAGAAGTAGTCCCTAAAAGACTTCTACTAGGTCAAATGGGAATCAATAGTGTACGGTTATACGTGAAGAAGGTATAATGCGTAACTAATGGTTTATTAAAAGAGTAGAAGTAGTCCCTAAAAGACTTCTACTAGGTCAAATGGGAATCAATAGTGTACGGTTATACGTGAAGAAGGTATAATGCGTAACTAATGGTTTATTAAAAGAGTAGAAGTAGTCCCTAAAAGACTTCTACTAGGTCAAATGGGAATCAATAGTGTACGGTTATACGTGAAGAAGGTATAATGCGTAACTAATGGTTTATTAAAAGAGTAGAAGTAAACCCTAAAAGACTTCTACTAGGTCAAAAAGAGTAGAAGTAGTTCTTAAAAGTCTTCTACTGCATCAAAAGGTGTCATAAAAAATGACAAAATGATGTGTAAATAGAGATGGTTAACCATGGCTTAGAAAGATTGAATGCTCACAAAGCTAAAAATCGAGATTTATTTAAAAAGGAGCTTTACTCTAAAAATGAAGTCTATGTTTGATAGGCTTAAAATGTTTGAGTAAGGTTGTACATAAAAGGTTAAAAGATCGCAATCGTCTTTCTCAGATCATTAGGCTTTTATTTCACAATAATAATTTCACCGATGTTTATCGGTTATGTTCGAAATCACTGCATCTGTCTCCGCCCTTGTTTCTTGTGACCGATTACGATGAAAAAAGGAAATTAACCTAAACGAGTGAATGAACGAAAATAAAGTTTTACGTAATAAAATTGTATTGTTGGTACTTCATTTGACTAAAAATGCTGAAACTAAAAGTGTTTGTTCCAAAGAATTATTTGTTTTTTGATGTTTTGTGTGGAGAAATTTCAGTGCTAAGGTTACAATTGTGTAAATGTGTATTGGATATTATTAATAGGTGAGTAAGTTATGTTGACAACTAACAATTTTGATTATTTTGAAAAAAAAAAATAATTACCTAATAGGCAAATGGCGGATTAGAGAACAAACACGCCCATTGAAAGTTATGTGTAAACAAAATGAATAGATAGTAATGTTTTTTCAGTTTGCATTTGTAAAAGTGTTTTCCCATCATCACACGTTACTTGAAAAGTGATCAGACTTTTCATAAATACTATATACTATGTAAGTGTATGTATCACGGGATTTATGGGTATTGTATTGTGGTAAACAGGAACTAAAAAGGAAGGAAACAAGTACATATTAAAAGAGTCATCGCAGCGGTTCAGCCGCCGGCGAAGGCTGCACGGTTTGCAGTACAGACGCAGTGCAGTGAACTGCAGCGGGTAACTTGCTTGTAAAGGTCGAATAACGATGCACAGATTTGATAATTAGTAATTTTTTGTGTGGAGCAAATATGAGACGTAAGTATTTTTCAATTATTTTTCTTACATGTGAGATCCAAATGGTCTTTATTGTCTCAACTTTATTAATGCTACCCATGAAGAAAGATCTATCGTAGATATCACACAATGTTTACTCATAAACAAATGACTCCAATGTTACTTATATACATAAAAATATTTATATATAATTTTTGAAAGAATAAATCTTTTGATTACATGGATAAAATAATTATTTGCATCCAAAGATGGTGATTCATAGGCTAGAAATGAATCTAGAAATATTTGTGTGTGTGTGTGCTGCAGTCAAACAAAAGAGCACAAAGACACAGTTCAATGGCGATTGTTGCACTGCTGACATGCAACTCTGCGTTTTCTCATCTATCGACTAAACCGGGTACAAGTGTAATCTTGTAACAAAAATATTATTATAAAATGTTCTTTACCTTTGTTTCACATATGATTAAACATTTTTAATGTACGTCTTATGTTAACACAAATAAATACTTAAAGACAAGGAATAAAATGTACCATATATGTGATATTTCAGAAATAATAATGATCATGAATGTTATTGATCTTAAAGGTTAAGTGCTTGATAGCACTTAAAGAGGTTATGGGTTCGATTCTCATTGTAGAAATGACAGTCTATAATAATAATAAATAATACATAATAGTATTTTATGTTTTGCAATTATTTGTTAGTGCTTTTACTGTCTGAAAGTTTTTAAAGGTAATGCTATTTTAAAGCCATAGCAAATTGTGTAAGGTCATATCATAATTCTCCTTTTAGTTTTTGGAAGCGAAGTAGAACAGTTAAAAGATTTTGAATAGTGAATATTAAATTATTATAACATTTCAGATTAGTAATAAAAAAAAATAATTTATTATTATTTCTATGATAGTATTCATATACTTTAAATGTTTTCAGCTGGAAATGATAGTCTGGAAAAGACTCCTATATATGATGAAAGAGGCTGTATGGACTTGCATAGACAATGTCAATACTGCAGATGCAATAAATAAGACTATACAATTATCTAGACTTTGTAATACCACACAAAGGTTAGTTGAAGATGTGCGACATTTTATAGACAGGATGAGTGTACAAGAAATTGAGGAATATACAAATTTACAACTGGAATCTGAGCTGCTCACATCTACACCAACTCAACCCCCTCCTGATAGGGACAATCATACAAAATTACCTCAATTAGAGCTACCTAAGTTTCAAGGGATCATTATTAAATGGATGCAGTTTTATGATAGATTTATTTCAAGTGTAGATGTGAAGAATATATCTAATGCTGACAAATTAACTTATCTCCAAGCATCTTTGGAAGAGGATTCACAATAGATTGCAGCAGAAGAGGCAGCAAACTTTTAAAGTAAAAATTGATCATCAAACAATGAAATGCAGAAAACTCAACCCTTGTATATTTTGCCAAACATATGGCCACTTTAATGGCAAATGCCCCACAGTCACTTCTTTAAAAGAAAGAAAGAAACTTTTAAAAGGTAAATGCTACATTTGCTTTGGTAACCATTTAAGGATCCTAGCAAAGCAATGTAGGAAAAGAAAAGTTTGCTTTAAATGTCAACAATGAAGGTCATTGTTATGTTAGAGGTCAACATAACAATGTAATCTGCCCTAAAATGGAAATGAAACACTTTGTTTCTTCTAGGAATGCTACAATTATGCATGTTAAAACTACAAATTTTATGAATGGATCAATAGCCCTTCATCTTCAAACAGCAGTAGTAGAAATCCAAGGAATGAAATTTTGGTTAATGTTTGACACGGTTAGCCAACGGAGTTATATAACATCTGTTGCATCCAAGAATTTAAAACTTCCAATTTTAGGAGATACAATTTTATGTATATACATTTGGCTCTCAACAAGCTCAAGAAATTGAAAGCCCTACTAAAGAAATGTAGTTGGGAAATTTGAAAATCAGACTGAATATAGTTCCACTAATAACAAACAATGTTGAATGGCCTAATATTTCAATACAAAACAATCTAGAAAATATTGTATTGGCAGATGATGGATCATAGGATCATAGGTGTAGACATTTTAATCTACTATCATTCATTCATTTGTCCACAACATATTAGATATGATGATAATTTATACTTACTGAAATCAGTGTTTGGCTGGATCTGGTCTGAAATAAAAACTGATTTAATTAAGAATGACAGAGAACAACTGTCATTAGTAACATATATTCAAGATAATACCATGAGAAAAACCAACGAAGTTGACCTGCCCTTAAGAGAGAGATATGTGCATAAGTTATGGGACTTAAAGACAATTGGAATAACAGATTGCCCTAAGACTACTCATGATGATCAAGCTGTAGAAGAGTTCAACAAATCAGTGCAGTTTATTAATGGAAGGTAATGGATTAAATGGACTTGGACTGAACATCCACCCAATCTACCAGTAAACTACATGTTGGCATTGGGAAGACTTGTTGGGCTTATACGTCGCTTGGAGAGATCAACCTTAGAGAAATATAACAAAATAATCTTAGAGCAACTTCAATCAGGCATCATAGAAATTACAGAACCAGTAGTTGATGTGACAACACAAATTGTGCCACCTTTACACTACTTGCCTCATCATGTTGTACATCATCCTGGTAAAAAAAGAATGTATTGTGTATGATGGATCTTCTAAAACTAAAGGAAAGAACAGTTTAAATGATTGTATGTACGAAGGTACTCTTTTGTTAGAAGATCTTGTGGATTTGCTCCTCAGATTTAGGACACATAAATACGGTATCATGGCAGACATTGAAAAAGCTTTTTTGCAGTTGGGTATCCAAGAAACAGAGAGAGATGTCACACGATTTTCATGGCTCAAGGATATCACCCAGGGTCCAAGTAATGATAATTTATTACACTTAAGATTTTGTCGTGTGCCATTTGGTATTGTTAGTAGCCCCTTTCTACTGGCCTCAGAGTGTATCAAATTTTACAAAGATGGTAGGTTTATGTTCAAATCATTAACTATGAATATAGGAGAATGGTAAATAATAAAAAAAAAATCAAATGTATAGACAAAGAATTGGTTGGCAAAGAAAATAGAACGGTAAATAGTTTGGGTATGGTTGGAAATATGAAGATGATACATTTAAACATCAAACTTGATTTAACTGTAGCAGTTAGCGTCTGTATTCGATCCATGTGACTTTGCATCGCCGTTGCTGCTACGATCTAAAATCTTTCTGCAACATCTTGGGAAAGAAAAACTGGATTGGGATACCGTACTTCAGGACCACATGCAGGAAGAATGGAAGGCTATAAGAAAGGATCTGGAACAAACCATAGGCATTACAGTTCCTC
The DNA here is from genome assembly GCA_943193645.1 of Acentria ephemerella. Taxonomy (NCBI): domain Eukaryota; kingdom Metazoa; phylum Arthropoda; class Insecta; order Lepidoptera; family Crambidae; genus Acentria; species Acentria ephemerella. Next base: position 1,025,232 of record OW971881.1, read on the forward strand.
GATGGTATGGAGTAAATCATCCTTTAAATAGTCAAGACTATTAATAGGCATATGCAGCTGTAGCATATTTAAAAATCCAACAAAGTGATGACTTTAAAGTTACAATGTTGATGTCAAAATTACGATTAACAACTCTGAAAGATAGAACCGCCCATACCATACCACGATTGGAATTGATGGCTGTTTTAATAGGATGCCGTCTGTTGCATTATATGAAAAAGTCGTTCTATTACAGCAGAATATCTATGGACTGACAGTCAAATAGTATTGTGTCGAGAACAATATCGAATGGCAATTCATACCAGAATTGGCGCCATGGTTTGGTGGTGCGTATGAACGTATGGTTGACTCATCAAACATTGTTTAAAACGAACAATAGATAAACACCTTTTAACTGACAGCCAGCTAACAACCGTCATCCAGGAAATTGAAGCGGTTATCAACTTGAGACCATCACTGCAGTTTCAGCTGATCTAGAACACATCTTAACCCCTGCTGATTTTTTTGGGCGGCGGAGGGCTGCTTGCAATGACAGATACGAGTACACCTGTACACAAAACTTCAGGTATTAAAAGAAATTTAATAGAAGGATGGAAAAAAGGTCAGTTAATGTTACAAGAATTATCAAAATGTTTCAAAATCAGTATTTAACATCTCTCAGAGAAAGATCTCTAAAACCAATAAAATCGCAGCGAAATACATGCAAGAATGCACCCAAAGAAGGAGATGTGGTACAAATTAAAGATAACTTACCAAGAATAAGATGGAAAGTAGGAAAAATATGTGAGTTGATTAAAAGTCGAGACGGACCTATAAGAGTAGCTTTAGTAAAATTGGTAAACGGAAACACGCTACGCAGATCTGTAACCCAGCTGTATCCATTAGAAGTTGATGCAGAAAGAAAAGAGGATGTAATTGTAGACAACACGACTAAGGAAGATTGAAAAAATATTAAGATAATTAATGTTGTATTAATAAAAGTGTACGAACCGAATAAATGTTTACGTCATATTATGCGTATTATTTCACGTATTGCTTTTAATCCTTTTTTCCTTTTCGGGCCGGGAGTGTCGCGAATTGCGAGATTTTGCTGCGTAAAAAGGAACGCAGCTTATGAATCTTTAGGTTGACAGTAAAACGTAAGTAAGAAAGAGACGCAAGACAGGGAGACGGGGAGACAGTTGTAGGTGATGGAAGTGAGTGAGGAAATGATCGGGAGAAGACGAAGCGATAGTGCTTATCGGAAGTTGGTTTCAAGCTAAGTAACCAATTATGAAATATATGTACCACACTTGTGTGGTAAGAATAAGTGGAAACTGGGTAAGTTTCTTTGCATTGTTTGTAATGGTGGAAAGGGGTGGCTATGGGGGAGGCAAAGAGAGGCCACTCGGGGGAACGTGGTTCCCGTACTAAAAGATCAGCTGTTGTCTGATAGTTTCATTGGAAACTAACCATTTCAGTATATTACGTGATGCATCCTATTTATGTATAAACGCACGACACGCATATCCATACACACACACATGAACATTCATATATGTCAAATCATTTCCTATATTTTATTGTCATTACTATTAACTTAATCTTTGAATCACAGGCTAGATGGTTTTTTGCTGTAATTTTGCAACACTTGTATCAGCAAAATTAAAGGAACACAATTTGAATATCTAAATTGGTGGTTCTAAGTTTCCCCATTACTGGTTCACCTGTTCATTTTTCCCAGGATATTCTCCCATTTTCAGGGGTAATTTTTATTGTAATTTATTGGAAGACCGTGACTGGGCACTTATAAGTTGGTCCTGTTGAAGATTGGAGATGATTCTAATTATTTCAGGAATTTCTTAAGCGAGTGAGGTGAGGTGATTTATGGGACAATAATGACACCTAGTCTTGTTAAGGCACTTCAGAGAATAACTTATTTTTTAATGTCATTTTTGCTTGATTTTGTTTTGTCTGCCAAGGGAATAGACATGTTTAGAGGGTGGATATTATTTTGCATAAAATGTAAAATATTTATAAGCATTTTTACAACTCGACAACACACAGTTATTTAGTTAATCGTTCCTTATTGTATATACTATTACAGAAAAACAACTTCAAAATACTAAAAAGGTAAATGTAAGAAGTTATCTAATTAAAAATCCCTTTATGAATTAGAAGCTTCATTTTGTATGGTTTCTGTAAACAACAACCAACTCCAAAAAATAATTTTAAATTAGATAACTTTACATTATTAAATTATTTTTACCTTTTTAGTGTTTTTAGCTGGGTTTTTAGTATTGTTTATATTTTTTTTTCATATTTTTTCTAACATCCATACCTGTCCTAGATGAAGCGTCATAAGCAAGAATTTGGATTAAGAACAACAAAACGAAAAATGTATTCGGGTATATACATATTAAAAATAGAGTATACAAACAAACACTTACTGACTTCGTGAACATTCGCTTGTATAAATAAATCATCATGATAAACAGGACTTAGTACACTAACCACCTGTTAATATGGTAATGAAAAACAGGTATTTTTGTTTTTCCATGGGTTCCTTTGAGAGATGTTAGAAGACACATTATGTGCTGATAAGTTGGAGGGAGCTATTGAGTATTGTTTCATATTGCATTGACTGTCACATTTTTAATTAGGAAATGCCGGGAAATGTTTGTTTTTTACATTTAAAAGGAATGTTTTGACTAGAAATTAATAGTTTTTTTCGATTACTTTTAGTTTAGTTATAATTCTGTTTCCTTTTCGTTCTTATTAATTGTTTTGTTGTCTATTAACTTTACCACTCTAGAGTTTACCTCAAAGGCAAAATCACACATGCTTAATTAAGGTCTGATGTATGGATTTTTTAGCGGTCGGTTCTGTAATTAATGACTCTACTGAATTTTAATGGGCCATTATAAATTATATTTTTCAAAATTGGAACACGCCTACTAATTATCAGTTTCTGAGATATAGGTACTCTTGAGTACACTTGTTAAGTCAATCCAGTTTATTATTTATTTTACAAATACCATCATCTGTTTTACAATTTTTTTGAAATCATTTATTTACAAGATATTGATACCATTACGTTCTCAATTTTAAATAGTGGACCCAATCCTTACGAAGACAAACTATATACACTAGTACCTTTCGCTGAAGTCCAATAATCTTCATGATTTGAAGAGTTAGACGTTCATTCACGTCAACAGTTTTATGACGTCATTAAAGAAGGTTTGATGTCACCGATAAGGATTATGAACTTATGACTTAATCAGATCCAGACAACTTTATTGTCAGTTGAGAATTTACGTGGCTTCAGTTTATGACTTGTCTCTAGCTTAAATACAATTAGAGAGGTGGGGTGGTATTTTCTATATAATTTTCGTGACTTCACACTAACACTATTTATTAGTATTATGTTCATGCAGTGAGTAAGACTACCAGAGCTTATTGATAAAGTATCGTGTTGGATACTATTCGGCTGGTCTTCTATGGTGCAAGCGTAATGTTTTGTCTCATTCTCTCAAGGTAAATAAGCAGCAGTGTAATGCCTCAGCTGTTATGATCGAGGAGTCCCACGCTAGTTAGCCAAGTAGTATAACAAATATAGCGCTTACTAATCTTAATTTAAGTTACTGATTATTCAATGCACATGTCACCTTTAGTTTATAATGTAAAGTGAAAAAACCGTCAGATTATGAGCGACTCTGACAGAGTTCCTAATCTGTGTACTTGTCACCCGTTGTAAACCATACTTTCCATTTTCTCCTGTCAAAAGACCAAAACTTGATGAATCACAATCAATCATATCACTTTGCCTAGATAGTTTTTATAAAATATATACCTAAGCAGAAAACTCGATACTGGCGGAATCTATTAAGATTAAGATAAAACCCCAAAGAAGAAGAAGAAAAAGAACTTGATGACCAATGAATCAGTTTGCAAGGTGCGTTAAACTGACGCCATTTTGGTACTAGTATACGATTTACGATAGATTTAAATTTTACAATATTGGAAAATAATGCGTCATAATGTCAATTGCTGCTATCGTTATCTCAGACAGTTTAAAATATCGCAAGGTAATATAAACAAGTTGAAGGTCCTTAACTAAGTTCTTATACCATCCAAGGTTATTTACACCTGAAAATAAGGTATAGAATCACGCATTACACTAACGTTACTAGATCGTTGGCATCTCACGTTATCATGCTATCATTACGACCCCAAACTTAACCTTGGCATTGGGGAACGGTCGAACATTTTATTTGCAAAGCCCATTTTGGATGGTGCGGCAGTAGCACAGAGGAAAGCGGGCAAAACGCGCGCCACCGCGCGGCCGACTGCCCTGTGTTACGATGTTGTTTTCAATAGCAAAATTTACAACGTCGTATGTCTTGTGTTAACAGTGCTACAGTGAGTTTGCTGACGTCAGTTGTATGTAAGTATTCAGGGAATTAAGTCTTAATGTTTAATGTGATAAGGAAAGATGCCGCGCAAAAAGACGCTTTAAGCGCGATTCATTATAATACTAGTTTTAAGACGCTTATTATCCAATGAATAATACAAATTTATTGTTGCTAAGAAAACTTTGTTAGTAAAAACATTAATCTGAAAAATTTCCTGTTCTAATTCATACCTTATATTATAGCCACATTCTTAGAAATCATACAATATTATTAAAATCAACTTTTTAAATAAATACTTGACAGTATTGAATAATTTAAAGTTCGTATTTTAATTGAAAACAAAAGTAACCATTCACACATTTTTAGGTTATGTTGTCGTTTCAGCAAGCAAGGTTATATTTACTGTGGCAAGTTCGTTGACCTGCGCAGTCGATAACGGTGATAAGGCTCTAGGGCATTTGCGCTGGGAAAATGGAAGGGTTTTTGGTAACACCGAGATTTGTAGAGATTGTTGAGCTTAGAAATACAATCTTGGGTAATCTGCTTTAGTAATTGTCTTATACAAGTTACTGCAGTTAAATAATAAAATTTATCAATTACATTTAACATTAACTATTTACCTAAGCTCAAATAATTATTGTGCTTGATATTAAACTTGTAATATTTATTTCCTTAGTCACTAAATACCACTACTTGATTACGTTGATGAGGGACAGCTCAACAAAGTCAAAGTCAAAATAACTTTATTTAATAGACTCATTTAATAAGTTCTTTTAAATCGTCACAACAGGGAATATGTATGAAAAAAACAAATAAATGTAATTAAAGGCAATAGTCATAACTTTAACTGGGTATCAACCTGGGTATCCCTGGGTATCTGGGTATCAACTGGCAGGAGAAGGCAGATGTCAAATAATATGTAGCTATTTTGTTGTACTGGGAAATATGTTCTGTAATACTTTCACTTTGGTTAAGAATTCCAAATTCCAATATTTAGCTAGTACATTTTAGTTTCAAAAAACGGTCTAACATTTGTTTGTCCTGATTAGTATTTTCTTTGGCGTCGTTCATATCGCACAATTGAAACATGAAATATCTCTTTATTCAGAGTACTAGTTCTACCGTGGCATCAATGCCCCAGAAACAGCTCAAAGAATGAAAGATGTGTATGGGCTGGTGTCGCAAAAGAAAATATGTTACGTTTTTGGTACCAACGTTTTCGTTCTGGAAATTTTGAGCTTAAGAACAAGCCCCATGGACGGCCGGAGACAAAAATGGATAAGGAAGAATTAAAAGCTATTGTGGAAGTGAATCCATCGCAAAACATTTCAGATTTAGCTGTAGGCTTTGTCGTGAGTGATACAACTGTTTTAGTCTACTTGAAGCATATCGGGAGAGTTATAAAGCTTTAACGATGAGGACTTCATGATTTGAGTGAATCAAACCAGCAAACACGTGGCAAAAGAGCACTCCTTCAAAAGAGTTGTTAAAAAAGCTTTTATTGGGCCGGCTACGTGGAGGTGGCTAGGGCAGTATATCGCCTGCTTCACTAGCTATCTTGACATATGGACTCCTCTACAGTTTATCATCAGGTGGTGTCGGGTCATTTGCTGAGATTTTTATTAGAAGATTCACTTGCAGGGCTTTTTAATTTTTATTGCCATTCGTAATGCCATAGTGAATTGAAATCCAACTAAGCATTTATAGGGCGTCTTGGACGCTACGACACTCGGTCTTCCGTGAACATATGTGTGCCTTTTTTTTTTTTTTTTTTTTTTTTTGGCGCAGGGGAATGCATTGACGCATTTCCCTCCCGGTTCGGGGAAACCGGGAAGGGGTATGTGGGACTCCCGGGCAACGGTGCCCGTCCTACCCACTAAACCCCTGCGTTGTTCCGACACACTGCAATTGGCGCTGCCATGGGGTACTTATCGCATTCACCACAGCAGCGTCGCAGCGAGCCTTTGGCAGGCTCTTCCACGAGGTGGGATGGGATACTCTCGAAACAAGAGGAGTATCCCTCGTCGCAGAGACCGTGCAATGCAGGTACCGTTCCCCTTGAGTACCCGCTGGCCCCTACTCGGCGATGGTAGACTGGCATAGGAGAAAAACTCCCGACCAGCCCGCCCGCCGGGACGGGAGACTTCAGGGTGTAAAAAGCCCCGAAGTAACCCGCCCCGACGGCCCCCCCCATCATCGTCCTAATAAGGACGGTGTTGGGCGGGGCCTCGCCTCCCGCGATCCATCAGTGACAGGGGGGGCGGCAGAGGACGGCCTAGGGCCGCCGCCGCCGCCACCCCCGCCAGCGAGGGATCTGCCTCGCGTGCGTCGCTTCAGTTGCTGTAAGCAACTTTTACTGCCCACCATGTGGTCAGCCGGTAAACCGGCCTCGGCACATGGGGGGCAGTGAAGCGGCGCCGAGCACTCGACGGCCTTGTGGCCCGACTGGCCGCAGCGGAAGCACGCTCCACTGCGGTCAGTTGCCGACGGGCACTGCGGCTTGGTGTGCCCCACACCCAAGCAGCGGTAGCACATCATGGGTCGTTGCTCCAGCACGACAACGCGCACGGAGCACCAACCCACGATGAGCTGGCCGTCTTTGCTGATGAGCTTCGCCGCAGCCGCAGGACACGTGACCCTTACGGATCCCGAGCCCCACCGGCCGCGGCGAATCTCACCAGCGCGGACCCGGTCCAGGGGACACTGTCCGGCACGAGCGACCGCCGCCCGAACCTCGTCCACCTGGACGGAGTCGTCCAACCCGGTCACGCGCAGATCGGCGCACTTGACCGGGACGGACACCCTGACGTCGTCGCCGAGCACCCCACGGAGGCGCTCGGCGAGGAGGTCGGCCCTGGCCGCACTATCTGGGCCCAAAACCTTCAGAAGGCGGGCCCCCGCCATCGTGTGCCGCATCCGGATGGTTGGGCGGTCCGGGTCGTCCTTCGTGGCATCTCTCGCCCGGGTCAGCGCGTCCACGTAGGTCACGCCGCGCTCTACGGCCTCAGGCGAGAGAGCCAGGGAGACGGCAGCAAGAGTTGGCACCCGCAATTGGGCGCGCTTGCGACGCTTTCTCCTCCTCTTCTTCTTGCTGCCTCCAGATGGACGCGGCTGCGACACTGGGGCTTGCGCCTGCTGCTGCGCGGGAGTTTTGGCAGCGCTGGCGTACGTCTTTCTGGCGTTGACCGTGCCTTGTTGCGCCCGCCTCGGGGCAGGCTGGGGCGGCTTAGGCGCTGGTGGTGTCGTCACGGCCGGGTTTCCAGGCTTGGCGGGCTTTGCGGGTTTGGCCTTGGCCCTTCTTCTCTTCTTGCCGACGAGGGTGAAGCCATCTTGCTCCATCACGACCTCGTCGACAACGCCAGGCGCTTCCACCGCAAGAGGCGGGTGTGTGGCGGGCTGCTCCTTACCAAGACGCGCGTCCAACACGCGCCCAAAAAGACGCATGAGGCGCGCGTCCTCAACGTCACGGTCAAGGTCTGGACCGGGTCTTCCTTCCCTCACGCAGACCGCGGGGAGCTCCTCCATATCCACAACAGGTGCCAGTGGGGCGGGCACATCCGATGGCGGGGTTGGGGGCACAGGGGGGGCGGGCATGAGGGCAGCCTCCAGCCGCCGCTGCAGACCCTGGCACTCCTCACGAAGGCCCGAGCACTCTCCGCGCAGCGCGTCCATTTGCGCGCGCATCAGGTCCATTTCGCCGGTTATTCTGGCATTCTCCGCCTGCAGCCGCTTGACTTCAGCTGTGGCGGTTCGCTCGTATAATGCGTCCAGCGTGTCTTCGATGCGGCTGGCAGCCGCTTTAAGGTCTCGCACCCACGTGCCCTTCAGGTTTTTGGACCTAACGGCTATGCGACCTATTATTGCGATGTCGTCCATCACCCGACATTTAAGCAGCCCCAATGGTGGGTCCGATGGCCGCTCTCCAGGCAGCGGCATGCGGCAGCGCGCCCACGAGTTAATCGCATTCTGCGACAGCCGTGCAATCTCTTCGTCCGAGTCCAGGGTGGCGAGGAAACCACCGCCCAGTTGAGCCTCCCGCTCTTCCGACGATCGTCGCCGAACGGTTACGTACTCCGGAGCCCGTGTAGATGGCAGGCTCGACGGAGCTGACGACGCCGGCGACGCTGGAGGTGTTGGCGACGGGGCTGACGGTGCCGCCAAGGCTGGTGAGGCCGACTGGTCCGATGCGGCCAACTTGTTCATCGTTCGCCGCGATATCCTCTTCAATACAACTTTGGCCTCCGGCAGCCCTTCCCGAACACTGGGCGGGTCAGCCGGAAGCCGCTTCCTACTCCCACTTCTCAACAGTCGCGTTCCACTCTCTTCGACGTGCGACGCGTCCGACAAAGTGTCGTCGCTGTCCAAAGCAGTCGACATGGCGCTATCCACTTCCGAGCCACAGCCAACACTGCTGTCCCGGCTCCGTATCTTCTCCACCTCCTCCTCCTCGACAACACGGAGACGCCGTGAAGCGCCCCCGACGCGGTGATTGCCCCCCCCAGAAACGGTGGGGCTGCCCGAGCCAGAAGGCCCGGGGAGGGATTCTCCGACCGCGGGGCGGCCGGTACCCTCCTGGGGTAGTATGTCTTTGTCACTCGCGTTTTCCATGTTTTTTAGACTCCCAAATCTCAACGTCAAAAAATAAAAACAAAACTAAAAAGACACAAGAAAAGAAGAATAAGATATAAATAAAACAAAACAAAACAGAAAAGAAAACCAAAAAGACAGAAAAATAAAAAGGAAAATAAAAGGTCCAGGGCTCGGGACCGGGCTCCCCCCGGCCACTCAGCCTATCGCCGCCCCGGAAAAACTTAGGCTTAGGTCGGTGGCGGCAAAAGCCGTTGACTGACCGAAGCCTGACCACCGAATATCCGTCCACTCTGCAATCCCTCCTCCGAAGAGGAGAGTGCAAGAGCAGCGGACTGGGTAATTTTTTATTGAGGTTTTCTTCCTCGCAGCCCAGCACTCAGTGTGCCGGGCCCCCGACCCGTGAGGGCAACGGGCTAGTGTGACCGTGCAATGCCCGCCCTGACAGAACAGGGCGAGCAGCCACACTCTCCGCGACCTTGAAGGCCGCCATACCACGACCCGAAGGTCCACTGCCCCAACTGGGGCCACCAAAGGGTAATTTTTTAGAGAGGTTTTCTTCCTCGCGACCCAGCGCTAAGTGCAATGCGCCGAGCCCCCGACCCCCACGAAAACGTGCAGGGCTACGGGTTTGTGTGGCCGTGCAATGCCCGCCCTTAAAAAGACCAGGCAGCCACACGGTGTCAGAGTATTAGCCAAATACGTAGCAATGTCCTGAAAAGGACATGACCACGTAAGTGCCCGGGGTACACCAGCCAATCACATTGTGAGACCCACCGTTCGCGCCAGATGCAATAGCATCGAACGCGACTGGCGATCCCCCCAATGCAACCGACATGCGAGGAGGTTCTCTGACCTAGTACCCCGAACATATGTGTGCCTAAACCAACTCCCCGCACCACACCGTACCACCCGTACGACGCACCGCATTCATACCAACAATGAAAACGTTAATTAATTACTAACATCCTAAAAACAATGAGAGAGGAATGAAACATGTACATTTTTACTTATTTATAGGTTCAAAATAATGACATAAATATCTTAAATAATTTTAATGAACATACTTTGAACTCTCTGCAATTTCAGAATCCAATTTTTAGGATTTTAATTTACAGAAAGTAATCGATATTCTGGTGTCTATAGACGATGGTGGACATCCGTTTGGATATATGCTTGTTTGAAATACTTTGCCATAAAGAAGGCAAACACACGTTTAAAACCAAGCAGTTTCCGAGTACGCTTCTTTCATAAATAGATCTAAGTACAGCAATATTATAAAAAGTACTACGAATTGCCTGTCTTGTAAATACCTCGACATATTTTTGTTGATAGATGAGGGTAAGGCTTTGCGTGTGGAGTTAGTAGCAGCGCCGGAGCAAAAGTTCCAATGTATAGATTTATGGTGAAAGAAAACATCGTGAGGAAACCTGCTACAAACCTTAAAGAGTTCCTCACTTGTGAAGAAATTCTTAGGTTGTGCATGAAGACTCGCACTTGTTCAGCATGGTTGACTAAGGTCTGATCGCCCTGACTCATCGCTTTAGGCTCCAGCCCTTCGGTGAGGACGCTATATGAGCTGTTGAGAATGATAGATTTATTTGTAATTAGAAGACAGCGACACGTCGCCGGTGTCGTGGCGCACGAGCGATGCAATTCAGTCCCAATCAAGCAGCGCCCGCGCAGCCCACGCGTTGGGTTGACGATGTTGATTGACATTATTTTGTGCGTTTTGGTTTTATCGCGAACGTTGTGAGGGAAATAATTTGTTATTTATTTTTACAGTTATTGTGCAATAATAGAAACCTTGCATCCAGACTTACCTAACCAAAATAAATAAATAAAAGGAAATGATTAAAAACTGACCCATCACGCAAACAGGGTTCACCGAAAATGGGGAAATTTTTGGGGATCCTTTCAAAGTATGCTCAAATAAAATGTTTTATAATTTTTAACTCTTCACGTTTTGACCTTTCCTTCCTATTCCTGTGTAAATTCGGTAAGGGTTACAGATAGCAAAAATTTTTATTTCAACGAACCAAGATTGACTCTCTATTATCTAAAGTACTCATCTCAGATATGACACAATTATGTATCTCTAAAGTTACTCTGATTCTGTAATCTAATGAGCATTCGCTAAAGTTTCAATTACGGCGTGTTTACATCGGCCATATTTGTGCAGGTGTTGTCTGATGCATTGTAAACATGCAGCTGTTTGCATGTTCTGGCCTGCTCTTATGTTTGGATGATTTTGATTAGGTTCAAGCAAATAGCTACTGGCGGCCAATCACTATTATATTTACAAAAATGTAATGTTTATAGTCACGCCTTTTATATAATGTAGCCTTTAAAGCATATGTTATATTATTATAAGGAAAGCATAATTAATATGATAAATGTGTTTTTGTATTAAAATATTGGAATATACATACAAACATGATATGAGAAAGTTTTCGTAATTATCACACAGTTACTGTCCCGGCAAAAACTGGAACACGGAATCCCTGGCTGAGAAGTCTGATGATGCGACCGTTTGTAGACCCCACTTTTTATAGCCGCTTTGACTAACGTGAAGTACAAATTACAACTTTATTTTAGTCGAGTTAAAGTCCGGCTGAACGCAAGGTAGCCGTATTACATTGCAATGACATTGCCAACTTGTAATACGTGTGTTCTACGATATGGCTGAGACATATCCCAAGCTCTACCCATCGGCTTACCCTTATATTCCAATGTACATTGTCCTTAGCATTGAATACTCAGTGATTTCTCCTGGGACACTTCTGAGTGGGTTCTGATTTGCTGGTATCAAAATCAATTTACGTGGAGCAGTACAGTAGACAACGTACTTAGTGTGGTATTTAAATAAATGTGGCGATGCCGATTTAGGGTTAGATAATTGCGGTTTAAAAAATTAAAATCCATTGTATCTTCATTGGTGCAACGTTATTGATTCAAAAACACCGTTATCACATTAAAAAAAGTAAGGAATCTGCGTATACTCGTACGGTGGTACGTACGTTTATATGACATCTATATGACTCTCATGTTATTTGATAAACAAAGATTCTCTATAGATTTGTCGCTCCAAAAAACATGAAGACAATGTATGTCATATACTCCAGCTATAGTGTTAAGATAACGTCACTTCACGAATATCATCATGCCTCTAAATTGTTGGTTATAGAATATATAATCTGCCTAGCTACCTGACCCGCTCATTTCATTATGTTAACCCCCACCAATCTACCAGTTCTTTCCCGACGCTTGACTCACTGACATAGGTACCCGCGGTGGGCGCCACGTTGCCCTCGTTGTCCCGTTTTCTGTTCCCATCAGTGCTATCCTAGAGCCATCAGTGTTGTGCCTACCAAGTGAGACCCAGGATACACCTAAATACCTGTATCGGCGAGAGGGTAACGTACCTAGATACCTATACAATAAACTAATTTAGCCCAGCACATAAACATTGATGATAAAATAAAATGTTCTGTTTCTACACATGAGATGTTTAGAGGGATCCACCTCACCACGCTGGCCCAATGCGGCTTGGTAGGTACAAGCGTAAAAGCGATTGCTTTAACAACTGGGATCATCAGCTTATCGTGCATTTCGAAGCACGGGGCAGCTCGAGATAACATATTTTGATTGACCCATCCAGGGGTTGACCAGGGCCAATGTTGCTTTGTTTTCGTTATTGGACTAAGAGCGACCACACTTCTGCTCCAAAGAGTTCCTCAGTTCAATTACATTTTCGTACATATTCACACTTGTCAGTAAGTAAAGTTTCGTATTAAAATTAGTTATTCTGTTATATTTAAATTATTGTGCTTGTGTGGTTACGAAGATTAATTTTTGGTTGTTACGGTCATTTCTATTTATTTCTAGCAGAAATTGCTTTCGTAAGTTATTAGTTTAGGTAATTATTTTTATTATATTCTATCTATTCTATATACCTTCGTATTCTTGCACCCGATCTGATTTTTCTTGTTTTATTTCTCACTCAAGTTTAGTGTAAAGGTGTTAAGATTGTTGTTATTGTCAAAGACTTTCGAAAGAAGTTTGTAGCTAGTCAGGTGGACTTTAAAAACCGAGTTTTCCATTAAACCGAGCAAAAAATGTCCCTACTGAGAATTGAGACAACAGAGGCTATTAAAACGCTGTGGTATGCAAAAAATATTAGAACCTATGGTATTATTTAAACTCAATTAAAATTCATCAAAAACTTCCAACCGCGAGCAGTATTCATTTATTTTTATTATTTCCACCAAAGGTTACTTCAATGACATAAGCTGCGTGCTACGAGCTAATACAGCCAAAATAACCAAGCAATAGGTTCTCCATATTGTGACCGATCAGGCCTGGTATTAGGTCAGATGCATTGATCAGATAATGGCTAAAATATTTGACTTCAACTATCAGGATTTAAATCGAAAACGGCATTTGAGGTGTTGTCGCCGCCAGTAGACTTAGTCATGCAAATTTTCGTTGTAATATACTAATTGTATTAGAATTACAAAGAAAATTATAGATTGAGTTTACAGATTAATATTAACTAGTATTGATTTTCTTTTTTTAGGTATTTAAGTAGTAACCAACTTAATGTTAACTCAATCTAATGAAACAATAAGGTTTAAAGTACTAATTTTGAACGGGATATCGCCTCATAAACATAGATAGAAACGGCATCGAGTTTTACAACGTTTTGTTATAAAGAAAATTGTGTGAATTTAACAGTTTACCAGTTGATAACGCAATTAAATATATTAAAGTTATAATATATTAAAGGGCTTATTGCTGTATAAGGACACGCGAAAAGGTTCATTTATACTAAGTGTTTTATTTCTCGAAGAGGAACCTTATTTTAGATGACCTTATTTACCAATATAATAACATCTATAAATTTATTAATTATTAATAATGAGAAGGACAGAGTATATTTATTATTATTTAGAAATCAATTTTAAATCTTCCCAATCCCTCGACGGCTCGAGGGATGGGAGTATACCCCTGGACAGAGTAGGCCAGACGGCCGAGGGTCAGGACGACATAGAGAGGAATCGGCGGACAATTCTGGCGTTATCGAGTAAGACCGCCCGCTGGAGCCTCGCAATCATTGTTCCATCACCCAGTCCCAATCTCTTCAGATGGTCGCGAAGAGAAGTTGGAACGAGACCATTGGTTGAGACTACGACTGGTATGATCTCAGTGGATGACACCCTCCACATATCAGTAACCTCGTGTGCCAAGTTCAGATACTTGATTTTTTTATCTGATTCGGCTTTCACGAGGTTTTTATTATTATTATTCTTAACGGGGTAGCTGTAGGTCTTCATCTAACCTAATGGTAAGTGAAGATATGGCGAAGATGGAAGTGAACTACATCCAGGTCCTCAGTTAAAAATATCTTTCCTCCAATTTGCAGAATATAAAAGCACCAACAATGCTATTTACATTATTTTCATATAAAGACTTAGGTAAGATATTGGTAGCTAGCCAAGTAGCCTAAGAAAAGTTCTCACAACCGAGCAAAAAATGTTTGCTTCCACTGAGAATTGAACCCCGGACCTCAGCCAATAGACCGTGGAATCGATTAAATTATTATAACTATCCACCTAAGAGGGCTTTTACAATACAGAGTATAATTAGAATTGAGGAAAGTTTTGTATTAATTTGACAACTCTGCCGTCGGCGATGCACAAATAAAGAAACATTATTAAAAGTCAAATTTAAACAAAAAAGTAACGCTGAGTTCGTTACTACGCGTCAACTGTCAGACTCACAGTTCTTTTTATGGAATATTTATAGAGAAAAGTCAACTTAAAAGCCTGCATATGTCCACAAATTAACTCTCCGCGACCAACGCGAGCTTCAGAGCTAACGTCGCGAAATTTTGGCAATGATTCATGATTTGTTTTGGCTATGAACCACGTCGGAATCCGTTTTAAAAAGAGAACTTCCTGACTGACTAATGGACTCCATTCAATGTTTTCGGTTGGAACGTATCTTACTGTTATTTACGAAAATAACCGTTTTAAAAGTCACATCACTAAACTTGCGAATTATTTTAAACTCAAGAATCGTATTTGATGCACCTCTAATCTCTATTCCAGTTTATATTGCTTATACCAAAGTCAGATAATTTTATGGATTTTAAAGTATTTTTATCTAAATTCTTGTTTTGTGAAAAAACTTGTGTTTTGGTATCATTTTTATATGACATTTGTTTTTTAACTGATTTGCAATATACACCGTCTTCGAGTATACATACATTGTATAACCAACAGTTATATCCCAGACCAGGTCAGGTCCAAATATTTATAGCGTACTAGGTCAAAATATTTATCATAGTAATCAAATTCCTAAGCTAACAAGTCCTATATGCTGGGCATAGCAAAAATCATAGCATGTTTGATGAATTGATTAGTAGTGCGTCAGATATGGTTTCTGTTACAAATAATATTAATCATTGAACTTTATTTCTAGTGACACTATTGACAAATCAGTCAGTGAGATTGACAAAATGTTTGTCAAAAAAATCAAATCAATTTATCATGATGTAATACGAATGACTTAATCTGTCGTCCCTAGACAAAGGTGGCGTATGATGGTACGAATTAACCTTATAATTTAAAACGTAGACAATATGTGTGGATTGATGCTTAAGGTCAAAAATAAATGAAATTATTATTATAATAAAAATTAACTATTGAAACGCTAAACGTTTTATGTACGCTATGATAATATGGCTTACTGGGCTAATCAATAGTTATGTATATTTAAGACCTGCAGTTAACCCCTATCAAATACAAATCAATTATTATCATTTTTTATTTACTCGCATACTTAACTCAATATCCGAGTGATTTAATATAATTTTACAGAAAACGTTGCTACGGATATTCAAACACGTTTTCACATCACTACTAGAACGCTGAAAGCTTTGTATGGTTTAGAAAAACAATTTTATATTGACGTTTTATTCCCATTCTTCACCAGTGTTCCTTAACTGTTATTTTTTATCCTCCGGATGGCTAAACGATCATTAAATATTATATTATATTCATAATTCGTAAAAGACGAACGTGAAGATCTAGTGCAGCTGTGACGTCACATAATTTGAAAAGAGAAGCTAGACAGACTTTAAAGCTTTGTTGCCGATGAACTATTGAACTAGTTGAGTGCAAAAATACTAGTCAATATTGTTTATTGTGCATCATTAGCTATTAGTTTAGTGTCTTACTCCCTCATATCAAAATCACACTTGTACTCAAAGATATTCTGGTAGAAATCATATTTGTTGTGACTGTTTTTGTGTTAATTTTATGTGCATATTTTTTTATTGTTATTATTTTCAAAAATATTTTTCTATTCGATTGAGTTTACTGCTGACGTGATATATACTATCTCCGATATATTCTAATATATATCTATCCTCTCCTATCTATCCTATCCACCTCCTAGATATCTATCCTTTACCAATCCAGATCAGATGAAGGGATTCCAGGGAAATTGGGGACAATCTTCAAATTTTATAGGCACGTGTTTTATTTTAAAGCTTTACGAATATTTTATAATAAACGGCAAGGCGACAATCTGACGATTACTCATCTTGATTTGATCTTAAAAACGTAATGCATTAAGTTATGAAAAAAAAAGCTAAAACTTAAAAAAAAACTCAATGTGGGAATATAATTCAATTTATAATTATTGTTTGGAGTTACAATAGAAAGTGAAGCCCCGGCTTCAAAACGTAATTTTAAATTGGATATTTCTTTGAATTATTTTTGCCCCTTTAGTGTTTTGGTGTCGGTTTTTTGGTTTGTAAACTTTGAAATATAATACTACACGATGCGATTACTGATAGGCAACTTATCAATTTACAGATAATAGATATACAGATTTCTGAGCCATTTGCTAAGCCGGCTTACGGTCAATGCCAAATTCCATAAACGGGTTTATCTACCCAGACAATGATAATTGATTCCAGTACACACAACAATTGATTTGCTAAATTACTGATTTTCGAAGAAAAGCACTGAAGTAGAGCATTAAATTTGGGACTTTTAATGCTGTTCACCTTTACAGTATTATTGGACTTGTAAGGAGAAATTTTGTGGGTCTTGAAGCCTTAGGGCAATGCACCTCTGGAGGATTTCTTATTGACGGCCTTTACCCCCAGATCTTTAGGACGCTCGATCCATGAGGATGCGATGGAGCCCGGACCCCGGCTCAGGTAAGTCGCGCCTGGAATATTCAGGTATACCGCCATGAGTGTACTATCACTTCTTCTTCTTTCTCCTATCTTTGCAGCATAGTAGTGGCTTCAAAATTTATACATGATGATGGAAGACTAGTGTCGTTGTCAACGATCAGGCACATGCTGAGTGGAAGTCCTTTTGGTAATATTTAACCTCCCTCCTTTTAAAACATGGGTTCCTTTAAAAAAGGCGTGAAAAAGCACTTTTTGGCCCGGCAAGGTGAGGGTGGCTAGGGCAGTATATCACATGCTTCACTAGCTATCTTCACATGTGGACTTGTCTACTGCTTATCATCAGGTGGTGTCGAGTCATTTGCTGTGCTTTTTATAAAAAAAAAATTTTTAAAGTTATAATCCTCTTTCTCTTCCTTTTAACAATGACAATGTGCTATCAATGATAACAATTGTACTAGGCTAGAGTTTGAACCACTCTGGTTGAGTGGTTACTACTTCTTCTTACATAGCCAGAGAACCCGATTTGTATGATGAGTATGACCATTGGCTCACGATACATGAATGTTTGTAAGTTTATTTTTTATATTTCTGATAATGATACACATATATATATTATATAATTTTTTTTTTACTATATTAACTGAGTTTGACTAGCTTTTAATGATACCTTATTTTGGCTAGGTGTTACTGTTAGCTATATTATGGTTTGAATCTTAGCTTATCTTGGGGCCATGACAGACATCACAGAGCAGTTCAAACGTATGGGAACTATGGAGCTTTGCTGTTTCTCTTTCTGATACTCTGTCCAGAACATAAATGCCATAAGATTGCTGCTTCTCTATGTTTCTTTACTAAATGAGTATGTCGAAAAGACATTTAAAATATTATACAGGCGTTTAATGATAACATAGCAGTGTATTAGTTAATGTTATATATTACTAGTTGACTCGGTATCACTTATAAACTTCATGTATTTGAGAATTTGTTTATCTTTTTTTGTGTTTTACATTTTTCTTATTTTCTGTATTAATATAATCAATAGTATTTTTCTCTATTTTATTTTGTACTACCTAGTTTACATTATGTTTTAATGGTCTATCTACAATGCCGTAAATCTACAAAATAAACTTCAACCCAATGATTATTAAAGTGACTTTACCATAACGAGATTATCAGGAAAATTCACTGTTATCAAATTATTTCTTTTTATACGAGCTGTCGGCTTAATTAAAATACCTCATAAATAATGGGAACAAAGATAAAGTAATAACAGCGTAACAGACGCGTCCGATTGATCCCGCCAGAAAGGCTGTAGCGGCTTAAAAATAAAATTGTAATTTTAATAAAATGCAAATCTCGTCGCGCGTCTGATGGAACGGCGACATCAAGGCGACATTCAATGTTCTCTGTACGTTCTTGTTCAAACTGAACGAACCGAATCGTGAACGTTTTTGGTTTTAGAATCACTTCAACAATGAAACTTTGAAATTGAAAATATTCGGACTCGGTATTGTGAACAATTTTCTACCACAAAAGTACAGTCAGCCTCAGAAGTAGCGTAACACTTCTGTACTATGTCATCTGTGTATGTGTATGTGTGTTCTGTGTTCTGCAATATCACCGTTAAGTGAGTACTAGTCGCCACCCCATAATAAAAATTTATCTTATATTTAAACATTACATTGTAACTATACTGACTGCTGTATGGCACAGAAACAAAAAAATAAATCTACTAAATGACTGTAATATTGTCCTTCCTTATAATAGTAAGAGTACAGCTATGCAAAATCATTTTTTTTAATTAAAATACTGTATTAAATGACTGAAGTAAAAGTTAATAAATGAATACTTTTCAGTATTTTAATTATATTCAATCTTAATTCATAAGAGTATGTATTGTATTTAGACTGGATATTTTGACTTTGACTTTGACTTTAAACGCACATTTTGTGGAGTGAAGTTCATAGTAAAGTCGGCTAAGTGGGAAATCGGAAGCCAAAGAGCCTACTTTTGGCTGTAGATTAGGTGCTAGTGTACTAGAGTCTTTCTAGGCTTTTTAAGGGCATTTCAACACACTAAATTTGCAATTTGGCGAGAGATAACTATAATGGAGTTTTTATTTTTTCTTACGTTTGTTTAAGAATATATAAGTAAGTAAGTTTAAATATCAGAAATAATTTGATAACTATGAATGTTCGTGATAATCTCGTTATGGCAAAGTTACTTAAATATTCATTGGGCTGAAAATGTATAACATATTTTATAGATTTATGACTGGTAACGCTTTGGTCGGAGGAAGTCATAATTAATTGCATTTTTTATTAGAAATTCATTACTTCGCTCACACAATGTGAACAGCTCCTATTTCACAGTCCTACAGCGATCTATACTATTCCATAGTTGTGTGGGATCGACAAAGTATTCTGTCAGCGTATATTAGCTCGAGGCAACAATCGAGAGATGGGGATTGTGATATGTGTAAACGTCTCAGCGCGCGTTATAACTTCCATAAATTTGTACTGAGTTCAATTCCTCTAATACAATCGGAGATGTTAAGCTTTAAGGATGTATTTCTCTAATCAGTTTTCTTGTAAAATGCATTTGCTTATTTTTTTTATTTGTTCTAAGTCAACCAGCTACTGGGGCATGTGAATGCACGAAACTATGAAAAAGCTTAACGTTATAGAGAGGTCAAAGTCAAAGTCAAAGTCAAAATATCTTTATTTAAAAAGACGCATTTACTTCTTTTAAATCATCATAACATGGTATATGTCTGAGAAAAAATAAATAAATATAATTAAAGGTAATAGTGATAACTTTAAGTGGGTATTGACTGAGTAATTCAGTTATAGAATTTAATTATGTATTAAATATTCGATCGATGTATCAAACTTAGCTAAGGGCTAAATCTGGAATGAAGTTGACACTTCCAGATCCGTAGTAAACTGAGGTGACAATACGTCAGTTACATCAGTCGTAGAACTGATGAGCTATTGAGTAAGGTTTTATTATGGAGGTCACGCCTCGCCAAACGTAGCGTTCGTGAGGTAAACTTACGAACTAAAAGTGGTAGATGGTGGCTGGATGGACTGCAAAGGCTGATATGAATGAATACAATGAAAGTTTTGTATTTAAAAAAACAAGTGCACATTCATTAATTTCAAAAACATGTTTTTGCATAATGCAGAACATGATCATTAATGCTAAGTTATATATCTCGCACTCGTATCTATTATTTTGGGTTAGATAATAGGAATGAGTGTGAGATATATAACGTATCATTATTGATCATGTTTTCCAACATTAAGACTTTTTGTTATGGATACTACATTTTTTTAATATTAAGCTCAGCAAATGACTCGATACCACCTGATGATAAGTAGAGAAGTCCATATGTGAAGATAGCTAGTGAAGCATGCGACATACTATCCTAGCCACCCTTACCTTGTCGACCCAAAAAGTGCTTTGTATCAAGGACGGAATACGTGTGCCGGTAAGGAATTCCACGCTCTAGCTGTGCGACAGAGAAAGGAGTCATAAAATCTCTCAGTGCGCGACAGTGAAGGAGTGACTCCGTAGACCAGCACGCGGGCCCCTGAGTAGGAAAGGAGAGTGAGGGATAAAGTCAAAGAGCTCTTCAGAGCACTCTCCATGGTACAAATGATAAAAGGCACTAAGCAACCCTATGTCGTTACGCAATTGCAGACGCTCTAGGGTGTTCTTTACCTCCGCATCGCCTATAATACGCATAACGCGACGCTGCAATCTGTCCAGAGCATCGAGGAGGTACTGATGGGAGCCATCCCAAAGGAGCGAGCAATACTCCACACAAGACCAATCCTAGGTTTTATACAGCAAGCAAAACTGGTTAGGCGTGAAATACCTACGCACCTTGTTCAGGACTTTAAGTTTTCGCGAGGCGGTCTTGATAATGGATTCCTTGGGGTTTAGATCACAGCGTAGCTCCGTGCCAAGCAAGGAGACAATAATAACATAACGGGAAACGATGATTAGTAAAGAATATTTAATAAACTTTATTGCACACAAACGATAAAAAAATATTAAATAAAAAATACAATACAAAAAAACCACAAATATAATTATAAATTTGACAAATAAAAATAAAAATCATATTAACAGAACTCTTCTGATTCCACAACATGCCCTTATTACGTCACTCAATATCAAAACACGCCCTCGGATTGAATGAAGTTCATTATAAGGAATGAATGGATCTAATTGAAACATCTTCAAATAACTGTGCCTCAATTCGAAGTAGGTAACACTCCCAACATCTGTAATTAATTTTTGTTTATATTATTCCTATTGAATACAAAACAGATATATTATTTTCGTTTAGCCAGAAACTTTTTGATTCGTTTTATTTCTTCTTTGAATTCTGTATTAATTCTCGATTTCGCTAAAACTAAAATAACTTGACCGGTTTGTATATATTTCACTGTGCTTTGCAAGTAATCACAATAAGCAAATTCTTCAAGAAAAGCCAAAAAAATTAATAAATTAATGTTGGTAATTTAGTATAATAAATTTTCTATGTGACATAATAACCATTAAAACTATAATTTCTTTTGAAAGATGGCGTTAGTGATAGTTTGTAGGTGATACAAAGTTCACCGGGCACCTTATTGTGTAACTTCATATCTATCGTGATAGCATTTGTCTTTAAAACCATTACTGCGTACTAAAAGCGAACGTCACTATGATATACAGTGAAGCGGCAATGGAAATATGGCGTACGTCAAAATGAAAGCGATAGCGATAGATCCAGAGTCAAACAATAAGGAGGCGGATTAACTTATTGTAAATATAATTTGCTACGTTATTTAAAGCTTTCGTGTAACACCTATGCTTGAGTTAGCAGTTTGCAATTTAATTAATGTATTCCTCATCATGTGCTTATATATCTTGTTGATATTAATAATTAGATATATAAATCTTTGTTTTCGTTATAAAACACTTTACTGATTTAAAACTGATATCACATTTATCTGGATATATTGAGAAACGAAACAACTTAGGTTTTAAAGTGGAATCAAATTTAGTCCAGATTTTAGGCAGCAAATGCTCCCTGCATGCCTTCAAGGGCTTAACAAATTAATGCCTTCAACAAATTAATGCGTAAATTTAACATTCACCATGTGTACTTAAATGTAATAATATGTTCCTCGTAAATCTATATAGTAGAAGATATATAATTGACTTTCTAGTTAATACTTGAAAAAATATCCAAACTGAAAATATATAATTTTATAAAGGAGTCCAAAATACCTTTTCACCTCTGTACTCAATAAACGCCTCGTTTATAAAGAAACGAGTACTTAAACTTAATTAAATAGCCACAGAAAACGTCAACCGTTTCTACGAATAACAAAAGTCGGTATAAATATAGAATGATTAATTATTTAAAAACAATGCTTCGCTCGCGGTTGCTCAGTGTAATGTAGCACTGTGGAAAAATGTTATTTTCACACGACACGACATTTATAAAGGACTGCATACAAAAGCGTGTTCTAACGACCACGAATATACTCCCAAAATAAACTCTTTAAAATACTACTGAGGTTAAGGTGAAGACTCATTGTCATGATTGCGTAAAAAATTACATATGTTATGATGTAAAAGCCTAGCTTCTTAGACTCCTAAGATATGCTGTGTTTTTGATGTTATCTGCCTTAATGGTCTAGTGGTTTGGAACACCTACTTGAGATCCTGAGGTACGGAGTTCAATTCTTAGGGCGCAGAAATTATCTGGTTGGTATCAACGCTTTTTTAACTCGGCTAGGTAGAAGGATCTTTATGTGTTGCGGTAATGGGAGGAATGAAATCTAGTTTTCCTCTGTGGGCAGCTCGCTTCTATCTTCGGCTTTATCTTTTTACCATCAGACGATATGAACGCCAAGAACTACTCCGTTATGGTAAAGAATATTAACTTAAAATTCCTATATAACACGTACTTAAGTTATCGATTTTGTTTATTTGTTTGCTTTAGAAAATAGACTTATAATAAAATGATTACAACAAAATCTGCAAGAAGACTTAGCGGGAGACACATGCCGCCTCCTTGAAGTATTGAACAGAGTTTTTTTTGAATGACTAATGCTGTTGGCCGCAGATGGCCTTTACAGCGTTACCGTGTTTTTAAGGAGGCGAGCACCTTGGAGAGTCCTCAAGCCTTAAGGGGCGATTCGTCTCTGGAGGATTTCTAATCGACAGGCATCACCTCCAGGGGACGTGTCCCGCTGTCTCTTAGAGTCTCCAGGGCGCTCGAGTCACGAGGGAATAGTGGCGTGTGATTTTTAGAAGAAAGCCTAGATGGGTGATCGCTTTTTGTTTTTCGTCTTTGACGGCTACTAGAGAGAAGATTAAATCTTTGTTATTCCCATCTTTTTCAATAATATTTTTGGATACTTATCCTGGCATGTGTCTCCCACTACGAAGCCTCCTAGCAGGGTTTTGCGCGTGAATATATACAGCTAAATATTCTCTACACTGTAGTATACTCGAATCGCTCCATCACTTCAAAATATAATATTTGTATTACTTTACTAAAATAAAAGTCATTAAATCATGAAATATACATTCAGTAATTAACTGGAATATTATTACATCGTCGTTTGTATCCATGATACTGCAAAACAGTTAAGCTATGATGTTTTTAATAATAGCGAAAATACTCTGCCGTTTTGTTTATATTTTATTTGGTTCTTTTTGATTTAAATCTTCGAAAACGAGGTCCAATTAGACGATAACCTTATTTTCCTCAATACTCTAACCTTTAAAAGCCTTACTTAAAATTATCTTGTAGTACTAAAAACCAGAACACGTTTCGGATCGTAATGCCAAGTCCGTTTCGTTGTTTAAAAACGATTTAAAAACTCCGCGTCGGTTTCCCACTTAACAAAAATACTCGCAATAAGCCGGGCAATAGCCTAGCACATTAGGGTAATGTCTTAACTGTACAATTCATACCTTGGGGCTTTTTATTTCACTGAAATTTAACGGGATTTTCGACAAAATGCTGTAAAATTTTATCAAGTTCATTTTTTAAAGTAGATTTCACCGCATACATACATTTAATGGCCTATAAAGACTGTAAATGATGGTGACAGAAGAGTGCAAGATGAGATGTCTAATGACAAACAATAACACTTACATATCTCAAATAAAATGGAAAACAGACTCTCTTACTAAGACAACAAAGGTCTATCCCCATTTTTTCCAGAGCAAGACACCCTATACCCTTGTATAAAACTTATTGTAAATAAAATTGAATTGTATATCTAAGACTATATTAATTGCAATTAGAATAAAATATAAAATATGTATTATTACAATGAAATCAAGAGATGGAAGAGAAAGACCAAACATCAAAAACTATGTTGTCGTAGACAACCCTATTTGTGAAGAGCTTAAAATTGATTTACAAATACATTTGCTAATATTAAATAAATGTGTATTTATTTACTTTAGATATTAAATGAATGAAATTATAGAGTGTGGTCAATTAAAATACAATTATGGTTCATTACTCCTGTGACCTTATTGTGTTATCTGCATTACGACAACAAAAACTACAACTTTCGTCTTTAAAATCATTTCTGCATACTAAAATGAAACGTCACTGTTCGTGCGAACAATAATACCAGAGATAAGTATTAAATATGATATTTTAAATATGGAAATTACAATAAATTATAAAAAAAAAATATTAGTCGTCAAAGAAGAAAACAAAAAGCGATCGCCCATCTAGGCTTTCTTCTAAAAATCACACGTCCCTGTTCAATACTTTAAGCAGGTGGCATGTGTCTTCAGCTATGAAACCTCCTTGCAGGTTTTGCGCGTGAACAGTCACAATTAATAACAGTTAAGCGGTAATGGTCCAAATGAAAGGGATAGCGATAGATACAGAGTCAAACAATAAGGGGGCAGGTTATTGTCAATAAAGCTGTTAGTATATAGATAATGTATAGACTAGTTTTAACATAAAAACTCCTAGTGAAAGTATTGCTAGGATATCATTAAAATAGGACTGTGAAGTCATCATTATCATAACATAACCTTTTGACATTAAAAAGTACTTCATAAAAAGCGTTCATGCTTTATGACGATTGAAATACGATAAAAGCGACACGCAATTTTACATGATGTTTAAAGTTTATGTAGCTTTATGTAATTCTTTATACAAGACAGCACACAGTTACAACTGTAAATCTTATTACGGCTGCCTAAGGTTGAACGTTCAAAGTGTTGACTTAAATTGTAAATTATTTTAATGTAGAAATAAAAACTTATTGCCCTTTTTTATTTCAAGAAAATTATATTTTAAATAACTCCCAACGTAACGTTACAAGCAAGTACGAATTACGTTTACGGAGTAATATTCATTTATTTATTTATTTTAAGGGCAGTCAACAAAAACATATCCTAACAAAAAATATTTAACTGTAGCGTAGACATTAAATTAAGTATAGTTTTTAATTACAGACAGCCACAGCATGCAATAATATTTTAAAATAAAACTTTTATTCTCAAATATCTCATTGCAGCTTTAATTTTAATTCATAGTGGCCGTATGCTAAGACGGAAATTTCATATTTAAGCCCTTATTATTATAAACATTAAGTAAAAAACGTATACTACAAGTATGTTTGCGAGGCCGCAAAGAGCAATAATATCATCATAATTTATAGCGCTTAATAGACTGAGGAGTGATGCACTATGAGCTATAGATATATTGAGCACCTTGCCCAATTTATAAGCGATTTGATTTTACATACTTTATTAGTAAGCAAAATCAAATCGCTTATAAATTCGCTCGCTTAAAAAAGCTTCACAAAGTAAATGGCTGATTGAAATATCAAAGACCTACGTCATCAGTCAATAATGGTAATGTGGTGGTAACCATTATGTATATGGTAAATTGGCCTGATTCAAAGCACATTCCAAACCTATAATTACCTGTATATTTCAAGATACTACATGTGTACCCATAGTGTAAATTTCAATTAATTCAATCATCTGTTTGTCGACAGCTCTCAAGTTGTTTGACGACAAAAACTGAGCCTCATTGTAAAGTATTGGCAACTACTTTTTATATATACATTTGACGATCTAACTACGATCGAAACGTAGTTAAATGCTTGAAACTTACAAAAGAGATGTTGAATGTAATTATCCTCCGAGCATGGGTCTATCCATCGACGAAACAGGACATAAAAATTTGTCAAAGCGCTTTTGTTTCAAACCAAAGTCGCAACGGTTTTGTGGAGTCGAACGTGAGATTTCGTTTCATCTTGGGAGTAGTAATGTAGTGCATTTTATTTTATTTAATCGATTATTTGACATTCAAAAGCTATCTTAATTCAATCCTCAAATAAAGTAGAAGTTAAGTTGAAGAGGAGGATACTTCTAATTTTGCTAGCGTTCATAGATAGCGGTAAACGCATTTTTAATTTCATCACACAGAGCCGTATGCTCAACTACAACGGTGAAATAAAAAGTGATTTAGAACGTGTTTTAAGTGTCAATATGAAATATTTTAAATATTTTACATTTTCTTTCATCCTTATTGTGAATGTTATGTTTGTGGGAAACGGCACATCAAGCAAACACCGTGTTCAAGATGCAACTGTCTTTATTTCATCCTCAACCTACCTACATACATATTATAATTTGGACACTGATAATTTAATAGGTACCTACAGTGAAGACTTGCAAAATCGTGCATGCTTTAACTTGCACCAGCGACAGAGGGTTAATATCCCGAACATTCCAGGTCGCTGGAAGTTGAGTAAGCTGATAGTTCGGTGGAGAACAATCTTAAGATCTCCCACATCGCGTCTCGCTTTTAATTAATTACTAAACATGTTTCTGAGTTAGATAATATGATAATCTTGGCGTACTTGACTGCTGGCTGGAGTGGAGAATTATTTTGGCGTCAATCGACTGTATAACGCAGTTTTAGTCAAAGGTAACGTCGCCAAAAAAATTTAGAGTTATAAGACAGAGTTTTCTATAGATATGAAACACACAAACGCCCTTATTATCCTTCTTAACCTGTTCACTCCAGCGGATATTTTGGAAAGACTGAAACAGCTTCCAATTTATATGCCTTCGAAAATTATAACCCAAAAATGATTAATCAATGGATGATATTGTTACAATTGTAGGTGTTTGGAAAAATCAGGGATTTTGTGGATTCCCCGCTAAAGAACCTATAGCCTGCGCTTTTGATATGTCACTTCTAGGACTTTTTCTGTTTCGTACATAACTTCAGTCTTTATAAAAAAAGAAATAACATTCCCGAATTGAAAGGCCTATTCTCGGAGTTACTTCAAAGAATCAAATTCGAAACAAAGTGAGTTCACTGACAACTAAACTAATCAAAGTGGTCACTGAATTTGAAACTTAAGTGGCAGTACTCCAGATATGTCATACACAGAATTGATAACGGTTGGAGTAAGCTAGTACTAGACTTTAAACCATTGTTCCATTCATGCAGTATAAAACAGCCTCAGGCTAGCCGGAGAGACAATTTTAGCAGAATAAGAAAGCTTGTACTTGAATAAAATGTTTTCAGATTTCAGAGTCAAAAGAAAATATAATTATTGAAATTATTGTGAGGTGAATACTTCTAGACAAATGTTTGACGCATTATGCTTATGATCTTGTAGAATATGGTAGCGAGTACTTATTTTTTATTTTTAGCAATTTCGATTATTGGTTCGTTTATGCTTTTGAAAAATCTGTAAAGAAGTTTTGTTTTGTTTTTTACAAAAATAAATAAATGCTTCCTTTGAGTAAACTAATCTATCTTTAAGAAATAAAATGGTTACTATATGTTCCTTTATAAGATGATTACTTCTTAT
This sequence comes from Acentria ephemerella, assembly GCA_943193645.1. NCBI lineage: Eukaryota > Metazoa > Arthropoda > Insecta > Lepidoptera > Crambidae > Acentria > Acentria ephemerella. Next base: position 1,053,317 of record OW971881.1, read on the forward strand.
CATCAGGTAGAGTTGTTTTGGCATTCTGTGACATAAAAAGTCGATTTTAACATAAAACATCACAAATATCTAAGTTTAATAGGAGCGTGTTGGCATACTGGTTCACTTGTTCGATAACGAAAACAAAGCGACTTTCGTCATGGTTAGTTCCCAGATGGGTCAGTTAAATTTGTTATCTCGAGCTTCTCTTTGCTTTGGAAGGCACATTGAGTCATTGGTCTCGATGGTTACAGAAACCGCTTTTACCCACCAGGTCGTATTAAGCCAGCGTGTTGGTTTTTAGTTACAAAGTCCTCATGGGTTTCACCCTCGTAGGAAAGCCTGTACAGAGCAGAGGGACGTATATACAGTTAATGATTGTTACTGACTGTAAATAAAAAGGAGCTGGTAACAGGGAAGAAGGGTTTATTTTGTAAATAATAACAAGAACTTAGAGCAAAAAAGAAACACTTAAAATCACAAATCAAAGCAAAACTATTTCCACCAACAAAAGGAAAGTAAAAAGGCGTATTTAGCACATATTCAGCCAGTTCTTAACAATGATTATAATTTAGTTTTTTATTTCTGCAATATAAATAAACCAATATCCATGTTGTTGCAACACTTGGCCTCATTTTGTCGTCCTTTTTGTTGCTAACTTGTAAACTCATCGAAAGGCCGGGCTGCCGGCTTGAATTTCATAATACGTGTTTTTGTCAGCGTTATAAAAGCAATTTTGGAGATGCAACTTTGCGTGGTGAGGGTAATCTTTAAAATTCTCTGCGGGTATTATATTTGTTAGTAAAGTTATTTGGTATTACTCAATGTAGATTTTTAAGCAACTAACGCTTAAGAACAGTGCTTTGGAAAATAGTTTAGTTAATGTTTAGAGATTATTTTTAAACAAAATTAGTTTCAATCCATAAAAGTTCAAGGCTGTGAATGGGTCTTTTCCCAGAGAGAAATGTTTAATGGCTTCTCTTGTAAAATATTTCTAAGATAAACTGTACGGAATGCATTTTTTTTATAATTTTTCATAGCGTTCAAAACGTTGAACGCTATGAAATGTTCCTCGACTTAAACATTAATTTTAATTATTTTACATATTCTTCATCAACGCTGATATTTGATTCGCTATGATTTTCCAATTTTGATGCAAATATAAGTTTGATAAAAAATGACGTTTTCAAATGGTGGCAGTTTCCGTTTCATTTTTCACAAATGGGAAAAGCTAAAGTTTTGGATTCATACAGCCACGTATATAATTTTAATAAGACGCTACGACTTGGACCATTGAATGAAATACAAAATCACATTCTCTTCGAATTATGGTAACTATCGGGACGGAATAATCTGCCTTAGCGCGGTTATTGGCGGCGAGTGCCAAGAAACTGGCCTAGCGCTATCACGGAGTACCACTCGCGTCACACCCAACCTAAAGCCGTGGCTATTTAGCTAGCGGTTGTGCTTAATAGTTTGAATGAAGTGATTAAACTTCTTATATTTTGACAGTCGTATGGTCGAGTGGTCACTACTGCTGTCGATTTAGCCAGAAAATCCACTAGAAATGTATGTTAGTATGATTATTTTTTCTAATCTTCTATTATTCTTTTCTTATGCTTTCTATCTGTGTTTTAAATATAAATATAACCAATTTGTATATATTTTATTGCGTTTTATTTCTATTAAGTTAGGGGTGGTAATAAGAATATTAATAAGGAAACTTTCAAAAAAAGCTTATGGATGAATAAATTAAAGTTAGTTATTTAGTGTTAAGTTGGCACTGATTATGGACTAATTTCTATGCAGTGTAAATAAGAGAACTTTTAGTATAACTGAATTCCTCGATACATACTTCACATGGATAGATACATTCACGCAACCTTCTCGTTCATTCCGAAGGAAAATAACTGGATTTGTGTAATAATCGCAAGCATCATGTAAAGAAAATTTATTACTAAATATGATATTCTCATTTTTATTTATTTGGAAGTAGAGATCGAATCACCATTATTATATCAGCGGAGAGATGTCCACTACTGGACATAGCCCCCTCCCCAAGGATCTTCAAACCGATCGCTCCTGTGTCCACATCCAGTAGCTTTCTGAGAGATCGAACGCTTTTTAATAATTAGGAACCTTGCATATTCCCAAACACCAAAAAAGGTGTCAGATAATATTTATTTAGCTACAGTAAATTATTTTACAGAGATTGCAATCCTTTTTTGGTTTAACTTTTTCAACCTTGATTATACAAACAGTATGTTTTAAATTAAAATTGAATCTGTATATTAATAAACTAGATGTAATAAAGAAAATATTTTGAAGTATTTAACTGTTAATCGACTAGCGCTCCGCCCAGTTAAGTCCGCTGTAACACAAATGTGACTTTACGTTTTATTCACAAGGGAAACGAAATTGTATTATATACTCTTTCACTGCAGCGTCGGCAATGGGAGTGGTTACGTCTGAAGTAATTTGATTTGACGAGCACTCTATGTATGATATTGATAGGTAGTTATTTGACACTGATTGTGTGTGAATAATATTTTTGGACACCTTGTTATATTACTGATATTTCTTATAGAGGATCATATCTTTCAGAGGAAGCTATTGTTGAAGAATAGACCTTATATTGAATACAAATTATGCTGATATTTTTCCATTATTAAAAGGGTTGCTGTTTACCTTTCTGGTCTGATAGTAATTGATGACAATGCCGAGGTTTCACCGAGATTAATTGATCACAGATAAACTGTATTATACTGTTGTCATTTAAGTTATTTGTTACGGTGACACACTTATAGAGATTGTAGTAGCGAGGTGGACTTACAGAAAGCCCTGCGAATGGAATCCTGGACCTCTTGAACTGGGGTAAGTGGTCTTACTAGACCAATAGGTAGTTAACAAAATACATTATTCTTGTTTTTAATAATAATTAAAAAGTGATGGTTTGAATAGATTCCTAAAATGATTGGTGTTTGAAAATAAATTTTACACCATATTGTAGAGTAGTATAATTTCCATAAGAATTTAGAGCCTTATGTATAAGAAGCTCTACCTTATAGAAGATACCGACCAGTAAAGTTTTTGTGATAATAACTCATTGAGAAAGCGTTTCATTTTGTCTTGTATTCTGTCAACATAATGTTCCACTTCATTAAAGTTAAGTCGACTGACATTTTTGTGAAGTCAGTTAATATTTAACTTCTAGAGGATATGAAATCCTTTCAACATTAGTTTCCCCTGAGGAGTTTCAATCGAATTGAACCACCTTAATCATGTTTGTCGTCAGCTGTCAAATTATATGTCAACGACATCAGCGCCTCTGTTATGAAGAATTAGAAATGACTTTTTATATATGCGATTATTAGCTAGACGCAACTACGATTGAAACGTCTCAATACGATTGAAACTCACACTAACACACTCAATGAAACAGGTATGAGGGCTCTATAAAGTTGAATCCTCTTTGTCAGTAGACCTTCTTACAATTTCTGAATCGTATTTATTAATACCCTTTTTTACAGTAATAAAAATATACTACATAGCTTATCCATATTCTTCAATTGATTCTGAAAGTAAAATCAATTTATGATTTAATTTTCAGATAGCACGAAAGAAACTTTTTAATTAAAAAACTAATTAAGATAAGGGAAAAAGATTAATTTTTTTACAAATCAGTTGACGTTATCCTATTTAGCGATCCAAATTTGTCCACAGGCGGGTCACTGACAAGGTTTAATGAACTTAATATTTGGAGAGAGATTTTTTTTTAAACTGTTTTATTTGCGAGGTCAATGTCTTTTAAGAAAGTTCTGCATATGTAAAGATGAAACTTAAAACTTCGGTTATATACTAAATTCATTTAAAACATTTTGTTTGGAAAATTATAGTTATAATTTCTTGCTTAGTATTTTCTACACTTAGTGTGCGTGGGTTTAAAATTTGAATTTTATACTAGAATTTTTAACTACCAATATCGAGTATCTCCTTTGATACAGTATCTTTTGACTGTATACAATATTATTTTAAATTGTGATATGATTTTGTTTTAATTAATTATATTAATATTTATTTTTCATAAATGATTTTTATATTGTCTTTTTTAATTATTATTAGTTTAGTAATATTTTAAATATATTTTTATTAAGGTAAAAATGATTTAGCACTAGCACACTGCTATGAGGTTAATAAAGAATTTAACATAGTGTTAGTCCGTGAACAACGGTATACATAAACACAATATCACAATGTTAACATTGTAAGGACTAAAATCGTATGTGATTGTCGCTTTTGTCCTACAGAATAATGCATGAGAGCCACCGCTATGATGTCTTTATCGCCGGTAATGGTACTTACAGCTATATCATGGTAAAGATGCGATCAGATCACGACTGAAAACCGATCAGATATAAAAGGATTTCGCAATGGGCTACTTGTATCTGAGGTTCGATGGGTTGTTGTGTTCGCGGGAATCACGATTGGGGAAGGATATAAAATCGTTTAGGTAATGTTGTATAGATAATTTCATTTCCATCTGTTCATGTTGTTAAAGTTTTATCTGACTTTCAATTTCAGTCTTTCAAAGGCAGGATATTCTAAAGATGATTGTTTCTCATTTAAACTGTCACTTTTAATGAAATTTCAGCATTATTTATTTTAAAAGCAACTATGAATATGACAGGTGGTGTTCGTAGTCCGTAGCAGATGTGCTACGAGGTGTCTACGTCGTAGCACGCAGCACATTATTGACGCTCTGTCAAACAGATTGCATGAATCTCGATTTTAATTAAATTGTAAATTGTATTTTTAAGCCTTCAAAACTTTTAGGTACAAATTTTATTTTTAAAAATGTCACGTCTTTTCTTAGAGAAAGACATATTTAATTAAATAGATAGCCCCCACAACAAAATATTATAAAATAATCTGGAGATGAAAATTGTAGCGAACTGGTTTTTGTATAATTCTATATTTCTATTTTTATATCTTTTAATTGTTTTTGAAATATACATTTTGATGTCTATCAGTTTAAAAATATACGCTCACGAAGTTGACTGAGAGTTTCATTCTCAACAAAAAAACATTTGATGATAATAAATGTAAAATTGTTTGGTTTATCTGTATCATTAAGGTGGCACAAAGTTATAGCCCGTAACATTCTCAGTATGTAGTTTAAGTCACTGTGGAATTTAAAATATTAAAGTTTAGATAAACATTATTTTGGCTTTCATATACTATGAAATAGAACTATTTGTTTGAAATCGTATTTCAACATGAAATAACCATATTTTCGTTCGATTTTTCGATTGACTGAAAAATACCTAATTATATTTCGCAAAAATTTAAAGTAGGTGTTATATCGTTACAAATTGTTAACATCAAAATAGCAAGATGTGTGTATATAACAATTTAAAATACATTTCAAAATCACAACGTATCTCAGATTCCACTCCATGTGTGATAAGCACAAATCGAACATCTTAAAGTCGAATTTTGGGGGCTGTGCCAAAATAAACTTTTAAGCGGGTTTACACCGCACAATATATTCGGCTAATACTCGCTGGTCGAATTTAGGCTTGCCAACAACTTTCGTTATAAATCGCGTCGCGAGAGTGCAGTCCACAGATAGCTTGGCAGGGAGCCGGCGACGTCACACTGCCTTTTTAATATAGCACATTTTAACGCTGCTCTCTTAAATTTTGAAAAAAAGTTCGCTATCTTATTTGGTTCTTTCATAGAATATGAATTTTAATAGATTTTTAACTTCATCATTGCATTGCTAAAGCAATCGATTGAAATGGGGCTTAGCCCAATTTCTCGACTTTTCGACCAGACGGCCTAAGCAAGATGCAATCGAATTATTAAATATAAACATGTATGACATTTGACATAGGCCGTGGCTTAGCCTTCGACCCCCATACATTTTATATTTAGGGTTTCGATTACATCTTCTCTAATCCGTCTGGTCGGAACATCGAGCAATCTGGTTGGTCAAGCGGACTGTAGCGAGGTGTCATCCTTCACAAAGCCTTCCAGGTTAACTCGTCGGTTGTTCTTTGTCCACCCACAAATTTATATAATACACTTTATACTTAATAGTCGCGTAAGACCTGTTTCAAACAAATGTTAGATCATGAAAGTTAATGTTAGCATTGTTTTATATCTATAGTCAACAAGGACCGCCTGATGGTAAATGGCTAGTGTTACGCTAGTTAGCTCAGGGAGCCTGTGGACTGTATTTCGGAGAGAAGTGGGAAAACAAAGAAACCACGTCTTGACTCGTCACCGGTATATTGACAACAACAACAAAACATATAAAACAATATAGTATCACAATATATTAAAAAGTAAACTGACATATAAACAAAACAGGCTTTATACAAATCAGTAACAGTTAGAATTACCTTTAAATTCATGGAGGAAGCTCGAAATTCACAGAAAATTCCTACCAACTTGTCTCCACTTAAGCTATTGTAATGAATGCTTGCGTGAGTCAGGTCGCTGAGTTCATTGAGATATTAAGTTGGGAGAAGTATTGTCACTATTATGGTATCAATATCAATTGATCTTATTTTTACTCAGAGGGCATCATAAATAATAATAAGAATATTTTTCAAGCTTACATCTATTATTTAGTCCAAATTAAGCCACAATAAGAGCTTGTGTTATGGATACTAGATAATAGAGAAATATAGATAGTAATAATTATATAAATATTAGAATATACTAAACATAAATCCATGAATCTTGTACAAATATTCCTACTCATCGTAAAAATATCTGTCCTTACCGGGACTTAACCAGAAGTCCTTAACCAGAAGGGGTGGGTAATTAATTTTTTTATTATTTTAGACTTCATTATATTATACAAGGAATCCTGTGATAAAGATTTTTAATAGATTGCTAAAGAAGCAAATGACCAATACAATTTTAGTAACTATACATTTTAGCAGCTGCAATATTAAGAAAATACTAAATTAATTTACATTCTACAAACTATTCTAACATATAGTTAACTTACTTAATAAGAAAATATAGTACCTATGTACTAAGCAGCCTTATGGCTTCATTGTTGAGAGATAGCTATATCTTTTTCAGCAACCTTAATATGAATTGGTTTTAAACATTTCTGGAGAGAGAGGAAGTAGACTGACTAGGGATTAGGGTAGTTTTTATTACAATTAGTATAAAGTTTTCTGTAGTAAATCTTAAAAACTGTAATATCGAGAATTTAACTTTTAGTTTTTAGATTATAGCAGTATACATTCTATTACGTTAGCATAAAGCCTAGAATTGTAGCGTGTCTCGAATTTCAAACTCAGTCAAAACGGAATGTATTGAAGTGTCGACAAATGGCACGCGTAAACACTTTACAGGCCAATTTGACTGGGCCTGTCTCGTCAGTTAAGTGTTACTTACTTGTAGGCTTTCAGAATGATTGGCGGGGTCAAGTTATTCTGGCCGGTGTGGCGCCAAAGTTCTGTATTGAGAGGTGCGTGCGACCGAGAGGCGTCTATGACGTCACGAATAAGTTAATTGTTTGTACCGAGTTAATTGGAACAGAAAATTGTTGCTGTCATTGATTTAAATATCAATATAAAAGCTTAGAGGGTGTGGTTTAGACTCACCTGATAGCAGCACATCGTGACGTCATACGTTCACATAAATGTTCACTTCAGCGACTTTGAATAACGTTTGCGAAAACGTTAAAACAAAATGAAAATTAATACAAAAGAAATGGTTAATATTGCTAAAATGTGTATGGATATTTTGGGAACCAGAGTAATGATACCAAGTTTTTTTTTAAATTAGTTGTTATATATTTCACTCTGTCGTTCAGCCTGGTCATTCAGTGAGGAACTATAACTGTCTGCTGTAAAGTATGCTGGATTTAAAAGTTAAAATTTATGTAAATCCTGCCTGTTTTATATATTATATTAAATTATTATTCTTAGTTTCTCATATTTTCACACACACACGCACGCACACCAACGCGCACACACACATACACACCTCCTTCCTACAATCCTGGGTCCTTCAAAAGAGACGTGAAGAGAAGAAGCATCTTGCAGGTCGACAAGACCAAGATGGCTAGTGTAGTGCATAGCTTCAGTTGCACTAGCCACATTTTTATTTGAACTCCAATTCTGCTTACCATCAGATAGACTTTAGTCATTTGCTTGAACTTTCCTTAAAAGAAAATATTGGTATTGTTTATTAAAATCTCGACGACGCTAACAATACTACTTGTCGTAGGTCTCTTATTAACTATAAATATATGTTTGATAAAAGTATTTTACAGTTTACAACCAGTTCTGATTGTGAAGAGATGTTTGGCAAGAGCAAAAGACAATTTAACCTTCCTTGATGCAGATCAAGCTATATATCCAAAGAATAATATAATCTACGGCTGTAAAATATTTGTTTAGGTTAATTTCTGGACTGATTTGTTTAGGTTAAGGCTCTTATGTAGATTTAAGAATGAATGGCTGATATTGACCTTACAGTAAGTGTATATAAATTTATGTAAGAAAGTTAAATAAAATATTTGACTTAGAATTTAATTTTGTGAGCATTTTATGGCCTATCCCTAGGCCTAAATTTTTTTCTTAAAAACCAGCAGTACAAGCACCAATGTATTCGTTAAACATACAAAATTTAATACGAGAAATGACAAGAAACTTTCTCTTCCGGGAATTCCATAGACGATGCAAGTCTGAGCGGAACTGAACCCAGAATTCTCTGCGAAGTTCTCAACCGACCACTTGCCGGCGTGTCACGAAGTTGCCGAACTTCAGTACGACTTAATAGTCTATTGTGAATTGTAGCACGTTTAAATGGAATGTTTTGCTTAGGAGGCGTTAAATTTGACATATTTAAGATAGACAATAAAATAATGATATCAAAATTCAAAGGATCGTATGAAAAGAATCCGTTTGTAGCCAATTGCATCCAATTAAGACTGTATTTAAAGACCATTATTAAACAAAACTTGCTTCGTGGACTTCATATGGTTCTTTTTTTAAATCCATGGCTTTTTGGTATGTTTAAATACTTACTACTGACAATTGTCTCGTTTTCAATTTATCTTTACTCTTCTTAATCCCGTGCAATGCAGAGGTGGGATTAAATGGATTAGGAGACCTTCCTTGCAAATAGCCATTTGTTCCCAAACGGGCCTCTTTAGAGTTTGGTCCAAAACGGGCCTCTTTAGTGATTATTTTTTATATTAATTTTGTACTGACGTTTTACGTCATGGTGTTTTTTATTAGCGAAATATATAAGTTCATTGTAACATGTTCGCTTTTCATTTATAATTTATTTATAATTAATACCATTCTTAAATTGTAACCTTTAATTATATTATCACTCGCTGTCTCGACACGAATTATTAAACGGGCCGTTGTCTCATCTTTTGTGTTGTATGTAAACGCAATTTTCTGTGTGCCAGGCATCCATTATGATGGATTTGGAATCATTTTGAATCCAGATTATGAACGCTTTTTTGCGATGTCTTCCTTAGTTACAATCATACGAACATTATTATATAAGTAATTAACATACTTCCACATTTATTATTAAGCACAAATCGTTTCTTATTTTGAGCTTTATTCTCATATCTCTTGGGGACGCGCCCGCTACTCTTTTTATACCAATCTGATTGTTATCAACAATTAAATTTTAACTATATCCTATGAAATGAATTTGTGCGACAATTTTTGTAGTAGATCCCAACTTTTTCTTCATTTCTTTTAAGCTTTATGCTTTTAAATGAAAAATACCTACTTACTAATTTTATTAATCGAATCGATTTGGTCATAGCTATTTTATCAGACACCTTTGTATATAGGACCGTTATAATGCAGATTAAGAATGTAGACAGGATGAACAATCCTCACCTGCTGCTGTCATGCAAATGATTCACTGACTACGGGGCACGTATCTACGTAGGTATACACTTGGAAAGACTCCAGGAAGCTTTTTTACTTCATGGCACTGAATATCCTGGAGGAGAAACCAAAATTAACAAATGTCGATATGCGGATGAAACACGACTAAAAGTAAGCATAGCAACGGCCAAGTTCGTGAACTAATTTTAACTGAACAAGCAACAAGTTGAAACAAATTTAAGTCTAGTTTTTCTCAAATAACACAAATCGTTGGCAGTGGCCCTCAATTGTCTGTGGCAAACGTGGCTGAACGTTCAACGTTTAGATTAGGCTATGTTAGAGACTGTTTTGTGTTATGCCGTATTTATTGGCTGCGATTCAAAACTTTACAGATTGTTTGAAGGTGTCGGAGTCATATTTTTTGGATGCGTACAATTCTAGAGGCACCATTAAGAGGTGTACTTGCTTCTGTCTTAAAAATTAATGTCTGAATAGAATGAGGAGTCGTACTAAATGATTTTTTATCCATTATCTGATTTTTTACTTGCATAGTGATACTCAAATATTTTTTCTTGTTCTGAGTATAATCTTTTGATTTCAAATTGAACGACTACATAACGAAAAGGTTTGTCATCAAAATAAAAATGACTGGGTTTTTCCACTGAACGTATATTATGGTGTTTTTAATATGTATATAAAAACACCATAATATACGACACGTACGTTTTAACGTACCTTCACATACAATATGTATGTGAAGGTACGTTAAAAACACCATCGATTTAATTCCAATTTAAAACAAATATGTTTACAATTGTAAAAATTAAGAGGTATTTTTACCTTAGGAGTGCACTATTACAGTTTACTATGACGGAAGTAGTGTGGGTTATGAGCGGTTCGTTTTTGACAGAGTGTGATAAAATTTGTAACCACTTTCACACCTAAGATGGTCAAGGCTTGTTGAGAAGGAAAAATGACACTAAACTAATTTCAATTAAAACCAGTCCTCTTGTTTCTTTCGATACACGCCTTTACTGTTTTCTAATTAAAATAGAATGGGGAAAGCTAAATTCCATTAAAGGCAAACAGTAAGCGACAAAATCCATGTCATTTTCTAAGTATAACTTAGCGTAATAAGGGTTGAAAAAGTTTAGCGGAGCGAGCATTTCGACGTACATAAGTGAGAGTGACGTGACCGAGAAATGTGTATGACGTAGTATGGCGAAGCAAAATAGATCACTACGAATCGCTCCTCAACTACACACAGTTTTATAGTTTTGTTACGGATGACACTGACATTCAGTTGACTCTCATATTTCCGGTGGAAACATCGCCTTAACTTAAAGGTATTTATGTGAAAGAGATGAGCTTAACCAAACTATATAAATATAATAATTATTATACCGCTACAGCGTTTGGATTGCGCCACCCACATGCATCTACCGCGGAGATTGCCCCGGGACATATTCAATTTTACACTATGCCCTATCTACGTCTCTATTAGCCAACTTTGATGCCGGGACAGATTGCGAGCTTGTTGCCTCTACGAGACTTACAATATGATTGATTTTAAGCATTCCGGTATTGATCTCAGAACTCGAAGCTGAAGGTGTTATGATTGGTTGAATGTATTTAGTGTTTTACACGTTTGCTTTTGAGACTTTCCGTCAATTGCATATTGTTCCTTCAAACGAGACAGGAACTGCGGCGTTTAATCTCAAACAGAATAGCTATCTCAGAATTTGTACCTCTCTTTCTGCACAACATCAGGCTGAGAAACATTTGTCATGCCCGTTAGTTACAATTTTCTTACAATCACTTACATCTTGGACAATTTTAGTATAATTAAATTTGTATTACGGACAGGTAAATTGTTATGAATTTCCATTAAGGTTTTAAACCCAGCACCACGTATACAGGAGTGTTAAGTAATTGACCAGCAGCTACTTTAAATAAATTGTTTATTTACTTAAGGGTTTTTTTGTATGATAATCTTAGCTGAAGTAAATATGCTGTGACGTCAATATTATACAACATTGCTATTAATAAATATCATTGAGATTGATTTAAATATAATTTTTTAATATTTAATTTTATGCCAAGGGTTTGGCAAAAATAGAATCTGCAGACCTATACATAAGAATCATGTCTATTCTATTGAATTACTTACACGAACAAACAATCTAGGTTATGCATAGCATTTACACCGTACCCGCAGTATTGTTTTACAGCGCAAACGCAAACAAAACGATCCTGTACTGTTTGTACTACAATAGTTATTAACGGTTTCAATTTATTTGAGTGCAGCACTCGTGGACTATTTGAGATCTAGCAATGGCAATTCATTATAATGTCTTTGGAAATGTAACAAGTATAATTCGAATTCTGGTTTGACCTACATACATTATAATTAACGCCATCTTTAAAAAGTAATTTGAAGTAGCAATGCAATAGTCATTACATTCATACGACGAACGAACGAACGAACGAACGAATGACGACGTACTAGTCGTCATTTTCACTACATTATAGTTTTTAAATGATTAATTTTTGGTCGTAATTTTATTTTACAAACACACTGTATTGAAGCAATAGATACTATACAAATTGGTCATGTTTTTGAGTCAGAGAAGCGAAGATTCGAAGAGCTGATGAATTTTGCTCGAAAGAGGTTTGTATAGGGAGGCATATATTGAATAGTGCATATTGATGGCATCATTAGCTTTAAATTAAGAGAAAAAAAAGTTATCAAGTCAAGAAAAACTCAAAAGGGCAGTATTTAAATAAGTCTATTTTATTAATTATTAGAATTCTATAGTAATTTAAAGTTATTTCAATTAATTTCACTGTGTGGTACTGGCCACTACCGGTTTTTTTGGGAGAACAGAATCCCCCATGGATAAACATTCCCACTATTAAATAAAAAAAACTCAATAACAGTAATAACAGAAGAAAACCATCGAGTATTGTTTCGTTACGATACCATTGTTGGAAGGTATTTTTCTCCCGTTCATCGGTGATATAGTGAATAATGAAATGGTTTTGATTCGAAAGTAATCTTTGGTGAAGCACAACGATGAATAATTCAGCCGGATTATATGATAGAGTCTTCCGAGAAAGAGGAATCCGGTAATATGATACCTTCGTCACAGACTAGCCTGAAAGGCAGCGGGTTCGTTTAATATTTTTTTAGTGTTATGATTGCCAAAAAACCATATAACCTACCAGATGGTTAGTAGTCATCATCAACTAACTCATACATTTTTATCAAGATATCATACGATACGATGTTAGTGCTTCCACATTCTGGAACCATAAAGTGTTAATAACTTTATACCCTGTAATGAAATTAATAAAAAGTGTCTAATTTCTAGAACATACGGGCTCGTTGGCGTAGTTCAAAATTCTTTTTTCTGGAAAACAAAGCAATTTTGGCCATGGTTTTTGGTATATGGACTAGTCAATCAAAATATGTTATTATATAGAACTCTTCCGTGCTTTCCAAAAGTAGGTTAAACCTTTGGTTCTAGTTGTTACGTTAAGCCGTTTGGACCAGTGTGGCGGTTTTACGGCTGAGAATTACATTCGTTTTCCAAATATAAAGGCCTGAGTTCTGAAGGGCAATGTAATGTATAGGTTGTTGATTAAATTGCATTTAGTAGTTACTCTCATTGTTATACATTTATATATTTTTATCTCACTTTTCAATGTTAATTACTGTGCCATTATTAATTAACAATATCCTTTTTCATTATTTCATTTTTTTAATGTTACAGAAAAGTGAATAAAACTTCCAGGTATTTGTTTAAACCTGTTCGTTCTAAACTAGTTGTATAGAAATGAGTTAGTACGATTTTTTGGAAGATTTTTCAGAACTGAATGAAATTTTGGCTCAGAACAGAAGTATGTTTCATACAAATAGAATTCAGTCAGTAAAAACTCTGTTCTTAGCTGAACCTTCTTCAACGCCTGCCTACAAACGAAAAATTCTGCTCAACCCACGAACTCTTACAAACCCTGTTAGACAGATACTCCTATATTTCTGTAATTACTTACTCTGTGGATAAAAGGTACCTGTGCGGAGTTTGTTTCTCCCCTATTTTTGTTATTAAATTCTTGCGCGTTTGTGGCGAGCATAATAACAGTTTTACGAAGTAACGAACGACCATCGGCCTGTTTGAATGCGAGAGTAAACTTGTATTTAGCGTTTGATAAATTCCGACAGCAAAATGCGTATATCTCTTGTTAAACTTAATGAATAATGACTAGTTGATAGAATAGAATAGAATAGAATATATCTTTATTGTACATCAGCCAATTCAAAAAGAGAAACACTCAATAAAAAGTAACAATTAACGTTTGGCTGAAGTAAAATAGTTTGGCATATCTAGGTATGGCGAAGAATTTAGTTTTAGTCTTTTTATTTCCCTACAGTGTAAACTGACAAAAATAAATTAGATAAAGTAAATAAATATAAATGACTACTGTACAACAACGCCAGTAAGTTCTGTCAACGACTCCCAACTAGCAATGACTCTATGAAGATTCTCCAAATAGAATATCGAAATATTCAGCCAATTTAACTATTTCAGTAGTATTGTGTCTGGTCTGTGTTAGGTGCAACATATATATACCTACGGGTATGGGAACAATCGCTACCACCTTCACAATATTATAGACGAAGCTTGAAAGGATAATTATGTTTCAACTCGTATGTATGAAAGTGAGTTCCTTAGATCCCTCGTAACTGTTAAACCGGTGAAGAGATTTTGATAAATATTACGTCATTAGATTAGTCATGATGGATTGAGTGACAGACACTGTATTTAAAAATGGCAAGTTTTCAGGTAAAAAACATACAAATCTACCAAAAGAATAAGAGTACTTTTACAATAAAATAACCGAATATTTTTTATTGCATGTCCACAACTAATTCAAAACTAAATAGAGAGGTGTGAGTGTGAGCAATATTATTATTTATTTATTAATAGATATTAATTTATCAATTTTGTACAAAAGTAATCGCTAATAGTGGTCAATATATACACTTAAAAAGGTTGATATTTTCTCCGTTCATATAATATGTCTGAAGTGCTACTCAATAAATTTATGTATCGCTGAACTTAGTTCGACCCATAACAGACCAATCATGGCGAATGTTATTTTGTATATGCCTTACCTACTCCTTACCCTACTCCCTTCTATACGCCTTATTTACAAGGCAAGACTAAATAATAAAAACTATTAATTCATAATATACGCTCATTCAGACCAGTCCTACAGATGTTAGTAATTACGCATACCGTTCTCACTGCTCGCGGTCGATGGCTGTGATTGTTTACAGTTTGTCCATCTATCTGTGCTAGAGCAACGGGTAATTTTAACCTAGACCTGACACTTCTTTTAACACATGTGGAAACATAGAGTAGTATTGTATATTGTGAACAGTTTTTATAGCGATTAAGAGGTATTTGCTGTAAGGAAAGGAAGTGCTGGATGAAGTCTTTTCTAACTTAGATTTAATTAACTTATAATAAACAAAGTCAAAGTCAAAGTCAAAATATCCTTATTCAAATAGACTCATTTGCTAAGTTCTTTTAAATCGTCATAACAGAGAATATGTATGAGAATAAATCAACAAATGTAATTAAAGTAAGAGAATTCTTATTCGATAACGAAGCCGTTTTATTCTTTGGAGTCATAATTATATCATAGTAAAAGCTTGGTGTTCCATAGATGGGTCAATCAAAATTTGTCATCTGAACCTCCTCTATGCTTCGGAAGGCATGATAAGCGGATGGTTCCGTTTGTGACCACCACCATCTAGCAAGACACGTTGTAGAGTTGGCCTAAACTCCTCTGATTCTCCCAGGAAGGCAAATACCCAACAGTAATAGGCTGATAATGATGATGAAAAGCTTAAAATACAAATAACAAGGCATAATTAAGTACAACATTTTTTTTTTTGCCTTTTTAAAATGAAAATAAAACAATTTTGTTTAGTAAACTGAAGTCAGTTATTGTTTTTTTCAACTTATTACACAATTTTAGCACGCCATCTATTGATATAAATCAGGAAGACAAAGAAATGACAGTTTCGTATAGCACAGATGATTTCCCCTTCTTCATACAGCAGTAGTTCCTTCAAAAGAGGTGTGAAAAGGTACTTATTGGGCCTTCAAGGTGGAGATGGTTAGAGCAGAGTTTATCGCATTCTGTTGTCGAGGAATTTTCTGTGATTTTAATAAAAAACACTATTTATTCTTTTCTAAAGTATTTTTGCTTTTATTTTTCATTGGATGGATAGGATGGTTTACCAGCCTTTGTAAAACATTACTCAAATAAGTAAAGTCAATCGTGAATTTTAGCGAAATTAAGGAACAGAAATTATTTTTTATATGTAAGCAGATGTAGGATAAGATAAGTAATCTGTTTCAAAGCTACGAGTTTCTTTAGTAAAGAGAGAAAAAGACTGAAAATCCGCGACTAAATTAAGAAACAATTTAAAAGTTTTTGTCAACGTCTGTTATATCTTACAAACCTGCTTGGTATTATATCAAATTCCTTTTCTATCACTTCTAAGAAATTCATCGCTAATGAAAAATACGCACGCCTTGGAATTCAGCATCGATCCGCGCTGACGCATCTTCGATGTTACGTGACTGTGTTGGCCGCATTTACACTGTGGCGTAATTCAATCATTTTTGACATGCGTTGCGGAGAGAATGACTCACGTGGTGGTAAGTGGGAATCATAGATTATAGACACAAGTGCGTCGATATTGTGGAGACGAGAGATGTTAATGGCTGCTCTAATGCTATGTAATTACATTAAAAAATCATGAATTTGAGTCAATACAAAAAATACTTAATTAATCTTCAAATAGACTCTTTCATTACATATACTCTCAAAGCATTTAGTAATAATACCTTAAATTAGTATTTCTTGTAACATCTGTTCATATTCACGCATAAAAAATATTGATTAATACCTTAATATGTTAGGAAAGTAATAGATGAGAAATAATTTGAGGCGTTTTTACAAACAAAATTACTCATAAACTTGCCTTATGAAAAAGTCCATTGAGAAAATATTATTAATAATATTAATAACATAATGTTCTTGACAAATGCTAAATATAAATATTTCATAAAGTATTTTATTAAAATTCTGTAAAATTATATTCCAATGCTCAAACTGTTTATTTTATCATTTAAAAATGTAGATAACTGTGTACTTGGTGGCCTATTTAAGCTTAATATGCCGTTGGCGTCTTGGAATATTGGAACAATTTATGAGAAGACCTTTGTAATTTGGAAGTGCTCTCAAATTGGAGGTATGGAGGTTGACACCTTTGGCCGTCTACACTGAATTTAGATGAGTCATTCTGCTTTCAGACCTCAATCTTAAAGCATCGGAACTCTGCCGCCTTTGGGACGTAATGTCATATGGGCTAGGCTAGAAGTTTAGACGTTACGCTTATTTCTAGTTTTAGTTTTATAAAAAGTACTCCATTTTGGATGTCGTTTTTTTTGTTTAATATAAACAAACACTGGTTAACCTTTATACATTGAAGTTCTATTAGTTGAAATGTCACCTCATCCTTGCCAAATATAAGATTTAATTCCGTTTGGATAATCATATAGCTGATATGCTAAGCATTTAAACTGTCATTATCTTCCATAATTACTTCTGTTTTTAAGGGAAGACGTTAGTGGTAGTTTGTAGGTAATAAAAAGTTCATCGGGTCAAGTAGTTTTTAATACTTTTATCACAAGGTTGTAAAGGTAATGAAAGTAAGTTTAAAGTAATTTATTTTGTTTACATTTCAAAACTGATTTCTCATTTCTTATCTTACATATATCTATATCCATATCTCCTTAACATTAATTTAATATTCACTACTCATTATCATGTCGTTCATTAAAATTATTATAATGATCTAAACTAAAATAACTTTTAAGTTATTAAGTAATCCTTTAGTTCTTAATGTTCAGCGAATGTATATTTTCGATGGATATACTATTTAAAATATACATTTTAAAAATTGCCTACTTGATATTTCATATTTTTCAAGGCTTCAGTGAAACCTATACAAACATATATGTCCTACAATGTTTATCAAAGTAAAATGAAGACGGATTTAGAATAAAACTCTTCTACTTGCTATCGTATAATTATCTCGTATAATTATAAAAAGATCGTTCTAATTTACTATCTCTGCAGGCTATGAAAATTTAAAAACAAAGTGGATACAGCTTTTAGTTTTAATAAAAGGTTGCAGTCAGGGGTGCCACACGCATAATTTACAATTCTGACGAGGGAAAGGTTTGTTTATTTAGGACTGGCATCGGAATGGTGACATCACGATATTCATTCGTAAAATGTTTCAGTTTGAACAAGCGAAAAAAAAATTACTAAACATCAGATTATGATGAAACCCTGATAAGTTGTTGTCCTGAAAGGTTACTGGCCGAAAAGATTGATTTAAAAATATTTTTTATGTGGCATTAGCAGAGGAGCTCGCTTTGGTATTGATTTGAGCATTGAGGTTTTGATTACGAAGAAACGACAAAAGAGGTCGAGGTAATAATCAACATTTTTTATCTTGAGCTATCTTATAGATTTTCAAATGTAAGGACAGCGTCTTTACTCCGTCGGTAACTGAAGAAGATTTGTTGTGCAACTATCGCGTCTGCCATCCTTGTATAATTGTATTTTTTTTCGATTTTAATTTAGTCAAGGACAAAAGATTGTGTCGACGAGGTCAGTAACCCTATTCATTAGTTTTGCCATTCTGAATATAGACACTTAAGCTCGTGCTTCGGAACACACGTGCTCTGGTCCTGCGTTGGCTCAACAACCGCCCAATCAAACCAACGCAATTGCTTGCGTGCTGGTGTTATCACTCAAATCGACCAAAAGAGAGGAGCTCTTTTTTACCTAACCTTAAGATTAATAATAATGACAACATAAATATCGAAGCAGCCAGCCCTTATACAGCGTATCTTTCGCTTAGACGCCGAGACAGAGCACAAAGAGGCCTATTTAAAAACAAGGAAATAATGAACCCAGACTTATATTTGAGAGTAACGAAAGCCGTTGTAATATCAATATTAATCGTAACATCTATAAGATCGAGTGTTTCTTGCTAAATTATTTATTTATAATCAATAATTATTGACAAAGAACTGTATGAATTCAGATTGATTCTTGTCCTTAAAAACAGAAGCAAACTCTTTCAAAATAAAATAGTCATGTAAAACTATCAAAAAAGAGTTTTATTACAATTATTTTAAAATAAAAAAAATCAAATAACTATTTTCACTAATACTACTAGACTCGTCCTCAACATCTTTATGTCTACTGAAATTTCAAGTCAATATTTACAATAACAATTTCATTTTCTATTTCAATTCCAAGTTAAAAGCAAATATTTTTGTTCTATACAAACAACCACGCAATCACAAAAGAAATATTAATAAATACATTGGAAACAACTTCTGCCGGACATTTCACAATACTCAACTCTTACGATTGCGTTCAATCATTTCGTGTTCAATTTTATTTGTTTCGTCATGTTATAAGCGGAAGCGGTTAGGCCTTTTAATAATTTCGCGTCCTTACTTGTTATTTAATTTGATAATATTATGTTAGTAGTCTTCAATACAATATCAGGAACAAAATTTCTTCCTGATAACAACATGCTATCTTGTGAAACTTAACTCATTATTTACAAGGAACACCTCCCAACCGGCCGTCGCCGATCTATATGTATATGGTATCATTTAAAGGTATTGATGAATTGATCACGAATATATAAACATCTCGTGCCAGTTTTTGGTTTTTCGACCAGAATTTTTTTTTCAAAGTTGAAAACTTTTTCAGTGTGTTTTTTTTGTTTTTTAAAAATGAATTTTTTTGATGAAAAGAACTGGATCGAACAGCCACTATACATATATAGCTGTAATTCATGATTTGCGCGCGTGGTTGGTTTTTCAGGCCATTTTACCGACTGGTTGAAAAATTAAAACCCAACCAACACATATGATATGGGTATCAAATGAAAGCTTATAAAATAGTTATTTTATTTTCGAAATTAATAAACTGGCACGAGATTATTCAGTTCACCAAGACCTTTAAAATGATACCATATACATATAGATCGGCGACGGGCGGTTGGGAGGTGTTCCTTGTTAATAAGTTAGCTATATTTACCACATTAAGACACTTTTGGATAGACCAATATATGATAGAATCAAGCACGTCTAAGAAGCCTGCTTCAAATCCCATCAGGAATACGATACCTTATTGGTTACCTTATTATTTGGATACCTTATTATTCGAGGTGTTGTGATTGTGGTCTAACTGGCTTCATTGTCTGAAAAACACACTTATATCTAACCTCTGCTATCCAATGACTTGAACCAGTCTTCGAGCGAGCTAGTATTCTCCGCTCCCCAGGGACTCCTATCGCGGGTGGCGGGCCTTAATCTAACGAAGGTCCTAATGCAAGTCACAAATGGAATCCAATTCGTTTAACCAAGAACTTTAAAGAAACCATTTTAGTTCTGTACGAATAATAACTGTCGCTTTTAAAGTTCGATAAATAATGCGATAGACTATGAGAACGTTTACCGAGCCAGGTGGATTATTTCAAAGTGATTAGTAAGCTAAATTAATTAATATCAGCATATTATGGTTACTTGATATGGATATGAAAACAAGGGTTTCTGGAGCACCACCTTGCTTCGGAAGGCACGTGAAGCCTTTTGTTTCAATGATTATAGCCACTAAGCCATATAGTCTCTGCAAACTTCTTAAGTGTTTCTTTAATGTAGTTAGGTTCCCAAGAGTCGGACATATTATATGTTTAGCTAAATCGTGTATTTTTATTAAAATAAAATAATGTTTTATTATAATGGAAAGAATATTTCTATTATTATTAACATTAATTTATTTTTATAAGTAATATGTAATCAAATTTTATTACAGTCACATCTATATTCTTGCCCATATCGGCCTGAAAGTCTAACTAAAATATATCGTCTCTATTTCACAGCATCAAAATATCTATATAGAAATTAAATATTAAATTCCACGTCTACGAAATCGCGGGCAAAACTTAGCGAGGAATATAGATATATATTTAAAATATTGAGTGTTAATAAATTCTTAAACCATATGACAGATACTGCTCCATTTCTGCTTTAGTGTAATGTTTGATCTAAGACAAACGACT
The DNA here is from genome assembly GCA_943193645.1 of Acentria ephemerella. NCBI lineage: Eukaryota > Metazoa > Arthropoda > Insecta > Lepidoptera > Crambidae > Acentria > Acentria ephemerella. Next base: position 1,074,431 of record OW971881.1, read on the forward strand.
TAGATCAATCTTAGAACCAAATATATTGTAAACGAAGGAGTTATTGTTTCTGAGCCCTAAACCCTCGTCATCGCTGATAACATCAAACAAAACATTCGGATTGCATTCAGTGCGATGTGTTGGCCGTGTCTCCACATTAGATGGTCTGTTAAGGTCGGTTTTGAATTTATACAATAATCTAACATCAATACACAAACCTTAAGAATCTTTAGTCATAATATAACAGCTTTTAAGGTCTAATCAGTATTTCCTTCAGATAGTAGCATTCATTATTCATTTTTGTCTTTTTAACCAACTTCAAAAATGAACATGTTTTGATCCAGTTGTGTATAATTCCTTTGTTTTGTTATTTCCTTATTTCGTCAAAATACATCATTGATTTGAAAGGATATCAGATTGATTCCGTAGGAATGTCATCTATAAATATCATCAACCGTCTATTGTCTTCGGACATAGAGGAGATTTTTTTTTTTAAATTTTAAACCAGTGCTCTTACTTGGTTTGGTAAATTTAACACTCAAGTCGGATAAAAGTTTCAGAAAAAACTCCGGCTAAGTTTTGTTCATAACTTTCCAAATTTGTAGGATGTTTTCCTAAAACAAAAGAACGTGATGCATCTACTTCAACAATACTTAAATACCTTATTAAATTATTAAATACTTTATTTTTTTCTTTTAAATGTTTTGTTCTATGCGTCTTTTCATTTTTTTTTAGAGAAAATGCTCTATTAACGTGTTTCTTGCTCAAATAAGTACACCCTAAACTCGATCTTTCAAAAATATTTCAGTACAAATACGATGGCATCGTAAAATATTCTCATGGGATCATTCGTCGAATAAAGTTTGGCAAGTTTGATAGCGTGTTCAGTTGGCCGGTCGGAGTTTTATCGGTTAAAATTTTACCTGGGTGAGGGCATTGACCTTATTCCTTTCTTTATTTAATACATGTTCTACGGGTTCTAGTGTTCAAATTACGAATATTCTCAGGGGGCAGAAAATTTCTACTTGGTATGATTGGTAGTTAGGCTTTCATGACACCCTGGCTAGCTATCAACATCACTTAAATTTAGTTTTTATACACTGAAAAGAGAATGTGTCATCAGTGTTTTGTTTTGTTGATTATTATAACTCTTGTTTTTTGTGTTCTTGCAAATTAATAAATTATTATTTATTTCTATACGGTTTTTCAACTGTTAATTCAACACATTATTCTATTATTTAACAGTAATGTAAACAGCATTGTTGTCTTCCAGCAGTTGGAGGTTTTTTAGCCAGCTTCTCTTTCCTCTGTGGTAGTGGAATTTGAGTGTATCTTGGTACAGTCATCGGCCTTATCATCACTTACCTTCAGGTAAAATGAGCCAAAGCCAAGAGTTAAGAATGAACAAAGAACGTTGAATGAGCTAATGTTAAATATCTGTAAGGAATTGAAGATTAATTATAATTATTCCTGTCCTGTTATCATTTATAAGTTAAATAATTGTTGATATTTCAAACACTCGTATTTTTTTATTAAGCTCACTTGATATAAAATGGAGTTTAAATTGTGTTTAACATACTTTTGATTTCATTTTCTAAAAGCATTACATTATAAAGAAGGTTTAAATAAACCTATTGACAATACTTATTACAGCTTTTTTGATAAATAGTACTAGTCTTATTTACAAAAGAATCCAAAAATTCAAAGAAGTAGTTTTAGATACTGTCAGGTGTAATTCCAAAAAAATATTTTTTTTAATAGAAAAAGACTATTCCCTACCCGATGATACGGAGATACTGATGACTACCAGACTACCTGATGATAATGAGTGTCCAAATAAAAAGTTGGCTAGTGCAAGTGAAACTACGCACTGTACTAGCAAACTTGATCTTGCGGACGTGCAAGATTATTTTTCATGCCTCTTTTCAAGGATTGTAGGATTGTAGGAAGGAGGGAAAACGTGTGCTGGAAAAAAATCCATTTCTTGATTGTTTGACAAAGAAATGAGTTATCAAATTTCTTTGTACGCATAAGAATGATCATCACAGTTGTCGGTGAAACCGTAGGCCGGCAAGCGTTGACCTGGTGAATTGCTCGTGCAGAACCCAGGTTACCCCCGTGAAGGGCAATGGAGTTACCGGGGAGTTTTAGTGGGTGTTCTCAGTGCCGCTCTATTGAGGTACTGAGTGAGCCCCACACACGCTCGTCGCTTAGCCAGTGGCGGGTAGGTCCGTAAATGGATTCCTCCTCGTAAAAAAAAAAAGGCCGGCAAGCGTAGTCCTTAGATGGAAGTAGGAAGGAGGGATAAGGGAGAAAAGCTCCTCAGAACACTCCATGGTATAGACGGTAAAACGCACTAAATAACATTCATTATCGCGATGCAACTGTAGAGTAAAATGGTAATAAAAGAATAAAGTTTAAAAACAAGTTCCTCTATTATATTAGTAAAGTTCTACAATAGTAATATAACCATAGAGCATACACGGCGCAATTGGTGACAAAACTGGAACTGACATTATCGTAACTACTTATTAAAATACTTTAATAGGGTAAGCGTCAAAGTGCCGACGAGGTTAATGCACTGTATTGCATACAGATTAAGAGAAAATATCTGATTAAAAATATCTATTTATATTTATTATACATGTTCAGACAAACCTAACTTCTCAGAGCTACAATCTTTTGGTTCGTTTGTAGGTAACTTCTTAATGAAGCACGTGTCTTCGTTTCATCAAATTATCAGTTCCTAATGTGTACAAAATCTCAATCAAGCTTAAAATTTAAGGTACAAATAAATCTTCCATAGTTACCGCTGTATGCAGATGCACACCACCCAAAATTTCTAATTCTATCTCCAATTCCGAACGCTGTATGCAAATAAATAGCTTTGAATATAATCCAGTTTGAAGTTGCACCGGAATAGCTAGCTTGTTGTGTGCTATCGAAAATAATTTAATACTGTTAAATTCGGACCGAAGTACGTTCCAAAAACCACGCGCCCTCTACCATTTGTCAACACCTACTATTTGTTTCGTTTATGTCCGTGTCTGATATTAATTACTGCGGTTTCTAATTAGTGGAATGGAATTCTAATATGCACGATCGCTTGTTTGTATTTCTGTTTCGACGGTTGGTGCAAACAGATACTTTGTTTGTTGTTTGTTTTAGTTGTAATTTGATTTTGGCTTATGAGAATTTAGTAACTTTATCAGTATTTCGATTAAAGTATGTACGGCAAATTCAAAATTACGATATACCATCGTTGCTATGCAAAATCATAAAAATAGCTCGATAAGGTGCAGAAATTTCTTACTTTGCTACCCTTTTAAAGAGGAAATTGGTTTTCCAATTTTAAATCCAGTCAATTTCGCAACATAAAATCAATTATCAATTCGAATTATTATTAAATAAATGACATAAATAGCTCTTGCAAAAGTAATAATACCTAACATAGTTAAGACGAATTAAAGAGATATTAACAAAAGTAGTAAGACGTAGTAAGAAGCTACTGTGTTCGCGCTGCGACTTTCATTAGAGGTTTTTTGAAACGCAGCCCCTTTGCCTTTCTTTTACGGCACAAAATTTGTAATGAACCTCATCACCTCTCAATCTGTTCGTTTCGAAAAAAAACCATGACCTTTGGTGTTCGATTTGCATGTGTATTAATGATTTTGCAATAAAACTGTTCATCTGCTCCGTTTATAATAATAGTTTCCGAGATATCAGGGTCATTAGTTCATGAAAATCAATCGAGTAAATTCAGCTCAAGCAAGCAGCAGGAATGTCGCCACATAACCTTCAAATATCGGTGAGTTCACCCCATTTCGCCCTTTGATGTCTCATCCTCACTATATGAGATTGAATAATTATAAGTCCTTTGTTGTTTGAATATAATGAAAGAGATAATAAAACGACACAAACATACATGGGGAAAGCAACCAAGCAGCCATTGTTGTGAGGGGTTGCCCGCAGGGTGGTGTCCTGTCATCGCTTTTGTAGAACTTGGTTGTAAAAGTACTCTAATCGTCTTAATGCTAAGCTATAATTTACGATAAACTATGCAATCGCCATCACCTTTCTTACCATAAGTCACTGTACTAATATGACGTGCGATACTATGCAAGCAATGCTACTTATAGGTATAAAGAAAATGACCTAACCGTAAACCCACAGAAAACTGAAATGATAAAAAAAACAAATAAACGAAACTTAAGCAATTATAGCCTACCCAGGGTGTTCATGTCAACACTCACGCTGTCAAAGGAGGTTAAGTATTTAGGTAAGAAACTGTACTTGGTCAGATAACTAGAACGTTAATTGAAATAGGCAATTCCGAAGAATGGTAAGTAAGCACTGAAACTTGGTAGCAAAAATGTTTCAAAAGGCTTTAGGAAACTGTTATGTAGTTAATGATAAGCTATGGAGTTCAAGTGTGTTGGAGACTTGAAATTTTTCAAAGACGAAGTCTTTGGCAACTTCAAGGTGCTGGGCGTCTGTAGATAATGGGATAACTGGAGTGAACAAGCACATACCCTTCTATGCAAAACACGCTCATTCTGACGCAGATTTGCGGAAGCCGCCCGCACGAGAGACGAAGTAGAACTAGAATTAGAAATATTTTTTAAACGAACTCACGAATGCAATAACAAACCATAGTAGGGCCTTTGGACATCGCTGTCTCAAGTTAACGAAACAACTGGAACCAAACTTAGCGTAGTTACAACTTGTAAGATGTCCCGCAGCTTTGAGTAAGGCCTTCTTATGTAGGAGTAATAAGAGATATATTACAACAACATTGCTAAGCTTAGTCTGTACTTTATTGTAAAGTTGTAAGATGTATCCGAAGCTTGCCAAGTCACCACTAACCGAGCATGTGATGCTAATTGCGCTATTGTTTTTGCTTTAGCTTTGATTTGCGAGTTTAGGGAATATACCAGTTCACATACAAGGACTAATCGTTTACAAGGTTTTAATGAAGAAACTTATCAAGCAATTACATTGAAAGAATATAATTGAGCGATGCATGAAAATCCGAGGTACAAGTGTCACTCATTGAGAACAACTAAATTTTAGCTTGTGAGGTCTACATTTAAGCTTGTACTCCTGCCTTTCTTATTTTTGGCGATAAGCTATTTCGATGAAGGAAAATCCCAATGATAATAAGGGGTCTTTAAGTCTCTTATCTCCAAAATCTTTAAGCAAAGCATAAATTATAGGTTTCTGAGGACAATCGTGACCACTAAAAACTAAACTTCATCCCTGGTTTCAGAAGAGCCTTCAATGTATATTTATTTACTACCAAGTAAGGACTACGATGGTTTCTCATCTCTTAATCATAACAAATGATTAGCCGATGCTATGGTGACTACTTCACGACTTTTCCCATGATTTCGACCCGAAGTTTGTACCCACGTATTTCCACTTCGTATGTAAATCCTGCAACACATTACTACGAAACTAAATCCAACTCATGTTAATAACTTATTACAATAAATAAATAAAGGTTGAGCATTAATAATTCAGCACGCATCCAAGCACAAATAAAACCCTTGCATATTCATAGTGGGTCGTACTTTTTGCTCGCGTTGCCTACAGTCTGCTAATTACGAAAGTCTTGAACGCTCAGATTTTTGGGGTTCAGTTATCTTGTTTGAAAATGGAATAGCTGATCCTTTTTTTCCATAACGAATATCATTCTGTCTTTGAATCGAACTGTACTAGTGTAGGGATTTAAAGTGATGGCAAGAGTGAAAGTGCAAGTATGTTGGGAGAAAAAGATAGGTGGATAATGCTAATTATTGCTTGTGAAAAGAATGAATGTAAACATTTCAAATGATTGAAAAGAGTGAATTATTTTATTTCCTTTTTACTTTTATATAATAAAATAATATGAAGAGTAAAAAACATACCGTTGAATCGGGAACTTCCTCTTTTTGAGGTCACCAAGTCATATAAATACAAATGACATTTTGAATTTAAAATAAGAACACTTCCGCCAGTTTTAAGGGATATTTATTTTGAATTTCGAATAACTTAAAGCTAGTTTTATTCGACAAGAAAACTTACATAGTAGAAATATTTTCTGGTTTTTAAATACAGAACCCGTGGAACCAAAATCAAACGCACCCGCCATTTTTCCTCTCACTGCCTTTGATTGGGTATCGGATAGAGAATATGAATTGGTGATTTAATTAAGGCGTTCGCCGGCAGATGCCGTTACATTCAATGGCGCTGTTTGAGAATAGCTTTGACATTGTAATGACTATGCTACGAAAAATATTGTAAGTTAAATAAAAGTATAATATCTTGACCTAAACATTTACCGGATCATTCAAAAGTATTCTTAATTTTTTTCCCATTTGATTTAGGTCCTACATGCTCAATAATTTGTTTGCTATATCTGCAAATTAAAAATTGTATCTTTGTGTTGTAAATAAATGAACCGAGAAACATACGATTCTTAAAATAACTAATATTTCCAAAACTAAAAAATATAAAATAAGGGCTCTTACTGAAGTCTTAATTTGTCGTTGGTTATTTGGATTTATGAATTCCTGATCTTTGTGTTGTAAATAAATGAACTGAGAAAAATACGATTCTTAAAATAACTAATATTTCCAAAACTAAAAAGTATAAAATAAGCGCACTTACTGAAGTCGTTATTTGTCGTTGGTTATTTGGATTTATGAATTCCTGAACACGTGCATAGTCCCCTATACTAAAAGTTCTTGATTAGAACCTCAATCTCCATTGTTGGATTATGGATAGTAATGAATATTCTATTTATTGAGCTACTCAAGCGTACCGTTTAGCTGGAGTATTAACTGAGACTCGGACCGCAGTATAATACGTGAATATTTCTTTCTTAATAAAATATGACTTGTAGTTGGTGTAGTGGTTCAAACGCTCTGGTTTCGATTAAAAAAAGAAAGTGACTTTCACCGTGGCTAGTCCCTGGGTGGGTCACTCATATCCTTTATATATATCATCTGTCATGATATGTTCAAGCACAGCGAGCTCCTCCGTTATTCGGAAAGCAGGTTTCAAAGTCAAAATGTCAAAATATCTTTATTTAAATAGACTCATTTACTAAGTTCTTTTAAAACGTCATAACAGGGAATATGTATGAGAAAAAAAACGATTGTTTCAGCAACCGTTTTCTTCCACCAATGGTCCAATGTAGTGATGTTTTGGTCTAAATTCCTCATAAGATTCCTCACATGCTCTTATGTACGAAGTTCTGTGCACAGCAGTGGGGCGTATATATGCAGATGATGAAACTTTTGCTCATCCAGAGTTAACCATATATATGTAGAGGTGATTATATCATGTATACATATATGATATTTTAATAATTCTTTTTTGGATAATTTGAATTTAAACAAGTGTACATTTAAGTTCCAATGTATAATAGAACTTATTTGACAAATAGTAGAGTACGATTTCTAATTATAATCTCAGTAAATTCAAAATATTTCTTTTCAATGCGTTCTTATAAAATTATATACATTTCATTTATCAATTATTTTTGAATAACAAGTAATAGTGACGAAAAAATAAAAACATATTTCATACATTAAAAAATATTCAATATTATTTTTACAAACACTTTTCTATGAGCTTGCTTAATTATAAATACTAAAGATGTAAGTTTGCGAAAATCAACTGCAGAATGACAAAATCCGCATCCACATTTCAATCGGTATACAGTAACGATTTGATTTAATATGTATTTGGATTAAAATTGTTAAGCGCCCAGGTATATACAGAGTCAGCCACAAAGCCAATATTTATTACGGTTTGACCAGCTCGCTGGCGTGCGAGTGTTCTGATATCGATTACAAAAATCAAGCAACTCTCGCCATGGCTGTTCCGGATGGGTTATACTTGTTATCTCAATCTTCTTCGTGTTTCGTATACCACAACATTGAGCTGTTACGGCAGCTGCTATCATCTACCAATCAATATACGTCTCATTTCTAGGCATGGTTGATGTTGATCATGTTAACTGCCTTTGGTGATGGTATGTAGGTACTGTCCCCAAACGGGTCTCTTTAGAGTTTGGTCCAAAACGGGCCTCTTTATTGTTTATTTTTTTGTATTAATTTTGTACTGACGTTTTACGTCATGGTGTTTTTTATTAGCGAAATATATAAGTTCATTGTAACATGTTCGCTTTTCATTTATAATTTATTTATAATTAATAGGTACATTTGTCTTAATCTTTTTTGTGAGTGTATATTACGATTAAAGAGTCTATGTTAATGTATTTAGACGTAAGAATAGTATGGGCTTGTTATCTAATTAGATACATGCATATTCTAAAGGCTTTGCTTTTGCCCCATACGGTTCAGGCACCCGCATTGTATAAAATAAATTGGTCCATACATTTGTTTGCATTACGTAAAAAGAGCGTTCACTCTTTGTAGCATGAAAACAGAAACAGCTAACACGAGAAAAACGGATTATTTATAATATTTCACGGCATGCATCCAAAACACGAAACGAGGTGAGTAATTGAATGTGATGACAGTACGCCTGTTTCACAATTAAAAACCTGCCACCGGTGTGACGGAAAACTAGAGGGTGTGTTTTTAAAATGTAAATAGGTATCAGTTAGTTTTTTGTTTTAGTAACACAACTGTAAAAAGAAATTGAACACGTTTGATTGAGTTACGAGTTCTATGTAATAGAAATGATAGTTAGATTTTGTCATTGATGGTCAGGATGTTAAGTACTTCCAGTAATACGTAAAACAAATGGGTCCTTCGCCCTCTGGGGAAGACAGTGTCTGTCGATTTTATTGAATTCGACTTTTAGCTATTATGATTGTACTCTGGACAGAGAAGTAGTAAAAAATTCACAGAATAGTCTGCAAAATTTAATTATTATAATATTGTTACTATTATCTGTTGATGCTAATATACTAAAGGTCTAAAGCCATCAATAAAAAAAAATATATAAGTTTGTAATGTCAGTGTGACATCACTCTTTTTTTAAGCTTCCTTTTTTGTAACAGTCACTGTGTGTGATATAATTTTAACATTCTACTTTGTAAATGTAATACCGGGTTGTGCTTCATAAATAAACAAATAAAACTTACAAGCCATTCTTTAATTTCAACAATATTATCACAGCATGGCGAGATGTATGTGTATTCAAGTGTAAGCGTATATGTGCGGTCAAATTAAACTATTTATTTATTTGCTTTTGGTAATACTACCAACATACGTCTGTGGTTTAGTTCAGATTGTTTTCCATTTCAGAACATTTCTAAATTGCTAATGATAAGCGCTACTTATCATTACAAATTCTAGATCGAAGTTTATACTTATTTCTCATGCAATGTTCATTAACGCTGAGTGATGATAGAAAATCGTCTCTTCTCCTTCCTTCTCTTCGGGCACCAATATGTTGGATCTACGCTGGAGCTACGCTGTGATCTAAACCAAGATCGCCTCACGAAAACTCGGAGTCCTGAAAAAGGTGCGTTAAGATATTTCACACCTGACCAGTTATGTCTGCTGTACAAAACCCAGGTCCGGTCTATTGTGGAGTATTGCTCGCTCCTTTGGGATGGCTCCAGTGCATCGCGACATTGCGTCGCTTAGTGCCTTTTATCGTTTGTACCATGGAGTGTTTGACCTTATCCCTTCCTCTCCTTTCCTACTCAGGAGTACGCGTGCTGGTTTACTGTCGCCACGTCTACTTAGCGCACAAAGAGATTTGGTGACTCTTTTCTCAGTCGTACAGTTATAGGGTAGAATTCCATACCGGCACACGTATTCAATCCTTCATACAATATGAATTCCTTTAAAAGAGACTTGAAAAAGCACATTTTGGACCGTCAAGATGATGGTGGCTCCAGGGCAGTTAGTCCCATGCTGCACTAGCTCTTCTACTGCTTATCATCAGATGGTGTCGAGTCATTTGCTAGCTTTTTTATATAAAAAGTAATACTACGAGAGTAGTCAATATAGCTGTCAAAGTGTATATATTAAATAAGCATAGTCAACGAAACTTCTTAGCAGAAAACTCGACGCTGGCGTATCGGACAGCGCCAATAAACCAAGAAGGGGAAGTTTTATTACAAATAAAGTTATATTCAATACGATCAATTTTGGCTTTTAAATCTATTTAAAAATATGTATTACTGGATGTTTTCAAAAACGAGGCGTAGAATTTTGACATACCATACATTGTTAAATGTCATTCAAAATTTGTAGATAGATTACTGAAACCCAGATTACGAGGACAAAAATAAATTGGAAAGTTAAATAAATATGATTATTATTATTATTTAGTAAAGAGGCGGTAGTGCTCTAGTTAAATGATAAAATCTTATGGATTTTGTAAAAAATATAATAAATATTATTTCAAACAGGAGGTTAGTCGATAGTAGGTAGTCACCCGATTCCCGATATGTATATTTAAAATAGCACTCAGATTTCAAACTGAGAATTCATGCTAAACGTCTGCGGAACCATTAAAGATTGATTACGGTTAACGTGGTATGTTTTAAACGGGCGCCTAGATCGTTCAATCAAAATTATATTAGCAATAAATCTGTGAGGCTCACATTCCCTGTCTTTTATACAAAACGATATTCAATTTAATTTTTAATGAGCCGATTGTTGGTTGTATAACACGTTATAATAACAACATACTTACCTGGAAATCCTGAAACAATATTTCAAATCATATAAATAGTTCACATGCATAAATTCATTATCCACCCCAAATCAATTATCATTAGGAGCTTGTACATCGAGTAATTTTGTAAAGTGTATACTTAGAGTCGGGTTACTACTTACCATACAAATATTTGTATCAACCGCAAATCTAATTCGGATACTTCTACTCGGATGCAATAATAAATAGCAAACTTATATTTTTACAATAAAACATAATTTTGTAAAAACATAAGTAACATAACTAAAAAGGCTCTCAAATTTACAGTAAATGAAAATCTATCTCTAGTCCAGCAGAGGGAATAGACAATATAAGAGATTAATTATGCCTAGCGATAATACGTAACTGGCTTACCTTACGTTAAAACTGTCTTTGATTACAACTAAATTAAAAATACTTATTTTCGAAAGTATAGACAGTCTATATAAATTTAATCTGGCAAAATGACAGCTTTTTTGTATGAAAGAGATGTATAATGGTCTCTCTTATGGTTATGGAGACCAACAGGTCTGGTATGATTTAAGCATGTAGTTTAAAGGTATAAATTTTTTTTCTAATCGTTTTGGTGATTTACGCATATCATAATTAAAGATAATATCAGCATTTTGTGGGTCGTAATCGAATCGTTTTAATGTCGTATCGCACATGAAAAACGATCAGGAAACTTGTGCCATACATTGATTGCTTCATAATAATTTATAGAGAGTAATCTGCAAGCCATCGAGCGAGGTGTATTACTCATCGTGCGGTAAACTCGATTTACGACCGGCGTGTCAACTTTTATGTTTAATTTGAATTAACTTTTGAGATTTATGGAGATTTGCGACGTTGCAATTGCGAATTGTAGATTTCAGTTCATATGTAATCGTTATTATTCAAAAGTTCCAAGTTTACTAGACCGGCTTGCCAATTTTTTTCTGACTTATGCCGCAGATGATTGTACAGCGTTACCGGGGTTTTAAGGTAACGAGAACCTTGGAGAGTTCCAAATCCTTAAGGGGCTATTCGCCTCTGGAGGATTTCTAATCGACAGGCATTATCTCCAGTGAAGGCGTCTAGCTGTCTATTAGGCTACAGGGGAGCGATAAAACTGAGGGTTTTTCTATAGGTTCAGGCTTTGGCTTAGGGGAGTCGTGTCATGGCGAAGTTAGCCAATAGATATGATGATTTGCTCATACAGGGCTCAAGAAACCCTACAAATTTTAAATGGTTAATAAATGGAGTGGGGTTTTCGTGACAATGCCCAGTCTCGGATCAGGCGTTAAGCTAGACCTACTCACGTCGCTAAGCCAGAGGCGGGTAGATCCATAGTAGATTCGTCTTCGCAGATTGAAAATATGTTTTTTAAATTAAAAGTAAACGGTAAACAGCAAAAAATAATAAAAAAAAGTTTCATAGTCTGATAATATCAAAATATATCCTGACAGTATCTTGATACTTCATAAAAGAAATCGAAATATACTAAGTTTATTTAAAGTATGATAACCAGAAATTTAAGTAATGTTTATTTTACCCAAACATAGGGTTCAAATTGCAGTGTAATAATTAGTGGAATTGGCACAGGAGTAGACGGGTCGGATAATTGGTTCAAAACGTTGTAGTGCATAGATGACTCGCGCTAGAGATGGGATGCTTGACTGGAACTGCAATTTATTTTGACTATTGTATTTTTTATTACTAGTCCAAACTACAACTAATGCCATCTATTAAAAGAAACTAAGAGTAGCGATGGGGAAATGACAGTTTTAATTTTAAAGTCAGACGATTTTCCATACTGAAAAATAATTATCAGCTATATATTTTGAGCACTTCTATAGGATTTTCCTAGCTATTTTTATTTTTAAACCACCTCTGATTCAAATCGAATATAATAAATAAAAACTATTTAGATTGGTTAAGCCGTTCTAGACGTTTAGAGACTAAAGAACGTTAATTTATTTTAATATATGAGAAAGATTAATAAAAGTATTGTAATTATTTTACATATTTTTTTATTTTTTAATAATTATCATGGGACAGAGTTAACGATAGTTTTTTTAGAAACATTTATTCCACACCGATTTATTGAAATTACACAAACAGGAAGTTTTTTAAACATTGGATTTTTCTGTAAGAATTACATAAAATTACGAGATGAATATATGGACAATTTTATATTATCCATACATTTATATTATCCATACATTTAATGCAGTCATTTTTGTTATTAAGTACTATTTAATGATATACAATTATAAACTCAAGACCAATGACGTAACGTGCCTTTTAGTACAACATAAAAAAGTTCTTGTCCCATCCGGGGCCAACCGTAACAAAAACGTTGCTTTCGTTTTGCTATCTAAAGCAACTGAACCACTACGGTAAAGAGCTTGTCATTTGATTACTCCGTATTATATTTTTATAACTTCTATGTTATTGAGTCCTTTAGTATGAATTGCGTGTTTATTTTCAAATGATCGAACAAGTCAAGTTTAATTCTTATTAATTGTATTTTTTTTGTGCACATTAAAATGTTAATCTTGTTTGAGTTAATAAATAAATAAATAAATGAGTCACGCCCCATCACTACCAGCCGGGACGTTTTGAAACTACTCATTTTTTGCCCGTTCACCCCTTTTCAACGGCAACAACCATTACAATGTAAAATTCTAATTCTCTCTTTAAGTCCTATAGCCTTTTCTGGGCACTTTTGCCGAATGTAAAACAGGGTAAATGGATTTGCATCTTGATATAACGGCGTGCTCTAATGAATGGGGTATAGGGTGTGCTGTGAAATTGTATTATTAAGCTTTTAAATTTTGCAGGGTTATAATTCTTGAACTGTTTAAATTGTGTGTGTGTCAATACCTGAGATTCGATGTTTTATTTTATTACCTACTAATTAGAATTGCATTGGGAAATGATGATATACTTTATTTCAAAAATTTGCGAGTTAGTACCACTGTCTACTAAGCCATAGGTCCCAGATTCGAATTCCTGTAGGAGAAAATATTTGTATGTTGAGTGTGAATGAGCAATAATTTATTCAGTACTCATTGATGTTTGTCGGTTTAATTGGTATATATCTGATGTACTTAAATATACTACTTGAACCAGTGAACTTTGTATCATTCACAAATTACCATTAAAACCGTCTGTTAAAAGAACCTGAAGTAGTGATGGAACAAATGATAGCTTTTATATTTGGCATGTCAGATGACTTTTCATACGTTTATTTATTAATTTAGTTTGACATTTTAATTTATTATTTTTCTTTGGTTTCTCTTGGAGATTTTCCCTCATTATTATTGTTTTAAACCACCTCCAAATTGAAGAAAATAAAATATATTTCAATCGTTCACGTACCAATTTTTGAATTGAGTGACACTATAAATCAGTTATTCATTTTTATAGATAAGAGAAGAAGTACAGAATAGAATTAAAATAATTCTATTTTTGATATTGTGAAACGTTAAAATATATAATTAGTTATCAAACTAATTAAAATATACATGAAACAAATTGTTGTTAAGATACATAAGCAATATTATGAACCTCTTGTTGGATCGCCTCTAAGTAAGGCCTGTGAGGAGCACACCGAACAAATGGAACACATCCTATGTAACTGTGATGCTATTGCTAGGAAAAGAAGGGTCTCTTTGGACTGGGATATCCCAGTCCTGAAGATATAAGGCTGCTATCTCCGGGTGTACGTAGTAAGTACATCTTGGAGGTACTCCAGGACAGCGGTAATTAGGATTGGGGAAACACAAAAGATCCCATTGGATCGACGTGCTCCGGGAGTAATCCTAACCCTACATCAAGATAAGATGAACCTCTTTGTTTTGCTGCGTATTTTTTATCTATGGTCGAATTTTCAAAAATTTGCAATAAAATATAAGTAATATATTTTGTGAGCAATAATTTATTTCTTTGAAATATACACAAAATAACACAAGAAGACATTAATTAACACAAATATAAATAACGATTGGAAAACTTAAGACTTAGGCTGCCGCGTTGGCCACTGTCAACTACACTACACGACTGAAACGCCCAGACATACAGGAACTTGGTAACAGATGGCAAGGGAAGGGTGTCTCCTGCTGAGAAGACTCCTTGTGCACGATAGAAGCGATGGGGAACAAATCTGGATGGGGAACAAAAAAAATATCAAATTAATACGTAAGTAAGTAATCGCCAAAGATTATAAGTTTAATATTACTTGGTAAATTCAAATATAAACATTCAAATGTCATTTTTTAAATTAAAATATAATTACAATATTTACAGGTAATTTGACTCCAATGAAACATATTGTGGAATGCTTAGAAATGTTGCAGTAAGCCAAAAAAAAATTAAAAGAAAAAAGATTAAACAAAGCCCCCAAAGACTTAAAACACTTAAGATAGTACATATGTAAAACACTCCATTACCGACTGGCTGGTTTAAATCAAGCACCGTTTATAAGCCACAATGAATATACAGTGCGTTTTGTTATTTCGCAATGTACGCCTGTCGGTGTGTCGGCTCACATCGTGCTGTCACTCGTGTTAATTAAACGTTCTGGGGACATATGTATGGCTTCCTAGATGAGGCTGACGTGTAATAGATTAATTAGTTTCTTTCATTTGTCCGTCAAGCCAAAGTCAAAGTCTAAATACATTTATTTAGTCTAGTTATATACTCTTATGAAAGTCAAGATTGAAGAATACAGAGAATGGAATTATGGAGATATAAGCTAGATATCAATAGTAACTGCAAACTGTAATACAGTTTTAAATTTTATATTTACACATTACTGTTAGAATAAATCAAAGTCAAAATACTATTATTCAGTCTAGATACTTTACATACTCTTAGTAAAGTAAAGATTGAAAATTTTTATTACATGTTATCGTAAAGAAGAACCATTTTTGAGCCTCTTATTAAATATCATTTGTTTGATACTGTGCCATACAGCAGTCGATATAGGTATAATAATATGTTGTTTAATTTTCGGTCTTAATACTTTTATCGAGAAATACACAAAGGAAACACGAGAGGAGCAGTTAGTTCAACCATAATAGAAGGTACTAGGGACACCGTAGTGTCTTGAAGAAATCGCCTTTGGGTTTAATAGTGTAATTTTATTTTCGTTATATTAAATTTTATTTTATTCCGAGAATCATCAGAAAATATAAAAAGATAGTTAAAACTTGTAATTTAGGATAGTATGACGAATGCTTCACTAGCTATCTTCACATACGGACTTTTCTACTGCTTATCATCAGTTAGTGACGAGTTATTTGCTGAGCTTTTTATTTCAAACAATAAATTTTCAAAATAAAGCTTTATTTGATAACTATACTTTAGCATTTCTAACGGGACACATAAAACTATATCTATATTATTATTTTATTGAATAGTTAGGACCGTAACGTCATTTGTTCCTAACTCATCCTTGGTATAAAATGAAATGAAATGAAAAGAAACGAAAAATGAAATGAAAAACAGCAAAAAAAGTTCGATGAACAATAATGAAAACAAATACAACACACTAATAAATCAAACCTAATTAGTATACAAAGTTTCTCGAGTTTATGGCATGTAAACAATATTCGCAATACAGAAAGTATTTTCCTATATCAGTCCTTAAAATACTTCACATCATGTCAAAATGGAGCAATAGTTTTTTGTGATTATTTACCACGCATGTTGTATAAAAGAACTTGCCGATAGGAACATAATTTTACTAAACAAATAGTTTTATAAATATCTCTTCTAGCAGATCACACTCGGTAACGTGCAGTCAGTACGCGGCTGTGTGCTATACGTTCACACACATTGTTCTCCGTATTTATAGTTATGTACAGTTTTTCCATAATTGGTTTTCGATTTAAATCGCTACATAAACTGGAATATGCGACGCGTGCTTGCGTCCGTTCGTTATAGAGCTCGCACGTGGTGAAGGATGAACTCTGATTGTATTAAGTGGACGGATAGCATTTACTTACATGACAAATAAAATAATTAGAAGAGCCATAGTAAATGACTTTACAAGATGTCGTTCTAAAGTGAAAGTTAATCAGGATCCATCTTATCTTATATTCATGCCGATTAAAGTTATATAAATAGTCTTACACAGTCGTTCAAAATATAAATAGCTACGAAGCCTTAGAATTTACTTTACAATACAAATGATTGATGATAATTTGTTTTGTAAAGTGAATTTTCAATCATTGTTGTAAAGTTGAATTTTAAGTCAATTAACCTTTCAAGTAATAATAACTCAGAGTTCACTAATTTTAAATTAAGAATAACCTTTAAGATCTATGATTTTGAAGAACGGCTATTTAAGGAAATGGAAATAGTTTGATATGAGCAACGTATAATATGAATTCGTAATATGATTCCTATCTTTGCGAGTGTTGTATGAATATTTTAAATATAATAAAAATCTTCGATATATTGAACAAAATATATATATCATCATAATCTCCATCAGTAGATCATATACGTCCTTTGACACACACAACCTGAGAATATATATATGTAATAATTTTTATAAGTAGATGTATTACTTTATTTATGGAGCACCCCTGAAATTTATAGGCTTTTTATTTATTTTTTCATTGATATTTAAGACAATTGATTAACGTCAGGATAAGAGAGGCAATACAATACACCAACAGTATAACTTCTTGATATTTCTGGTATCTGTAGACGACGGTGACCACTTACCAACAGGGGAGCACCAAGCTAAAATTAGACAACCAGCCAATTAAAACAATGATTCTTCAAATCCTACATCTACAAAGAACATTACCACTCTTTCTCAAGTCAGCAAACTAAAATTAATCCGAAACTAAAGCGGCTGACGTATCAAAATTTTGTTTCCGTTCTCAGCAAAGTCAGATGCTATTAAAACTTTTAATGACTTGAAGCATTCTTTCGGGGCTCTGTTCGAAGTGGTATTAATTAAAAAAGAGTACTTGGATCAGCCTCGCCGGGTTGAGTTACTTCAGTGACACACCGGTAGACTATTCGGCGAACACGATTAGCTGTATCAAAATGAAATTGTTTGTTCCGAATATCTGTTCCCGAGTCGTGGATGTTTGTATATTTATTAGTATATTTATGATATTTATATACATATTATTATCATTATATCTCTGTAACACATAACACTTGCTTTTCATGATGCTTGATTTGAGCTAGAAAACTTTTACTTGAAAAACAGATATAATTAAAATTTTCATTGATACTAATCAACATCGCGAAGCAGCACAAAATATAGTGTCTCTAAGGAACGTTATAACTAGACAAAGGTTTTTATGCTGATTTAAAGAATTGGCACCTTTCTAACCAATGAGATACACAGATTTCCACAATCCCGACGATATACGTTATATGACGAATAAGTGAATAACGAGGTCGAGCAAGAATTTTTACGTCATGCTAATCCATCACTCTGGCCCAACACATAAGCAGCAGCATTAAGAAGTAGAGGAGAGGTAGTAGTAGAGGTCGCCACACAATTATTCCGAAGATAAGTCGTTCTCGTTTAAAAGTTAACTAATAAACTACTATTTGTTTCATCTGATTGACTCTCCTGTTTTTCTGAAGTCAAGACTTCACGGATGATGTATGACGTTTTACGGTGGTTAAGTTTGACGTTAAATAAGTGTTTGATTACAAAAGTTTAATAAAATATTTAGGATTTGACTTTGTTCGACATTTGCTGAAGCCGTGTGTCACCTAACCAACCAAGTTCATCCTTATACGTAGCTTTCGGCTGCAACTAGCAAGTTTCAGTCACTTTATTGGACCAATGCGCTCTACCTCTAAGTAGATTTCATAAAATGATGAAAGCTACTCAGAATACTTAAGCTTATTACATTCCAGATAAGGTTTTGATTCCTGTAATGTTGAATTTTGAAATATGATAACAAATGACATCGTGTGATATTTTAATCGGATTTGCACTAAATTTGGAGTGAAGATGTTTTTTTTTCGAATAGAAATGTATTCTTTTTTATCTTCGAAAAGAAAAATTGAAGAAAAAAACCACACTGGACATATTGCGATTCCGACCACGAGACCGGAAATCGGATTCAATTTCCCCTTCTCTAAATCTCATTGAATAGCAATACACTTAATTTGCTTTGTTGTTAGTCTATATGTAAATAAATCTAGCTTCCATGACATATTCGTAGCTTCGGTGCCCAGTGCACGTACAAACAGACGAACCAATTACGGCGGGTGCACTGAACACCGCACAGTATTTATCTTGGTACTAGCGAGTTCTGTTATACATTCTGCATGTCGAGGCTCTATTTCAATTCGGCCGACATAATTTATACTTAATATAAGTACTTCGAAAGGGCCTTTGTTTGTCTTGCCTGAGACGAAAATTATGTCAAAATAACATAAATTGCTTATTGAATTGTAATTTGAACTGTTTGCCAATATGTATAGTGGTTTGAATGGTTTAATTTCGATAACGAAAACAAAAGATCTTGCGTCATGGTTGGTCCTTTAATGATTCAGTTAAATTTTTTATCTCAAGCTCCGCTGTGCTGTGGAAGGCGCGTTAAGTTTTTGTTTATGTTGCTATGGCAACCACTTTTACTCACTAACCCACATTGGCTACCGTTATGGTGTAATGGCCCAAACTTTTTATGTCTTTCTCCCATTTAGGAAGGTCTGTGGCCAATAGTAGGACATATATAAGTTGTTAATGAAGAAGAGGAATGATTTTTTATTACACTTTCAAGATTAAGTAGTTAAATAGGAATATAATGATTTCAATATTGTGTGGTTAATATTTTCTGTAAAGCAAAATTATAAGTCTTAATGAAATTAATATTTTTATTTAAAATCCAAGGTTTAGCCAAGTTCCTGGCTAGCTGAGCATTCTGAGCAGTTATCTTCACGAGTCATGAATGCTTATATGTTTATTTAGTGTACTTCTGTTATTTATATACATATTACTAACTAAATTTTCCGTTATCTAGTATCCATATTGATAGCTACTGAAGAGTGGACTGTAATTAATGAGCTAGTCGTGATGATGGAAACGCCAAGATACCAAAATAAACTGAATTTATTATTATAAGAGCTATTGCTCTTATAATAATAAATTCAGTTTAGCAACAGAACAAATCGTAAAACAATTGTGAAGACACAAGACGTCTATTAAAATATAACAACTTGGTAATAAAGCATAAATATCAAAAATAAGATTTGTATAAAAGAGTTTGAGAGTCGCCAGCCAGTTGCTAACACATATAAAACATTTTAAAGATGCTTTATTGGGGGTAGATTTGGGCTTTTTTGGTGTGAGCTTGTGAAATATTATTATTATTATACTGGGCTTGAGTTCAAAGCACTACGCAATCTATATCTTAACTAGCTAGATGATATCAATCTGTATACCTGTAGCTTTACTCTCGTCATTTATAAATCTAGATCCAAATCTTTTATTGAAAATCTTTTTGGTGCTATGTTGTGAATAAGTAAGTTCTTGCGCTGAAGTCCAGTAATTGGGTTTGGTCCAATTCGTTCCTCACCCAGACTCTGAATAGAGTCACACAAAGGCGGAGATAGTGAGTGGCATCTGAGAAAGTATTGCGGGTGAGTGGCTTTAGAATGAGCGGTTGGTAACACTAGCAGCTGCGGAATCACCGGTGACTCCCTGAATTAATACCGCAAATATATTTGGAAGTATCTTTCTGGGTCTATATGCACAAACTTCATCATAACCTTCAATAATACAAGATTGGTATAGATGTTCTTCTATAAGCACGTGCTGTGCACCTTTAAGTAGTCGCTACGATAAATTTGTTTTACTTTGTTTAAAAGAATTGTTGGACATTAGCGGAACAACTGCTGGTAGACCTAATAAAAAATACAAATAAGAAAGTTGTTAAAATTAAAAATTTGATTTTATCAGTGCCAACTATTATAATTTTCGGTATTATAGTGTTATACGGCGTAAATTTTCTCTCCATTGGCTTAATGATTCCGTCGGGTGTCGTAAAGGACAAATTATGTTATGATAATTCAGATTTGTTGAACTCTCCCAAAGACTATATCTATTTGGAAAAGACAAAGAACACAAAAAGGAAAATTAGTTATTTATTTAAGAGTTTTTTAATACAAAAATAAATTTAACTGTTAGCGCAGATCTCATGGCCCCACTGAATGGACAAAGAAAATGCGACAGATTGGACGCGAAGTAGATTTTGTTTATTCTTTGTGACGTAAAAAATGAGGACTTGCGACTTCTTTAATCATCTTAATGTGGGCGTTCCTGTTATTTCCGTTATCCCGTTATTCGATTCTCGGGCTTTAAAAATGCAGTAATAACTTACTACATAAATTTGTCGTGTTATACTAAAATGGTGTTATTATAAGTCTTATTTATTATGACAGGATAAGAATAATGACAAGATGTATCGGAAAATATATAATAGTTATACAATTATACGTTTGCGTTTCAATCTGGCTTCTTATGATTGATTGAGTTTCTGTATAAATATATTTTATTTTTATATTATTCTGATGTTCTATTTTCTTTTCGTTTTAAACAAAACATATTGAATTTTCATGGAGACGCTAGACTTAAGAGTATCCGATTAAAAAAGGACCTTTCAGAAAAAAGAAGTCGATAGACACTATTTTTGACCGAAAAAAGGATTAGGTTGCATGTTTCACTTTACGCATTTTTTTCGTATGCTTACGGATTTCTCTGTTTGAATTGCGAACAGATTTTGTATCACGTTATCACGTATGGAATATCTGGTATGAAGCACGAATCATTACGAAGCGAATGCCGAATATTTCGATATTATTCCGAATTGACTTAATTATTCCGTTGTTCACGTCTAGGCAACAGTTACTGCCTTCCATCAAGCGCATTTGTGAGAAGGTAATTCAAGTCCTATTGAATTATAAAAACCAAAGAACTGTCACGAGATTTAACCCAGTTAGTTCTCAATTCTACAAGTTAACTAATATTTAAAGTCAAACTAATCCCAAAGGGGGTTTTAGAAGGAACGCTAAAAATATTTCTTGCCCCAACAAAGAATTTTTGTAGTGTTCCTATTAAAGTTTAATAGCATCTTTGTACTTGTAGGATACGTACAAAGGAGCATGTTGCCCGTCAGCAGGTCTCCGTGCTATGAACTGTGATTCAATGTCGCAAAAAACAAACAACATGCACTGAAAATATGTTTAAAAACATTTTTAAACCTTTAGTCCGGCTCGAAGGACTATAAGTTCAGGATGCTTGTTCAATTTTGTAGATGAAATCGCAATCTATGTTAAAATAAAGGGATTTAAAAAAACTGTGGACTTATTTTTATCATTAATTTATAATATTGCCATCTCTTTAGAGTGTGTCAAATTCTCAGCATAATAACAGACTGTCTATACGTATAACTTTAGAAATACAGAATGTATATTTTTTTTAGATTTTTTTTCTACACGCTATAACCAAAGAGAATAGTGCAAGCGAGTATTAGCTAAGCATGTCTTTGTCCCGCTTTTGAGCACTTCATAGTCAAAATACAATAATTCAGTGTAGGTATGTCACATACTGTTAATACATATTTCCAAGATTCATATTGTTAAAACATCATGAATCACAAGGTTTAGTTAGTTTTATACTAATACATTTCAAATTTTTATCGTGACATGCAAAAGGTTATCTATATCCTTCCTCTGGATGCAATTTATCTAAATAATAAATTTAATACATATAATAAAACAACTCACATTCCTATTCAAAAAATTAGTATAGAGAAATTTTGCTCAATAATCTCAAGTGCAGTCTGTAATACAGTAAGACTTGTACGCCTCTTGGCAATGCAGGGTTGAAAGCCCAGTTTAATAATGTGGACAGTGAACTCTCATAAGCCGACGTCTCACTTTCAGCCCGGATTCCTGTGCCCACTTCATCACACCATGATTCGATCAGCTTACGAAGCGTAGCAAACTCAACTCCAAATTAATCCGTATCATCAACGGATAAATTCAAACTGCAGTGTCATGCTTGATGGCTTTTTGATTGTACCAAGATCTGAAGAATATTTTAGTAACGAGTGTGCCTATAAAGTGTTACTTACTCGTTTGATTATACTATTGAATGCATGTTGCTGTCATAATATTAACCTTTACTTTTATAAAACTTAAATTTTTCTTTTTAAACCTAAATAAACCTTATGAAAAAGCTTCTGTTATGTATACTAGATATCTTTATAACCACATATATGTTTTGCAACAGACGTTAATACCACGTTTTGACAAAACTCTTGAATTGAATGAACGTCCTTGCAGGACATTAGTTTAATTATTTAGCGTCAAATCAATTAACGACATAGCTACTTTTAATAAAAAGCTTTATGACAGACTATAGGATTACCGTATCAATATCCTTGGGCCACGGAAACTCTTTATCTTATATTCACCAGTATACAAACACGGAACTCAATAAAAAGTAATTAAAGTCTCAAAGCCAGCAGATTTTGTCTTAAATCATGGAGTGTGAGGAACTTGTGGAGAAGGCATATATATTTATTGTTGGAACTTATATTTATGATTTGATGTCACAGGGTTTTGCTTGGTTTCGGAGAAAGAACCGAAAGAAGTGAGACCCAAAATATTCCTTATTCTTCGCCAGGAAACAGGGATAGCGCATCGGGCTTCATTGACAAAGTGGCTAACCTTGTTAGAACACTATTATCAGAGAAATAATGACGTTGACGATTAGAGGAGCAGTTATTCATCGTTAACAGCCTATATAAGTACCATTGCTGGGCAAAGCCTTTCTTGTTACGAAAAAACGTTAGCAATTTGGGCCATAATACCACCCCAATAGCGTAATGCGGCTTGATGGGTGAAAGCAATTGCTGTAACAACTGGGAACAATAACTTAGTATATTATTAGAAACGCATATGTCACTTTTCCCATATATGGGGCTGCTGGAAGAGATTTCTTATAGAAGTAAGCAGTACCTTTGTACAATTCTCTAATAGTCTGTTGAGTCCTTTTAATTGTCTTTGTGTGTACATAAATTGTTAAATAAATAAATAAGATAACTCATTTTTAGTAATTTAAACCAGAGCGCGCAAACTACTACGCCAACCTCCTATATCTGATGGTAGATCAGTTTCCTGTTCTTAATGTAACTGTTTTTGATGATGGTGAAATTATTGCAGTAAATCACTTAATATCTTCTAACAATGTATTAAATTCAAAAATCTACTTAATTCCACGAGGAGGTGATTTTCCTTTAAAGCGTTACCTAAAATGCCTCATGTGAATTTGAAATACTATTCTACAGGTGTGGCAATCTGGCAAATCTGGTTTGGAATATGTATGAGAAAATTAAATAAATAAATTTGAAGTTATGACATTATTAATAGTGATAACTTTAAGTCGTTAATAACCGGATATTTGCAAATTATCCCAGACAACTCCACGGGGAAATATTAATAAATACTTTTATAATTTATAACCTTATCTTTAGCCTATAAGATCTCTGCTATATACGACCTCTGAGATTATCAGTGTGACGTGGATCTTTGGTAACTTTTATAAATTAGTGCTTGAATACCAATACATGATAAACGATAACTTTGAAAGAGGAAAAAAACATTAAAAAAATAATACTATGCAACACAAGCAAATAAATCAAAAAGTTTGCTGATCATTAAACGGTCACGCGTGTACAATAACAAAGTAAAGTGTAAACATATAAATTGGCTTAACCAAATGTTTGTTGATATAACAATAATAGTAGTATCATTCGTTATTTGTACTGCGATTTTTTAAATTCCATGGCAGAAGCACAGTCGTGAATTTAAGCACAACTTTAACATTTAACCCTACCCTATACTATAGTTTGAAGCAAACAGCCCGCATGTGAAGTGTCGGTGTTACATTAGGTGGTAAGTTTGGCAGTAGAATCAAATATTTATAGACTGAGAATGTTATAACAGATAAATAGCAGTATAATTATTAGTGATGTAAACAAGTGAACACCAATATGTTAACAGTTTTGGTTCCATTAAAGTAATTACTTTTTTGGTCGATGCTTTTCTTATATTAAGCTCAGCAAATGACTCAACACCACTTGATGATAAGCAGTAGAGGAGTCCATATGTGAAGATAGCTAGTACAACACACGATATACTGCCCTAGCCACCCTAACCTTGCCGGCCCAAAAAGTTTTTTTCACGCCTCTTTTAAAGGAACCCAGCTTTTTTGGTCCATTTAGCTTCAAATTAAAAAATGATTCAAACAATTATCCATCTAACATAAAAGAATGACCAATCAAAATTGTTAAAAAAACTGTTGTTTACAAACATAAAAAGCCGGCTTCAAAACAATTAACAGTAACATTATTCAAATGAACAAAAAATATCCCATTTTATATATTTTTTGAGTTGATGCTAAATGGTTTCCAGCAACAATCGGAAGTCAATCGCCGATTCCAAAGTATGATTTTAAATTAGATAATATTTATTGCCTTTATATTTTTTCAAATTTTTTTATTAAAAAAGGCACAGCAAATAACTTGACACCACCTGATAGTAGGAGGTGTCCATACGCGTAGACATGTACATATACATGCACGACGGGTCGCATATGCTAATGTTAGTTGTGTATGAGTGTGTGATTCAGTCGTGTGTATTCAGCATCTTGATATCATAGTGTGCAACAGCATAAGCTGTCTTCGCATATGTTGTGCAAACGAATTGTAGTTTGTATGCTGTGATTTAGTCGTGTAAATAATTGAAGCTTCTCGGTACTACAGAGCATTGCAGTCAAAGAATCATCACAGCTTATAAATGTCTAACTAAGCAAAGGCCTACCATTCAAGGAACTCACAAGTTTTGTGACATAACATTACCAGACTGTCCTCTCTCCTAATGTAATAACGTCTCCAATACTTCGTAGCCATTGTGATCGCGGATTTATCCCGACAGGGTGCAAAGTTGGCCTCTGCCGATATCCTAACTATTATTGAGCCGAACGGATTGAGCCTGGTCGAATTTTACAGCCGAGGTCGATTTTTTGCGGAGTTTTCTGGATCGGTTAAAATTTTGCGGTAACATTCGTATGGTTGAGTTACTCTATAGTTTGACTTTAAATGAAAAATGCGTAATTGCAATTTCGATACAATTACAGCTTCCTGTGTGTTTTATTATCGAGAGACTGCAGTCGCATGTATGTACTCGTGGGTTGTTTATATTTTAATACTACTGTGGTTTTAGTAACAAAATTTCTATAGGTGTTTTTGCATTGAGAAAAAAAACAATCACAAGAATAAATAAACAATATTAACAATTATTAAAATTAATATTTATTTTATTATAACTTATTAAACATGATAAATAAATTATTATTATTATGAATAATGCTATTTTTAACCTTAATAACCTTTGAAACGAAGTATGATAGTTATATATTAACCGTAGTAAGTTTACGTTTTATATGAAGAAGAAATAAAAGTTTTTAGGATTTTTAACTTCACTAATAATAATAAATACAATTATATAAAGTGACTAGTTTTGATTGTGAATAAGATGGGTTCAGTGATCAAACTTCGTTATTATGTATAGGTGAAATATTTTATTTAAGACAACACAGGAAATATATATTTATATTTCAAATGTGTAAACGATACTAACATGATAAAATATTAAAGTGTTACAATACTATGAATATTAATATACAATACACTTGACTAAATAAAATATTATTTTTTTGTTTACAGATACCAAAAGCACTTTCAATGATTGAATTTTTGGAAAGGTATGTTAAATCAAATAACACCTCGTGTCAGTGAAGTCCTCCAGATATTTACAGAAATAATTTATATGACCAACAAAAATTTGCAATGACAACTAGTTCATTAATATATTTCTTTGATGTATTGTTAATAGTTTGGATACAGTTGTATAAGTAGTTTTGACCATTATAGAATTTTCTAACTCTTTTAAAACCTGGGTTTGGGACTAAAGAAATATCTACTACTTTTTCATGACCATTAAGTTCCTCGCTGCTCGCTTCCAACTAATGGGTCGTAGAACAAATAGCCAGTATATGACACGTAATAACATGTTCAAGGCTGGATGCACCGACCAATATGGTGCAGAATTTCTTTGTTTTACGGATTTGGTTTATTCTGTTATGGAACCTACCATAATGATAATAAATGGAGTATTAGCTTGTTTGTATTCAGTTTCCAAGTTTATTATTTTAAGTTACCCTCACAAATCTAGAAAATCTAGAAAGATTTGTGAGGGTAACTTAAAATAATAATCATCTAGACACCGCTGTATTTATAAGAATATAAATATAGCGGTGTCTAGATGATTGTTCGGATTTATTGGAAAATATCAAGTTCAGTGTTCCCACCAAGTCCCCACGAAAGCCTCTCACCGCACTCTGTCTTTCTCTACATCTCGCCATTACAGGATCTTATTTAACTATATTCAGAATGACAAAACTGATGAATAGGGTAAATACCTCATCGACACAATAATCTTTACTCCTTGACTAAATTTGACAAAAATTTTTTTTCAATTATACACGGACGGTATATGCGATAATTGCACAAAAAATCTATAAGAATGAAATTAAGATATATATCACAACAACTTGTAATTCATCATTTGAGTCAAAAAACGGATGTCTAAGGTATCATTAGTAGCTATCGTTACATTGCCAGCTTTTCTGGTCAAATTTTGTGTTGCTTTTTTCGAGGAGTCATTTGAAAGTTGTTGTCTGGTTAATGGATTTGTAGCTATGAGAATTATTAGGAATATGAAAGTGCATATCTTAATTATAATGATTTTCCTTTACACCAAATCTTAATGTGAAGGTACTCGAACCATAACATCTTAAGTGTTTTTCGTTGAAATGGGTGCTTCACTCGATAGTTTCTGGAAACAGCCTGATTGATTCCAAAAATACTACTGTCACCATTTCACTTACCGATTCATTGACGTTTAGTATTGAAAGTGGACAGAAACTTAACTTTGAAATTTATTCAATTTCAATTGTGACAATTCTAATATTTGAGATCAGTGTTTCAATAGAACATCCAATTTGTAATTTTAAACTCAATTTGATACAGAAACTTTTGCAAGCAGAATATTTCCAAATGCAATAACATTTTCTTTTCTTATTTCTCTATTAATTGCGTACAAAATGACAGAGAGAAAGCACTATCAACTGCCTTCACTAAAAAGTCATCTTCTCAAAAATGTAGGTTTTCCTCAGCAGTGAATTTGGGTCAGATTTCCAAACTTTTCTTTCCCTTGCGAGTATGCCGCACGTAATACGTATGTGTGATACTTAATGTTGTTAAAAACAAAAAACTTCATAAAGGAGCTTTTATAACTTAATTAGATTAAACAAGTAGGGAAAATTTGGAATTTTTGCGAACATGACGAGAGAGTTTGGTACCCTCTTTTTGAATACTTCGAGCGTGTATTTGATGAAGCCGTCTAATTCTGCGTTATTGAAATAACTTGTCTTGATGATGTTACATTAAAGTGCGTAATTAGATTGTATTATATTATTTTCATTATTTAAATTTAAAACTTAAAGATTCATTTTTGGAATTTTAATTTTTATAATCCATATAATTGTGACGGATGTTCAGAGGGCAATAGGGTATGCTACTTACAATCATTTAGTGAGCCGAGAACCGACCACGAAGCGTCAATAGTATACGCCTCCCAGCACTTACGTAAACGAACCCAGTTTTACAGCTCTACCGTGAAAACCGTAAAAATGCAGTTTTTATGTCCCAGCATGGACAGGCGTATTTTTTATTTATTGTTGGCATCATGGCTGTCATAGGTCTTTTAAGGGTTCCAAGCTATAATATTTAGCCTTAGTGCAGCATCCGTCGCGTGCTATTTGTTCTCATTTGTTTACCTTGCAATCTTTTTTTTATGTGAAACATCTATAGAGGAGGGTCAGACCACGTTGCCATAGTATACGTCTGTGTGCCTGTG
Organism: Acentria ephemerella; assembly: GCA_943193645.1. NCBI lineage: Eukaryota > Metazoa > Arthropoda > Insecta > Lepidoptera > Crambidae > Acentria > Acentria ephemerella. The sequence goes on from OW971881.1 coordinate 1,103,105, forward strand.
CGTGCATGATATATTGATATATTTATTTCCTATCGTAAACTACAATTTAATGCTTATTAAGTACTTTTATAGGTAATATGTATTTAGATGTTTTGATGTAATACCTCTATAGCGGTGGATGAAATCGACTGCTGGCATACGTCGCCACGGAATGCGTTTGTATCCCCGTGCATGACATATTTATTTCCTGTCATGAACTATCCCTTTATGAATTACCAGCAGGCTTGTCATTTTCATTCTCCATTGCGAGCGTGGTGATTTCCGTATTCATAGATTTTTTTGCACCACAATATAAAAGCATAAAAATCACGAACTTGATTCTTTCCCATTCATCCAAAATTGTCACTGCTTTTATATGACGTGGGTTCCTTAAAAAATGGAAAAAATTGCATAGAGACGCGCAGTATCGTGTTTACAAGCTAAATTAGGTGTCTTTGCATGTAGATTATTTTCTTACCACTTATTACTTACCTCCTTTAATTGCTTTTTCTTTATTTGTTGTTGAAAATTTCTGTTACCTATCAGATATGGCTTTATGTATTGGCTGATTGATATAGTTTTTGTCCAAATTTTCAGCGGAACCCTTAAATGCATATCTCACAATCTCACAGGGTGTTTGCTAGGTTTTATTTCTGGTTCACAAATATCGAAGATATTTTTTCCTCGTGGCAAGATTCTACCGAGTTGGTGTCTGATACTCGTAGTTTTTGATTTGATTAATGATCGTGGGATTCTTAGGGCGCGCTTTTAGATCATGTTTGTAGAGATGACTTCTTAACTGTATCATCAATTTTTGTTACGTATTGACACTTGACGTTTTTCTTGTGAGAATCTGAAAAATGCAGGTTTAGTTTTCGATTTTTTTAATAAGTATTTTACTTTACTCTTAACGAGTTAGCTCTTCGCCTTCTGATGGTGAGTGATGATATGACTGCACATAAGAACTGGCTATCTTACCATTGTAGTTGTTATGCTAGAAGATTTAAGTAATTTAGTGGTAAATAGCTGGGCAGACTTAGGAAAAACCGTTATAATCTTCATTATCAGCCTATATACGTCCCACCACTAGACACAAGCCTTCGTGGAGAGAGAGAGAGAGAGAGAGAGAGAGAGAGAGAGAGGACAAATTGATCAAAAACATCTGCTGTATTAAATCCCCCAAATAATTGAGATCATTTAGATCTCAAGTAGATGGTCTCTATCACTAGACCACAGAAGTGGTACAGGACACATTTATTTATATGTTTATATTTATTTTAAGTTGTGAACATATGACTTATTTGTAGTTGTGCAACCGTTCTATTTAATTAATTGAAAAATATTAAGTTAATTATTTATAAAGGTTGACAAATTGGACTCGCCGATGCATGACCGGTGAGATCAGGTGCTATTGGTACTATTACTTTATATATGGAATATATTACTTTATAAGCAACTCTTGTACCTAAAAACTTTCTACTATTTAGATACATCGTAAAATCCTTCAGTGTAATTCTATAAATGTCATAATCATTTATAGAATATTTTGTCCTACTTAAATGGCGCATGTCTGTCTGAGTCTGTATGGTGAAACTAAGCCTGTCTTTCAGACTTATTTTTAATCATAAAAATCAAAGACGGATCATATTAATATTCTTAATATGAGTTGTAAGATAATTCTGGTGAAGACAAATTGAACAATACAGTTTTGTTTTCAGCGCATTAAACATTTAGAAATCTCGTCGCGTCAACTTCTCGTGTCTGACGTAAGTCGTTCTTCAGCGTTATTCAGCGGTATACTGAAGACACATTTTACGAGCATGGACAGTGATAAGAATTGTTAATTTTATAGAGCGCCACGAGTGGTCGTATCAAATTCAATGTTGTCGGAGTCTGTACTTTAAATATATATGTATAAATTACGAGTTGCGTTTACGAGGTACGTGCAAGCAGAGTTATGTGCTTTCTTCGTTTATGTTTAGCTTGAGGAATAAGGCTGTGATAGTTTATTATTTATGCACATATGATAAGATACAAATACAATTTAAATGGGGGAAAGTAAGGATCTGCTGATTTTGCAACAAATTTCTTTCAGCAGAGCTGCGGGTCTGAAAAATTAAAGGAGAAAAAAACACTTTGACTTTGACAATATTTGGAGAGTCACGGACGTCTGGTAGCAGAGCGTACCATACCCTGACGGTATGAACCGAAAAAGGTTAGGTAATGGTATGGTATTATTAATAATTATATATTACATTTTACGTGTTTCTGTTTACGTCGATACTTTTCCAAAAATACACTTCAATTAAGTGAAGTGATGCTCAATTTATATAATCAAATATTTTAACGATAGTTGCATAAAAAAATACAAAAAAATTCCACAGATTAGATAAGATAAATATTTAGTAAGAGGACAATACACCCTAACTGGTAAACATAAAGCATTTAATTTTTTTTTAAATAAGCAAGGACATAACTTACAACAAATTAATAGATGAAATAAAATTCGCAATAAATTATCTTGCGTTAGCTGCATAAGTTTTTTTCACTCACTCCACTGGTCTTCAGTTCTGTCGATGACATGACCGGCCAAATTCACTACCTTGCCACTTTAGCTTACAAATCAATCCGAATATATATTGATGTAGTTATTAACCTGTTAAATTGTATCACATACAACCTTTCTTTAACGTCTTTTCGAAGTGCTCACTCGCTTTTTCCTTCTTACATTACTTCTTCAACGATTCTACCATCGTCGTTACAGCATAAGAAGAAAAATTGAATTATACGTTAAACTCGGAGCATGTTAAAATTTATTTTAACGATTTTTATATACTTTTTGCACCTGTCATTTTTATTATACTATCATCAAACTCTTATCTATATATCTTATCGTTTTGTACTTGGTCTGGCTCCGTGCTGTCTTTTTAAGGATTTATATATAATAAAATGAGTACTACACATTGTTCTTCGTGATATCTTAAGATCTTTCATCTCATAGGTTCTAAAAGAATATTCGAATTCTCATAATATAAGAATATATTACAATTGTGTTTGTACAATATCTCCAGCTAGTAATCCGACTGTAGGCACTCAGCAGATTAAGGGCCACTTCACATGGCGACACTTAATCGACCAACCTCGGGGCGAATAAGGCTCACCACACACGGATCACATATCACATTTTGTAATACGTGGACTACAGTTTTAATTTTAATTTTTTATATATATTTTAAATTGTATTTTAAAGATATTTATCACTTCAACGTCTATTATTAAAAAATAAGCATGATCGTTCAGAGCTTGGGTTATGGATTCTATAGATAACGAGTTAATATTGAAGGTAATATGTATATAATTATCAGATATAAACAAAATAAATATATATAAAAAAATCCATGATGCATGATCAAATATTCCTACTCATCATAAAAATATCTATCCCTACCAAGTTTCAAACCCGGGACCTCTGTCTAAGTAGTAGGTGGTAGTTATTATTCCCTTCTTATAAATTCTTCGTCTTTCATGTTGGATGATTTTGTGATCAAAAATATCTAAAAAGTTATAGTTTAAATTATAAGTAAAGTAATTAAATTATTTTGGCTCGAAGGACCAAACAATGAAGCTAGTATATGTCGCCGGAAGCTCGCGAGTAAGGAGCCTAAACACTAAACCAAATCAAGAGGCTGTTAACTTCCTCCTGCTGCTTCACATGTTCTTAGGAGGATTCTATTAAAGAAATCAGATTTATTGACCTTTTATTTTGTTCTTTAAACTTTAGGTTTTACGGTCTTTATAAGCAGATCTTGGGAAGTTTTAATTTTAGCTGTAAAAAATAACGTAAGCTCTTTCTTTTGTAAATCATAATTATATAATTTGGAGTAGTTGCTTCACATTCTTTTGTTTCTAGTAATGACCTTGATCCTACTCCAAATACATTTTTAATATTTTAGTGGTAAATTTCCAAGTTCATAGCAAGATTTGTGTCAGCATTGTCAAGTTGTCTGATTGAACTAATCTGTTGATTCTTGAACTTAATTTATTTCTTTTACAACGATTTTTAAACTCATATAAAATTGCACAAACCTTAACAATTTACAATCGATTAAACTCAGCGATGAGAGGAGCATTGTTCTTCGATTGTTAGTGGTGACTGGGCAAAAGTTCAAAAATATTAGGTGTCATAATACAGGGCACGCGTGCTGGAAGTTGCCCGTTCGTTCCGCAATAATTTCTGTCGAGGAAAAACGGAACTGTGGTGCTATGTCAAAATCGATCGCTTATGAAAATGTAACCATTGCGAATATTTATTAATATGCTTTAGCATCCGCATCCCTGGTAAATGTTTTTCTATTTGATGTAAGAAGGCATTTACTAGGCCCGATTTTTGAAATTGAATATGCTGCTTCTTTTGAATATATGTAAAGTCTATCGAATACTTATGCCCACATTTCACCCAACTTTATCCAACCTAACCCAATTACTTGCGGATGACATAAGGGTTCAAGAACCGTCAAAGAATAATAGTGTAGGGAACAAATGGACTAATAAGTAAGTAATAAAATACAGTACTCGATTAATATTATACAGCGTATCGTTTATTACTATTGTTTAATGAGTAGTTTCCATAATACTCTACATTATTTTTAACGCTGAGCGTTGTATTGCTAGCAGGTATGAAAATATCCTGCTATAAGCCTCAGTGTCAAAGCTGTCTGTGTGATCATATCCTAATGAAAGGTATCTAAAACGAATACTATAATTAATACTATTAATTCAACACAAATAATCTTCTCAGCCGATTCCAACATAGCACTCAGAACAAAACAATTGACACCAGCTACACAAACTATTGCACTGCCGCCGGTGCAGGCAAAAATTTATGACTTTTGTTTCTCAGATAGTTTCTTTAGTTATCGAACATATATTCAGTAGTTGATGCCGATTGGGGACCAGGAATCGATGCTGGGTTTGTTTTGTCTCGTTCGCAGAGATTTAGTTTGCTCTTGTAATTATGCGAGAGCTTCGAGTGTATTCGTTTTTTTAAACAATTCCAAAAAGGGTGAAAAGCTCACTGATTTCATAGAAATCTTGTGTGGACGGATTTTACTCATTATTTTTTTAAATAAGTTTTCTGACAATTGTTTTATATTGATCTACAGAAATAGAGTAAAGAAATCCTCATAGCCACCAACGAAATCGTTCCTCAGCTTAAGGACAGCCTTATTTCTATTTGAAAAATAACTAACGAATAATTCCCACAAAAATTTTGTGAAAAATCATTTTTAAACCAAAGACTTCGCAGCGCATAAATCAGAAATCCTGTTCGAATTACACAAACATACAATTATTGCACCACCGTCAGAAAATAAAAATAATTAACAAACAAATTCCTAACTACCCATCAAGTTTAATGTGTGGAAACCTCTACGAAGGCACTCGGCGTATTTTCCAAAAAATAGAAAAGTGTGGGAAATTGCGGCGATGTAGCACGGACTCGTTGAATTTCCGGCGTGTAGCTATCGCTGATTAAATTTGCAGGTGGATGCAGGCGTGCGTCTGACCCAGTGGACGCCGAGATAGTGGCGAAAATAGATTTTTAATTTTTAACGTTAAATATTTTCAACTCGCTGTGTCAAAAACTTCCTAAGTGCATTTTAATGTAATGTAATGGTTTTTCAGTACAGTTGTGGAAAATATAGAAATTAATTTATTAATGGGAAATTCTACCCATTCAAAGACGCCACTAAATTTGCGGCAGGATTGAGTCCAGCTTCATTTGATCAAATGCGTTGCCTCCAATATGTACGGGGCTAAAGTTGCAAATAACCAACGATTTTCATAAGTGACATTGTACTTGAGAAATGTAATAACGTGTTGACATTAAACATGTAAATTGAAACTTGTATCTTTTCACTTGTAACGAGTTAATGTGTTAACTTCTATCGTATTAACATATAACGTAATAGTTTTGATTTTAATAAAACTGGCAACTGTTAGTGGAACCATTAATAACTACATAAGATATGGCTGTATGGCCTTTAATTCCCTTTGCCTTCCCTGTAATAGGGAGAATATATATAAAATCCATTGACATTTCAAGAGTCTACACCAAAGTCAAAGTCAGAAATAACTTTATTTAAATAGGCTCATTTACTAAATTCTTTTAAATCGTCACAACAGGGAATATGTATGACAAAAACAAATAATGTAACTTAAGGCAATAGTCATAACTTTAAGTGGGTATCGACCGGGCATTTACAAATTGTCCCAGTATTAAAATATGTACTAAATAAATTGTTAGTTTTAATTTTAAAATAATATTTATTTTAAAATTAAAAATAACACTAGTATGCATATTCCCAATTAACCCTACTACCGCTTCGACGAATTAGTAGCTGCAGAGAAGAAACGGCGCAAATCAATATGTCATTATGTATTAGTATTCCAAAATAACTACCTGACACCCTAAAATAACTAGTTAACATGAATTGTGGAGTTTAAAGTGGAAGACTTTGTTGCGTCCCGCTCAATGTATTATCTTAAATCTTCATCTCATGTCGTAAAATTTGATGTCTTATCCTTAATTTGATGGTATATGTATTGAAGATAGTAAAAACTCGCGCGTTCGGCAATTTTGTAAGGATTAATAGAACATTTTGAATTAACATCATAATCGTATTAGCTCCTTACAACACTGGATCCTTCAAAAGAGGCGTGAAGAAATCAGGTCGTCAAAATCAAGATTGCTAGTGCAGTGCATATTTTCACTTGCACTATAAAAAAATGTTGTTCACTTTATTTCTTAAGCATTTTTTTATGGTTATAAAAAAAGGAACTCTCAGATGTTTTACTTTATGTAGGTATGTCTTTCTGATTATTAATTTATTTATGACAAATATTATTTAAAATTATGATAAAATGTATATTTACAATCTTATTTGTAACTATCGTTTGAGATTGAGATCAGGAAATCATTAGTTTTGGTTGTTTTTGTTTCAAGAATTGCTTTACTATATTTATTTTTAAACTGATAAGTATTTATTAAATTTTCTTACTGACAGTGTTTTACTGTGCTATGAGAGATGGGTAGTAATCAGTGTATTGTCTGAGAATAATTTTAATTTTTCCCTTCCCGAAGAAAATTATCATAAGCTTAAATGTAAATTACCTGCGGTATTACTAACTACGCTCCCGTGACTTTGTTCTCGTGAAAATGGAGGAAATATTGCAAGTCATTAAGAGAATATATACTTCTTTCTATTCTATATCAGCATTACTGCCAAGTGTTAAGAGTGAGTCTAATTCTTTGTTCGTGAAATTTAAATTTCGTTAACTACATTTGTGAAGAACTTTTGGATATTGAGAATAACAAAATTAACTGGTTTTTTATGACACCCTACAAGGGCAGTGCCCTTAGAAGTAGAACACTTATTTATAAGACATAAAATAGACATATTTAGACTTATTTAGATATAAATTGAATTTGGAGAAGATATGTTACACTATAATCATAACGAGTTTATTAATCTAGTTATCTGCGTTGTAAATGATTTTGTTTTCTATGCCTTTTTATATTGAGAATATTATTGACATTATTTAGCGACAAACAGTATGGATATGATCGAATTTTCAGCATAACATAAGTCATACAAGTTAATATGTTTCAATAAAACAACCAAATAATGTTAAATGGTTTTACTGTGTAACTAAGTAGCAAGTCAGAACTGAATTCTGTAAACTGATATAGAATATTAACCTACCCACAATACATATTAACAAGTACCAACTCTGCTACATAGTACTGAATTATTACAATAAAAAATCAGACCTGTACACATTTAATATATGACATTTAAGGTTCAAAAAAGAGTGGAACAATTCTCAAATAACTTAGAACCAATAAACGCCAAAAAATTTAGTTATATATTTTTAATTAATTAACAAGGTATTTTCGGAGCTTTTCTAAGATGGCTACCGTTTCAATGGAAAACCAATGGAATTTCAACCAGACTTTTTTCATAAGATGCGTTACATCCAAAAGTATTAGTCGTCTAATACCTATAGTTATTAGAATGACCTTTAGGGGTCTGCCTTTACGTATTATGCAACAAAATCCTAAAATCAGGTCCATTAATTATCTCATCACCATTAACTAGGCACGTCCATGCCTATTGATTACCTATTAACACCGTCAAAAGGTCCCTGATGCAATTCCCGAAGCCACAAAGCAATTTATAGAACATAAGTCAGATCGTGCTTTGGAAGGTAATTTACTTGTGAATTTCCACATTGGAACAGAATAAAGACTAGAATTGACCGTATTTTAATTTAAAAATAGATCTTTCCAATATTCAAAGCTTGATGAAGAGTTTTACTTTATTTTTGCTATTTTTTTAGGCACTTCAAAGCGGAATAAGTTTAATAATAAAAGTTTCTAGGCAATAATGTTTATAGACTGATAAATTTACTCTCCGCCGTACGCCCAAATAAAATATTTCACGAAGTAATTTAGAATTATATTAACTATAGCAATACTTAATTAAAAGTTTACTTTATGGATAAATTAAATAAACCTTATACTCAAAACTATAGCTATTTATACCAACTGCCTACTGGTACGTAGTAGGGAATAGTATAGGGTAAGCTGATATATAATAGTATAGGGCTTACCTCTATAGGTGGACACAGTGAGCCGTAACACAAATATTTCTTTTAATCTATGAGTTGTGGCCGAGCGTAACTCACTGGGTAAACGCAGGGTGGTGCCATATAGTATAGTAAATAAAGAGACAGTGTGTCATCTGCAAAAGAACATGACCATTTTTAATTATCACTTGATAGTCAAATTCTTTATACAAATTCACAAGCCATGATGAGACTGAATCATAATCGTAGCACATCATGCTACCGTAGTCTTTCACAGCAATGTCATTATATATTGTAGCCGTTCGTAGCCGTACGTAGCCATGCTAATCTCAAAGCTGTAGCATGCCGTAGTGGAGCCAAAGCGTAGCAATCAAATTTATGATTTTACGCGGATAATGTTAAACATACACATTTTTTTAAACAATATAATAACAGAATTATTATATTTGCGAACTCAAGATAACTCTTATTCAAAACCGTCGAACTCTCATATTCAGTGATTGTTATTAATATAAATAGTCTTCTCTTCTTTAAAATATTGAAATACTGTGGCACGTTCAGCGATAAAATCCCAACACTAAAAATGTTCTGCACAACTGAAAAAAAAGTAATTCTCGAACGCTTGCAAAATATCCGCGGACTCCGGCGAGTATCCACAGAAATAGTGAAATGGCTGTTGCATTGTCTGAATGTATCGTTTTAATTCCTATGATATTTAATTTTAATGGCTGCCCCGGTTTTATTGATAGCGCTTAATTTTAATTGAAATTTTTATTGTTATTACTCGGATTATTTGATCATTATAATGTTTCGTTTCGCTGTTATTTATTAAAAAACCGGTTTTATAAATCCTTTACTTACATTGTTTAATTTATGATACTTTAACAGCCTATGAAAGTATTAAATAAGCATAGTATTATCCCAAAGCGTTTTCAATACAAAATAATGACAGCAATAATTATACTGGGGTAATTCAAAAGTGCTTGTTACAAACATGATTTACGTTGTACTTCTTGTTGTAAAAAGGTAATGAAAGAATTTTAATACAATTTATGGTTGCAAATAAGCTTTTGATTTTTCTGATGCTCGGTTGCTACTAAAATCGGGGCATAACACCCAGCCAACCTGTATAATTCTAAATTAATCTTTGTTAGTGAATAGGAGAGAATCTGCGCTGGAAAGCCTGGCTTACAACAAACTCTTCTTGAAAACAGGTATAAGCGAGAAAGCATAGTTGCTTCTCGATGTTTTCTTTAGCAATACAACTTTTTTACATTTTATGGCTTTAGCGAATTGCCACTTAATATCAAGCGAGGCTGTAGTAAAGTGATTGCATCATATTTACAGTATAAAAATGGATTGCAAGCTCCACCAGTTGGCCGCTAATAAATTGGGAATGCCTAAACGTTATCCCTTTTTCTGAAACAATTATTTTTAAAGTACTTTTTTTTAATACTGAATTTATTTGATAATATAGATAACATATTATAACGACTATTAATTTAAAATATTTGACAGATTAATCTACAAACCAGTTTAAAAAAGGTACAGCGTGCATATGATTCCTTTAGCATTTAAAGAGTCATTAGTTTAATATGAAATAACAGTTCTTATTTTTTATCTTAGGGTAGGCAGGCTGGAGCCTCTCGTTGGGGACGAATATATGTTGTTGAAGATGAATAGCTTAAACGCCAAAAAGGTTGCATATAAAACCTTGTAAAATGAACTCTATAGCCCTACACATTTCAGTGGCTGAACACACATTTCGAATAAAAGACAAAAGAAACCAAGAACCAATATGTTTTTAATCCAAACTTGAACACGAGACAAGCACACGCAAAGCATTATTGAACGAAATATTGCGACTCTTACAGAGATTGCCTTCACATATTAAAATCGTTCACTCGTTCTACTAAGTTAAAACTCACTGCGATTCTCCGATTCTCCAAACTCACACTACAAATCTGAGATAAACGCAAGGCAATTCTACAAAAATACAATTGCAATTTTAAACGCCATAAACTGTTTTGGACGAGTAGACGTCTAAATAGTTAGTTGGCAAGCTTTGTATTCGTTGCTTGCGAGTGGAGACCGTCGTAATCTGCAACATACTGTCCTCTAATTGCGGTCCTAATTGCCCCCACCCCTTTATTCTTTGAGGGGTCGTGGGACTCTGATCAAGGGATGGATTAGCACAATTTCACCCTTTAATTATGAAAAATTAATAACTTTTCCGGGTTGTCATTTTCTGACCCTTCTAATCATGTTTTTTTAATTACTGCCGGTTTATTTGATTCGACTACCAAGAAGTTAGTAATTATAATATTTGTTTACTTAAAAAAATCATGAATCTTTAATTTTTCAATATTAACAGTAATGTTTATGGATGCTGTTAACATAAATTGGGGGTATATGTAGGAATTTCATCTCATTTGTCATTTTTACTACAAAATGAGTTTTATGGCAAACAAAATGAGTTTTATGGCAAAGACAATCAATAATATTTATTTTTAATAAGCTCAATTATAATCTCTGATCTGATCTGATATTATATCTCTGAACGAATTGCAGCTATATTGCATGCAACAATATGTATTATGAATGTCAAGAAGTTGGCTAGGAATCGATATATGTAAGTTTCGAACCATTCCATTTGAAAAACGACGAGAGAGTTCATCAGTGGATATGCTAGCTAAAATGATGATGATCCACTTAATAACCACTTCAGAAATCAAGGCATCAATCAACATATTACATTGCTGTTCAAATATCTAATATACTAATATTTTATCAGGTGGTGTCGACTCATTTGCTGAGCTTAATATAAAAAAAAACACCGAAACTAACCGGAGTGCTTTACGGCTGAAATTGGTATGTTGCGTGAAGCCTCAAAATTAGAAACTACAACATAACGATATTTTACTTCCGTGTATTTCCCTTAGAATACTCTATGTATACACATTCAAAATCGGGATTTCAAAGGTATTAATAGCATTTTGATTTTTATTGCCTGTAACCTGGGGGCTTAGTGAGCAGTGGTTAAAGTGGTTCAGTTTTGATTATGAAAACTAAAATAATTCCTTTCTACTATTGCCTTAGCTAAAATTTCTCATGTCTTTTTCGCACAATCAAGAAATGGAAGTCTTTTCCAGCACACGTTTTCCCTCCTGCAATCCTGGGTCCTTTGAAAAGGCATGAAGAAGTATTTTGCAAGTTGCCAGGATCAAGTTTTTATCTGGACTCCACTTCTGCTTACCATCAGGTGGAATGGATTAAAAAAAAATATTTGTTTGAAGTAAAAAAATATTTTTTGTGGTATTTCAGTCTGTTTTTTTCATGAGTGATTTTTCATTTTCATTTCCGTATTTTATCATTTGTATTATGATATTTCATTTCATCTATCCTATTAGTCATCGAAAAAATGGCGACATCTATCATTTGTCTACAGAAATTTTACGAGGCAAAGGTTAAAGACCTCGTAAAGACGAGGAATAAAAATTGTTAATGTCCTAAAACCATTAGTAAAGAAGTATAATGTCTGTGTCAAGTTCTTACTCGTGTGTGTCCCACTCAGCGTCGACCAACATATGGCATCTGTTGGCTCAAGAAAGGTCTACCCAATGCCAAGCTGCATGCCTTAATAGCCAGATTACAACGCTTATTCAACCGCTAGATTTAATGCACGTTGCCCTCATCAGCTACATATGTGATCAATTGGCGTTCAACTTAATTAAGTTTTTAGTTATATTATTAGGGTTGGCTTGATCTATATCAAGCCAACCCTTTTTTTTTTTTTTTTTTTTACGTCAGAAAATCCTTTATGGATACCCAGGAAGAAACGGTGGGGCTTGCCCCCTGGGTTATGTGGGAGTCACCGGTGTAAAGAGCCGGCATACCCACTAAAAACTGACGATACCCATCTTACCACATAAGTGCGGCGCGACCGAGGTAGCTCGTCGCACACTTCTCAGATCGCGCACTGTGGTCGTCCTTTCGGACTCGTCTTAGGGTGGAAAGCGCCATGGGTATGGGGCGCTTTCCAGCCGACTGCGGGGCGTGTTTAAGGTGAGCGATGGAGCCCCCCTCCACCACTCCACACCCCTAGCTAGGGCGGTTGAGGCTGCTGCGCATACAGGCGCCTCGCCCGGCCTCGCCTTCTACGGCGGATCGGATTGGCGAGGGGATCTTCCTCGCGAATCCGTTCCGCAGCCTCCTTCTGTGCCACCACGACCTCACAGAATTCGGCGACCGCCGACCATGACGTCTCGCTGCCGACCATCTTGCTAATGATAGTCGGCAGGGAAAGGTCGTTACCGATGACTGCGGCGAGGACAGCGCGCTGTGTTGCCCACGCCGGGCAAACCTCCAGCGTGTGCTGCGCAGTGTCCTCGTCGCCGCCACAGTCAAAACAGCGCGGGCTCGTTTCCCGACGTGCGATTTTGAAGAGGTAGCTGCCGAAACACCCGTGTCCCGACAGCACCTGAGTCAACCGAAAGGTGAGCGTGCCGTGCCCTCTTCGTAGCCATGCTGACAAGTTTGGCCTAATGGCTTCCAGTGTGCGAACGCCGAAGATAGGGTTCTCCAAGCGCTGCCGCCATACTCTTAGAGTCGAAATGTCCGCTCTGTCCCTCCACCGCCTGACCATATCTGGCGGGGGACGAAGACCTTCTTGTCGAACCTCAGCACTGCGTCTGTAAATGACCGCCAGCGCCTTGGCATCTAAGTCCCAGGGAGGTGTGCCCGCTAGTGCGCACGCGGCATCGCAAGATATTGTGCGGTAGCCACGCACGACTTTGGTTGCCATGGTACGTTGGGCCCTGCGTAATAAGGCTGCGTTCCGTGGCGACAATGTGTCCGCCCAAATCGGAGCCCCGTAAAGGGCCATCGACCTAACTACCCCAGTGTACAGCTTACGGCATGCTACACTGGGGCCTCCTAAGTTGGGAAGGAGTCGACTCAGAGCGGCCGCCGCCCCGACAAGTTTGGGACTAAGTCGGCGAAAATGTTCATAAAAACTCCATCTGGAGTCCAGCTCAAGACCCAGGTACCGCATGTGCGACTTTATTTCAATGCGCACTCCATTGACGACGAGGTGAGCGTCAGGTGGTGGTCGTCGTCGAGCACCATGAAACATAAGGGACTCGGTTTTCTCCAGGGCGACCCTTAGTCCGAGGCGCTCGATACGGCGAATGGTCTGCGAAGCGCCAACGGTGGCAATGCGTGCTGCTTCGGCATAGTCAGCACCCCTTGCGAGAATCAAGGTGTCATCGGCATAGCAGACGACCCCGAGACCCCGCAATCGTGCGCCGCGCAGCACCCAATTGTACCCGATGTTCCACAGGAGAGGCCCGAGGACAGATCCCTGTGGAACTCCGCATACCATGACCCTTCGGACGAGTGCCCCGTCACGGTTAGTGCACATAACGGGGCGGTCACGCAGATAATGACCCACGATGTGTCGGAGATAGGGCGGCACGCGGTGGTAGCGCAACGCCTCATCAATGCAGCTGTAGGGCAGGGTGTTAAAAGCGTTCGCTATATCGAGTGATACGGCAATCGCCACACTGCTTCTACAGACTGCGTCGTCTGTAAATATTTTTACTCGCTTGACCGCGTCGATAGTCGACCTACATTGTCGAAAACCATATTGAGACTCCGCTAGATTGGGGCCAGTCGAGTTCAGGTGCTGGACGATGCGGGTGGATATAATCCGTTCTAGAAGTTTACCCGCTTCGTCCAGCAGCACAATAGGCCGGTAAGCCGACGGGGTGTTAGCCGGCTTGCCAGGTTTGTGGAGTAATACCAGGCGACCTATCTTCCACTGTTGTGGGAACTGTCCCGACAACAGGCAGAGATTAAAAATGTCTCTCAGACGATCCTCTAATATGGTGAGGGACAGCGCTAGGACCCGTCCGGGAACACCGTCCGGGCCCGGGGCTGTCTTTTTTGCCCGGAGCCGAGTTATGGCAATATCCATCTCCCTATCGGTAACTAATGGGGGAGGGTCTTCATCGGGGTCAGGGTCTCGCGAAGGAGGCACCATAACTGGAGCGACGTGGTCTGCTCGATCCGGGAACAGAACCGAGATTACTGACTCGAGCAGCTGGGGGTTGAGGGTCTCCGTGACCGGGGCACCACGACCGCACAGCTTGTTACGAACTGTACGGTATGGGCGTCCCCACGGATCCGCGTCTAACTCCTTGAGCCACTGTTCCCTAGCCACCTCCTTGGCCTTGAGTATGGCCACACGGAAAGTGTGGAGCTCTGTCTTGTAGGCAGCATGAAGCTGCTCTTCGATGGCGGCGCCGCGCCCAGTCCGCCGTCTGCGGTATCTGGTGTACGCTCTGCGCCGAACAATGCAAGAGCGGCGCATGTCGGCGAGGTCTTGCGACCACCAGTAAACCTCTTTCCTCGGCGGGCGATGTTGTGTGCGAGGCATTGAAGCGTCGCAGATGCGCGTCATCGACTGCCCGAATGAGCGGGCCGCATCGTCGACATTGCGGTGGAGGTCCACGGACTGGGAAAAACAGTCCTCCAGCAGTATGGCCTCCTCCGCTAGGTCTTTTTTGAGTTTCGCCAGTGACCACCGGGGAAACAGCTGCGCTCGGTCACAGGACCTGGGCACGATTGTGTTGCCGTTCCCTGGTGGAGACACGTCGAACGTAATGTAGCGATGGTCCGACAGTGTCTCCACGTCATCCTCGTGAACCCGCCAGTTGGACACGTGCGCAGCGAGAGCAGGGGTAGCAAACGTTACGTCTACTATGGATCCCCCCTGCTGTCGCACGCAGGTGTTGGCAGATCCCCGATTGAGGACCAGAAGGCCAGAAATCGCCAACCAATCTTCGACTACTGGACCACGAGCATTTCTAATAGGAGACCCCCACGCTGAAGACTTCGCATTGAGGTCCCCCAGTACTATGGTCTGAGCTGCTGCAGTACGCTGGATAGCAGCGCCGACTTCGCCAATGTAAGCCTCAAATTGGGCCAGGATACGATTTGGGGAGAAGTAACACGCTATGAGAGCTATGTCTCCCCATTTCGTGACGACAAAACCGTGTCCCCGCTCCAAGATGTTCAGGGGCGGGGAACGGGACGACGACAATCTGGTAACAAGAACAGTTGAGTCCAAATCTGAAGCATAGTTGGGATTGCTTGCCGGACAGAAGTACGGCTCGGCGACAACGGCTAAGTCTATGGACCACTCCGACATGGTTTGCAAGAGTATATCTTGCGCACCGCGGCAGTGGTTCAGGTTGCCCTGTAGAAGATGTAGTTTGCGTGTATTTGGCATTACGATTCCGTCTGCATTGCCTCAAGTTCCGCCTGGACGCGGTCGGCCGTGTTGACGGCAGGGATCCTTCTGGCCGCTCTCCTCACTCGGGGAGGAGGAGGAGCCTTGCAGTTCTTCCCCCTGATAACGTGGTCGGCTGGCCTTTTGGAGGTGGCGCAGAGCGCACAGTGAGGCGTAGCCGAACACGTCTTAGCCTGATGATCTGGATTCCCGCACCGAAAGCAGAGCGCACTGCGATCGGTCTCCGCCTGGCAGAGCCGGCGGGTGTGGCCTATGTCGAAACACCGGTAGCAGGTCATCTGCCGTGGCTCTTGAGCGCGAACTCGCGCAGAGCTCCACCCGACGAGGAGACGACCCGCTTCGACTAATATTTTCACAGCACCGACTGGGCACTTTACTAAAACTGTGCCAAGTCCATCCGGGCCACGGCGGATCTCCCCACAAGAAACGTCGGCGTGGGCACAACTCGTCTTCTGCGAAATTGCGACGACAACCTCCTCCTTCTCCACAGAGTCATCCAGCCCGGACACACGTATCTCGGCGCATTTGGTGGGTCTGGAGACCTGGATGTTCTTGGACTGGATTTCGTCCGCGAGGATCCCTCTCAATTTCTCAGCCAACAAATCCGCTTTTGCCCTATTCTCGACAGCTGTGTCGGCCTCGAAAACTTCAAAAATGCGGGCACCAGTGGCAGCCTCCTTCATTCTGAAGGGCTGCATGTTCAGCTCGCTGAGATTCAAGCTGGACTTGGCCTTCTTGATAAGGTCCGAGTACGAGAGCCCTTGTTTCTCGGCCTCTGGATTGAGCGTGATGACAACCGCCGCCGTGCGAGGCTCACGAAGCCGGCGCGGTTTCTTCGACTTTTTATCATTGCCTTTCTGATGCACTGCGCGGGAGGCAGCTGCAGGAGCAGAAGTGGGAGCCGTGGGCTGCGCCTTTGCTTTTTTTGACCTCACTACAGTTACCCACCCTTCACTATTGGGCTGGGCAGATGAGGTAGTCGGTCCGGTATTGACCGTAGAAGGCCCGGGAACCGCCGGAAGATTAGAGACTGGCGGTGATGTAGACTTTTGGCTCTTCTTTTTACCCTTCTTGCCGGGCTGGGCTGCGGGAGTAGAGGAGGGCTTGGCCGCCGAGGCTTTGTCCGTTGGAACGGGCTTCGCTGTGGCAGCTGCTGACGTGGTTGGAATTTCAATATCCATTGGGGGCAGTGACGCCTCCCTTGCACGGTCTGAGGCCAGAGGTGGCCGGTGCCGTTTTTGAGGCAGAAGCCTTTCGTCGCGCTCGAGTCCGTCAAATTTGGCAGAGATCATGGTACTAATTGACCCCATGATTGTACGCGACCATTCCTCAAAATATGCCGGAATTTCCGTATTTGGTTGTGTCGGTGGGGCGACGGAGTCACGCCAGTCTCTTGTACGAATTTCACTGCGAAGCTCCGCAAGTTCTTTCCGCAGGTCGGCTAGTTCGCGCTTAAGGCGCTCGTTGTCGCTCAAGAGTTTGGCGTTTTCGCCCGAAGCAGAGCATTTAAGAAGAGCCCTGGTATTCTGGGCGATCGAGTCCGCTGCCTCTTTGAGGGCCTTCTGAAAAGTGCCCTTTAAATTCCCTGATTTCTGGGCCACCTGCCTCACAATCTCAACATCTTTCTCAACGGCGTCACCAATTTGCGACGCAAGTGGAGTTTCATCCGAGGACATGTTTATGTCAGAACTGCATGCTGAGGTGGAGCGCAGGATGCGCCTTTCCAGCAGCTGATCTTCCATCTCTTTTACGGCTCTAAGTCGCAGCTCTTCTTTCTTGGCCGCGTTAAGTTGTCGCTTGGCCTCAGCCAGGCCTATGTCGCCTGTTTTAATTGGGCGGCCCCTGCCGCGGCCTTTACCTCGTCCGATTGACGCAATTTTTGGTGACGTCACCGATCCCTCTGAGCCACTGCCCGAGTTGTGCAGACTTGCGTCTCCCCTGGTATTGTGGGGGCGCTTTCTACCAAGAATTGTTGACGCTACCGTTTCAACACTTTTAACCGAACAATCGTCCGACATTGCCCCGGACATGCAGTCCGTAAGCGCGACCTCATAGTTTTTAATAATGTCGGCGGGCTGAGCCTTGCTCCAAAACCTGCCAGCTGTCTCCTTCTTTTTCAGCGCCACAACGCCGACTTCCTCACTAGCCTCACTCGTAGCCAATTTAACACTTGCCGCCCGAGATAACGACAAGCGCCCGTGGTCAGCGGGATCGTATGACCTCGTGTCAACTGACACGGAGCAGTCTTGGCCCCCCCCAGATACTAGGGGCCTGCCAACGGCCGAAGCCGAAGGGAGGGATTCTCCACCATCGGTGGTACCCTCCTGGGGTAGTTTAGTTTTAAGATCTGCGTCCATGGTGGTTGTTTCCATTTTTTGGCGAGTTAGGTTCTCGCTTACTTCCCTATCACCGCAGTGCTAGGGACCAGACACCCATTGGCCATTCAGCCCATCGCCACACTCCGAGCTTAGGCTTGGGGCTTTTTTATTGAGGTGAGCTCCTCTCAGGCTAGACCTCAGTGGCCTAGCCTCTTGGCCCTCTCAATGAGGGTAACAAGTTGCTCGACGAGGTCCTGTCACACAGGGATCCCCGCCGCGCAGTTGACAAAGAAGAACCAAAAAGGGACTTTGCGAAAAGACGCGAGTGCGCCACGAGCGACACGCCGCTCCCGACTGTGTCCACCACAAAAGGCGGACCGCAGGCCTTGAAGGCCCGCAAACCCACGAGCCGAAGCTCCACTGCCCCCCAAGGGGGCCCCACCGAATGTCCAACCACTCTGCAACCCCTCTTCCAACGAAGAGAGAGCAAGAGTAGCGGAAAGGGTAATTTTTTTAGAGAGGTTTTCTTCCTCGCGACCCAGCGCTAAGTGCAATGCGCCGAGCCCCCGACCCCCACAAAAACGTGAAGGGCTACGGGATTGTGTGGCCGTGCATTGCCCGCCCTTAAAAAGACCAGGCAGCCACACGGTGTCAGAGTATTAGCCAAATAGGTATCCCTGTCCTAAAAAGAACATGAATACCTAAGTGCCCAGGGTACGCCGGCCAATCACATTGTGAGACCCACCGTTCGCGCCAGATGCAATAGCATCGAACGCGACTGGCGAACCCCCCAATGCAACCAACACGCGAGGAGGCTCTCTGACCCAGTACCCCATATCAAGCCAACCCTAATAATATAACTATGATATAACCCTAATATTATAACTCCTATGAGTGAATATATTAGACCTTATAAATATTGTATGAAATTGATTCATTATTAATAAAAAGTATCCACGGTCGATAGTATATCAGAAAGCATCCTAAAATAATATTATTTGTAATTGCATTTTAAAATTAAAAGCATTTCTATAATATATGTTACAGTAACTGGCGTCGTTAGTTTTTAACGATCACGAAGATCTGCTCAGCTTTCATATTATATAATATTTGGGTTGTAATATGTACGAAATAAATCTATTATATTCGAACAATGTGATAGCAGCAGCAGACTTAACTCTTTAAAAGGATCTCTTCCAACTTACTAGAAATATATGCGGAAAAGTAGTTGACTGCAAGATTAGGAAATATAATAGTGAGGGGGAAAAATCCTCTTTACATAAAATTAAGCAATCCGGATGATATGAGTATCTGTTTGAACTACTAAGAACCTTAAAAATTAGTTCTACCTTTTCACAATAAAACAAAGCGTTACCGTATTACTACTGCTTAAGATTTTTCGACCGATTAGCTATTTTTATTATGTGTATAATATCTAATTATTCATATGAATGATTATTATTGAACAAAATTGATGGGTTTTTCCGTTATCTTCGTTATAATACAGTACATTATTCATAATCATTATTAATAAAGATATGCAAGCATATGAAATAATTTCAGAGCTTATTCTCTCACATATTAAGCTCAAGTTTGTAAATCAAACACCTCGTCTAAAAAGGCTCACTTCCATCTTCGGCATTGCAATATTTGCTCCTCGTTCATGCCGCAAATTGTCCTTATGGCTTGTTTGCGTTAGTTCTCGCACCTGCTTGCTTATACAAGATTGTTGGGCGAATTGATAAAAGGCTTTGACATTTTTCTAGCTGTATTGATATTTTTCAAATATAACAGGATATAAGGGATGGACGGAGACCTTCCTACATACAAATACTGGAAATAAATAAGGAGGCTACAAACTTATATAAGGGTAGCAGCACTGCGAATGTAGCTTTTATTATGTACGCAATAAGGGTGGACGCTCATGTCCTGTCACTGTGTAAAATAACCGCACTAATAAAAAATAAGCATCTATTGTCATCAAATTAGGGTGTGATGATTTGATCCTTTGAAAATAGAGGTAAATTCAATAGACATGTCCAACATGTTTCATGTTTGCATCCAGCAGTCAGCCATTAACACAAGGATTATTGCACAATTTTGATGGAAGGATCGTTGAGTTTTAGGAGTTAAAAAGGTTCTAATATTTTATAATATTATTACATTTTGACTGCCATCTGGTCAAGTGGTCAAGTCCCCTGTATACTTACCCAGAAGTTCCGAGTTCGAATCCCGGTAGGTATATTTCTATGATGAGTACGAACATACTGGTCGCAAGTCAAAGAAGTATTATATATATCTATCAATATTTCTCTGTTATCTAGTATCTATAACACGAGCTCTTAATAATGCCTACTTTGGGCTAGATGATAGGTGTAAGAAATACTCTTATGTTATTATATTTTACAAACAAATCTTCTGAAAACGAATAAGCAATAAACATGGATGTGATAATTGAAACGGTGTCTCCATAAATCGCGCTAATAGTCCCAGAGATTAGCAACAGCGTATATTACTGTGAACGCTTTCACAATACCACGCCGGATTCGTTCGCTACTATAAATTCGGAATCCGGACATTGGAGTTGAGAAAATGTGTGCATATTTAAATAAATACTTAGGTGCTTTAATCTGATGATTTACCGTAACTGTCGGTTGAGTGTTTATTTATTTTTAAAGTCACTATTATAGGTAATGGGGGGGTTAACATGCATTCCTTTAAAAGAGGCGTGAAAAAACACTTTTTGAAGGTGAGGGTGGCTGGTCGCATGCTTCACTAGCTATCTTCGCATATGGACTCCTCTACTGCTTATCATCAGGTGAAGACGAGTCATTTGCTGTGCTTTATATAAAAAAATAATAATAAAAGCGTATATCATAATCTATTTATTAAGATATCTGTTTATTTATTTACATTTTAATCAAGATCAGCATCATCAACAGCAGATTATATACGTCACATTGTTGTGCACAGACTTTACAGTCATGGTCTGTTAGGCCTTTTAAATCACGGAGGAGGTCAATATAACAAATTTTGATTGGACTCTGGACGGGTATCCAGGGACCAATTATGGGGAATTTTCTTTATTTTCGATAAAAAAAACCACCAGAGTGCTCGAACATCTAACTCCAACAAGTTCCTTAACTAAGATTGTAAATATATACTTTTTTCGGTATCTATTCGAAGAGAGCAGTTTTTTCAACGCGAATCCTGACTTTGATCTCTGGGAAATAAACGTGTTTGATTTAGAAATTTGGATATTGTAAGCAAAACTTCCAATCATTAAAGAGATAAAAATCACGAAATTTTATGAATACGTCACCGGCTGTATATAAACTAACCTCGCGCTTGTCAAAAAAAAAATGTTTAAAAAAAAATCACGCGAAAACTATGATTATGAATATAAATATGTAAGAAGAGTACTTTGTATACTTTTCTTACATATTTACAGTTGCGTTTACTTATTTTCTAATATAGGGCAATAAACACTATTGTCCATCTCCGGAGCAACACCATTCAAATCTGGAGTGGGTGTACTTTGAATCGGAACCTATTCTAGAATCCTTTGATTGACCTTTGCTTGGTGCCTCTAACAGGTTCTAGTCCACTCATGTTTTCTTTATCTATTCTTTTATCAAAATATTTAGACTTTTATTTAAAAAACACTTTTTAACTATACCGACTTCTGTAAGGCACAATATCAAATAAAACAAACCCACTAAATGGCTGCAGTATAGTACAATTTGTTGGAAAGTTTTTGAATTGTATATTTTAAATATTATTAATTATACTAAGCTAATAACTCAAGCCTTTTCAGTATTTTAATTATATTCTTCAATCTTGAGTAAGAGTATGGAATGTGTTTGGCTAAATAAATGTTTTTTGGCTTTGATTTTGACAGTTTTTTTAGCATAGATACGACTTTACAGTCTGTAAGTATACAGGTGGGGGTAGTAGGTAAAAATAAAGGGTTAAAGGTAAAAATAAAAATAAGGTAGGTAAGTTAGACATGACAAAAGAGAAAATATGATACTGAAATTGGAATACAAAAATAACAAAAAGTTAATTTATTTGAATGGACAAAAATCTGTGGAGTCAATAAAATGTAACAAAGCCATAAAATAAATTCAATCCCTCCAGGTTGCTTACAGTTTCAGCTATTTATCATGGGATGGAAAAGTAATGGGATCTAGTAATGGGATCGCGCAAAAAGCCAAGTTTTCCTTGTAATTTTTATTCATCATTTAAAGTTTCGTGATTATTTTATATAATATTATTTACTTGTAAATTTGTTCCTAATTTCTCGCATTTGATACGAAAAGCAGAGTGTACTCCTCGAGAAAAAGTAGTTTATATCTTGGGTACCCTTGCATCCCTCGCTACACACAGGATTCTCGCTGCGCTTGGGAGTTAAGTATAGATTCCTTCGTTACGATCACAATTCAAGTCTGCACCCGTGACGTAACACACAACTATATTCTCTGATGTATAACCCACTTTAGTGGGTAAGCCGTGAAAAAATCTTTCAACCTTACGGTCTCACTGCTGGGTAAAAGATTCTATCAACTCTTTGGAAAGCATTTTCCCTTCACCACCTCAAACCAGCGCTCTTACCAAGGGCATCTCCGGCAGATAAAAAGTAAGTTTTTATATTACTCATTTTATTTCAAATATATAACTACCGTTGCACGCCTTAGTAAAACTTTATTATATGTATTCTTGACTATCTATTTTAAGACTTTTTTTTACATAACTATTAAAATTACTTTTTCTATAAACAGTACTTAAAACAGTTACAAATCTGCTCCATGTCCCGTTATGAAAAATTAATAAATAATTATATTAGCTTAAAAATAAATTTGTCTAATTTCAAAGTAACTTGAAAAATCGCTTATTCAGAGTTCCGCCACCTAAAGAGCTAACATTACCTTTCAAAAGCGAATGCTTGAATTCGAGCAGTGCATACAGCCTAGAGCAACGTCAGAAGGTAGAGTGCAAAATCTTGTAGGAAAGGATATTGTGTTTAGGAATGTGAATCCGTAAAATATTGGAAAATTCATAGCGGTTTTTCGGCGGTGTTACTATTATATATTTATAATAAATATAAAAATAAAACCGTCCTGTTATTGAATCTGTTTGAAAGTAACAACGTGCTTTAAGATAATTTCAATAAATGATTAATATTTATTACTAGCTTATTACCCATTCTTATTCAAAATTTTTAACAACCAACCCGACAAAATTGAACAAAAATCATAAATTTGTTAAGGGATTTGAAATCGGGACTCGTCGCTAAGTAGCTTGTAACTTAACTGGCCACGGCCAACGGAAACTCGGTATCAACTGTTTTAATTTGCTGCAAAAATTATTATTTTTTATTCTATATAAATAAATAAAACTTTTTTGTGGAATTAGTTAATGAGTGATTATTTTAAATGAATGGTTTAATTTAGTTACCTAGGTGTTCTATGATGATCAGGACCTTTTCTACTCTGTGACTTAGCACACAGTGAAGATGCAATTTGAGTGTAGGCGGAATAGTTTTCCGGATTCCATGCACGTGCCCGAACAAATCCGATAACGCGTCATGCCGAAACTTACAGACTCAATTTCAGATGGAACCCGATTACTTCACGGTACGTTGAAAACAAGAGTTGAATCTCAAAGTCTTGTGGTACGTCTGTGTTCCTCTCCTACTAGGAACTGTTAGCAGCAACAGTATTAGTTTTTAGACTGAAATTTCACAAAGGCTGAATGTAAATATCTTTTTTGACTTTTCATTTTAATTTGATGGTTTTAAACTGAGAAAATGAACCCTAACTAAGCTTATGTCACAGAGTATCAGTGACTCTTTTTACAGAACCACTTGGAAGTATTAAGCTGAAATGAACGTACAAAATTCTTTAAGGCCAAAATGGAAAGATATCAAGACACCGCATAGCGGACCAACCAACTACTAAAAAAGTATAACAATACCTAATAAACTGACTTCAAACAACAGCCTCTTTGGTTTATTGATCCACACCACCTACATCAGATCTGGAGGCTTCGGGTTCAATTCCTAGAATGGACAGAAATTATATGCATGGTTTAGTTGGTTTTAGGGATTTTTCTAATTGCGGATCGTAAGATACCGCCATTTTACTTAGGGCTGCCGACATAACGATAATGTTGAATATAAGATAGCCAATTTCTCTATGGTTGAGGAATAAATGTGTTGCTCGCTTCCATCTTAGGCTTTATCTTAATTTACCATCCATATGATCAGGACCAAGAGCAGGGTTTAAAATGAAACAAATACTATGAAGGCAAAAATAATCCAAGTACTTCTCAAAATATAAAAATTCTTTTTGGAGTCGGCGCTTAAGCTTCTGTTCCTTCTAGAAACATCTTATGTCTCTGCTTACACTTATAGGTTTTCATGTCAACGATATAAATTTAAGGAAAGGAAAGCTTCTCACATACTGTCAACTGCAACAGTGTAAAGATACTATAAAACAACCGAAATTTCGACGGCAGACAGGCAATAAACTGTATAAAGCACGAAACAGTCAAATGCCATGACATTTCGTCTCGAGTGGAGTGGGGAGAGCACAACCACAACATATAAAAGTGCAGAAAGGCAACTACATTAGACCCTTTAAGAATTTTATTAATCTATGCAATTTAGAACCAAACTAGATGATTTTTACTATAAATCAAAGAAAAGATTATGTTTTTATTTAAGCGATTCACAGTACACAGGTTAGCTTTATTGGAGCGCGCACAGAGTACTATGTCACTAATCACATGTGACATTAAACACAAGGCCCTCACTATAAGTGTATAGTGGTGGACTTGAGTATTTCTGAAATTAGTGTCACATTTTGACTAACTGTTATTTTTTTACAAACCCAATAAAACATTTCATTTTTAATAATATTAAAAATGCAAGAATGGCAGCAAAATCTAGGAAACATCATAATATTAAGTAAATTCAATAGCACACATTTCATGACATTATTCTAATATTAACGTATTAAAAATTGGATTATCTCAAAAATCCGTTTGAATACTTAACAAAACATCAAATATACGACGTTACTTACAAATAGGGACTTATTACAAACGACTAAGGTTTACAAATCTAAAAACCGTTTACTCGGAAACCGTATAGGTAAACATTTATTAGTGAACCTTCTGTACGACCTTACTTCTAACCTATCATACTGTTATTTGTTTCGTATACAATGAAAATTATGAATACTTTACGAGTTCAATATATTTTAATGTAAAGATTTATGATATTGTGACAAATTGGCTATAATATTTTATAGACTGATGCATGTGACATAATTTTTTTTAATATCAATTATAAATACACTGTTTAATGGATTGAAATAGTCACCTTTGCTTGTATTTTATGTTATCTGTAAATTTTAAAAAATAATGAAAAAGAAGAACACAGATGAAATTAAATTTAAAAAATCATTCTTGGGTTAATTTATGCTCATAAATATTTAGTTTGACTATAATTAAGTTTTATTATTAAGTGAGTAATTCAAACAGAAAAATTTTAAAAAAAAGAAAACAATCACAAAAAATTGTTGTGAGTCAGGTCTGTGGATCCGTTATTACAATTAATTGCAAACAATTCGAAGAAGCATTGGAACGTCTTGGGAAGACACAACACCCAGCAAATAAGACGAAGCGCTCGCCATTAACATACATTATTATAAGTCTTTGATATTAAAATCTTAAGACGTCTCAAAATGATGGAACATGTTTTATTCATGACGCTCATCTTTGCAAAACTTTTCGTTCAATAAGTTTTTTATAAGTGTTGGGAAAAGGAACGGATACTCATATTACAATCGAGAACATATCTCATATTAATCGAAAATCATATTATAATGTAATTTTCGATTATAATATGAGTATGAATTTTCTTATTTATGCTCAGTAGAAATGTATTTTTTATTTAACTGTTATGGTTATTAGAAGCGATAAAACCGCTTTTTGCAATAAACAGCTGATTGAGGTCAACTTTATGATTTCAAAAATATAAAAATTCTGTATCGAATCATTTATGCCATTAACTGTGTCTGGTTTGTAAGTACTTCACAAATAAAAATGTCAAGATATTTAAGCACATTTATGTTATTTAATTGTACTTCTAGACTACTTGTTTGAATAAAAACATACAAACACAAGCATAATTATTTGTTGAGTGGTGAAGTTCAGTTGACAACACAAACAGCTTTTAAATATAATGGTGTGGCAACAATCTTTTCTTTCGCCTCTGAAAGTAATTTCAGATCTTTTCTCCCGTGATTGTGTTAAAATAAATTAATGATATTTAGTTATCATACCATGACTCTATTCACATCAACAATATGATATACCGCAATCAACAATATGATTAGTATTTGATATTTCTTTACGACCAATAAACTATATCTATATTCTTCTCTTATGATAATGGGCGTGGGCCTTAAGATTATTATTTAGATATTGAGTCTGAAAATACCTACCTATCGCATTTCATTCTGATCAAAGATTTATTTTTAGAAAAGTTATTTATTACACGTATTTAGTTTAAATCCTTATCAGAAACGAAACAATATACATTTAGTAAATAGGTTTCAATATTTATAACAGTATTTTAAGGACATGTTTACTGGGCAATAAACTATGTAGTTACAAAATATTGATATATGATATAATAAGTTAAACCTTTAACACACTGACTAGTTCAAATATAATTTACGGCTTAAAGGGAGGTAGTATTTCAATTTTATACACCTAACTGGTTGAACAAAACTAAAAAGTTAAAGTTAAAATACTAAAAAGTTGAAAAAAATTTATGTATGAAGTCCAATTTAAATATTTCTTTGGAGTCGGAACTTCTCTTTTCATTGTTTATTGAAACAACTAAGCAATATCTCAAAAAAAGATTTTAAAAGTAACTTGAATAATTTTTTCGTTTATTACTATTTTAGTTGTTTTTTAGTACTGTTTAAAGCTTTTTTACAGAATTTTGAATTATAAATTTTAAAAATCGTAGCTTAATATATGACCGTCAATATTGTTGAGTTGCCTTCCTATTAATCGTAGGTTGAAAATAAAAGTATACCTTTACAAATAAATATGTATAATATCATGGTCTAAAAATTTTAAGATCGCCCTTTATTTTTCTCGGATCAATGTGACACAGGAGTTTAATCATTAAATTGTCGAACACAAAAATAGACCGAGAAATCGATGAACATACACAAACATTAATACATACAGTGGAGCATAGAACTTACTTTTCTTGATGTCGCTTATAAAGGAACTTTGAATTGTAATAAGAATGATAATTTATTATTACAATAAACTTATATTAGGTAAAGCGAAAAGAAATCGCCATTTTTCATTATTTAATTTTTTTAATGAAAAATTACAAATATTTTAATTTAATAAATATTGTCCATCATTATTTACAAAGTCATTCCAGAGTTTGGGCAACTTTTTAATGCCTCTATTATAAAATTCAGGTGATTTCAAAGCGCGCTGTAAAATAACGGCGATTTCTTTTCGCTTTACCTATTATATAACATTATTTTAGGGCCTTAATTCTAGGAGATGTATATTTATGGCAGGTAGATATATAGGTATACTGTGTCTTGGGCTATCAACCCTCCACCCTTTTCAGGTTCTATATGAGTGCATGATAATTAAAGTTCTGTATTTTCGTCGTAAGATCACAAATGCAAATGAAGCATTCATCCAACTAGTAGGAACGAAACAAGAAAACTCAATCGAGTAATAAAATAGTACTCCAAGCTCATCCCTACCTGAAACTAACGTAAGATCTGCGATAGGTCCAATTTGCATTTTAATTGGAATCAGGGTTCCGCAGGGTGCTATTAAAACAAATTAATAGTGAAATTAATACAACAGGGTTCTGTCTGTTTTTACGACTAAACATGAATGTGCTATCTACGAGCTATCTAGTTCAAACTGTTAGATATTTCATTTGAATATTGAGATTGAGACTGATTTTTTCAAACAAAATGAAAGAAATGGCTGAAATTATAGTATTATAGTTTATAATTATAAACGAGTTAGTTAGAAAATAGCTAGTAGAGCATGTGACATATTATCCTTGCCACTTCTATCAAGTGACCAAAATGAGCTCAATCTTTCTAAGACATTTGATGAATCTCTCTGGTTTAAAAATGAGTATAAATTTATTAAATGTACAAAAAGATGAGCCATGTAACCCCCTGTCATTCCACGTTCAGTGTGCGGAGTAAATGGGTTTATTCGATGTCAAACTCGGTCAGACACCCAGACAGCAGCTTCGCTTGTTAGCACTGCAGTAGAAATATGACACGGTCTGGTGGCTAAAATGGTTTTATTTTATGTAATGAGGATATAAAGAAGCTTGTACAAACACATGTTTAAATAAATCAAAATTTAATTGACATCCATGTTAAGGATGATATGGATTTTTCTTAACCAAATAAATTCGTTGAAAATTCGTCCAAAATTAAATTCGTTAGGCTTATCGTAAAATGTACACTAGCTCTAAGTACAAACTAAGGTCAAATACTTAAGTCTTTCTTGCAGGAAAAGGTTCTCAAATGAAATGCTACGATTGAACTAATTTTCTTTTGTTTATTGCGCAGATTCCACAAGAGACTTCCATCAGAAATGGAGGCGCTCACTTCCTATGGGATCGGCCCAGCTCTGTTCATGCTAGGAGAGGGATATTCAAGTAAGTATAATACACCAATTGTGTGAAACCACAAAGATAATGTCGCGCAATATGGAGCTTACTTGTAAGTAATTAATTTGCCATTTAAAAATGTTCTGTATTAGAAAGAGATGGTTTTCAAACTTAGGCAATAAGTCTAATATTTTTTGGCAAGTCATCTTGTAGCAAGATTTTAGTCACTGGAATAGTCATTTGTTTGATAAGATAGATCAATTAAAAAAACAATTTAGTACGTATTTAATGGTATTTTTAGCTGTATCATAGGATACAGCTAAAAAATACCATTTATATATATTATTGAAATTATTGACTTTCAATAACGATGTTAAAACTCATGGAATTTAACTTAACTGTTCAGAGCGACGGTACACATTTTACTATAGTACGTTTGCATTAAGAATGCAGTGAGTCATCAGTCCAACGGCAGGGTAAAGGTGTATTCACCGCGTGGTTAATTAATTTTAATGCATTTTAAAAAATACCCTTAATATCCAAATAAAGTCATTAATAAATTTTAATGATTATCACCTTAATCACACTGTTTACTTTAAAACGTAGTAAATTACTTTACTTTCTTCTTTGTGAATTACCGAACTACTTTTAATTTTACTATGATGAAGGCTAAAGCGTCGTTCATATTATTAATTGAATATTCACGCGCCTGCCACTCACATAGCTGAGCTAAATACTGTAAATACTTCATCTTCAGACGAGTCTGCGTACTGAGAGTCGCATATTATATAGATTTATTAGTTAATTATATTGTGAAATAGTTTATAAGATATAAATAAGGTTGGTATTCGAATGACATTGTTTCAAGTTTGAATAAAAGTAATGTAAATATTTGTGGGTAGATGAAGAAAGTTAGTGGTAAGAATATGAATCAACATAGTAACAAATTATCCGTCGCTACTTGTTGGAGGTGGGTAGGGCAGTATGTCGCTTGGTGCACTAGCAGTCTTCACATACAGACTCCTTGTACTGCTTATCATCAGATGGTGTCCAGTCATTTGCTGTGATTTTAACATATAAAAATATACTGAATCTTTCTATCATAGTTTTTTAAATACATGATTTTATGAAAATTGAATGAGATGAAAATCTTTCCTATTCGCTGATGTGTTGTTTTTATAATTAAGTAATCATCATACTAAATAATATATAATTATATACTATAATATTTCTCACACTCACCTATCATAAAGCTCGTCTAATCGTTAAGATCTTATGGATACTAGATAACGGAGTAATATAAGTAAGTATATAAGTATTTAAAGACTAGAATTGATAAAGCTCAACTTTACTCCTAATGCGTTCATAATAAGAGTCAGCTTACAACAAAATTTCACGTTCGCCACAACATAAAACGCAAGAAATTTTGTCATAAACCATGTGTGAAAACTCGCAAAAATTTAAATAGATTTTAATAGCTTACCAAGTTTAAGACAGCATTAGCGTCTTGTTTTGGCGCAAGTCGGTTATTCTTCATTACATAGAACCAAACTTTAGCACGTCTCGTTAGGGACCATAATCGTTTAAATACGGTTGAGTGAAGTTAAAAACTAGTTATACACTCATCAGGGGTGCGCCAGTTTTGTTCTGGCTCATCTTGTGGTGAAGTAATATTGTTAATTACGTATTTATGAAAAATTACTTATCCATATACATGATTTGACTTAATTGAGTATTGCGGGTCGCAAACAAGTGTACAAGATACCTGCTATGTTAATTTAATTAATTTACAAACAGACAGTATATCTATCAAAGCTTGGAGTCTGTCAGCACACGTCTTAATTCCATTTTATGATAGAGGACCCTTTGAAACCCAGTCGTCAGGATGCTCCTTTTGGATTTCACCACTCTTCAAGCTGGGACTCTTTCTATTATGATGGAGATGGAATTCGGAAAATTCCTGGTGCTTATTTATATTGTCGAAAGAACATTGACAGTACGATAGAGCCGAAAGAGTCTCTGTTTTCTCCGTCAGGCAAACCAGTCTCTTTAACAAGTATTTCAGTTAGAATGGCTGCAATCTTTTATAAACTAGCTCGAAGTGGCTTTATTCTCGCTTCAAATTTCAGCAAAACAAGCACAAAAAGTGTATTCAAATTTTGAATACATATGTATTCAAAATTCGAATACATATATATTCAAAATTCGAATACGTTTATGTACGTTTACGGAAACCTGCACACACTTGTGAAGAAATATTTAATATAAATTATTATAATTAATTGTTAAATATTATTATTTTTTATATTATATTGTTATTCAAGTAAACAGGAAAACTATTAAATTTTTCTACGACGGTGACTATACTGCAACATTTGTCACTTGAATATGTAATAATATTATTATGAAATCACCAGTCTACGTACTTCTACTGGACTTTTCCGTGGAAGAAACATATTAGCAGCCACGATTAAAGCTTTTATACTAATGCTGGTTACTTAGATAAACATGGTTGAAGTTATGATATGGACTAATACGTATTTTACGAAGCACGAAAGATCCCATATTATTGTTATTACTTTGGAGATTTTAGCTGTCAAGTATTAACTTAATAAGTTCATTCGGTGGTATAACCATCTGCTGTTTGTAGAATGTCAAAGCACCAGTATTGTCAACTAATGTCTTTCAATATTACAAACCTACAGGCGATGGCTATGGCTATCACATACTATTATACGTTCAATTTCATTCTTCGCTTCGACAATGGTCTTGGTACTGAATGATATCTTGCATAACCTATATGAAATGTCGATATGACGTCATAATAGATAGCGATTTTTAAACATACGCATTTAGGCAGTAGGCCGTATTGTAGGTATGTCATCAGATGATTTAGAATTCCCTTACAAAAAAAATCTCTATCAAATTTTAGCTTGATGTAATAATGAATTTTTTAATATACGTGGAAGGGTCGACACCAATATGAATTTCTGAATTAAGTCGGGGCTTAGTCGAGCATCGAACCGGCTCGTAAATCTAAACTACCGCGAAACACTAGTCGCCTGGAGAGCTCTCGAGGCCGTCCTCAGTTTGAGCGTATGGTTCAAAGTGCAAGTTAGAGCGATTATAAAGCGAAAATGTGCAGATAAAAAAGGACATTAAAAGACTTATATAATAAAAATAATCATTCATTTTATTCCCACGAAGTATAACAATATATATTTCGTAGGATCATATAAGGATTTAAATAACAAACTTTAACTAGACATGTACATGCCTCAACATCAGGCCACCAGGTTCCCACCTCATATACATATATGAGTTACGATCAATCCTAAATGAACTTTAAAAATATAATACCAAGAATATCTTTGATATTATAACAATTACATAGTATTAAATGTTTTATATAAAAACCATTAAAGCTAATTTGCAATGCTATACGCGTTTATATTTAACACGAGCAAGCAATGGCAAATTAAATTAAAATTTTCAGTTATGGTGAACCCAAGTTATTCCTTCTAGATCAAGTTCAAGAAGACCTTCTTCTTCTCTAAAGCTTCTCGGGAAATCAGTGCATTTTAGTTCCTGATTACGTAGAATGACTTCGTGATCTTCATATTGTAAGTAATTAGTATGCATAGTATGGCTGCTTAAGCTTAGCTTTTACCAGCACATGTCTTCATTGGTTTCTATCATATAGTTAGATGGTCTTCTCATTCCATTTTACGTATCATGATGGAGATAGAAATGGACAGGATAGGGTATATCAACAATTGCAAAGACCGTGAAATAAGAACAGATTAAAGAGAAGCTGGTGAACTTCAATAATAACTTCTGTACATTCAGCCACAAGTCAGTTTACGAAGGCCATGACTTGTAGCAAGAGTGCATTCTGAACAACCGTTCCATCCAAGAATGCGTCTGTCTAATGGACCTGTAAAGTTTAATATTCCTACTTGAATGTATTAATTAAAATAGTCTCGCCACGTAATTATTTAAAACAATTTTAGTTAGTAATAACGAATAAAATACCTAATTTTAAGCATTAAATTTATATTAAATTAGTGTAACAGTTGTTAGTGAAATCGGTGATGGAAGTTGTTATTACCATAGCTATTGTGACCAGAAGTCCTATTATTTACAGCGATTCCATTGAAGGAACTTAAAAATGTCTAAATTATATATCTAAAATTGAAATAAAAGTTAATTTGATACAATATTTCAGTAATTCAACCATTTTTCCAATGTATTTAAGTATTTTGAATTCATTGGCTAATTTGTACAACCATTGGAAAACCTGGAAATAATATATGTTTTTATTAACATTTACATGTTTACTTTAGAAGCAGAATTTCATTTTCAAAAGGTGATCAAAACTGTTATTGAATATACCATGGTAGTTATAAAGGTCAAATATACTTTTTATTTCTCAAATTTTATTAAATTCTATAGACCTGGACTTTCCTGTTGATTTTTAGTAAATTTGGTCATGATATTTTATTTTAAGTGTTTTTTCCGAAACGTAGTCATTTATTATAGATAAAAGTATTATCTTAGACTTGTTTTTGCATTCAATCTAATGCTAGTTAAGACTATTATTATTACTACTATAATACATTTTTAAACATTTTAAATAAAAATCCTACCAAATAGAAATGTGCTGCACATTACACGCGGACTAACTCATGTGACAATCTCTGTAATTCAAACAATAATTCCTCGACATTCGCCACTTAAGCATGTTGCTTCGCTCGTTGTCCATAACTTGAGTTTCGCTTTAACAATCGGCTTATGTGCTTTTTAGCGCGCCGAGAGAGAAAACGTCTTAGAAGACGCGGACTGAGACCGGAGAACCCTCTAGGGCTTTCAGCCAAGTGAATTATTTTGCACGTCCCTCGCAACGTAAAAAAGATTCAGGGTTTTATGGTAAAATTGTTTGGAGTTTATTTCGTATACTAGGGTATTCCTGGCTTAGTAATGAGTTGAGCAAGGGCTTAGCGTAATATATTTATTATTGTAATATTACAGGACATAGGAGGCATTATAAGACTGCTCCTTAAATATAATTTAGCCATATAACGGTGCTGACACCCTAAAATTTCCAACTATCTAAAGAACTCCATCAGGCAGCTTCAAGGTTCAATATGGCGTGCCCGCTTCACCATTTTATAGCACAGATGTAAATGACGGAAGACATAAAATTAAAGTAAAAATAAAATATCAAAATTTTGCTTAGCCTCTTAATAATTAATTATCTTAAAAAACTACAAACAGTATTTTTATGCATATAGCTCGATGAGGTTATGAGAAATATATAGTATAATATAAGTATTCAAAAACAATCCAAACCGTACCATTTTGAACGAAATAAGTGTTTAGGAAAGTTTTATTTTTATATAAATAACTGTATATTTATATTTCACTTATATAATGTGCGTGGCTTTGAGTACATTAAACCTAATCAAATTTAAGAAGCAGTCACAATTGTGTTATTTCGTTGATATTACAAATTTAAATATTATGATACTACATGACCCAGTCAACTTGGGAACACCCTAACTAATCTGCCATTGACGCCATCTAACAAAATTTATTCCAATTAGGGATGGAAGAAATGACCGTTCTAAATACCACGTCACATACTGAATAACCAATTTTTAAGAACTCTGGCTAAACAGACAGGGGACCATTCGACAAGATGGCCATCGCTGTAGTCGGCCGTCATCGTATTGTAGGTGTT
Source organism: Acentria ephemerella (assembly GCA_943193645.1). Lineage (NCBI taxonomy): Eukaryota > Metazoa > Arthropoda > Insecta > Lepidoptera > Crambidae > Acentria > Acentria ephemerella. The sequence goes on from OW971881.1 coordinate 1,137,805, forward strand.
AAGAATACTACAAGTGCAGTAATAGCTGAACTGGAGTGCATAAATATCGTTATATTATATTTACGATTCTACTGTCACAGTAACTTTGTCATAAATATTTTCTGAAAATTGTCACCTGTAAAAGAGTCCAAGCTTAGGAAATTGTAGAAGTAGCCTTTCCGAACTAAATTTAATCTAGCATGATCAAATCCTAAATAGCTTTTCTTTATAAATTTGGCTGTCACTTTGGAAAAATATTTGGTGGTAATTCAACTCCATTCATAATCCAAGTGACTGTTTTAGCTCCTGAGCTTTGCAAGACTTGCGCGAACTCTATTGAAATGGTTTTCAAATTTTTTAGATATTGAATTATAAGTAGCCTCATAATGGCGAAATTATTATTATTTCATTACAAGACCCGAATGGACAAAGAATTAATTTTTTAATTTGTTTGATTGTAAGATGTCGCAGATTAGCTTTCCGCCTCAGATTAATCCTTTCAATATTTATATATATTTTTTAAAAGACACAAAAAATGCTCTTATCACACTTAAGAATTATAATACAATAATTATTCATAAAAAACCTTCCGTTAACCTACAGTATATTCAGGCTCATATTAAAATTTATCAGTTCCGTATACGTGCATAAATTCTAAAGTTCGAATTGAAGGTTGTAGGTGCATTATCTCGGTAATGTAAGCGGAATTTACATGGTAGATGGTATCAATATTTGATTATAAGTCGATTGAACAATAACGGTGGCGAAACCCGTCATCGTGGAAGATAGCGCGTGGAATATACGGGAGTTAAGTTTGTATTAACATTCGTGTTAAAGATAACGAATTGTGTTTGAAGAAATTTCATCTCAAAGCCTGTAAAGGTAGCCCTTTTTCAATAAATCAGAACGACATTCTGTATTTATTCACGACATCTGTAAATGTTATGGTTTTGATAGATGACGCTTAATTTGTGTGAATTGTGCTGTTAAGATTTTTACTTGTAAAAATATTATTTCTCTGCTGATTTAATGTAGCGATTCAACACTACAGCATCTCTAAGGTCCTTGCAATACTATTTGATAATCTTTATCTTAAATCATAAAAATAATTATATTTTGCAAACTCCCATACACCTATAATCTAGCCCAAAGAAAGCGACATCAAAAGTAGCCATTAATCCAACATTTATTTGGCCTTATTGATGAGAAAGACATCTAAAACTTAATTTACTGAATACTAGTTGATATGTTGGACTTTGTAACTCTGCCATTATCGCCTTCTATCAAAAACTATTCGTAAGAAATGATAGTTTTAAATAGCATATCAATTAGATTTTTTTATTTTATTTTATAGGCTTGATTTTAGATTCTGCCAACCGCTAAACCGATCAAAACACAATGAAAATTATTCGAATTGGACAAGCCATTTCTAAGTTTTAATATGAGTAACGAACAATAACTATATACTTTTATTTCTAAGAAGAAGATATTTTTTTTGAGTATTTAGAGAAAGTAATTTTTTGTAAAAAAGACATTTCTTTATAACCAAACTCTCATTAAGGAAGCTGAAGAAAACTCAGTTACAGAAGTTTCATGATATACAGGGACAACATCGTCATGACAATGTTAACTAAAGCTTGGTATCTTTACCTAGAAACAAATAAAATACAAGCTTAGGTCACAATACCAGGTCGTATATTCCTATCTTAGCAATAGCCGTGGTTGGTGAAGTTGCATGCAAGGCTGGGGCCACATGCAACCACTGTTATATGAGCTATCTGAGATCAAGCAGCTATACCTTGTATGGCTGCAAGCTTGGAAATAGTGGAGAAATTGTGGTTATTAAAGTATAATTCATTGTGAAAATCTTTAAGCAGTATTTTGGTGGGGGTAAAGTCAGAAAATCCAAGGTTATCAATACAAGGTTGTACAAAGTTACCAATTTATCGGCCGCTTGAAGAGATTTGACGTGTCACTTAGATACGGGCTTGCCTTGAATTTTATGAATATTTCGTATATTCATAAAATTCATGGCAAGGCTTTCTTATGATTTAGAGAGCAATAGATGATTGGCGACAAGGATGTCAAAGACTGTCCTGATGTTCTCAGTTTTGAGGGAAACAAAATATTTCCGGCTTTAAAAAAATTGCTGCGGATATCTTGTATCTCGTTTAGGTTTGTCGTTATTAACAAATAATATGTTTCCTTTCAAATATATGATAGTCTGTTTATTTAAAATTAAATGCACAAAAGCACGGATATTATAGGCAAGATTCAAGATATATGCAAGTTATTATTTTGATGTACAATATTTTTTTATTTAATTATTTTTTTAATAAATTAAAAGTTCAGCTCATGACTCAAAAGGTCAATACGCAATTATAGCTAATCCAGCATGAATCAAGAAGTGCTTTTCACTTCTCTTTTAATGGCCATATAATTGAATGAACGTATGTACCCGTAAAGAATATGTGGCGACTCTGGTCGCCACATTGTACCACGTTTTATTAAATTTATTTTTCATAGCTTTTCTTGTCATCTGTTAACTGTCTGTTACTTATCTCTGATTTTTGCATTCGTTTCATCATTATAATCTCTTATTTTAAATATTAATATTGTAAATTTTCCTTCGACTTGTAAATAGAAGTCTATGTTTTCATCTACTATCCCACTTCTAAAAATATCACGATCTAGCTCTGCAACAGAACGACACTCTTTGTGCATGATGTTAAGATGCAGATAGTGAAATTGATTTCTCCAAAGACCGGCTTGAATGCTCCTCGTGAGAAAAGGATAAAGAGGGAAAAGGTCATTAAGTTTTTCATGGTATAGCTTTGTACATAGTTCAGCTAGCTATGTCGTGATGCGATTACTGAAGCTGTTAGTTTTGTTATCCTATTTCTGTTTAGTAGCACAAAATCTTGCTATCTCTTTCACTTTCGTCCACTTAGCCAAACCTCACTTATCGCTGAAACCTAGAGATGAAAATCCAAATTATTGCTTCGTGGTGTATCAAGCCTAAAGTTGTAAAACTACGAATAATTTGGATTCGTTGCAACTTTTCTGTTTTTTTCCAATACACGAGTAAGTCATGAACGTCAGCGGTAACTGACAATTGTAGAGATAGCATGCAAAATAAAATATTTCACTGGTTCGTGAACGTGGCTCGCCACAATATTTACTGGCGGAAAGGCAGAATTTCACGTGCGCTTTCGACGTGACGTTTTATTGTTTCCACACTAAGAGTTAAGAGATTAGCACCGCTGTGTAGGCACAGTAAATGGATTAGATAGTAACGTTAGGCTTTGACTGATGTAATTTTGTTGCTTTGTATGAAATGTGGCGCCATTCTGAAACGTTTGTATACTTTTGAATACTTGTTGTTGATGGCGATAGTTTAATATTATGAAACATTGTCGATAAAGATACTTGCGGTATCCGGCTCGAAGGACCATGAACCTTTTTCAATGTAATATAATACTTTCAAAAATTTGTAGCATGTAAAAAACAACTTTTAAGTCAAGGAAATGGAGGACATCGAGAAGACGAGGAAAGAGGAATCCAAAATTACCACCCTACCAGTAGTCAAATTAATATATGAGATAAGATGAAAATCTTAAAACCAAACGTACATACATTTTATTACTGAACAACTACAAAAACTCAACAAAATATAATGTTTTAAATGAATTTTAATATATTAAACTTTTTTAAATATCTGAGTTTTTATCACTGATTATTTGTTTCTGATTTGTTTGTGCTATAAAGAATATTATTAATATTTTTTTAAAGCTTCGACGTCACGCACGGAACTTCCAAAAAGACAATTGCTCTTGACCCTATATATCTCTGAAAGAATAAAATCCAAAAAAAAATTACAATAACAGCCACCACTCGAATCCCGGAATTAAATCTGGCGTACAATTATGGAGGCCAATTTTTGTTGGTGTAAAAAACAGCTCCTACAGCAAAGCGTAATTGAATGCGTGAGGTTTACGAGACATTCGTTTTGGGACGAGTTGGCTGATTAGGAGCACTACGCGTTTGTTTTGCGGGAGGACTTTTAGTCCCAAGAGAGTGAGCGATATGTTTTGTTCAAAATTACGGGCTGAGGTAATTGAATTGGCACTAAAACGGATATTATTATCCACGTAAGCACTTTTTTGTATTTTAAATATGGATATTTCAATGACTTCTTCTTCTATCGTGCGGGCAATCTCCGCACATCGATGACTGTTGCACCTGTTTTGAGTTGCTGGGTTATTTGAGCATTCCCAGCCCCAAGAAGTCTCCCAGCTCTTTGACTTGGTATTTGCCCGGTAGTTGGCCACTCCTCTACATTTCAGTAAAACGTGAGCAGCTGTTTCTTCTGCCTTCATGTATCCTCTGCATAGGGGGCTCTCCGTGATACCTATATTAAAAAGGAGCCCGTTAAACATGCTATGACTAGTTAGCTCTCCTGTAATGAGGTGCAAGTGTAGTCTATTGAGCCGTATGATTTTATGTCTTAAAAGTATTTAATTGAAAAATCAATTCAGATACTTAACTAACCAAAAAAGACTTTTTAGTTTATGATTGCTTGAAATAAGTAAAAGGGTTTTCTCTGACATTTAAAAAATTCTTCAGCCAAGCAATTCACGTTTAAGAGGTACGATAAAATGTTATTATGAATATATATACTTGAGATGTTACAATTATTATAACATGCACTTTGGAATCGACAAATTGCCAATCAGATAAGCTTTTGCTTAACTTCTCATACTTTACAATCCCGAGGCAATCGAATGTAAATTGTTTCAATGTTCCCGGGAGTATATCGCAGCTTAACAAATTAAGCAAGTAACGTACACTTATTCTTTCAAGATATTTAATTGAAAAATTTTTGCTCAAAGGGGTGGTTTAATTTTATTAAGTGGACTAACTTGTATATATCTCTGAGTTAGTATTAAAGTCTGTTAAGACGACTATTTGAGCCGCAAAGTAGTTTGTTGAGTTTCAATGTAATGGTTAAGGTAGCTACTATAATGCTGAATATAATAGCTTTTACTGAAGGCAGTAAAATTTTATATGTTCTGATTATCTTTACTCCAGCAATCAAGCGATTGTTTTAATATTGCAAAATTCTATAAGCGATGGTAAATACTTTTTGTCTTAATATAAAACGTGAATCATTTAACTATTCTTAAGTGTGCATATATGTGTTTCCATATTCTTTATAAAATCAAAACTCTATTATTAATAAATAAATAAAAATAGTTTAAGTATTAATATATATCCTTTTCACACGTCTACTGTCAGAAATTTCATTCGAAATAAGCTATTCCCGTGAACTTATTGCTCTGTTTACATTAAATTTATTTTATAGTATTGTTTGTTTATATAAGTCAATAAATAAATAAATTTTGAATTGTCGCAGGAATTTTAATTTTCATGGCCACCCTACCATAACGGTCGGTCATTTATTTGGTTCGTGAAAAAATCTGAAATGGAGCAGCAATACTCGCAAATTGTGACGCCGGAGGCTCCGTTGACCTACGCTTATAAAACCGTTTGACGATTTACAACTAGCTACGGTTGTACTATAACACCGTTTCGGTAATCTAAAATCGATTGCATACCTTTGTGATTGAGGCGAATTGTTTCCGAATTTTCAATAATATTTTTCGTTTCTATAAAGAATTGAAGAAAACGATAAATAATGTGACGTGCAACTACTCAAAGATTTATATGATACTCAATTACGAAACGATATTAAATTTCAAACAAAAAGAAATACCGCAACATAAGTGGATGTGTATCTAACCGGTAAGGTTATAGCAAAAAACTAATAAGTATAATTAATAAGAAAATAATATATAAGGTTAATACTTGGCAAAAAAACTAATAATTATAATTTACCTGCAGACTGTACAAAAGCAATGAAACTGAATTTTAATTCAGACAGCTTACTCTTCTTAATACGAAGGTATCTATTACACTTACGTCAACGGAATACTGACTACAGATTAGGCGTAATGATAGGCAGATATAATCGATTATTCAGGAAAACTTTAACTTCTGAGAAATTTTAAATAAAAAATATTAAATATTAGCAAATTCCTTAATATTGTAGAAACAAGGACAAGAGATGCAAATGTCTTTCATGGACTGCAATCAAACTGTATTTCAAACTACTGGCTTATATAATTAGCATTTATTAATTTTTATTGCTCATCACATAGATAGGTGTTGAAAGGAACTACTGAAATATTAAGCTCACGACACTCCAAATTCGCATTCACATTTACATTGATATGATAATAAGTGTATATAAAGCAGCTAATGAAACAACAAACAAATCTAATATTAAGTTTTAATATATTTAATCCAAAAAAATTAAATGTTGACTTACTGAAAATAAATTTATATTTACGACTTTTGCATCCGATTAAAATATGAAAAACGTGCAATGAAATCACAGTAAAATGGAATATTATATTTTGTAATGCGGAGCGCAGCTCTGTGATTTTAAAACATTACCAATCCATGAAACCTTTGCTTTTTATGAGATTGATTATTACACAGAGTACATACTATAATAATGTCGGTCAAATGAAAATAGGCACGGTAAATTATTCTATACAAGTCCCAAAACTATTAGACTGGAAAGATATATAAGGAAATATTTTAGGTCACATTACGGTGACTATTAACACTAGATTTACCAGACCAGTCATGTAGACTGGTCATGCAATTTCAATTCAAAATTCCTACTATATTACACATTTTTTTTTCAGAAATGATGTTATGACTTTTGTAGCTATAATTAGAGAGTACGTTTTATAAACTTAATGTTATTTTATATACATTAGTAACAAATGTAATTTTTGTTGTTGACATATATTCAAATCGCTGATATATCTAGTGTTAAGTATATAACAATGTTTGGTAGAGCCCAACACAAGTAATAATAATACAAGCAGGTGCTATCAGACTATGTAACACTATCTTCAAGTCCGCCCCGAATTCGTTTAAAAAATATTTTTACTATCTGTATTATATGTTGGGGGAAAAGTTAAGACATTTTTTTCAATTTTACTTTACATTTAATTACAGTATATATGTGTCATTTTGTACGTAGACTCTACCAACAAAATGGCGGAACATTTTGTTGGTAGAGACATGATCCCGTTGCTGTAGAAATTTTGGGATTTCTGATCAAAAAAACATAACAAGTATTTATATATTCTAATCTCTCCATATTTATTTATTTCTTTATTATTTTGTAATTGATTTTATAACTCAAGATTGCCAGAAGTGATTGCTTGTTAGACGTAAAGCTGCCTTTTAATTAATATTAATATTTCTCATACTTACACCTATTATTTAACCCAAAATAAGCATCATTGAGAGCTGATACAAGATAGCCGGAATATAAAAATAGTAATATATATATATATATATAATAAATATGAGAAGGTCCCTTAATAAATATACAAACTTCCACCATTTCTGAACAAATATTAATTATTATAATACAAATAACTGGCTTTAGCCGGATTCGAACCTGGTATCTCTAGCTAAGATGATAGGGGTACTGACCACTCGACCAGAAGGCCGTATGTATTAGTTTTCTTTTGTATTTTTATTTATTATTATAAAGTTTTTTTCTTGTATGCAGTTACATTAAAATTTAATATGTAAGCAAAATTGAAGTGAACAAAAAACATATTGAATTTTGTATTAAATAATATATCCAAATTGGTTTAGAATAGAATAGAATATATCTTTATTGTACATTAGTCAATTCAAGAAGAGAAACACTCAAAAAAACTTTTAACTAATTTTGAATAAATTTTAATTTTTTTTTAGTTTAATTAGTTTAACTCAAAAACATTTCAGTTCTACCAAGAAAAGTTACTATATATAGTTATATATATAGTTATATATATAGTTATTATTAGTTATATATATATATATATATATAGAGATAAAAATATTAATTCTTGAAGTAAAAGCTGCAAAGCGTTTCACAGAATTTAATAAAGAAAATATCTTTACCGCGACGCTCAGAGACAAGGCGCGTGGAAAGGGGGAAAATAATTTCTCAAGTCTATTAAAGCTTGAGAAACTACGTTTAAGTGCTTTCTATGGCCTTATCACTATGAGGCTTATGCCTTATTTGCATATGCAAATGAGAATATAAAATGGTAATTAATGCTGACGGCGTTTCTTGCTTCGATACCACTCTAGAAATTTTTACTTGGTTCTGTTTTTAAAAATAGAAAAGTTCTATGACTGTTCCAATTAAAAACTAGAATGATTCATTATAATAACACTAAACTGACCGCTAATATAACCGCTGTTACAAATTATAGGTATCCAACAGACACATTCACACACACACTCGCACACACTACACATACATTCAAGGTTAAATTTACGTTATATTCAACATATTTAAATTGACATATTTGACGGCTTTCAGTTTGAATCCTGATAGAGTCAGATACTTATATTAGTTATACTTATATTGAGTTTAAGAAATATTTTTAATACTATTATTATTATTTTAATTTATGTATTTTCACTCTTCTCCACTAGAGACATTATCATAAAACAGCGTCGATCAATAAATATACATTAAAATAAAGTAATATTTACAATATCATTCATCTTGATTTCATTCCGCTGTCGTAAGATTTTAAAATTAATTTAAAAAATCAAATCCCAATTACAATTGTAATAAGTATCCTCACAGTTCTGAGCCAGAAAAAAGCCAAAAGAGCCCAAAGGGCGCTCTCAATAAATTACAATTTACGAACGTATCAGGGTTATATGCAAATGAGAAAATAAAAATGTTAATAGCACTTGCCTGGGTTATGACCATGCTAACCCTGGAACCGGCGATGGAATATATGAACTCAGTAAAGAGGTTTTGGTTTAAAGTCGTAGATTAAGGTGGTAGATTTCAAGGAACTTTGAGTACCATCAAAGTGTGGCTTTTAATTTTTCATTGCTGTTGTCTCCTGAAATCTATGCATAGAAGTGAATTTAAGATATTGCTTGCGTCTTTACTAATCTGCAAGACTAAACTACTATAAGATATAAACTTTACAGGAAAGAAGGGATATTATGGATATGAAATATTTGTTCAAGTTGTTTCAAAACCATTCAGATTGTCTACAATCGTTAGCTAATTTTAACTTTAGTACTCCAGCCAGAATTCCACGTAAACCAATAACCCCTCTTTGCTCACCACTGAGCAGGACAGCACTAGGTTTATACTTTCCAGTATCTAAACAATGTAAAACTTTAAAGATATGTAATTATATAGTAGACATTCATCACGCACAAATAAAAGTCTCACATACACGCGAATAACAACAAACACACCAAACATCAATTATACAAACATATACATACACACACAAGTTTTTGCACGCACCCACTGACGTACGCGCACACGCACACGCACACGCACACGCACACGCACACGCACACGCACACGCACACGCGCACATATACACAAACATAAACATTTATTACATACACTGGTATCACATCCACTAATCATTTAATAACTATTAAAAAAATCCTTAATTTATAAAAACAATTAGTTTGTATGAAACACAAAGCAATCTGAGTATACCTTTAAGTAGTTATACATAACTGGCGCTTTAATAAGAATTTTGTTTATTATATATAGACTATTGTATCTTTTTAATAAAAAAAAATCTTTGACTTAAAATGAATGAAGCTTACCTATCACGTGCTATATATAAACATGTTTTACTTATTTTATCTTAACCTTATTACTTTTATCGACGGTCAAGAAGACTCTTAACGATATAATATCTTTTAAGTCAAGATACAACCGTAAACAAATGTCAACAGAAGCTCCTATCGAACGTAAGTCTGAGTTATAACAATATCACAAAGAACCGTCCCAGAGCTAATTTTAGAGATTCGCAATTTTTCAATCAAACAATAAAATCGTGGAACAATACGACACTCTGTGGCTATTGTTCCTAATTCCATATGGATTTGCATCCAATGAATATTTGTTCAAAACATTTTGGCGTTGGGACGACACCATTGTCTGTAGCCATTGCATTTTGACCTATAAGCTAATCAATTTTAAGCCTTATCCGAATACAAATACAGAATTAAAATGATTGCAAATTTTACTTTGCTATCAGAAATGTTAGATTTTATTGCTCCAATACATGTGTATTTCAGTTCTGTTTTTCAATGCCATATTCGTCGGTAACAATGCTATTGGTATAAGTTCTATGTTGAGTGTAATAACAATTTGAAACGTTATTTAATGTACAGCGCATAATCCTAGTGGGATTGTTAATATTGGCACTGCAGAGCAGTGTTAACTATACTAACGATTGTTTTGGAGTTCCGAAATTATCCTAGTTAGGGCATGAATATAAATCTTACAAATATTTCAAAATGCAATTCAAAGTTCTGCAAATACATTAAGATATATTTATTTTATTATGTACAGTAAAAGCCCTTTGTTTCATTAAAAATTTAATACAGGTAATATTCACTTGAACTTTATACCATTCGTGGATTTACATTAAATGTTAATTTATCTTTCTAACTCTACTAAACTAGAATTAAAACGAAATGAATTTAACGTAAGCTATAAGATATATTTTACTAAAGCTACTTCTAGTTATTTAAATAAAACTCTGAAAAAAAAAACATTTATAATTCCCATAATTTTAATTAGGAGTTTTATTTTAAAATAAACTAAATAAAAGCATCTTGTTAGACATTCCTTAAAAAGTGAAGATTATCCAAAAAGAACACTAACACAAAGAGCAAGTGCCCAAAATGAGATTGACTTTTTTGTAAAAGGGGACGCAGTAAGGAAACAAGGGCTGGATTACTTTTTTACTTCGACATGGAATAACTGTCACTAAGCGTAAAGCACCGTTCACATAGCAATTTTAATTAAAATATTTATATTGAACTTACTTTTAAACAGGTTTTTTGTATACAATGCTACAGCAAAAGAGTATTAAATAAGTTATATAACTTTATTATTAGTTATTACTTTCGTTATATATATTACATATATTTTACTTTTTCATTTTTTTGAAAAATTATGTGCCGTTAAAACGCACCTCATGTTGTTAGAAGTGAGGTGAAGTATCTCATCGGTTATGACTTTATAAACAGCTCTAAGTAGTTACCAGTAAGATATGGTTTTAATCTAAAGAAACATAGTGGCTTCGCATAGATTAAATTGATTTATCGCTTAGAATTACCTAAAAAGGTTTCATTTATTTAAGTTACAGTGATAGTTACACTGGAAGGTAAACTTGCTAAAATAAGTTGCCTGTTCTTTTGACTCTTAGTCAGAGTTACAGTTTAATTTGAGTTAAATGGTTTTTAACGGACTTTAAAAAAGAGGATTTTCTCAATTCTTCTTTTTTATTTTATATATATTCTCCGATTACTCAAAGACGCCTGAAACGGCCTTTGTTGTCTCAAAGGTGTACCTCCCATGTGTGTCTCATTGTTACCAAGTCAGAATTTGATGATGAGATCGAGAGAAACCCTTAAATTCAATAGGCAAGTTCCCAACAATTTTTTAAGTATTATTTAGATCATAAATAGTATTTTTTCAAATATATGTTGCACAGGTAACATGTTGGTATACATGGAAAACGATCACCCGAACTTTACTTACTACTCGAAATTGCGAACTAAAATGTTTTACACGACAAAAAACTGACTTCCAAAAACTAAAAAGGCAAAAACAATTCAAATTAAGAAGTGTTTTGAAGTCGTATTTTTTATACTGTAATTGGTACTATCTACTGGCATTAAAATGGAATTTGAGTTCTAACTAAATGTGTAAAGGTTGAACTAATTAAGCAAGTAATAATAAATCATGTTCATTTCACTGCAATTTCCGATTGTTTTCGTTTATTATTAATTGTAAATATCACAGGTTAAACCCCGTTGAGCTTATCAAATATTGGGTGTAAACATTGGCGCAAAATTATGACGGTTAATTACTGCCCTATTGCTAATAGATAAACTTATTAAACATGGACTTGGATTTAAATATTTAAAATATCATTAATACGTAGTATTAATTTAAAAATATGTTTATTTAATAAATAGTAATGAATAGTATGATGGGTGATCTAAAGAGACAAGTTTGTCCTTGCTTCAGGTGGAAACATAGTGGCAAATCTGATCTTTCTTTCTAATCTTCGTCTCTATAATGATGGTTGTTCGAACATTGGACTTTATCAGCATCGTCAGTAGTTAGGCTACAACAATATGTACCATCGGCAGTTTACTCCTATGAGAGAGTACTATCTATTGATGTGTACAGTAGAACCCTTTAACATATAAACCTTAACAAAGTAACAATAAAGTAGTTTTTAAACGTTCGTGTTGATTCTATCAGCCAGGGCTACTGTCCGGGCAATTTCTGAAATAAAAACATAATTAGCTTCATGCTGAATTGTCATAACTAAAAAAAAAAATATTTCTCAGAAAAAAATGTATTTTGGTGTGTGTGAACGGACCTTTACACAAGAAAGCTTATCGCAGTAAAACGCACTCGCTCGCAAACGATGTAGTCCAACAAACGTCCAAGAGTTTACGATGATTAGGGATTTAGAAAATGTTTATTTGGTCTTGAAAAGTTGACCTCATTCTTTGACAGAACATCGAGACTGTTGGGTAACAGAAGACATTTATATGTAGGTTCTATAGTTTAAAAAGTACCGTATACTAACATGAAAACATTTAAATGCTCTATAGAGTTCACACTTAACATTGATATCTAGAATAGAACGCACCTGTTTTGTGACAACTATAAATCGTAGAAGGACAGAAGAGCTCGAACTAATAATTTTTGATTGAATTATAGCAAAGTTGCTTTATTTTCGTAATTGAAACCAGAGCTTACGTACTACTACGCCAACAATAGATAAAAAAAATATAATGGATCCTAACCGACTTCAAAAAGGAGGAAGTCCTTTATTCGGTTGGTGTTTTTTCTATATATGTACACAGATTACGCCGAGATTTCTTATCCGATTTTCACTGTTCGATGCGAAATATTGGTCATTTGGTTTAATAAAAACTTAATACAGTGTAGTGCGTTTTTTTATTTTATGAGCATGACATGACGATCTATTTTTTTCTTTTATACGAATCCAGAGATACGAAGATAACATAGTATCTGTAATCTGCCTACAAAAGGAAAACTCCGTGTACAAATCTATAACTACCCACGAATAAGGCAACAGCTGTAACAACAGAAAGGAGCTTTGAATTCGAAAAATATAACGCAAATACGAAACAGAGCCAGTCCTTTTAAAGTTAACAAGCCGTTATTGGGCAAAGGGAATGCAGTTTATTGTGCGACATATGTTCTCGACTTTTTTATGATGCCAAAGCACATGTTTGTGTTATTGAATTTATACGGAGCTTTTAATTGCGTATTGCCGTTTCAGTTTTGATTTTAAGATTTTTTTTCCGCAGTGATTCTAATTCTTTATTTCTAGTTTTTGCGTTAGAAATACAAATTTCTACATATATACAAACAATTGTATAAAATATATTATACTCAGAGGGAATGTACAAGGGTACTACTTATTTCTAAAGAGATTTTTTTAGAAAAAAGTTCTATCCTGTCCATTCGCGGGTCTCCGCTTGAAATGTTGTATGTTGTATGACGCAGAGTCGTATGTACATCTATACTAAATATATGCTTATAATATATTTTTATGAAAATGTTGAATCAATCGTATTTCAAAATTTATTTAGGAATAAAAAAGAAATAGGTAGGTAGGTGACATTCAGTGCAATGGCAGTGTAATAATGATACAATAGCGACACAATTTCGTTCGAAAATTAAAAAGTAAATCACATAGATAATAATAAAACACAATGCACTTTAAAAACCAGAGGTTCTCAAACTAGAGGCCTGTATCTTGGAAATCTACTTAATCAAAGTATCAAGCTATAAAAATATTTATTTTTCAATTTCTATCTCAATGTAAGGCATCGGGACCAGTTGGGGCGCAATCTTCAATACACAACAGAGGCGCAGCCACAAACTGGTAAATTTTAGAAAAATATTTGAAAATAAATTAAAATCTCTCACAAATAACCCACGTCCGCTCCTCGCAGTATCGTGACAGGAAAAAAATTAACAATTCCCTTATTTTTGATACAGTTCTTATTTTTCTCTATTTAAGATTCATTAATCATTATTTATCTTCTGTATCATTTATTATTCTATATTATGTACACTCATATGAGAAAACATATACTTATTTCGTTAGTTATAAATGATTTATTCTTGTTTTTAAAACTCACAATTTTATATTTGTCGTCATATCAATAAACAGCTAGAATCAATGTTATTTCTGATGTCCACACCTGAAGGTAATGCAAGGGCATCGTACAGTGGTAACGACTCCGGGTTACAGTGGAGGTCACTTACCATACTCAGGCGATGATTCATTCATAGTACGTATAGCAATGGCGAAATAATGTTACAAATCTCTATAAAGCACATGTCATGATTTTCCAAAGAAAATCGAGTGTTAATTCCAAAAGGCGCAGTGATGGAATTTTCGTTGAACTTTTCAATTGTAGTATTGGCCATTGGGAATAATCACTTTGTAACTAAGGTACGTACAGCTCTGGCAATTTACAGTTGAATATTTTACGGTTAAAAATTTCTCAGAAGTTTGGAAGATTGAAATTGGAATGAATATTTATAGGGTGAGGAATAAAGGCTGGATTCAAAACCACTCCTAGTTGACACAGTGAAAGGCTTGACATTGTTTGTGGTTCGTCCTCGCTTTTATAAATCACCATTTTATATCAATGAATTTCAAATGAGCAGTTGCATGTATACGTCGATATTCTAAGAACCAGAGATAAGAAATATTGTTCAAAATTATTTGAATATTTCAGATTCATTAAATCTAGCTTTTTTTAAATGACTACGCTTCCAAATCGAGCTTTTTAGACATTGAGTCTACTGTTCAGCTTAGATTAAAACCGATATGCATCACTTCAAAAGTGGCCGGCAAGGTGGTGGGCTCTAGGGTAGTATGAGGCATGCTGTCCTAGCTTATGTGGACTTCTTTAACTGCTTACCAATACTATGAAGTTACTATCGTTAGATTTAGTTATAATGTACAATATAATCAACTATAATTTACTTGCAGGGTCTTCTATGTAGGTGCCAACATCTTTCCTATTTAGGCACTTCGCTGTGTTTTCTGTGAAAGCAAAGGTAGCCATTGTAATTATAGGTCATGGGAGGCATTAAAATCTATTTACTCCATAATGTAGATACTGCTTGTGTCTATAGAACATGCCATTAAGCCATCAGGTAGGCTATCGCTTGGTAGGCAGTCTTTTGGTAATAGAATTTTTAACGGGATTTATACCATGCACCTATTTGTTTTTGAGTTCCCGATATTTCAGCACTGTTGCTAGCGTCATGACCACGGAGAAAACTGACGATTTTGGGCAGAGAATAAAAGACAAAAGGTACATGGCCCCCTAATAGGTATCTATTAAAAAGTCAAAAATTGCCATTTTTAGTAGAAACTTTGGTTCGAGAACTTTAAACCTAAAAGCCTAATTAAAAGTATTATTTCTCCTTGTGAATCTGTTTATTCGCTTCCTTTCTTGAATGCATTGATTTAGTTCAGCTATAATACTATATAAATAAAGTTTATTGTTGAATACTTCATTCCTAGTGTCTTTTGTTTATCTGTATACCGCCTCCTTTGTGGTCTAGTGGCTTAGAACACTTACTTCAGAGGTCTGCGACTTCTTTCTAGTAGTTGCAGACATTTCTGCTTAGGTTGGTATGTGGTAGGGCTTTTCTAAGTCCACTTGGAAAGCTAACACCATCTTACCTAAGTCTGGCGCCATAAAAATAAAGTAAAAAACATATTGTGTACCAGTAGTTGGGGGTAAAATAACCAGTTCTTCTGTGGTTGAGGAAACCAGGTGTAGTTCTTACTATCCGACAAGATCTACCCCGTTAAGAACTAAAAATGTCACACAGCTTGCTATCTTCACATATGGACTCCTCTACTGCTTATCATCAGGTGGTGTAGAGTCATTTGCTGTGCTTTATATAAAAAAACACTTTTGCAAAAGATATTAAAGAGCTGTTACTGACTAAATAACTAACTTTAAAACTTTCTAGATAAAAAAATAGAATATCTGTGAACATAAAGCTAATTTAGCAAGTAATCAAATGACATACAGCATGAACTGCGATGCAAATGACGAAAAACTTTCCCCAAAAGTCCTTTGGCGTTAAAAAGGTACCTGCAATTTCGAGTTTCACAGATAACAAATATGGAGATGGTGGCTTGCACAAAGGAGTGCAGTAAATAATTTGTATGTGCGACATCTGGGCGCTACCCCTTCGGTGTATGGATCGTGGGCGAATGGAAGAATGAACGGTAACACCCTCTCCTATATCGAGTTTATGGCCACACACACACCGTCAGCAGACGGTCAACAAAAAAACGAAAAAAAAATTTGAAATATATATTTTTTGACGGCCGACTGATCGAGTGCTCAGTGCCCCTCTCTACTAAGCCGGGGTTCCAGGTTTAAGACCCGGTAGGCCATATTACTATCTATATTTCTCTGATGTCTGGTTATCATAAACCAGGTAATCCTAGTGGTGCTTAATTTGGGGTTAGACAATTGGTATTATCCTGTGCGGTATTTTATATTCTTTTCTTTTTTACAAAGCATAACTACTTTTAAAAGTACTCATAATATTATGTAATGTTATAGACAAACAAAAATAATATCACGTTTATTTATGCTTTAATAAATTATAATTCTTACTTTTATTTTAATCTACATGTTTAAAACAATTTTGTGGCAAATGTTGATGCAATATGTAATAAAATGTGAATATCTGATACTAGTTTTGTTTTCTCACATCCCTGTGTACGATCCAACTCGATTGAACCGTCCCATAAGACTGAATACAAAAAATAGCTGGAGGCATTTCTTCGGGGTAACTAACAAATTGTTCTTTAAATCTATATCAAAGGTTCTTTTGATGATGAGAAAAACAAAGGAATAATAACTTGCATCTTCCTAAAGGCGAGAGTTCGATTTACGTCATTAGCTTTATTGGAGGACATTTTGTTTTTTGAAATAAAAAAATTTGAAATAATTTAAGCTCGCTTAATATTTTATAGAATTTACCCAATTTTCCAGGACTCATTAACGAGGAGGACAGGGGCAGATTCAGTTCGTTGTAATTGAAATTGTATTTGTCATAATTCAAGGTATAATTTGCTTTGTTTGTTGTGATTACTCAAACGAGAAAGAATAAATTGGTACTTTGTAAATGGAAAATTATTAAATGGATGTCGAGTATGTTTTTTGACTAAAACAAAGGCAACCTTAAACTCAAGGCAATTGATGTTGATTTCCAGTAACCGGCTGTATATGAGCACCAAAGAGGACCGTCTTGCTCCATAATCTTAAAAACGAAATAAGTAGATATAGGCTTCCTTTTTCCGAAAAAATTGAATACTATAAATCTTTATTCTGTCAAGTCGAGAATACACTTGCCGAATAAATCAAGACGAAACAGATTGGGTATCGGAGTGAAGAGTTAGCAAAAAAGGGATGTTATGGAAATTTTGAATATTTCGTGGGACGGGCGCGTTTATGAAAATGTTTCGGTCTATTTCGTCGACAATGAATTGTCGGATGTTATTTATGTATCTGAATTTTATATTGAAGGATACTGATTGTCACAAAATAGACAGAAGAAGGTAAGCACGGCGCTAAACACACTCAAATAATATGTTTATTCTGTATATATGAAGTATAACGAGTCTTTCATTTGAGTTTTTGACGCGTAATGGCGGAGTTGGTTGGGTGCTGTATATTTTATTTCATATATATTTTTGTAGTGTTGTTTTTGTCATGAAATTGGTGTAGTTTAATGAGAAAAAGGATCGTTAAATGGTGCAATATATGGAATACATCATTCAGCGTTGATTAGTTACTTACCAAGCCCTGCCATTAGTCGCCAAAAACTCCATGGGGCAAAGGGCTACATTGCACCAGTATCCTGGAGCCATAAATAAAGATAAAAACTACATTAATAAAGATATGGCTCAAGTGTCTTAGTTACCAGGCCAAATAATTGCAAAAAAAACAAAAGTCTTTGGTAGTCGGAAAGGGGGGGGTTGATGAATGAAATTTAAAAAAAGAATGCAATGTTGCCGTGTTCAAAAAAGTTTAAATATTAGTAGGTATTGTAAAGGAATAAATTATTAAAGGGTTAGTTATATTGTAAATAGTATGTAGTCAAGTCTATCTTGAATCGTTAAGTAAAATTTTTTAAAGTTTGGATATAACTTTTTGGATTTACTAAATTTCGTTTAAGTCGTTTTAATTCCTGAATATATAAATATAAAAATAAAAGAACTTTTGAACCTAACCAAAATTTAGATTATTTCCTGACGTAATATATAAGTTAGTTTTATTTAGTCTTTATTATAGGCAATTCATAAGGTTTATGGTCGTTTTAATTTACATTTCTAGTGTTAGTACATAGAAAAAGTAACTATGATTTGATTTTATATATTAGAAAAAAAAATTAATTCATTTCACTGAATACATATGATAACTAGGTGGTTGAGTGCTCAGTACCCCTAACTTCAGGCCAAGGATTCTGTCTGTTTTATAAATAGACATATTTCGATGTATATTTCTTATATTCTAATGTATACAATATGTATTATATTAAATTAGTCTTTCAAAAGTGGCGTTGCTAACTTTAGGCTTAGTTATAATTAACATTTTTGTTATTATCATATGTTATTATCTATATACACACAGCCGTGTGTGTGTTGATAATAATTTTTTTCTCGTTCAATTTTTATCCCTTTTAACCTGTAGTTTATTATCGGTTTGATTTCAACGTCTTCTGTTTTAAGTTTTAAGGTCCATCTTTTAATATTTTATGATTTAAAGTTCGATATTTTTGTTCCAATTTAAAATTTGATTCCTTAAAATATAATGAAAATGCTACAATACCCAACATAAATAATCAAAAATAACAGTTAACAATATTTCCCTATTGATATAATTTTAGTTGATCAGCCATCTATTCAATGAACGAAAAACACTTCAAGATTTATCATGATTACAGTTTAAGTGCTATAAACAAGCATATTGTTGAATGAGTCTTACGACTAACTATCGGAGCCCTTCAGTTCGATAACAGGATACAAAATCTATCATTATTACCGACCATTCGACCCAGTGAGTGACGGTCAAGCCATGACTGGGCAGATAGGGGAAACGTCTCGACTAGAAAGAAAATTGTTTTATATCGATACTTAAATTGACTCTTTGTAAATGGTTGACTAGAATTGTTTCTTTTTAAGACAATTCGGATCCACGGACAATATTAAAACTCTCACAGTTGTTGTATCTTGTATTTAAGCCCAAAAATAATTAGCAACAAAAAAACTATTAATATTAAAGTCTACTGCTTTCGAAAATAAAAATCACACGTAAAAACATAAATTTTCACTTTGATTTTTTTTTTTCATAAAAGTAGTAGTCATTCATATAATATTAAAAATTGTATGCAAACCTTTGTTAAAAATACGAAATATTATTGTAAAATCAATAATACTTTTTCTTTTATAAAATTCACAACATTTTTCATTAAACAGTATCATTAAAAAAATCTTAGTGCTTGTATCATGTAAGTCACAACGGAGATTCTGTTATCATGGAGCGTTATATTTGAGTTATATCAATCGTACATATCGCTAGAATCTAATCACTTATACATGGAATCGAATGAAGAAAAAGAAAATGAAATGAATTAGGAAATGAAATAAAGCGGTACTAAATGGCATTGAATGAATTCAAACATAATTAACGAAGACACAAAATCAAACAAAATTGAACAAAATAATAATGTAAAAAGCCTTCCTAAGCTTTCTTTTTGCGGTGTCAAAGGCAAACTGTGATGACGATTTCTACGCGCACAAATAAATTCGGTAACTCATTTCTTTGTCCCACAATCAAGAAATGGAACCTTAAACCTTGGTCCTTTAAAAGAGGCGTGAAGAAGCATCTTGCAGGTCGGCAAGATCAAGTTGGCTACTGCAGTGAACAGTTTCACTTGCAACTGTTTTTCTGGACTCCACTTCTGCTTACCATCAGGTGGAATGGAGTCATTTGCTCGATCTTTCTATAAAAAATAAAATAAATAAAAAATATTTTATAAAATAGAATAGAATATTATTGTACATCAATCATCATCAATAAAATAAGAAAAATATAGGGAATAGTGTTCACGCCTACGTCACGTGATAACGGCGCGGAGGAAGGAGCATTGACAGCGCACCACAGGCCGTACCGGCTCCACTTCCCAACAGACACCATTTGACAAAATACGTGTATATTCCGTGTTTCTCCTAGGCCTCGACTCTAAATCGACTCGATTTAAACGATGTAATAACCAAATATATATTATACCTGAACTAGTTGGTTTACCAATTTTGGACAAATCATCTTATCCCGATCATTCATATTGACTGCTTCCGTGACTCACTCGCTCGCTCTTTCTTACCTTTCATTAACAACCTAAAGATTCATAGACTGCATTCTATTTTACAAATCTATTTCTCGCAATTCACCCGATCGAGCACTTGTCTCCGAAACCGATCAAACTTCATGTCCTCTCCATACTCGTCGCTGGCATAATTGTCAAACTTGACAATAGCCATACAAATAATAGAATAGAAAATTCAAACATCAGTGTACAGAATAGCGAGCACTTAAACATTTTGGGGTTATATCTCAAGCTTCGTCTCCAAAAAGGGTGGAGGGACAAATATCTTTACTCTTTGATGGGTCTTCGAGATAAGTTTTTTCGTATAATGAGGGTCAAACAATTTATTCGTGCCTTCACATTGAGTTTTTTGTACAGAACATTTTAATAAAACCATTGTGGCTAAATTGTGGTAATAACAATTACTAGAATGTTCGGAACGTAAATTTTGTTTACTTGTATAAGAGAAAACTGCAATTATTGACAAACAAGAGTTTTTACCCGACTGATCTAGATGGAAGGTAATGTTTTTCATTTTTTCACAGAGTCGTGTTTTCTGGATTTGGTAACTACAATACGATAATTTGATGTAAGTGTTCGTGCAAACACACTTGCGTCGTGCACAAAGTGGGTGCCTCAACGCCGCGCCCTCATCTCCGTTATAGGTGTCGACCTTTCGCTGCCGACCGTGATCCAAAACATGGTCGGCAGCGCGTCGTCGTGGGATGTTGTTGCCTCCTTCTGTGAACATGTCATGCTCGCGAAGGAGGCAGCGGAACGGGAGCGCGAGGCCATGCCAGACGCTGACCCGAACCGCAGGCGACGACCGGGCAGGAGACGCCGGCTCTATGGCCAGCAGAACCAGCCGTAGTCAGGGGCGGTGGGTGATGGGATAGGGCCCCATCACTCACCATTCACTCAGCCCCAGCGCGTGAGGGATGTCCATCGTGTCCCGGGGACATCTCTCGGAGGAGTAGAGGTCGGCGACGACCGATGCCGGTGCACCACGCGAACGCCTACTTTGTTCCTCGCGTGGTGCATCTTTCTTATGGCATGAGCGCTTCCAGGATACTGTTGGTTTTTTAGTCGGTACACTGCGGTCTCTAGCAGGACTCCGACATAACCTCGGCGTGGCCCCTTATCACGTCGGGGTACGTATAAAACGTTTTTCCAACATTAAAAAAAAAAAAAAAGGTGTTCGTGCGAACAATGATACCAGGGATTAGATAGAAGTATCAAATATAATATTTAAAAGATGGAAATTACAATAAATTATAAAATAAAACTAGTAGTCGTCACAGAAGAAAAAACAAAAAGACATCCAGATTTCAGCGAGTAATCGTATTAGAATCGACCCAGTAAGGGTCAATTCTAATACATATCGCATTTACGAATAAAATTATATTATTTTGTTATTAGCGTTCATAATGATATAATGGCCGCTCCAGCACCGTCTAGTAGGCTGTATTTGTATAAAAAATACGTGCGTAAGTATTGTTACCTAAGCCAAGTAACTCCCTACATTTGAAGCAACACCAACAGTCTTTGTTTATCAAATCGTTTCCCTATGAGGGCAATAAAAGTGTTAGATAACGAAACGATGTCGGTATGGTAGCGAAATAGAAACGGAATATACGCGGAATATAAGCCAAAGGGTTCCGTTATCACGATATCGCTGCGCTCATCAAAACAACCGGCTGTACTGAGTCTAAATTCGTAAAGCCCACAGAAAACGCTTAAACCTTTGCACTAGGAGCTATTTTGGCTTGAGAATTTTTTGAATGTCGAGAATTGTATTTCTGATAGTCCAGTCACGTTCGGTCTTAAATATCCACAATAATCTTAATATTGCGTTTAGAACAGAAAATATTAGGCATCTTTATATTTCATTATTATTGTCGTTATTAAACTAGATAATTTATTTTTCATTTCATTCAATACTAATTTTTTTTTTGCTCCGTTAACGTAGTATGTAACATTGAAGTGATTCAAGTATTTATGAGACGGCAAAGGTAACTATAGCCTATACAGCCATGTTTGAAGGTCCTTTTTTCATTATGTATGACTCTGAGATAAGTGTGATATAGATCTTATCTTACGGAGAGTTTGACGATTAACTTACGACGACTACTTACGGGATTTTTTATAATGAAATGTAGTGATGCAGTTACGATAAAAACACTCGAATTATGCTACAAATGAATGAACAAAACCGAAACAGCAAAAGATGCATATTGGCTTGATAATACCTAGGTGTATTATTAACATTATATTACACCTTTTAGTTTTATAACGAGAGGGCGAGTAGTCTTTTGTATTAGATAAATTGTTCAACAGACTGTCTTGAGCTTTAGACCCTTCAAATTGACCACGATGCAAACAACTGCTTATTACAGTTATTATTGAGAAGAATCAGGCCACCGGTGGGTCAACTATTTATGCTTGTCTGATTAAACTAGAAACGATACTATTAAATTTAGATTGCATAAAAAAGTCAACTGAATTAGAACATCATATTGTGAAAGAAAGAAGTTAGTGAATCGTTTCAGTTGTCAGTTATCTAATTTACTTGTTTCGCTGTCATAAATTCAAAACATAGATTTCTTCAAAAGAGCAATGAAAGTCAAAAATAAAAGGGTAGAGTCTAATTATTAGTGTCTTTTTACTGTACATTTCTATTTCATGAAGCGGCACGATGTAGGTGGCTAGAATTTGTACTCTATTTAGGAAAGGAGCTATTTTGTATATTAGATTAAAAAATGCCTTAAATAATTTCATAATGAAGCTAATAATTCCATTAAAATACAGATCCACCTATTCCAAAAGTTTTGTTGAATAGCAATATCCACATATAAATATTTGTAACAACACTACCAGCTCGAAGTTATGAGTGAAATTTCGCCGACGTGCATATTTCAGGTCAACGCATCCCATCAATGGTATCCACTCTTCATATAAAATATATGTTGCATTTTCTGATAGTTGAAATGCTTGCAAATATTAAATTTTCCACATTTTATTATGATATTAGAAATTTTGACTAAATTGCGAGTTGGCAAATGTTTGTGATGTCGACTAGTAGCGTGTTAAAATGCAGCAAACCATATTCTGCCTAAATCGGAGGGAGATAGTATATAAAGATATTTTAGAGATAGAGATAAAGGTATAGATAATTTATGTGTCAGAACATCTGTGTCATTCATTACATACATCATTATAGCACTAGTATCAACATATCTTGCCAATGAAGAAGTAAAAATCGTAGTAAATCTTTATCTTTAAATATAAAGAGTTACAGTACCTTAGACCATATTTACGCAGTAATGCAGGTTATACAGAAGACCAATGAGTATAACCAGCCCATGTGCGTTGTGTTTGTAGACTATGTAAAAGATTCAAACTTTATTGAGACCTGGTCTGATCTCGAGACCCAGCATAGATGCCAATCTGATTTGCGAACTATCGAAGTTTTGAGATGTCTGTACGCTACTGCCAGTATGTCTGCCGTTATCCAGAATAGTAAACTGAGCCTGTCCTGCTGTACCGTGGCGTGAGACAAGAGAATGTAATATCAGCGAAACTCTTCATCGTTGCGCTGCAGGATATTTTGGGAATATTCAAATGGGCAAAACGCGGCGAGTATATTTCGTACTAGTAACAACGTAAATGGCGAGTATATTTCGTACTTTCGATTCGTAAATGATATCGTCATCATGGCTGGAACTCTGCAGAACCTGCAGGGGATAATGAATTGCCGGGCTGTATCTTCCAAACGCATCGGTCTTCAGTTGAACTTGGATAAAACCAAGATCATGTTTAACGCGGACGTTGTTCCGAAAGCGATCGTAGAAAATGGAGTACCTGTCGAAGTTGTTGAAGTTGTGCAGCAATATGTTTAGGACAAGCGGTCCAACTAGACAAAAATAGAGCAGTTAAATAGAACAATGCATTTTTTTTAAACTGTGCTGAAAACAAATTTACAGCTGATACAAAAATGAACAAGTAATAAAATAATAAGGATTATTGTACCATTTATTGGAATCATGTTTGGTAACCACGACATCAAGAAAATTCAATTTGTTAGGACACTTCTACGTTTATATTACAATTCTATTATGGTTTGTCACGTCATTTCTTGGACATTCCACTGCACACACACAATCCTAACACCATTCAATAAAATATAGTAAGTAATTAATTAAATTAAATTGAAATTATTTGGCGTAGTTGGCAAATTTAACTTATATTTCTTAAAATTTCTTCTTTCTTCAAGTGAGGTTGTCCTGTCCTCTAAAATGGACAAACTTAGTTTCTTTACTCGTTCGACATGAGTCTGTTGTAGCCCGAGGTGTAATGGAAATCAATAAAGTCCCTGCGAGTCCGAGCCCTTACCACTGAGTTTTGGGTTCCAGAACAGAGCAATGGGAGGAGAGGTCGTGGTCTTGTAACCTGTTTTAACTTAAAACTATACAATGTTATGCATTACGATCACCACCACTACTTAACCTAGCAATTTTATCTTTCACCAATTTACTAAAAGATTTTCGGTGCTTAACAGAGCTTGCAACTCTGGTTATATCCAAAATAAACGAAATAATAAGTCTTTTATATAGGATGTTTATTCAAGCACCCGGATGTAACTCTTAACTACTCCACGTAACTACTCCAACTCAAATAGCAAAAAGGTTGAGGGTTGAGGCTTTTACCCACTTAAACGCACAACGATGTACTTGTTGCTGTTTGCCGACAGCACAAATTATTAAGACCCTACGTGGCAGGACATTTTGACCAATGTGTGTTCCATGCTACATTTGTGTAATATTGTTAACACAGAAATTTTTTATTAAAAAAAAATTCATAAAAAATGGCGTTCAAATGTAGTAGCTTGTAAGTACCTGAATTTGAAAAGGTAAAGATGTTTTTTTTGTATTTATTAATGAAAAATATATTTAACTAGTATTAGTTAATAGAATTATTAATTTAATCTTTGTTGTAAATGTTTCTGATACCATTTTTATTTGATTTTATGAAGTTGATTTTAGTGTGAGTAAAATTTTATTCTTAGACCAACTCCGCGGGTTCGTTAGCAAGCTTCAAACACATCCGTCTCCTCTCTTTGCTTTTAAATACAACGGGGACGATCCGATAACTCGCTCACTCCATCCCTACTTGTGACATCAATACAAACACGCATCAATGTGACATAGTAAATTGCGAATAGTAATGAACTACCTCAAGAATATGTGTAGCTCAAATACTTTAGGGGAATCGTGTGCATGTGTGCGTTAACTGGCTTCCCTCCGTTGTAGAAGAATAATTATTTTATTTTTTAGATTCATTTTGACTTTTATCATTTATATATATATCAGTCTTCAAGTTATCAGAATAAAGTGGATCATTTAAGGCAAAGTGAACTATAACTGTTAGTTCAGAGGCGGAATTACCATCTTCTTCATATGTATAGTACGTATTTGAATATACATATTTATTGTGTTTTCAGGGTGATCTAAAAATAGCTAGGAAAATCTTAGAGAAACTGTTAAAAATATACAAAATTAATTAATTAGTTTGGAAAATCTTCTGACTGTACATTAAATTGTCATTTCTGCCATCTCTTTCTGTTACTAGATGGTGCTAGTGGTAATTTATACGTGATACAAAGTTCACCGGATCAACTACTTCTGTTTAACTATTTGCTAATTGATAAATGTACTCATTATTACATTTAATATATACACTGTAAAAACTAGTAGTAGGATTTTTGACTCATTTAAATATGATATATCTCTCTCGATCTTGAGGTAACACTTAAATGATTTAACAATGAACATTATCAATGCTTACATTTATACTAAATGTAACTTCATGTTATCTATTTATCTACACAACTTCATGGGTCCTTCCTACCCATGTTACTACAAGCTTAAATGGAGAACTGAATCCAATTGTGTTATTCATAAAAGCCTGCGTCTTATCTAAAAAGATTTCATCTTTTGGAGTCACATAATATTAATGCAAACGCACACTGCGTTGAGAATATAACCCCAAAACCCTCTTCGTTATTATCTTTCTCTTTCCTTCCTTCCACTTCGAACTTTTTCAAAGTTCAGAAATGAGATACTTATTATAGCTGCTTTGTGAAGCAATATAAAAGTTTTTAAAGCTAAGTTATGTCCAATTTGCATTCTGGGACTAATATCTGTCATTAAATGTAATTGTGTTTTCCGTTCTACGATTTGTGGAGAAGAGAAGCCGCGTATTTTGTTTCCTGGTTTCGTAATAATGTCATTAAGATGTGGTATATCCAATATGTTTGGGAATTTCGGTAGACAAACAGAACCTTCATTTACAAAGCCCCATTTTAACATTTATTTTAGATGTGTTCTATATAAACTTTCAGTCAGTTTCAATCCTTGAAGTAGTAAAATATAATTTATGACGTAAAAGCCACCAAAATGTACCACTTGAGCCATACTTTTATATCCATACTTTTTTGGTGGCTGAAGAGTACGATGAGTAATTTGTTTTAAATTTTTTCAGTATTCGAGGTTATTTTTGTACATGACACATAACAAATGTCATTTGTAAAGTTATTACGAAATGACAGTGAATTGCATTTTAAATAGTATTTTTGATTCATTTGGTTCATTAATTAATTAAGTTTCTCACCTTGCATTGTTTTTGGATGTCTTGGGCTATTTCTTATGTTTTACACAAATTGATAGGCGGACAGTATTTTTTTCTAGTACTTTAGTAATTCATATAAAACTAAATAAACTAAATATCGGTGCTTATAATATATTATTAGTGTTAGGTACTCTTTGGTGGTACATATTCTTTGTTGGCTTTTAATACAGTACCTACATGATGAACGAATAATAAGATATACCTCCCTAGAGTATTAATATTTATTGATAATTTAGAAAAAAAAAACCAAGTGGTGTGTAGTTTTGTTAAACTTGTGACTAGTTTTGATTGAGACCATGAAAAGCTAGGTACAAGCTATATATCATTATATATTATTATATTATATTATTATTAGCTTTTCAAAATATGTTATCGTGTAGTACTTTTTGGTAAAGTGTACTCTTTGGTGGAGCGTACTCCTTGGTGACTCTCGTTACATGAAAGCTACTATTGTTGTATAAAAACGCTATACTCTGCATCCTTTTACTGTGCTTGTACACGTATACATTTGTAGGAACGTCGAATTTAATCCACATGATTGATAGCGAGGTATCGGTTTCTTGTAATCTAAAATAATGCGCACTTTTTGACGTAGGTAAGACTGAGATGTAATTTCTTTGAACGGAAAAGACATGTTGATAGTGTTTTAGTGGTTTTGTTAGCGAATTTCTCGCAAATAAGTGGGTGAAATATTTTTTTTTTATAAAAGATCAAATAAGAGAGCTTTGAAATCCCAATTTTCAATAACCAAATAAATAATTCGAGGAAGGGTGAGAAGGAATGAATCGGAAAGAGTAGCGAGGAGTCTTTGGTCAGCAGTGGGGGGCACAGGTAGATATAAGATACTTGTTAAGGATTAACCTCTACCTTTTTTCTATTATACTGTTCGCTCTTGACCAAGGTTGCTAGGTTACCTGATTTTGATATTCATCTTGTTATTACGCTAAATTTACAATTAAATTTATTATATCTGTCCAAGCCAAGTTATTATTATTTAAATACCATTTATACAGTCTACATTTCTATCGCTAACAATACTATTATTGTATCAAAGTGGCAAGACTTATAACATGTGATTACTCATTCTGATACAGTACTACGCCTTTTGAACGAGTCACGACACACTCCCAGAAACCTCTATACAATAAAATTTTAAGTGTTTGATCTGGATATAGCTCGGCAAGTTAAACAGTTAATTAGTATATCTGTAACGCTTAATAAATTAAAAGTCTTATTAAGAATTTAATAAACACGTGTAAATATACTGGTATTTTTCGGTACGCCGCTGATCAATCTGCGAGAAATGAAATGTTTAATCAACCGTCTAATAAGATAATTAGTCTTAAAATGAGTTTTACTAGAACGAAGCCACAAGCATACCTAGAATATCAATATCTATATATATATAAATAAAAACTAGAAATCACGTTTCTTTACAATGAAAATAATCGCCAAATATTAGGACATGTAAGTAAATAATGACTAGGAGAGCACTAGAAATAGATTTTTAAAATTGTTGTCTGTATATCAGTCTATCTTTCTGTCTGTAAGCAATAATCACGATACTACTGACCGGATTTTATTACGGTTTCGACATTAAGGCTTTGTTTAATCAAATTCCGATGTCGGTAAAAAGTTATCGTCATTTTGCAGCAATGCTATGTGATATTTATTATGAAACTAGAAGTTTTTTGAGATTAGAGAACTAATTTTCATAAAAGCGGATCGTTTGAAAATTGGTTGGGAGAAATTTAAAAAAAACTGTTTTTGAAAAAAATGTATTACATTGTATGTCATTTAGTTATTGAAATGTTACGTTTGTTTTCTACAATATTAATGTTAAAAACACAAACATCTGTCCTGACCTTAGATACTATACTGACAACTAGTTGTCAAACGGTCATTTGATCTAGATCAGACGACCATTTGACTAGAAAAACAGAAATAAATTATAGAATACGTAGAAAAATTTAATAATGTATTTAAAATATTCAAGACATTTTTTTTAAAGATCTTAAAAGTAATTGAATTCACATTGAACTAAAAATTTATTTTATCATATGTAATTAAAAATGCGTGTTAGAGCCTCATTAATATTTACGATACAAAAGACAACATTACCGAGTGTATTATTTTAGTTGTCAATAAAAAAGCTCCAACTATCGACCTGCTATGGTCACCCCTGGTTTTGCACCCTAAGTTCAATGACCTTCAATCTGACGCGTGCCAGGGGTGAGATCTTACCCGAACCAGTTTTTGGATGAAAGGGAACGAATTTGGGGTTGGGAAAATGCCATCGGGATGTTTTTGGTCCATTTTTGCGTTAGCAGGTACAACGTTAAATGGTTATTGATTGGAAATTTCCCAATATTTTAGAAATGGGAATTATTTTAGACTTGTTGTTAATTGTGCGGTTACGTATTTGTAACCCTAGCCATGCTATAAATAACTTAACCTCAATGTTATAAAGTTTGAATTAAGTAAACTGAACATACAATTTGTTTAGTAATTGGCTGTTTTTTAATGATCTTAATTTGGTTATTATCAACTTGTGTCTCTTAGCAGTGTCAGCTCAATAATATAGACTAAAACGTTAATTATAACATATATTAAAAATGAATGTAACAATACAATGTCTTATTTCTAAGGACTTCACAAATAAAGCTTTTATCGTATATTTTAAACCCCCTTCTTACAAAATTAATAAACACATTTGCATATATTAGTCGTGTAATAACACAATTTTATTTACAATTTAATGAGATATGATCTTATGGCATACACCACAATAAACGCTTTGATTATTTAAGTACCTTATTACTTTGCAATACGACGCATTGTTGAAGTAACCATCGATGCTTATTGTGTGTTCGATTGTACACTCTTTGTATTTTATAGGGCAATGAATCTGAAACATTGAGTTGAACGTACAAACATGCATTTAAGAAACAATGTCATAATCGTGAGTTTTATGTGTTTGATAAGGACGCATTACACATAGGGAATAACAGTAACATTGTTTAAAGAAGCGACATCAAATTGTGAGAACTACGAAATTCTTGTTGAGTTATCATGCATGTCACATTCTTTACACGAATAGTAACAACTTACGATGCAATCCTGCGCGTTGCATTGATTTTTGTTTTTAGATAATTATGATTAAAACCTCCTCGCAGAAACACGGATTTTTGAAAAAAGAACACTCTGTTTCTTGGATTTTCGAGACTTATAAACCACGCAGTTTTATGTCTCTTCAATAATGCTTGTTACTTTTTTTTCAACAATATCCAGACCTATATCCTTATCAATATGCTTTATTTTAAAGACACAAGGTACGAGCAAATATAAGTTAAGGCGACCGTTTACCATCAGGTCGATGCTTTGTACAACCATTTTCATATAAATAAGAATTTTACGGATATTTTTGTAAAGCCGGTCATGCTCTGACCAAACCCGATATTCTTGATTCTAATGTAATGTAAGCAATTTTAAGCAATCTTAAACCCTATTGTCAAGGGTAAAGAACATCAGATTTGATTTGAAACGATGTCTAGACAGAGTTAAAGTGAAAAACACTGTTTTGTTAGAACAGTTAGTGCCAATGAAATATATATTGTTGTTTTTTGTGATATATTCGTTGATGACAAGATTTTTTTTTTAGAAAATTTTGTTACGACTCTAATTACATACTATCATTTTATATAGGATTGTTTATTTAAATAATCGAATAAGTATTTCTTCGATTTTTGATAATCGTATGTTCCAAAATAAATTTAAAAGCCCTCTATTAAATGGATACTATTAGTAAATACTTTTGACCTATACTTGACTATATGATAACGCTTGAATGGTAGATAATGCCTTAGGCAGTAAGAGTGCCAATTGTGCTTTTGTGCAATGAAGAAAAAAAAAATACTTCAGCTGTGTAGAAGAAACAATGATATTACAAGATAATTATGTTATTTATTGTCAAAATTATAACAATTGTAATTAGCTTCCCAAAGTAAGCATCGTTAAGAGATTGTCTTATGGATACCAGATAATGGAGAGATAGAGATATCAAAAATAAACTTAATAATCGTCACACCTCATACAAATAACTGCCCCTACCGGAATTCAAACGCAGGACCTTTGGCTAAGTAGACAGGGGTGATCGACTAGATGTCAAACATCATTATAATTATAATTTGTAACGAATCGTCTCATTGAGAAACCAATTCTTGCAAAAATAGTAAGTAATATTAGTCTTTGTAATTTTAATTACTGACCGTAAATACTTTTTGTTATTGAAACAAATGTAATAAACTCTATTGTATTTTTATTGTTAATGCATTGCAGTTTTAATAAAATTTACTTATAATTTACATTGTTAATAAACTTCTGATGTAGTCTGTTGTCGTTGCCACTGTCGTTGTCGTAGCATTGTAAGAAAACACCAAAATAGAATACACGATCTTTGATGATTTGGGAAGTAAGATAACACGTGTTAGAATGCCTTACCTAGCAATGTTCCCTGTATTACCTGATGATAACGATATAGATTAATCGATAGAAGTTTCTATAAGCTGTGAGAGTTTTGTAATGGATATAAATCTCATATTATTTAAATAAAGAATAAATAATTGACGATGGGATACCAAATTAATAAAAAAATAATAGTAATAAGCTATCATTATTAACGGCATATACACATCACACTGGCACAGCTCTTTCTACATGGGACGAGGCACGTGAGGAGTTAGGACTTTAACATCATCATGCTGCCCCAATGCAGGTAAGTGGGTGAAAGCGGTTACCGTAACGGCCAGCACCAACAGTCAGAATTCTATTATTAATTGCTAATAATATTGTTGTAACCTTATAGGGTTCGTGTAAACCATAAAAATAAAATAAGATCTATTTTGAAAAAAATTGAAGCTTATGTTGAGCGAAGTAATGTGTTATAGTTAATGCCACAAACAAATCCGTCCAATCATACGACACAGAAAAATCTGACACGTGAACGTATTATTTTATGATTGGATTACCTACGTCACGTTGATTCTGCCGTGTTTTAACAGCTCACGACTCGTCCCGCAAATCTTGCGCTCTCCCCAAGGACGTCCATGCTTTTGAATTTCCACTTTCAAGGGATTTAAGGTTACGTGGTTGTACTTTTAAAGGAACCTGCGAAGAACATTCTATAGTACAATTGGGAGACCACATTAACGCGGGTTCAAAAAATTTTTAAACTAAGGGTTTTAGAATCTTACTGCCAAATCATATATCTTTGTATGTTATTTAACTAAACTCTTCGTTAACTAAATTTTTACTGATTTTTTTACATTACGTCAAACAAAAATAATACATCTATGATTTTTCACGTTCTTAGAGAAGAATCATGTTTTATCGTTAGTAAAAGGCTGTTGTGGTTCGTAGATATAACCTGACATACTATTACTTTATTTGTCAAATAAATCGCTTTGATTGATTTTTTTCCGTTATCTTGTATACATAACGCAAGTTTTTAACTATGTTTTATATTTCTAGCCCAAATGACTAGAAATTAATTGTGAGTTTAAATATTAGAATTACTAGTTTTTTTAGGATGATGTTAAAGTTAATATTAAATTATGCACGTATTATCTGTATTATATACAAATTATAAGTTCATTATTGAACTTTTTATTAATTATATAAAAAAATGTTTTAAACAAATAATAGTATTAATACAAGATAAAGTTAAACCTAAAATAATTCATCTTTCTTAATATTATATTTGACTTTTAATCGGAATCAGTAGTGAGGTGATATTCTGCAAACAACCTTACTGGCAACCCTTTAAAAAGACTTATACAAAACCATTCAATTTTCTTTTGTTACATTCACATTCTCCTACGTATTGTTACCTTATATAATAACGTAATAATCGAGACTTATTCTCGCGAAAATAAACATTTTATTTCCACATCGCATTTCGTAAGTCTTCCAAGGAGAATGGATTCGTCGAAACACTGACTGCTCTAGTAAGTCATAATCGCTTCATGCATAACATGAATGAATGAAACGGGTATATCCAGATGTTTCAACTGAAATAATTAAAGAGTTACGCATTCTTTAGGCTTTCATACTTATATAATATAGGTATAAGACATCGCAACAGTTATTTCAAACACAATAAAAGTAAATTAACGATTGAAAACTTCACTTAAAATTAATCAAAATATTTATTAGTTCTTTTAATTAAATCATTAAAATTAAATCCTATCATCGCTTCGATGAATAATTTTGCTATGGAGAATGATAGGTGCAAGACATTCTTGAGCTTTTAAATATTTGTAATGACGTTTACGAAATATTTATGTTATTACGTGTCAATATTTTTAATATTAATACTTCCAATGCTTATCATCATTTAGATAATCATTTATTTTATTGTAAGCTTGCTTTTTGCACCCCAATGGGCGTCAGTCCTTCTTGTTACGTACTTAGCGCACTGACACTTCAGGCTCGTAATTCTGTTAGGTACGCCGGCGACCCTATTTTTCATTTTACCAAAACCTAACTCATTTTCGAAAAACAAAAATGGTATTTATTTCTGCAGTAATACTTCTGAGAAAAA
The DNA here is from genome assembly GCA_943193645.1 of Acentria ephemerella. NCBI lineage: Eukaryota > Metazoa > Arthropoda > Insecta > Lepidoptera > Crambidae > Acentria > Acentria ephemerella. The sequence goes on from OW971881.1 coordinate 1,171,701, forward strand.
TTCCATAAGTAATAATGAAAATATCAGAAGTTATAACACATTTCTAAAGTGCGGAAAGTAAGTAATTTCTTCGCGAATTTTTATTACATTTTTTTCACTTTATAAAGATATATTCTATTCTATTCTACTTTTGCGAAAAATTAAATAACAAAATTAAATGAACAAAAGTTTAATCCTTAGACAAATTATAATTGAGAGTTGTATTGAACATACATATATGTAACACAGTATAATATATTTAATTTAACTCATGTAAAAATACACTTTAAAATAGTAATGTGATACAAAAATTTAATACATAAAACTTTTTGATTCAAACTTCTTAATGCATTTGGGTTTTATAACTAAAAACACATAAAAGTAACTTTTCGCACGCCAAACATATATGGATCAGTGTACTTTTTCAGCAAATGTATTAAAACAATTACAACAGTATCAAAATCGTATTGACTGCAAGCCAATAAATAAATAATAAAAAAAAATCTTATTAACATTAAATCAATGTACAGCTTTAGAGTATGCATTATTCACTTAAGAAAAGTATTTCTTCATTCTCTATTCCCTCTTTAAAGCACTTTCTATAGAAGTTTAATCTTAACACCCACGAAACACGAATCATTGAATGAAGTTTATCTTCAAAGCGAATTACTATGAACACTCAGAAACGTCACTACAGTGAGTCATTCAACTTGTAAATTGTTTTAATAATGTCTTATCACGAATGGTGGTCGTAATTTTATTTGTAATCAACGCTGAACGATTACAGAGAACTGTTAACTGGGATTGTGGTTATTTGTCACGGAATTGGGGTAACTACTTAAAAGTTCGGCAGTAAATTTACGATGGTTTTTAAAAGAACATAATATTCTTGCAATCGGAAAGGTTATAAGAAATTAAGGTTACAGATGAATTGAACCTTTATAGCGATGGTGTAATATATTGTTCTTGAGTTCCGGTCCGAAACCCCAATGAACTTTAACGACATTTATGTTATTATATAGCTAATATTGTGATAATTGTGAACTTGTGCTATAAATATGAATTACGTTTGACACTTTTTTAACGTCGAATAAGGTTCTGTATTTCCTGACATTCTAAATTTCAGGCTTAATGCCAAGAAAGCAGATGGTCCACCCTCATGGTAAGTGGTAATTTTTTCTTATTCACAATAACGCTATCAAAAAATTCTGATGTTGCGTTGACTTCCTAGAGAAAAGAGTTGTACCAAGTAGTATTTCTCTCTTGTTTTGATATTATTCAGTTTTCTTTTTTTTTTTCAATAAAACTTATCGTTTTACCATATTATATATGTATGTTATTTTAAATTAATGAATATGCATTTAATATCAATTGAAGGTTATTTAAAATCGTATATATTATTTAGTTTGTTCTCAGGTTAATAACAAAGTGTGTTATGAAGTAATTTTCCGATGTCTGTGACTTTGACGTTCAGGATGTTGTCGGGGTCAAAGTTTAATATACTACCGCAAGTAAAGAAGTGATATCGCGCTTCGTTAAGTCGTGTGCATTTCTGTACACATGGTCAAAGTTCTATATACTATTGTTGTATTCAGAATATTTCAAATCAATATTCTTATGTAGACTGGGGTTCCTAAAAGTGGCTGTGATAATCTGGATGACAAAAACTCATGTTTATCAGTTTCAACTCATGGTATCTTTATGTAATCTTCAATGTACATTTCGTCGTATACTTACTTAAATATTACGTCACATTTTAAATAATTTCTGCCGTATGTCTATGGCACATTATCAAATAAAAGAAATCTATTAATGGCAGTAAATATGTGCTCCCATAGTTATATAAAATCAAAATTAAATTGACAGTTGAGTATAGTATTATTTGCTGGAAGTTTTAGAATTGTTTGATTTTAATAATAATTATTAATAACAAGCTAACAACTCAATACATTTCAGTGTTATAATTATATTCTTCAATCTTGATTTTAATAAGAGTGTTTAATGTACCTAGACACAATTAGTGTATTTTGACTCTGACTTTGACTCCTAACAAATAATGTAATTCTTTATGATACTTCATGGAATCACAACATAATTTTAGCTTCTTACGATGAATAATAAAAGTCAAAGTCAAAATAACCTTAACAACTAACAAATCAGTTAATACTCTGTATGAAGATGATGACAAGCCTGGGGAATGTCTGTAATAGTTCCTTCGAAACAGAGGAATTTCATTTTGGTATTTTACAACTTCCTACGCGAATGGCCTTTATAAAAAGGGAATGTAATCACGCCATTCTCTTGTGTACACGCCAAGGATGTAAAATGTCGCTTGACCATTTTAATGGGAGTTTTCGACTTTGCCATAAATACTCGAGCACCTTTTTTTGATTTCATTTTACTTTCGACGAACGAAAAATACTTTCTGCGTCCTTGCATTGATTACATAACTTATAAGCATTATTTCAATGCTATACTACAATATTTTGCATGTAGTAAGAGATCTTTCAGAAGAACGTCTAAAGAGATGTCTTTCTTTTAGTCTTGCATTTGACTGTACTGTAAAGTCAATAGATTGATCTTTATAGTTTTAACTAATCAAATCTCTTTCAACGCAAAACCTCTCTTTAGCAAATTCAATAAGGTAAATTTTAAATCTAGTTAGATTTACAATTAGGTATTAAAAACTACATTGCAACGGTATAGCATTGACCAATTATACGACACTATTATGGTAGACGTCAGCTCCTAAATTCAATATATTACTATCTTCTGCTTCTCTCACTATCTCGTCATAAGTTAGACTGAAAGGTCAAACAACAAAAACAGGCCATATGATGGGATCTGAATCACCGGCAATTCAAAATCTCAGTGACTGTTCCAAAATATTAGCTATCGGGGAATCATATGAAATAATTTTAATTCAAGATAAGAAGAGAAGCCTACTTTAGTTAAGCAACATTTACACGCGGATTGTCTTCAATAGTTTAAAATAGGCATAATGAGTAAACTTTAAGTAAAAGTTGACGGCTATCAGCAAAATATCTAAATAAATTTACGAACTGTCAGTTCACACTGACAATTCGAAAATTACGTGTTTGTATTCTTATGTTGTTTTAGTTAATATATTTTTACACGGTCTTTATTTGTTTTCTTCAAATCTTTCTTTTAAAAATGTTATGGTTAACACTAAATTAATCGCAGTAACTCTGACAAACATTTTCGGGGCAATGGGCCGGCAAAACTCAAGTTCGGGTCTGAGATACCCGACTCGTCACGAACTGTTCAAATACTCCGGCACGTTCACTCCTTTGGAACAAAAGGGCCGATGTGCCCCTTGAAATTTAGGTCTGGGTGCCTTGTACCCGTTTTGTAGATGCTTTGTGAGTGCACTGGTTGAAACTTAAATGGGAGTGTAGAATTTAAATTAGTGTGCATCGACTGATTAATACCATGAAGTATGTACACATAATCACCACCATTATCAGCCTATATAATATTAAAAATAATAATATACGATCCCATTCCTACATGGGAGAAACGTATGGGAGGTTGAAAGACCTTAAGACCAACGCGCTGACGCGTCAGTGAAAATGATATATTACCATAACAACCGGAACCAATGCATTGCCTTCCGAAGCACTGAGGAACTCAAGGTAACAAACTCGAAGCCCCTCCTAGCAAGTAGATAAGATAAGATAAGATAATATAATATAATATAAGATGAGATAAGATAAGATGGGATAAGAAAATATGATAAAATTCAAAGTTAGTAGTAGTTAGATTATTGTAGGTTTGTTGCTTTTATTCTGGCACACGAAAATAAAATAATTAACATGGAACGTATATTGGTTTTTGATTACCAAATGCAATCTCACCTTTTTTCATATTTTTGCTATATATACATACTTACAAAAATATGAAAAACATTATTATATATCCAGTAAAATTTGTAATGTGCTAAATGCAAAGAAAAAGAAACTTTCACAAATAGCTTATTAAGCAACAACGGATTTCGAACCGAGGTTTAACCTTTAAGTCGTTATAACAATTTTGTTATTACAAATAAGATTTCACCATTTCTCCTTTAAAACAAATTATGACGCACAAAATTTCAGACAAGTTACAAAATAAATTTCTATAGAGGAATATAACAAATAGGTAAAGTTTGTTTGGATCCTTGAAAATACACTTCCAAGTTGAGTTTGGAAACAAATAAAAACAGGTTGAAAAACTTTGTCTCACCTCCGAACGCTGTATTGGACAAGAAAAATTTTAAACCAAGCAGAGTAAAACATCGACCGTGTTGCTGGAAAATCTTTTTCATTGGACTTACTTTACCCACGCGTTTAGAGTTCTTTTTTGTTGATAAGTTTTCGAATCTGTTCCTAAATATGCATACAAAAACATTGAACTTAAGGTATTTACTTATTTTTGTAAAAAAGTACCATATAGTACTATATAATCTGATGGTAAGCAGATCAATATGTGATGTTAGCCAGTGCAGCATGCGACACAGGTGAACTCTAAAGGGCTGCCACAAAACCCAAATACTGGTCGAAGTTGTCTATGGGGATCAAAAGTAACTGAATAATAATAATAATAAATATGTCCTATTTATTAAGATGACAGAAAAAGGAGAATCCGATCTGGTGCATTTGTTCGGAAATTTTAAATGTAGAAGCATTTTGGCAATTCATTTTTATGAATGTAATAATTTTACCGGTAACTTCTAATCTTACCAACAATACTATCATTTCATTTTCCACGACTACCTAATTAAGTCCATATCCAGATTAATAACTTTAGATGTGACGTCATATACAGACCATTCTCTCCCATTATTAATTATAGTTTCCTTTCAAAACATCCAGGGGTTTTAATGTCTCAACATTTCTCAGATAGCTTTACACGTGCGTCATGATAGCTACATCGTCGGACGTACAGCCTCGACGACGCGAATATATTTTTAATATTAATCACTAATATAATAATGATTCTTAATCTACTAAGCTGCGGTTACTTTACTATAACTTGAATTGATAGACAGATAGAAAACTAGTCAACGTCATCTCACTCGGTAGGATGACTTCTTCCAGGGCTTCACGTCCCAAGTCATCACCAGAAGGCGATGGCTGATCACCGGTGTGCCTATACTTACTGAGAAACCGCGCGGATAATGAGATAAAAAAACAATTACGACAGACTACATAAAATGTATCATGGAATTACAATGAAATTTATATTATATATACACTGTTTACAATTATGGATGGTTAACGAAATTTATTTTCCGGTTCTATTTTCAAAAATAAATTGCTTTAATTATTTTAGGTAACGATTCTTATTTCTGATTTTATTCTAGCTCTGGTCGGCTCTAATGATAGACTTTTAATCAAGAGAAGTGAACTTTAATGGACAAACATCAAATTGAGCATTTCTTCACAAGCTGTTCTGCACTCGACCAATAGCCATTGAAGTAAAATTGTATGTCATTGTATTTAATCACGCAAAGACATGAGCAAAATAAATTGTCGCTCCCCTTATATGAGATATAACGGCTGGAACTACACTGAAGTGGCCATTACGAGCTGCCTATCTCGGGACCAATAAGATGAATGTTTCTCCTCAAACTATAATGACGTCATCCTGTGGGCAGTCGTGCCCTTCACTCTATTTCATAATTATGTTGCTCGCTAAAATTTTACTCTACTTTTCACTGCAATAAGAGTGTGTTTTCAACATAATTTCCAATTTTAGATTTATTGTAAGAACGTTTGTGTTTAGGGAATTTCAGTGTCCAGTTGAGGGTCGTGAATTTTGACACAGTTTTCCTATATAGGTACATAGATAGATAAATAGAATATTCTTTATTACACACAAGATTAAGATCAACATCTTAATACAAATAAAAAGTAGTAACAAAAACACGTATAATGGGCGGTTTTATCACTATATTAGAGATCTCTTTCAGACAAGCTGTGGATTAACAAGAAAGATAAGATAATAAAAGTTTTTGGTAAACGTGTTGACAATTATTGCACATAGTGATATTTTTGTTCATATATTAAAAAAGTTCCGATACTCTAACAGACTTAAAATAAGTAACGTATCAGTATTTACAATTAATAATAATTAGTCTGAAAATGAAAGCTTGTAAAGAACCATTATTAATACACTCTTTTTTTTGTAAAATTTAAAGAAAACTATTACACACCCACAGACTAATACAGACACACACATACACCTAGATAAATACACATCCACACATTCACTTACACACTCACATTCATCCTAAGATCAAAAAGGTATATGTATACACTCGTAAATGGCAATTAATTTAATATTCATGTTTAGTGACATTTTAACTTTTAATTTTATGTCACAATGCAGGTTCGTAGCGTGGAGACTACAGTCAACATTATAACTATTCAATTTGAAAATAAGCTATATTTGATTTGAAGACTATATTTTATTTAGTCGCGAAGAAAGTTTTATGCCGGAAAATGTCTTTACTTAGTGCGAAAAGGTGCTGCTGGTTGGACAGGGGAACTATTCTCGTTATATATATTACTCTAGGCTATGATTACACCTAACCAGAGAAAACGTCTGGCTGCTTCGAGAAGTTAGTAAACTCTACGATACGTATGATACTACCAAAGTACTCTCTTGGCATTCATATCAACTAATAGATCTCAAAGGACTGGCTAACTGATCAACATTCGATCTCATTAATGTTATTAACATTATTGATATGGTGGTAGACTTAGATCAGATGGTGGTAGCTGGCCAGGCGGACTGAATAAAAGCCACTAACCAAACCGAACGAAATACCTGCCCCATGAGATTTAAACTAGAGAATTATTGATCTCAGCCTTAAGACAGCAGAGACCGTTAAAAGAGTTACAACACTACATAATTCGATTCAAAATTCAACACATAAATTCCTTGTAAATGGGTCATTGGACCCTTTGTCGGCGCAACTTTGACTTTGGGAATCTAAATTTATTTCCATTCTAGGGATACGCAAAATATTTCACCTCCCCACTGAAGAGGCTTCAAACTTCGACCAGTACTTTAAGTTTGTAGTGCCTTGTGGAACACTTCCTATCTTAAGAAAAGAAGATTGTTTGAGGAATCTGTTTTATAGTAACATTAGTATCTATCTTATGTATATACGAATAAATTGCTGTTAGTTTGCATAAGCTCAAAAACAACAACAGATTTTAAAAAATTGAGCTTTAATGCAGGTTTAAAAAAACAAACAATATGAAATATAATAATGGATAAATAAAAATTTTTAGTATTGGTTTGGAAAAATGTCTGCATGATATGCTGTAGAAACAATTGTAAATACAAACCCAATACAAAGTTAACAACTGGCGGCAATCGTGACAGAGAAACTAAGGGCTTATGAACTCTCTATAATTGGCTGATGTACAATAAAGATATATTCTATTCTATTCTATAGGCAGATGGTATCTTTATTCATTTTTCTTTTATTATTAACGGGGTAGCTCTTACCCTTCTATCTTACCTCCAAATGCCGGACAACAATGCTGTTAACATTATTGTTATGGTTATCATTATGATTATGACTCTTTGGAATAGATAATGTTAAGTCATAATTACATTAATAAGATAATCAAAATAATATTTTCACCTATTCTGTAGCCCAAAGTAAGCATCATTAAGATCTTCTACACACATATGTCTAATTAACAAAAACATATTTAATGATGATTCATTATCGTCATTAGCTTATATTCGTCCCCAACGAGAGACTTGAGCCTACCATAAATTAGGCCTCAGTCAACTTAGGCTAAGCGCGGGTTGGTCGACTTCACACACAAGCTAAGGTGTGTTTCCTCACGATGTTTTCTTTCCTAGTAAAAACGTCGAATATACGCATCAACATATGAATTCTAAATTTTAAAACACATCAGTACGTGGCGGGGTTTGGAGCGCTACCTCCTGTACGGAACACATTACGCACTGAGCCACCGACGCTTAATAATTATTTGATTTTCGAATATTACAAATATATGTATTTTTTATATACAAAATACGAACTTAACATCTAAACGCATTATATATGTCGGCGCAAAAGTATTATGGGATCATTAAATCTTTGTTATTATAGTTAAAAAGTATTTCTACATGTATAAATGCATTTAGAAACACTACTATTTCCTGTTGTTCAGTTTCCGGCGTAATTGCCGAGATAATTGTTAAACCAAATTTTTAATAAACAACAAATATTGTAATACTAAATGTACGGTACAAAACACCGCACATTGTCGATGCAGCACTTTTCCGCCAATGCATCGAAACCGGAGCGCGGGCCGTCAGTCGTTCGCCAACCACTCGCGACTCGCATACATATCATCATATATTAATGTGTGACAATAAAAGTATATCAGTAAAATTCTCAATATTTTCAATTATTCTGATGTAGCACCTTAACTCCTACATCAAATGGTCCTTCGAGCTTCCGTAGGCAGGACTAATTTCGTGTGATACGTTGTGAAAAGTGTAACCTTTGGACGCCACGTTGCCACGCGGAGTTACGTAAGTGATCAGCGCCAGCCTTCGGTGAGTTATATTTTTCTTTGATCCTCAAAATGGAAGAACTTCTAAAAACACAACATCAAATCATGGAAGCCATGAATACTCTTCTATGTAACTTCAAAAAAGACGGGTCCGATCGCAAAACTACTTCTCATATCAAAAAACGATTGAGCACGTTGGAAAGTTACTGGCAAGAATTTCAATGCAACCACATAAAACTCTGTGAGTATGATGACAAGTCACATGATTATTTTATCACTAATGCATACAAAAGAACATCTGAATTTAACATTGATACACGAGCACACATACAAAAATATTTGTCCTCTGACACAAAACCGGAGGAAAAGCAGCTTCTGCGGCCGACAACTCCCTTAGGAATTGGGGGGCGAGCAACTACATCTCACGTCGACACAGAAGAACAACAACGAGCAGTAGATCAATCATCGCGTAACACCACTCTAGGAATCAGCAGCAAATTAGAGGAGATGCTACGAAAACAGAAGAGCAACTTCAAAGCATTTTCTAGAACGGTCAGTAGCATTAATCTCGAGAATATTTCCGACAAATGGGAACTCGAAGATGTATTGAAATCAGTGAAGGCCAGATGGTCTGTCATTGACTCCCTACACTGGGAAATAGACAGTGAACTTTACGACGATAATTATGAGTATGAGCAAACTTTCAGCAACTATGAGCAACAATTCAATGACATCAAAAGAACCATAAACAACAAAATGTGGGATCATTGTCATCGAGAGAAATCCACACCACAGATGGATATTCCAATCTTCACCGGGAACTACCAACAGTGGGTGTCCTTTAGGGATTTATTCGTGGAGACGATACACAACAACCGCTCTCTATCGAACGCACAAAAACTACAGTTCCTCAAGAGTAAAGTTCGGGGCGAGCCAGAAAGGTTGGTACAACATTTACCAATCAGTTCCGAAAATTACGAGATAAGCTGGGATATTCTTAATCGCAGGTACAATAATGACAAATTAATTTTGAACTGCCATGTGAGTACCCTCATGAACTTATCTCCAATGCAACAGCAATCGGCAGCAGCCATTAAAAAAATATTTGATACAACAAACGAGTGACTTAACGCAATAAAAGCTCTCGGGGTAGACATTAGTACTTGGGATCCACTTATTGTGTATATCATATCAAATAAATTAGACGCTGATACACGTATTGACTATGTAGAGTCATTAAAAAATCCTAGGCATCTACCAATTTTAGAGGATTTGTTATATTTCCTTGAAAATAAGTTTACGTCCTTGGAAGCATCTAGACGTAAACCAGAATCTGTCAAAATACAGCAACAACAAGAAACATCAAGAAACAATTTCAAAAAAACTCATTCCTTCAAATCATTTATGGGTCATCAAAGTCCAATAAAATGGAAACATAACAATGGATTTAATCAAAATATTGCTAAGTGCGCAGTGTGCAACAAAGACAGAGACCACGGAATCTACAATTGCGAAACATTTCTGGAAATGCAACCAAACAAAAGACAAGACATAGTGAAAAAGCTGTCGCTATGCAAAAATTGTCTTCATTTCCACCGCAACCGAAAATGCTACACTGACAAAAAATGTCGTGAGTGCGACGAAGACCACAATACACTGTTGCACGTATCTAACACTCCTGTTACTAAGACTAATCAAATTACACTGCCACAATATGACTCTTTTAAACAACAAGAACAATTAAAAACAAATGTATTACAATGCCATGTATTACATAACCATGAAATGTCGTCAGAGGACATACAATGCCTCCAATTATACCAATCTACTACTGAACGCCAAGAAGACGGTAAACACGTGGTTCGGCTTCCACTACATTCGGACATCGAAGAGAAGCTGGGCCAATCTAAAACAAAAAGTGGAGTCATCAAAAGACCAGTCATTAAAGTCTCACCACTTCCCGTCACAAATCAGGAGCTGAAAACAAATTCGCCAGTGGAAGAAAGTGGAACTAAATTTCTGACTTCATGCATTAACTTTATAACGACAATATTTTTATTATTTATGTTATGTGGCACAACAACAGCACAAAAATCATATGGTATTACGTCATTACAGAGTAATAACAGCATTTATTTCGATAAAGTGTCAGACATACGTATTATACAAGACAAGTGGAAACTTATAGTTTATTACAATATGGAACCCTACTGGAAAGGAACAACATTACTCAACAAATACTATAAACACTTAGAATCATTATGTTCAAAGTTTGAAAGAAGATCACATTGTGATACAATAACACTCCAGCTACGTCATAGTTTCTCGGAACTAGAGTACTACGATATGATGTTACGAAACCCACGTGGAGATAAACACTCACGCACGAGACGTGGCCTAATCAATGGAGTCGGCAATCTGGCAAACAACCTCTTCGGAGTATTAGATGACCATTTCGCTGAAAAGTATGAACGCGACATTACTAAGCTTAGAAGCAATCAAAATTATTTAGTATCACTTTGGAAGTCACAGACTTCTATCATTGAAGCCGAAAATAATTTAATACGGCGTGTTGAAAACGCAATGAATGCACAGCATAAAGTTTTTAGAGAACACTTAAACACTATCGAGAAAGCAGTAGGAACATTAAAACAGGAACTTGAGAATAATGATCTTCTTCACGAGTTCATGATGTTCAGCTTTATTGCAAATAATATTTTAAGCAATCTAAGAAACATCCAAGATACTTTATTAGACACTGTAACCAATCCACAACATTTCAATATTCACATTTTGGCACCGGAGCAACTTCGCGATGAACTGAATATCATTTCCGGACAGCTCTCCAAGGACACCTCACTACCCATAGACAACATTCAAACAAACCTAGCTAGAGTATATGAAATTCTCAAGGTTAACTCTCGTATGACAGCACAATATTTTCTTTTTGAGATTGAAATACCTCTAGTGAGCAGAGATAGTTTCGAATTATACAAGACTTATGCGATTCCACAAAAGTCGGAAAATGCTATTGTAAGGATCACACCTATAGCGGATTATGTAGCAATTAATTTACAAAAGGACACGTATATACCAGTCTTAACATCAGAATTGTCAAAATGTAGCGGTGTCTACAAAGAATCAATTTTATGTGAGCTTCAGAAGCCAATATATCATAGAGAATCGGATTACAATTTTTGTGTCAGAGATCAAGATCAAAACACGTGCTCTACCTCAGTCAGCACATGCCAAGACACTTGGTCTGAACTTATCAATGTAAACACGTTCTTATTTAGCTGTTGCGATAAATGCAACATGAGATTTATATGTGGTAATCAAGTTGCTACGGAACAATTAAACGGTGCAAGCATTATTGTACTCGGAAGTAACTGTGTCATCAAGGGCGAGACCTTCACAATTACGTCACACAAACAACGTTCAAACGAACTAAATATTGAGCCAGACATAGTTTTAGCAGAAATCGCACCCGTCAACAAAATTATTAACATCTCAATTCCGATAATAACTTCATTGAAAGAAAGCAACTTCAATGAATCCTTCAATGAGATAGATGATCAGATACAGCAAATAAAAAAAGAGGAAGATCAGATGGAGCAAGACAACAACATTTCTTCACACGATATCCATCAGTACGCCGCCATATACACAGTAGGTGGAATAGTGATAGCGTGTGCTCTGTTTGTGTGGTGGCGAATGCGTCATACTGCATACGCGAGCATCAACGAGCCTCCACAGCTGACTTTGGCCCGAGCAGCGACACCGGCGACGGCGGGACCGCGCAGGGCAGCACGCGCTCGGCCGACACCACTCTCCGCGCACGACAGTGAAAGTGAACAGTGTGATGTGCTAAATTGTGATCAGTGCAATGGGCAATCAAGTGTTTGTGAAAAATGTAGTGCATTAAACACAAAGCGTATATCAAAGGGCACATCGACCATACTTAACAAAATTAGTTTTAATCGTAAATGATTGTCGGGGTCAACTTGTATTACTACTAATAGTCAAAATTGTTAAATCATCTTGTACTCATGGCCTTGACTAACCTAATTATTCATTCACACATCAGTCATCTCATCTCGCGCCCGGAATATGTACGGTACAAAACACCGCACATTGTCGATGCAGCACTTTTCCGCCAATGCATCGAAACCGGAGCGCGGGCCGTCAGTCGTTCGCCAGCAACTCGCGACTCGCATACATATCATCATATATTAATGTGTGACAATAAAAGTATATCAGTAAAATTCTCAATATTTTCAATTATTCTGATGTAGCACCTTAACTCCTACACTAAATATAAATTATAAAAGTAATTTTACAAATATTAAATTAATTTAATGTCAACTTTAATAATTTTAAGACTATAATTATAATCGAGTCTGTTATACACATCCTGTTCCTTTAGAACTTATAATTTTATAACAGAAATCTGAAATCTGTAAAAACCAATTACAATTGTAACAATATTAATAATTAATTAGGAAAGTATTTGTAAATATTAAATGTTATGTAATAATTACTTTGTGAAGCTTTAAACAAATACAACCGACTTCCGGCTGGGAGTAGCTTAGTCACAAGATGGCGCCACTCAATGACGTTGAGTGGGCAAGTATTTGTAAAAGTATAAATAGTGAGAATAGGAAGGAGGTTGGTCACTTTTGTGCGAGCTGCCGACCAGAGAGGTTGTACAACACTGAGGCTACGACGATTAAGTTAAGTGGTTCACTTTTATTATAATATTAGTAAATCTCTTTTTGTTTATATTTTGCAAGTTTGGCTTTTTAGTTTGGATATTTAATAAATTGATTACCCGAGTCTACAAGTGTTTTTACTTATTTTAAAATGATTAGTGAAGATATACACGGTGACGTTAGCGAAGCCAACGTCACGTTTTCTAAAAACAATTCCGCGGTACAGCCGCCGTTATCAGAAGAGGGACACCTTCCCACTTCTGCCGGACATCCTATTACTTCAGGAATACATGAGGAACACTTACCTGGCTCGGCTAATCAATTTATTCCAAACAATATTTCATCTGATTTCCTGTTACAAATGATGCAAACGATGAAACAGATGTCTGATCGGTTGATTACGCAACAGTCCGAAAAAGTGAAAATTAGTGACATTTTTCTCCCATCATTTGACCCGGACGGTGGCGTAGGCATTCGAGAATGGTGTCAGCATATTGCAAAGGCGGTTGATATGTACAACCTTAACGATTATGAAATACGTATGAAAGTAGGTAGTTTATTAAAAGGTCGGGCAAAATTATGGGTTGATAATTGGTTAGTGTCAACTAGCTCCTGGCAGGAATTACGGGATAATCTTATTTTAACCTTTGAACCTGAAAATAGGTATTCACGTGATATTGTTAAATTTCGAGAACATACTTACGATCAAACTAAAAACATTGCCGAGTTTCTTTCACAATCCTGGGTATTGTGGAAACGCATAACTAAGGACAAACTAGGTAACGATGACGCAGTCGAAGCGGTAATTGGTTGTGTTAATGATGAACGTCTCCGAATTGAACTTATGAACGCGCGTGCCACTTCGGTGCCAGAGTTGATATCGGTTGCATCATCTATTCGAACAAAACGTTCTCTACCTAATATAAACCCTTCACAAATTTCAAATAAACGTATTAGATTTAATGATCAGCAAACGCCTACCTTTTGCCATATATGCAAGAAAAATAATCATCTTGCTAGGAATTGTCGCTTTAAAACTTCTGAAAATAATTCACTTTTGGAAAAAGACAATACTCATAAGTCCGCTAATATTTCAAACTCAAATCAAATTAAGACAACATGCACGTTTTGTTTGAAATCAGGTCATACATTTGACAAGTGTTGGAAACGCGAAAAATCTATGACATCAAATGTTAACTGTATAGGTAGTTCAAAAATAACGTCTATGCTTATAAATATTGGCGAGTTTTCAATACAGGCAACTTTTGATAGTGGTGCAGAGTGTTCGGTAATGCGTGATTCTGTAGCGGCGAAATTACCGGGAAAGAGGATCTATGGAGCTAATTATTTAAGAGGCATTGGAAATTTCCCGGTAATTTCACTATTATCCCTTAAAACTGTGTGTAAAATAGACAATGTCAATATTGAAATTAGTTTCTATATCGTCTCTGATTCAGACATAACGTGCAATGTTTTGATAGGTATGGATTTGATTTTTGACACTTCCTATAGTGTTTTAGTTACCTCTAATGGTGCAAAGTTGATTCATCAACAACCTATCTTTCACATAAAATCTAACCACGCTATATTTGATAAAATCGACTGTGATCTTACAAATGATGCTCAATTGGAACAGCTTCGCATACTGCTAAATAAATACATACACATGTTTATACGTGGTTTTCCAAAAACTCGAGTTAATACGGGAGAGTTAGAAATAAGGTTAAAAAATCCTGATAAATATGTAGAGCGTAGACCATATCGTCTAAGTCCAGTAGAACGCGAAAAAGTTCGAAATATCATTAGAGAACTACTTGAGCATAACATCATTAGAGAAAGTAAGTCACCGTATTCTAGTCCCATAATTCTTGTTAAAAAGAAGAATGGTGATGATAGGTTATGTGTTGACTACCGTGAGTTAAATTCCAATACTTTAAGAGACCATTACCCACTACCGCTCATTTCAGATCAAATCGATCAATTAGTTAATGGTTTTTACTACAACTCATTTGATATGGCAGCAGGTTTCCATCAAATTCCTATATCAGAGAACTCAATAGAGAAAACTGCGTTTGTCACCCCAGACGGCCTTTATGAGTATTTAACTATGCCATTTGGCCTGAGCAATGCTTGTTCCGTATATCAGAGATGTATTAACAGAGCACTAAATTCTTTATTGGGAAGTGCAGGCATAGCCCAAGTCTATGTGGATGACGTGTTGAACAAATGTACCAATTTCGATCAGGGACTCTCTGATATAGAAAGGATTTTGATGGCATTACAAAGTGCAGGTTTTTCAATTAATGTAGAAAAATCTTCATTCTTTAAACGATCCATAGAGTATTTGGGCAACATTATTTCGGATGGAAAAGTCAGTCCAAGTCCTCGCAAGGTAGAAGCACTCCTCAAATCCCCCATACCTGAAAATGTCAAGCAAGTTCGCCAGTTCAACGGGTTAGCGGGATACTTCAGACGATTTATTCCTAATTTTTCAAACACAATGATACCTTTGTATGACCTTACAAAAAAGAACACAAAATTTGAATGGAACGAGCGGCACGAAGAAGCTCGTAACATTATTATAGAACAGCTTACGTCTTCCCCTGTACTTACTTTATTTCAGGAAGATGCACCAACTGAACTGTATACTGACGCCAGCAGCCTAGGATATGGAGCTGTATTGATGCAAATAATCAACGGGCGTCGCCATGCGGTGGCTTATATGAGTATGCGAACGACAGATGCAGAGAACCGTTACCACTCCTATGAACTTGAAACCCTAGCCGTGGTAAGAGCCATTAAACATTTTAAGCAATACCTCTATGGTCGCAAGTTTAAGGTTGTAACGGACTGTAATTCACTCAAAGCATCAAAACATAAAAAGGAGCTCCTTCCTAGGGTTTATCGCTGGTGGGCCTTTCTCCAAAATTATGATTTTGAGGTCGAATATAGGAAGGGAGAGCATATTCAACATGCTGATTTTTTGAGCCGAAATCCAGGCACACTGCAAGTTAATGTTATGACTCGTGATTTAGACTGGCTTAAAGTAGAACAGCATCGTGACACCACACTTCGTTCAATCATTAATGATCTGTCTCGCGGGGAAAATGTAGATGGGTATGTATTAGAAAATGATACTCTCATGAAGGTTTTTTCGGACACCACTATTGGTCGGGGGTTGAAATTAATCGTTGTACCAAAAGCGTTTCAATGGAGTCTGATTAATACATACCACAGTGCTTTGAAACACCCTGGCTGGGAGAAAACTTTGCAAAAAATAAAAGACTCTTATTGGTTTGACAAAATGAGTACTTCAACCCGGACGTTTATTGATAACTGCGTTATATGTAGAACATCGAAGGGAGCATCAGGTGCTGTGCAAGTGCAACTTCATCCTATCCAAAAACCTTCTTCCGCATTCCAAGTGATACATATGGATATTACAGGTAAACTAGGAACGACCAACAACCATGAGTATGTCATAGTGACCGTTGACGCCTTTAGTAAATATGTTTTACTTCACTATGCTACTAACAAAAATCCACACAGCACACTGGCAGCATTAAGACGCACGGTGTATTTATTTGGTACACCAGTTCAGATCATTGTAGATGGCGGTCGAGAATTCCTTGGCGAGTTTAAGCAGTATTGTGATCAAATAGGTATAAACATACACGCTATATCACCAGGAGTAAGCCGAGCAAATGGTCAAGTAGAGCGCGTAGTAGGAACACTCAAAAACTCTTTGGTTATGATAAATAACTATGAAACTGAGAACTGGCATACTGCACTTGATAGTTTGCAGTTAGCACTCAACTGCACACCACATAAGACTACCGGAGTGGCTCCACTTACCCTGCTCACGCGACGTGTACACTGTGTGCCGCCTGAACTTGCTAACTTAGTTAACATTGAAGAAGAAACCCTTGATATAGATCAGTTAGAACGACTTGTTAGCCAGAAAATGCTCACAGCCAGCGAAAAAGAAAAGCAAAGATTTGATAGAAACAAGGCCCGAATACATAATTTTCAGAGAGGTGACTATGTGTTGATAAAAAATAATCCCCGTAATCAAACTTGCTTAGATCTTAAATTTAGCGAGCCGTATGAAGTATGCAGGGTCTTGGACAATGACCGCTACCTGGTGAAGAAAGTAATTGGCCGAGGCCGGCCACGAAAAGTTGCCCATGATCAACTGCGTCCAGCACCTACACCTGGGCAACAATCACCCGTGTCGGCGGGATCTGAAGACATCCCTCCAGAGCAATCATCCTCAGAGGTCGAAGCTTCCGCTGAGCCGCTACCTTCAACCTCACAAAACCATCACAATTAAGCACTCAAAAGAGAACTACTGCCCATACAGGTGAGAAGTATACATCTTATCGTAAACGAGTCCTATATAAGTTATCAAAATTAAAATCCTATACCCTGAAGTTCACACTATACCCTTTCCTAGTTTAGCAGGTATAATAAGGGTATTAATAGACAAAACAATTGTATAACCATGTATCCCTGTGTACCAAGTTCTATATGACTTGCAGCACATAATCGACCATTCCATACTTTTCCTTTGTCCTCTGTGTACCACGGCGTAAAAGACCGCCCAGAGCACAGCATCATCACAATATAAAATTTATATGGATTTTTATCCAAAAAAAAAAATATATATTTTTATAGTTGTTGGCTTAGTGAGAAGTTCAACGACTCAATGAAAAACTAGTAATATCACTGTACCACGGCGTTCGAGACCGCTCAGAGCAGTGTTATTCTGTGAAAAGTATTAAAAAAAAAACTAGTAATATCACTGTACCACGGCGTTCGAGACCGCTCAGAGCAGTGTTATTCTGTGAAAAGTATAAAAACATAAGACAAAAAATATCGCTTTGTACCACGGCGTTCAAGACCGCCCAGAGCAAAAGCATTATAAAAAATAAACATAAAAATTGGTTAAATAACTTTTAATAACTTAATACTACATTTACAGATACCTACCTAAGAACTAAAATTTCATTCTTCCAGATAAAGGCTAGTGCAGAGCGCGCACTGCCTATCAGTATGGCCGTGTCGGCGCAAAAGTATTATGGGATCATTAAATCTTTGTTATTATAGTTAAAAAGTATTTCTACATGTATAAATGCATTTAGAAACACTACTATTTCCTGTTGTTCAGTTTCCGGCGTAATTGCCGAGATAATTGTTAAACCAAATTTTTAATAAACAACAAATATTGTAATACTAAATATAAATTATAAAAGTAATTTTACAAATATTAAATTAATTTAATGTCAACTTTAATAATTTTAAGACTATAATTATAATCGAGTCTGTTATACACATCCTGTTCCTTTAGAACTTATAATTTTATAACAGAAATCTGAAATCTGTAAAAACCAATTACAATTGTAACAATATTAATAATTAATTAGGAAAGTATTTGTAAATATTAAATGTTATGTAATAATTACTTTGTGAAGCTTTAAACAAATACAACCGACTTCCGGCTGGGAGTAGCTTAGTCACAAGATGGCGCCACTCAATGACGTTGAGTGGGCAAGTATTTGTAAAAGTATAAATAGTGAGAATAGGAAGGAGGTTGGTCACTTTTGTGCGAGCTGCCGACCAGAGAGGTTGTACAACACTGAGGCTACGACGATTAAGTTAAGTGGTTCACTTTTATTATAATATTAGTAAATCTCTTTTTGTTTATATTTTGCAAGTTTGGCTTTTTAGTTTGGATATTTAATAAATTGATTACCCGAGTCTACAAGTGTTTTTACTTATTTTAAAATGATTAGTGAAGATATACACGGTGACGTTAGCGAAGCCAACGTCACGTTTTCTAAAAACAATTCCGCGGTACAGCCGCCGTTATATATATAAAAATATGCCTTTGCCTTATTTTTATTGTGCTTTTTATCGTTTGTACCATGGAGAGTGCTCTGAAGAGCTCTTCGACCTTATCCCTCCCTCTCCTTTCTTACTGAGGAATACGCGTGCTGGTCTACGGAGTCACTCCTTTACTGTAGCCACGTCTACTCTACGTACTAAGAGATTCAGTGACTCCTTTCTCTGTCGCACAACTAGAGCATGGAATTCCTTACCAGCACACGTATTCCTTCCTTCTTATAACATGGGTTCCTTTAAAAGAGGCGTGAAAAAGCATTATATTCAAAAATCTGTCTATGTTGGTACACAGAGCTGGAACTCCTGGTTAAGTCCTTTGATGCTAGAATACGGCCTGATAATAGAAAATGGCCTGATGGTCAACAGGCTGTGTAGTCAGTACCTCTAGCATCAATTAAAAATTATTAAAGTCAATGTAATAATATGTGACCTTATATTATTGTAAACTCATATACATGAGTTATGAACATATGATAATGTCCACGATTGTAATGATGTATGTGAATCAGTATGTTAATCATGCAACTAAGACATTGTGTATTTTTTGTACGAGGGTTTCTAGGATTGAATCTATTTTTCTTCTGAAATGAATGCAACGATGTTTTGCAAGAAATATTGCCCAAGGTAAATATTACCCAAGGTAAATATTACCCAAGGTAAATATTGCCCAAGGTAAATTTTCTGTAATCCAATACTTATAGTATATTTCCGCACTTTTTTTTTCAAATAAGACGCTTATAAATGTAACATAATGTATGACATAAATCAATGTTTTCATCGTCAACTTTAAATCTAGGAATAATTTTAATTCTAAACAAAGGCATTTCCTTCAGTTGTACTAATTCTGCCCACGTTTTTGTGAGTCCCAAAATTTTGTTGCTCGCATTTTATACGCAACTCTAACTTTGGAAAATATTGTCAAATTAAGATCGTTCGCAGTGGACGGCATACTAATTCGTCGAGTGGCGCACAACCGCCCGCGCATAATAATTCCTCAGTAGATTTTCATTAATAACTGTCGCTAATCTACAAAAAGGTCTAACAATAATATTTTGGCGCCACATTCGTTGGAATTACAAAAAATATGACTGAGATACAGATAGAAGTAGATTAATGGTCATACAGCCCACTTCATCATCACCACATACAGCCTAAATAAGTTGCACTACTGAGCTCTGGCATTTCAATATGGGACCAACTTATGAGGTTAGGGGGGTGAAAGCGTTCGCCGTAGCATCCAGGACCTAAAGCTTAACTATATAATGTAAATAGTAATATAAATAACATAGATATACAAAATAAAGATTTAAACATTCATGACTCGAGAATCAATATTCGTAATCATCATTCAAATGTTCAGCCCCAACGGGATTCAAACCCTGGACCTCTGGCTAAGTAGACTGGGATACTGACCACTCGACCAGATAGTCGTCAAATCATGAATATTATCAAACTAACAAATATTAATGAATGCAGAAAATGCTGTAACAAAGTTTCTTAAATATTAAAGATTTAATAGGAAATGTTTTTGAAGAAAAGAGCAGTGTATATTTATTTTATAATATCTTAATTTTTTTTGGAAATATTGACTATTATCATACTATAGATTGAATAGAATATATTTTTATTGTACATCAGACAATTCAAAAACAGAAATACATAGTTAACAGTTAGTAGATAGACCTTAGGCTGGACAGGATTAAAAATAAAGTACTCGAGTGAAGGTGGTGAGATATAACGAATACTGACATGATAATTAATATTACATATAAATACTAAATATACATAAGCACTTAATGAAATCATATACAAGACTACATAAGAAATAAATCTATATTTTGAACAATTAATTTCTTTATATTACTTTATTTTAATGTTAAAAATTAGTATACTTAAATGCGGTATGATAAGAAATGAAATTCTAATGTAAAACTGCTTCATGTTAAAAAAAACTCATTTATTTTTTAGATACTTAATAAAATATAAAATGGCTTTTTTCTTGCTTTGCCATGTAACGATGGGGCTACCTTAGGTTCATGTTTTCTCTAAGCTGATTGATATGATTTGGACAAGTAGTAAAAAAATTAATATTCAAAATCTCTGGAAATAATTTGTGGCTTCACTGCATTGTAATTATAATTATTTATGTTTATATACTCATACCAAACAAATTTTAAATAAAGCCTACTACAAATAAAATATATTAATACAATTTAATCTGTTAACTGAGCGGGACGGATAAATACGTCTAAGTGGCGTAACGTGCGAGATTTTTCCCCGCTTAACAGGTTAATAAAGGAACCCATAATTTGGGTTCCTTATTACTTGTTATTGCTACTTATTTCTTACTCTTCGTACATCATTCCTATTATTCGTCCACAAAAAAAACAATGAAGTCTCCAACGATCTTCTTTTACAACATTTTCGAATACACACTCAGCCCTAGCCAAGAAGGCTCACGTTGAGAGCCTGCTTTTTCATCTGTTCATGGCAATTTTCATTTAACATCAAAATATTACATATAAAGGAGTATTTTTAATTAATATTATAAATAATACAAATGAAACTAAGTTTGCACAATAACACAACGTTAGTACTCACACAGTGGATTGCGAAAGTTTAATGAATGAAGTCTTTATGCCTGATATTACTCACGACAAATGTGTAAACACCGCCATGTACACAGTATAGCGCCATCTATGGACATAAATGGGAGTTAATTTTCCATTTCTCCGTTCAAATGTTCTAAATTTAAATTTCATTTGGAATTAATTGAACATACATTGTTAGTCTATTCAAATAACAACATTGTGAGAAATGATCGGACGTTTTAGATTAATTGCTCAATTTAAGCGAACCAAAACACACACACCAATTTAGCTGCGAGAAACGGGAGGCAGAATCTGTTGCCTGATAGATAGTTGGAGTGGTTTTCTACCATTATAGATGGATTTCTCTGAGGGTTTTCAAATCCATCCGTCACTATTGTCAAAATGACGAAGCAGCTCTAAGGTTCTAGAACCAATAGCAGTAATGAATGCAACTATTTAAATGTGATTATTATGTGACTTTTTATCAAAAATAAAAATATTGGTGAAATATCTGTTCAGTTATAGCTTCGCAGTCTTAATAAGATACATGTGATGTGTGTGTAAAAGTCAAAAAGGTGTCGGTACTTACATGAAATTATTTGATAAAGTAAACAAGATTACAAACAAAATTAAACAATGACTTTTCTATTGATGACAATGACAAAGAGAATTCAAAAGGAAAATAATATAAAAGTATATAATATTAATATATTATCATATATTTTTTTATCTTTACTTTACCCATATGTGGGACTGCTGGAAGAGATTTCTTATAGAAATAAGCAGTACCTCTGTACGATTCTCTGATATTCTGTTGGATCCTTTATATTTGTATTTGTGTGTGCATAAATTGTTAAATAAATAAATATTTATTATAAAAACAACTAGATGGAATTCGCAGAAAATGAAAGGCAAACACCAGATTTTGACAGCACAGTATTAATTTAAATGAAAACATAAAGCTATATCATAAAAATTAAATGCTAAGGAAAATCAGGTGAAAGTGTTTACAATGAAAAAGACGCCAAGGTACGTAGGCATTTCACTCCTCACTCCTGAGCAGTAGTTATGCCAATTGTACAAAACCCAGGTTTGTTTTCCTACTCAGGAGCACGTGTGCTAATCTACTCAGTCATTTTTTCACTGTTGCCATGTCTATTTTATGAAAAAGCACTTTTTGGGCCGTAACATGGAGGTGGCTACGGCAGTATCTTCATATATGGACTCTTCTACCTTCAGGTTACGTTATTTTTGAAAACTTGAAAGCTCTCAAAAATCATTCTAGAAAATAAGAGAATAGAGTCCTGTCACATTTATAATAATAATTATAAAACGCATTTAATTTTTAGTGTGTTTTATAACTTGACTTGCTACGCTACCAAATTCAGAATACACTCCCGGCTCATACAATATATTCAAAGCCAGCTCATCCAAATTTTCCAAGGTTACTAAGACGGCCATCTTTTTTATTACTTTTGAAACCTTTTTTCTTTTCTCTATCGTGTTACGTTCACTTGTATTTATCTGGCAGGGGCCCGATGCCCTTGCCATTTTCGCCCCTTGAGTTATTACCCAACCAAACATTGAAGACCTTTTACTGGATTTCGCGTTCCGTTTTACGACTTCTCCTAAGCGTCGGTCGGCTAAATTATTCAGAGGCAAGTTTTTTCTCTGACTTCAGTCTTGGTTATTAATAATTTCGTGTAATGAAACGACCATAACTGTTGTATTGTTTGCTTAGAAATCGGGTGGTTGTTTGCTGGTTGCTTTTATGAAACTTGTTATATTTGTGTAAATACTTGGTTGCCATTTTCAAGTCTATTCTTTACAGGGTTGAGTTTTTATTTCATAATAAACTACGCTCAAATGTTGAAAGAACTCTGCGGAGATTTCTGCATAGAGTTTTTTTTTTGAGCTGTGTCGTTACTTTACCTTAGCGCCCTCTATCTCCTGTCCCATACCTCACTTCTTAGTGTACCTTCCTACACAGCACCCGCAGTCATGAATTTGTATCTCTATCGCGGATAGCTTTATCAGCAACTTCTGCCCAAGTGGGATAGCCGCTAGATACACTGTCCGCATTCAGCGGCTTCCCGTAACCTTTACAAGATCCTCGTTTCACTAACCAACACTGCGTCTCCCGGTACGTGGCCGCCACTCTAGGAATTTTACACCCAACGGCCATCAGTACTCCTTGCAACTGCCATTTCAAGCAGAATATAAAATTAGGGTTCTATAATAGCGAATATACAATACCATATCAGTTGAAATAGGTACTTTTTATTACATTTTTTTTTATTTCATATTAAAACACAATATGTTCCAGTTCAAAGGTTAAAATATACACGACTGTGGTCAAAAATTAAACTGTAACCCAAAAATATGTGTCTCGTAAATTATAAATGAGCAACAATTTTCTTTCTTGATATTTTATATTACTTTAATTGGCTGATGTGAGCACAGAAACGGAGATATACATCCAACGTAGGTATTCCAATAACTTTGTTTCCTATAAAATTAAGAATTCGAGACCTTCAATTGTGGATACCCATTACCGTCCTTTAACCCCTCAACTCAAACATAAGACTAACATTTATGTGTGCGCGAGCGCATACTTTTTATATATTGTTTTTAATTTTACATGACTTTATTATTATTATTATCTATTATCTATTATTATCTTGTGTTAGTATTGCATTTCAATATATGTAAGAATATAATTAATTTTTGGTAAAGCAGAGAAATAGTTTATTTGCCTATAGTAAGCATATTATTATGCCAAAGTGTGTAAAAAATTTGTTATATAATTATGTAAATAGGTAATGTTTTGTATGATTTACAACCTTCCAGATTTATAAGACAGAGGTATGCAAAATTAGTTTTTATTGTAGACCTCTATAAGACTTACAATTATGCAGTACAATGTTTAAAAGACTCAGCCAGTGAAAGCATGGCAAAACTACGACATTCTTTACCAAGCTCTGGTTCATCTATACACTTCCAAATTTAACTCATTTTACGTTTCGTTCTTCTAAAATATTTTATTTGTTTTATACACTTTTTGGTTTTTTGTATTTTCTGTATTATTGTAAAACCAATAAGTCAAGGAAATAGAAGGTTAGTCTAAGCTATATGAAAATAGGGAAAAAGTATATCTTATTTAATCAAAGAAGAACAGGCATAAAACTGAACAAGATTTCTATCCTTTGCAGTTCATTAAGTTTGAAAAAAGGTTAATTCCACATTCAATGTAAATGTTAAAACAAATAAAATAATTGCGGTTTTTAACATTTTCAATAACAGCAATTTAAAATATAAAACTGCTTAAATAGCTATAATAAGCTCAATAAAAAACTAAGTAACAACTTAATATTTCTGAAATTTATAGAAGCATTTTTCCTATAAATTTTATATAACACTTAAATTTGTGTAATGGCAATTCAGTTGCATAACATGGTATTACTTTGTTTTAAATCTGTATACATTTTCCTATGAATGAGCGACCTGTCTTGAAGATTTGAACAACGTGTATATTTGTATTTTAGCCACAAGAAGAAAAATAAACAGTTTTATTTTGTTGAACATATTTTAATATAGTTTTGAGTACCTCGACATTTGGATCTGTCATTCTTAATTTTATACTTATTACTTTAATTATTACAGAATAATATATAAAAACAATGGTAAATTGCATTCTAGTTTATTATTGTCTTACAATTTTATTACCTGTGTGACTAGCTTCTACCCGCAGCTGCGCCTTCGTAGAGTTTGGTCTCTCACAATATAGCCTGCGACTTTAGCCTATAAATGGACTAGCCTACACAAAAATATTTTTTCAATGCCAACCAGTAGGTACATTGATTACCCTCTATCATACCTCTTTATAATGTTACTATAGAAAAATGTATTTAAGTAAAAATTGCAACAAAATTGACTATTATAAGAAATATAATTTTATATACTTTGCAAAATTTTCATATTACTGTGCAATTTATGCATTTTTACATTATTAAAATAAATAATAATATTTATTATTATTATTTACCTTCAAAAAAGAAGGTTCTACGTTCAGGTGTGTGTATTTTACTGTATGCATGTTCATTGATTTATCTTGTGTTATTTTTAATAAACAAATAAAAAACCACAGGTAATATCTTATTGGAAATATACATAAGTTCACCTAACTTATATCTATTACAACAATAGCTCGAGAATAATATCATTCATGTTTATAGCACAACCATTTCTCCAATCGGAACTCGAATCAGGGTCCTCTGACCGAGCGGTTAGGCTAAAGACTACTCGGCCAGAGGTTCCGGGTAGCCTATCAACAACCGTCCACATTAAAATATTATTAAAATCGGAAAAACACGTTAAAAGTTTAAAATTTTATTTTCAAACTGAATTGCATAATCAATCGAAATTAAAACAAATTTAAATGAAAATGAAATAAAATAACTACAATTTAATTAACATCCTTAATTTGACGAACGAATTTTCAATGTACGAAAAGCATTTTTTCCTGGTTGAAAAGCTACTGTAAAATATTGTTATTAATCACAACAAACATATGAGTAGGTTTATAATACAATATTAAAGTTATGTACCCATTTATTGCAAAAGACATGGACAAATATCGAATGTTTCCTAAAAAAATTGTCATTATCAACACACAAAGTATTCGTCGTAACAAACCGCATCAAGAACACTTTTGTAAAATTCCAAGACACTTACAATACCCGAAGTCATTTCTCAAACAGCAAGAAATACCAAATAATCAACCAATTCACGCAAAAGCGAGTTCAGTTGCGTATCTAAATATCTAACGGTGAGGGAGAGTGAAAGGGAGGACTGTATCGGGACGGAACACCCCATGCTTTCGCTATAAGGGGACTCGGGAGTTTTAGGTTAGTGGTCATGTAGGCATATAGACGGGAACACGGCAGATTTGTTGCCTAATTTAGTTCGTGTCGTCTTGTGCTTTTCGTTTGTACGTCACGTCATTGTTGATCGTTGTCTTGTCCTGTGTGTTGGTTGTAAAAATTAGACTAAGTGTGTGTGTTACTCGGAAAAACAACGTTTCGCGCGCAATTTTCCAAGTGTAAAAATTTTGCCGGGAAACTTTCGGGCGCGAAGTACGTGCGTTGTGGATGCTAAAAGTGCTTTGTGGATTTTTTTTATTGGAAACAAATACAGTGTACACTGCGAGTTGTTTGTAAACAGTGCCGCGTGCGTTACGTTGCGACAACAAGCGGCGTTGTGGAAATATTTGCGTGTGAACCTGTTCGTAAACGTTATTCTAAATTAGTTATTAGACTCGTCTATGTAATAAGTGTGTTACGCTCAAGCTAATAAGAAATTAGTGCCAAAGTAATTATAAATGTAACTAACAGTAGTCTAGTTGTAGCTTAAATAGTATTTACGAAACGAAAGTGCAATATTGTTGAAACGAAAAATTTTTAAAGAAAAAATATTTAAAAAACAGATATTTACGCCTACTAGAATATTTTTGTTTATATTACATCACGTGCAAAGTGTGTAAATCCGCGCCACTGAGAAAAACACGGCCCGAGAACTGCCTACTACTGGTAGAATAGCGATCGATAATATTACGCATTACGCGACTGAGAGGTCGCACACAGCCGCGTGGCACGCACACCACCGCACACCCCAGCCTCCCACCCCAAACTCCGCGAAAAACGAAAGTAAACATCGCCGAGTTTTAAACTACAAACCGAATTTATAGCGTAAGACAAACATAGTACAAATTAACTGTGATTTTATTACATTTGTGTTCAATTTTGTGATAATGCTTGTTGGCACGAATTTGTGCAGTGTGAACCCGATGTTGTTCGGGTATAATATGAACATGCCAAACCCATTAATGAGTGTTCAGACGCAAGGGTCTAGTGGTGGTAGTGCAATGAGTAGTACAGCACCACCAACGCCAGTACACTCAGTTCACGACAAGTATTCGCCTTCTCAAACTCCTTCTGAAAGGACTGGGGCCCCTCCTGGTGCCGGCAAAGATGCTGTGAAACTCTTCATAGGGCAGATTCCACGACATCTAGAGGAAGATGATCTTCGACCCATGTTCGAGGAGTTCGGGAAAATTTACGAGCTGACCGTACTTAAGGATAAGCACACGGGTATGCATAAAGGTTAGTGATGATTTATTCCTGTGGGAACTGTTTGGGCCAATGAGGGTAACGATTTATTTGTTCTAGTAATATGTATAGATACGCCTCAATTTGTCTTTGTTGCTGTTAAACAACAGCTGTAAAGGGCAACCAAGTCTGTTGCTTGTTCCTAGACGGCTGGTATTTAGCTGAACCTCATCTACAGAATCTCTTTATAAAAAACTATAGATCTAACCTAAAATTACTAACTGTGGAAATATCCCTTCTCTGTTGCAAATAAAAATATGCTAAACACAAGAGTTCTGGCAGCCCGGTAAAAGTCCACTATTTAATGTAGAAATAAAGTCTATTTTCAATTGATTTCATTTCGAACCTGTCAGAAATACTTCAAAAATAAATATAGAATCCACAATTTTACAAATGAGCGACAAATTACGACAATTTTGAGCGAAAATTTGAGGAATAACACCATCAACGTGTTATTACGTATTCAAAAATACAATCCTCCTCAAGTATTACACTTTTAAGACCTTATTCGGTCATTATAAGAACTATTTTGTACTAAAATTGCTACTGAAAGTTGATGCAAATTAAACAGCAGTATTCTTATCGCAATCATTGGAGCAATATATACAGAATGGTCACGTCACACGATGATTACGCCGATGTCGCTGAAGACGATAAAAAGTGTAATTATTTATATGGCGTGCAACGTAAACTTGTGAGTAAAAGGTGCAATGTTTACAAACTTAAACCTTATTCACACGCATTAAAATTAATTTTGTTATATTGGAATGCTGAAAAATGGTTGGATTATATACAATATACAGCCTAATGATAAATGTGCCTTTTAACACTAGTATCACATATTATATTTTCAATGAAAAATTCTGTAAAGCAAAAATACTCCCCAAAATCACCAATTTTCGAAACACAAATTAAGCATCATAAAAATACTCGATACTATATAGTGATTCTAATGTTAAAATGTATCTGCTTGGGGCGCTTGGGGTAGAAATTTCTAACTCAAAAAGATGTATAATTTATATACAATTAAAATATCGCTAGCAGAACAGAATATTTTCATATTACATGTTGCATAGTACATATCTCGTTTTAACACTTAATCTAACAAAACAGTCAGCCATAAATATTTGAACAGCATAATAACACTCATCCCAAAGGGGACTTGCATCAAAATGAAGGCTCCGGTCGATAAACACCTTTGCAGGGGAGTCAGAAATTCTCTAAGAATTAATTTTGCCTATAAATTTTCACCCCTTCAAGGGTATTGTGGGCTTGAGGCCATTTAATAACATTGTTATGTCCATCTGTATATATCTTCTGTTTAATATGAAAGGGAACTTTCTTAACAGAGTAATCGGGTATGTGATAATGAAGACTTAAGAATGGAAAGACTCGAATACTCTGACTTGAAAAGTTGGCTTCAACCGTTAATTTTTTTATTTCAATCGCTTTCGCCTTCAAGATTTCCATTCATAGATTTAAAATTATTGCATATGAGATGTTATAGGCTAGCTCAATCAGAAAGAATAAAGATCTCAACTCAATCAGGAAGTCACTGACATACTATAAGGCCATTAAGTATAAAAAGGTTTAGTTTCACATAAATAGTATTTTATTAATTAAATGGTATTCTTACGCAAACGTTCGATCGTTGATATCTTCTAAAAGTCTTAAGCCTATTTTCATGAATCGCCTTTTTTCAGTCCAGCTTAGGATTAGTTAGTTAAAACCAAAGGTAAAGACCAGTTTTTAAGTTATTTTATATACATATTTAGATTTCAGTAATATACTGAGTAAATTACTTTTAATGTTGTTTTTTTTTCTCAAACATAAAATACGTTAGTTCAGTAATTACGTAACTAATTAACTGTAGCTCGTTAACAGCATAAGCTAATAAAAGTGCAATCAAAACTGTTGTTAATGCGTAATTTATCGAAACCTTGTTATTAAGCTCTGTTTACTTATATCTTCATTACTTTATTATGAGCGGAAAAATGAAATGTTAATTGAATTATTTAGTTTGTTCATTTTTAACATTAAAATGGTTTAATGATAACATTACTCCACTCTTGAGTATATTTGCCTTGAGTTTTGCTAAAAGGTCTTAAAGGAGCTAAGAAGCTCGTTGGGGTGGTCGTTCGAATGCGCTAGTTTCGATAACTAGAAGCTTTCACCATGGTTTCTTATGGCTCCATGAATGGGATAATCAAATCAAATCTTGAGCTTCTTCGGAAGACACGTTAAGAAGCTTAATTCTGTCTATTATGGCAACCGCTTTCACCCAATAAGCCTCATTGGGCCAATGCGGTGGTATATAAGCTGTAGATGATTATGATGATGATGAAGATGATGGTCGACTGAAATACTGTCTTGAAAAGATATTTATCGATATCCTTTTCAGGTTTTTTTCCGGTCAACAGCACGTCAATTTTGTATTGATTCAATGTGCAGGAAGTGTATAAGTGGCGGTTTTTTATTAATATTTTATTTGGTAATTTTCAAACACATAAGATGGAAAGATGAAATTTGGCTGTTTTATTCAAAATATTTATTGCCGTTAGGATCATTTTTGTTGGAACCTTTTAACATTAACATGCCATTCTTTCATTAAAATTCAATTAATTAATGACTCTAAAATAGACAATAAAATTAATGTTTGGACGTTTTTTATTTATTTCAAAACACAATGTAACGAAAAACTAGAACTGTATTTTATATTTTGGTTCTTCTAAAGATAAGCTATAATAATGAGATAAGAATTGAATATTTCAATAGTATCGTTATCAGTATTGAAACAAAAAACACTATGACGTCTATTTAAATCTTCACATACGAGCCGGGAACATGGCGGCATATTATTTCAAAAAAGGATTTTGTTTATTGTCCAGTAAATTATCTAGAGCTCGCATCCATCTGCCTAATACAGGCTAATCCTATAAGTTCATTAAAATTACAAAATATCTCAATAAAAGCGACGACGCGCAGTGGTTTTACATATTAAGTACTTTATTGTGAAATATACGGGTGTCGGCCTTAAGTAAGGATCGCGTGTGGTTATCTATGTTTTGAATGACATTCGTAGATGACTTAATAATAATGCTACAAACAGTTTTGAACCGGTTCAAAAAGATTGCGGTAAATTTTGTAATATTATTTTTATATGTGTCTACTTATTTAAATATCCACAACACTTGAAATGTAGGCAAGTTTTAACTTAATTGTTTGATAAAATACTTTCTTAATCGTTTTAAATTACTTTGTGGGATTAATACCATTTCAAGTGATTTGGTACACGGGATAACTATGAATTTAGATTACATAATGGTTGGAAATTAAATTATATGTGTGAATTTGTCACGTGTTCAGAATTTCACCAAAATATTGCTGTATACACTTACTTCAAAATCACATTCTGGTAAAAATATAATGTAAAAATAAAATAAATTCTACTAGTATTGGAGTGTAGTTTCTAATTATAACGCTTGCAGCTAATATATTGCAACGCTGGCCACAGTTCCCCGATTCTTCTGTCTACCTTTCAGAGTAAAGCTCTCTCGACTACGAAAAGAAATATTACGCCACGGATAGACAGGTGATGATTATTGCATGTTCAAGATTTATTTCGAATATGCTGTCAACATGCTAATTACTTGATTTTGTAACATTTTCTATATCAAATTTACAAAAAATAAAATTATATTGTATTTGAATTTAATTAAATGTTTCCACGAAACTACTTGTATATTTGACCTCCTTTCCAATATCATATGATTATTTATGAAGTAACCACAAGTTTGAAGGCATACTAAGGTTTGATGTAAATCGAAAAACATGAAACTAAGTAGAGACACGTGCATAATTTTAGTGATCCGAAATTCCGACTTTATGCATTGGAGATAAAAGTTACAATTACAATATTGGTACCAATTTATTATATAATAAGCTTAACTTTGTAAAATCGACGTATACGTTAACGAATGGATGGGTTGGTTCAAAGAATAACTGGAGTGTTTAAACCAGATAAAGCAAAATAAACCTTAAAAAAAGCTGTCTCGTTTTCTGCTCGACTGAACGAAAACGATTGCTCATATCGCCGTTGATACACCTGTGTGGATAAGGGTCAGTTTTAATATAACGACAACATATATATTTTTTAATTTTTTAACTTTTTGTTTGACTGAAATGTTACAGGGTGTTAAGATATCTTAAAGGATCCCAAATGATCTGGCTTTCTAAGAGAACACATTTTCTTTGTAGAGTTGTAAAATATTAACTTCGGAATGTAGGTAAAATGACAAACATTTTGTTATTGTATATATCTTAATGGATGAATATATTTCAGATAGATTATCAGTTGAATTTTTGAAGATGATAATTATATTTTTTGTCTAGTTAATTATGAAATGGACATATTTTAGCCATTTTGACATTTTAATATCACTAGAAGCTTAAGGTTAAATTTTAATAAAAGTGTCTTATCAAATTAGGCGAGTATTTATTCAATGTTTTTCTACAAAATATAAGCCCGTCTGATGTTGGTTGGACATCTGACTTGAAATAAACATTTTCTTTAGAACTTTATGTTGTGATAAAGAAATGAAGTATTACGTTACATAAATATAATATTTCATAATAACATCTCCATTATAATAATTCTTGGAAAAAAGAATGAGAAAGAAATATGAAAAAAATATACTACAAAGTTTCCTTATGGTATGTAAGCGTTGATGGGATATTTTGACTACCAACACCAAAGTTGAATGAGGTAGTCGTTAACCATCTTATAACAAAACTAAACTTAAAGCTTAAATATTATAAAATTGAGACATTTCCATTGTTATTTATAATAGCAGATTGAATTGGTTCAAAATAATCCCTTTTATTACGTAACTTCAATGGTAGATATAGCTTTTATCTGATGTTAGTTTTTCTATTCGTATCTTCGGAGCAAGGTAAAGTATGGTAACAAAGTAAAATCAAGCTAAAGAACAGAATCAGTAGATAAGCAAAAATAACCCTTTAGATAAATGTAATTAAGGAATTAGTATTAGACAGTTTAAGGTTAGTATTGTATCCGTTTATTAACAAAAACTATAACTACCTTAGCCTTAATTTACTAACGAAAAAGGTTTTTAACTCTTACTACTACAAATAAGTAAATTACTTTCAAACCACTTGCTGATAAAGCGTTACTTATGAGTAATCGTTGTAGTGCTACGAAAATCGTAGCTTATACAGCTACGGTCTACGACTCGTAGTTGCACCTTGAATCAAATATGTTGTTCAATATTGCCTGTATTTGAAGTAATGAAAATTATTATCAGTTTTAATTTTTTAGATCTTTAAAGAAGATTGTAAATGAATGATGATGATATGATGTTTAAGTATTTGAAATAACATGTCCAAAAAAAAATAAGTAAGTCCATATTTTTTACCACAGTGTTGTTGATTCGTGTAAAATAAATAAAATTTATACGCAAATTTAAAAAACTCTTATTACTACATTTCCTGAAGAACTGTTCTTTTATATTATAAGCAAAAATACAGTTCAAAAATTTTTTACAGACATGTATTTGTTCTAGTTCTTGTATTTTTACGTATTAAGACTAAAAACCATAGTATTTATTTTGAAATCGCTTCTAAAAAACGATACGATAACTACGATACTATACGATAACAATATAATAAGATTATGTACGATTTACAAAATAGGTTTTAACTTTACTTGTAAAGCATCATGGCAGTCTATTTCTGTACCGTTCCACGCAAGTGATTGCATAGTCTCCATGCGCTTTAAGCATCCATGATAAGGTTTACATTGCAATGCTTTGCATTCAACGGAGGCCGATTGCATTTGTAAAGGCCATTGTCCATTCGCAGCTATAAACAATTAATATTCATAAGCCGATACGTTTGATGCTAATTTTTTAAAGTCATTAACATTATTATAATTCAGTAAGAAATATGAGTAGCGTTCTCAAAATTTTAATAAAAAATAATTTATTATGTCTCTCTGAAAACGCATTCTGTTTCATAAAGATTGCCCAAAAATGTATAAACTACTAGGAGTGTGACTTGATACTTTTTCAGTGTGACAGCGTTAGTAATGTGATTAAGAAACCTGCTAAAAAAATCTCCTTAAAAACAATATAAAACCTGAAAATTAGAATTTTAAGCGGAATATTACACTATCAATGTATCAATATTTTTTTACTATTAGAAAACCACTATACGTGGAACTTTCCTACAGTAATTTTTAGTATGGCAAAGGTAAGGTATAATTGGCTAGCGATGGATTTAGTCTTTATGCCAATTTGACAGCATTAATTAAACACTAGAAGCTAGAAAATAGGTCCACTGGAAAGTGACCTTTACAAAGCTCACATAGTATGGAGGGTAATTAAGTAAGGGTGCCGACTGGCGGCTTCTGATTGTGACCCGACTCGTGACCCGATGATCTTTGCCCTTCCTCTACGTATGTAGATAGCTTTATACCGCTATAAATTGAAACGGTGGCCATGTAAACACATATGTAACCTGATTAGCTGACATACTTAGCATATGCTCAAGTTCAGAACGATGGGGAATAACAAACATCTATGTATGAAATTTTGACGTTTTGAGTTGCATTATAATATCAGTGGATTATGGAGTTTACTTATTTTGCTTGGCATTTAGGCTAGGTTGCATCAGCAGTGATCATGTCGAGCAATAAGCATAGATTACTGTCGGGTAAACCTTTTTTGATCATTATAATCAGATCTCAAAATGGACTGGATGAAAAAATAAATAAAAAAGTCCAAAAATTCAAAAAATTTCACAAAATCACGCTTACCTTAAAAAAATGTTTGTATAATTTTTTAAAATCAGTCTGTGGTCGCAAGAGCATGATAATCGGTAATGGTATAGAAGAAAAGTTAATCAAATAATTGATAATAAATTTAAGCAATAGAAAACACTTTTTTTAGCTTAATTTGTAAACAGCTTATTAATTATTACTATTTATGTACTGAGCAACTTTTTTCATATATCATACATACGATCAACAACCTTTTTTCGCTAATATGAGGGTTCAAAATTGTGATAATTGGTTTTCCGCAATAGGCTTTGAAACATTTACGCTGTTTAATGCACGTTCTTATATGTTTCACCATGTAGCAGGTGTGTGCATGCAGTATAACGTAAATAGGCTGATGATGATTATTTTATTTCGGGCGCGTGTAGGGATCGCCCATGATTATTTTTTGCGGGCGTGTGTTGGTATCGTCCAATGAGTGGCACTGAGTATAGCCACTAAAATCCCCCGGTAGCTTCATTGCCAAGATTTTGCAGAAATAATTTACCACGTCACCTCCAAGTAGTCCAACCGCAAGGCCAGGCGTCGTGCCAATGGAGATTGCTCAGAGTTATCACATAACTTGAGGTACTCGTATTGCAGGTCTGGCAATCCATAAGGGTGATAATTGATGATCATTTTGTCGTTTTAAGTTATGGAATCCTTAAATTATGACGAAAAAGCTTATTCTCACCACAATGCCCACATCATATTACTTCGATAAATAAGCAAGGTTTTTCGAAGACCATATAGTGGCCAATTTATTTATTATTGACGCGTAAGGAGCCACAGCAGCCAATTCCTGAATAAGTAATTCGACTTGTGCACCCTGTTGTAACCGCTTGTGGTTTTATTCGAGGTTTGAGGTAATGGTCTTAAGTGAATTTAATAATTACCGCAATTTAATTAACTGTCCAATAAAATTTAGGTTTGAGAGAAGAACGTCATATTAACGTTTTATATTGAATATAACACAACTGTGAACTGCTTGGCCCATTTATTTCTTAAAAGCATAGCAAATAGCTTGAAGGTAAATAGCAAAGAGGTAAGTTTGCCCAGTTTTGTATTTGTGCTCTAAGAAGGATTATCTTAAATGTGTTTGTTAGTAGAATTGGTTTTGTCTCCCGTTAGTGTAGCGAGAGTTTATAATACATTGGACGGGCAACGCACATTTTTTACTTTTCTCTGTTCATTCATTGTTCATTCTTACAATAAAATATAAATCGTTTTGAATTTTTTATTGAAATCAATTAGTTGCTGACATTAATGCTAAAGATGCTGAAACATAATTATTTTTCATGTTAAGAGATGATCCTGCATCACTGGCATTTTTTTCTTAAGTACAACAAAATATAGGTTTAGTTTCTTGATAAATAAAACAACTCACTGTATACTTCTGACATAAGATAGCTGTGTAGGGATAGGGATTTACCATCTTTACCCTATGCAAAACTTTAACTACTCTTTTTTAAAATAAGAATGCGAATGTTTTCTTACATTTGGATCACAAAAGCGATCATGTTTTTAGAACAAAGATGTGAATACACCGGTTAAGTCTTGCGTCACTGCCCGAAGTGTTGGTGTTAGCAATTCGTCAATTACTTTTTGCTAAGCAACGGTACAGTACTTATATAACAAAGTTTATATAAACTTGTACCAGATAAAGGCACAAATCTTAACTATAACATGTTTGCAAAATAACTTCCTAAGTTTAGTTATGCAGAGGATTTCTGCAGGCTTTTTACATTGACGTATTTTAATTAATTACAAAGTGGTATCTATTTTAACTCTTTGAATAATTGCCAAAATGTGACAGATTTTTGCTCAAGAGGTTTGATGAATTCTGTACTTACTATAGTGTAAGGCGTCAATCAAATATCTCAACCATAACTGTCAATTTTTTTACTAAAAATAGATATTATTTTTCCTCTACACATCTTTTTTTGTCATGACATTTGTGAGAACACAAAACAGCTTTCGATCAATTTTCTAGACTTTTTTTATTTTAATATTTGCACTGATATTTTCAAATTTCAGCAACCCATTTGTTAAAAAATGTACTCAAGGTATATATAATTAATAAGCAGGTTGCCATCTCTTATTTAAAAAAAAATTAAATAAATATCTTCCGTGACCGTTTAGAGTATCTCATTTTAGCAGCCCATTACGTTTCTGTAAAGTCTCAAAGAACTTAATAATTCTGGAACTTTCTCATAATTAAATGTAAAAGTTTTGTTGGAGAGATTTATGGGATTTTCAATGTACACGATTATGTATTTCCAAGTAATTTTGAGCTTTATGTAAGTCTTATGTTACTTATTAAAGTTAACTCATTCGTATTTTGTTCAAGCTGATAACTTGAATTATGAAGACACAGTTTTAATTACTGTAAATATTTTTAAGACTTCTTAAAAAAAAATTGTGATTCAATTTATAACCTTAACGAGTCTTGGCAAAAAAATGTTAAATTGTTTAATTAATGTTTTTTGTTAAAAAAAATAATAATCAATCAAATATACCTTACTTAAAATAAAATGATCTACAACTTATATAAAAGAGGTAGTATAACAGTCCCCAACACTTTTGTAAATAAAAATTGTTTCTGCTGCCCTGATGTAAAGAGAAAAAAAAACAACCGTTTATTTTGTTCCCTTTATGTATTGGTAATCTTAAATGCTACTTAGATATATAGTATTTGAAACAATCAACTGCTACGAAAATGCTACGTAGCTTCTACGCCGTAGTGCTTTCTCGTAGGCTCGACGTAGTCACGAACCGCACATAACTAAAATGAACCAATTATACTCGATCTAGTACAAATTGTTCTCGTATAAAAAATGTCGAAAAAAAAGTCTTGTCGCATATAATATTTACAATCTTGTAATAAAATATCTTTGGCCGTACTATTTGTATATGGCTGGTTTTAATGATATGAAAAAGGTAGCATTTAAAAATAGTGGGCTATTTTTAATTTATTTTTCTGCTTGTCAAAACGAGCCAATAGAATGAAGAAATTCGATACATTTAAAAAAATTAATGACGTTTTTGGACCTAATGCGTGTCAGTAAGGGTAGAATACAGTTGGTTTAAACGTTTTCAATCCGGGAATTTTGATATCAAAGATGCACCTCGCTCTGGTCGCTCTGTCACCGATAAAATGGGCACTGTTATACGGACGGCATACTACTGCATGGCATACTAGCAGTTACGACTTAGCTGAAGAACTGGGAATTCACCATAAAATAGTTTTGACCCATTTGAAAAAAGCTGGGTACCCAAAAAAGCTCGATATTTGGGTGCCATATGAGCTCACTGAAAGAAACAATGAACCGTGTACTCATTTGCGATTCTTTATTGATATGTATGATAAAAACGTGCGAAAAAGGTCGTAGTTAAAGGTTGGTCAGGCTTCACATACAGTGGGCAAAATCTTAATGAGTTAAAAAGAGGGTATTGTTCATTTTGCTTTTACCGCCGGGCAGAAGCATCTATTCGGATCTCTGCTGCCAACAACTGATGAGATTTAAGCAAAAAGTTTAGAGAAAGTGACCGGAATTGATTAATAGAAAGGGTGTGGTGTTTCATCACGATAACCTTAGACCACATAAATCTTTAGTCACTCGGCAAAGATTGAGGGAGTTTTGCTTGGAGGTGTTAATGCATCCGCCATGTAGCTCTGATCTTGCACCTGCCGATTTCCATTTGTTTCGGTCTCTTCAGAATTTTTTGGGCAGTGTTAAATTAATATCAAAAGTGGACTGCCAAAACTACTTGTTTTTTGTTCAGAAGTCCCAAAATTTCTACAGCAACAGGGTCATGTCTCTACCTACAAGATGGCAGAAAGTCTACGAACAAAGTGACACTTCTAAACTGTAATTAAAAGTAATTTTACTTTGAAAAAAAAATGTCTTGAATTTTCATATAAAATACGAAGAAACTTTTTCCCCAACTTATTATTTACCTGATTGAGAAGCACCGTTTCAAGATTTATGTATTTTTAATTTTTACATTTAATTTTATTGGAATAAATTCAGCTTTATTTTTGGAATCATTACTGTGTGATCATAATATCTACTAGGTTATATATTATTATTACTGGTAATGGTATAAGAGAGCAATCACTGTGAGTGAAGTAAAATTTATTGTATTTTCTTTCTAAGCTCGGACCAGACTGTATCAGTTCCAATGACCATTTCATTTATCTCGGGCTGTCCTCCTATAACGAGGGCCATTTCATATACATGCTCATGCGGGCTATGTACGAAATAATAGTTTTTATTTCTGTTACATAAAGTAGTGGTTACTTTGACAATTTTGATTAAAACCCTTAAGATTTGATAGTAATGTTATGATTTCTGTGTATGTCAAATTTTTACTTTATCGCTTAAGATTCCAGTCTAAAAACTTACACAAGTGTTTTCATATTAACATTCTGCACTAACGAAGTCATTATTATTATCAGATTAAATGTAATAGTTAAAGTTAGAAAAGGTTTGAATAGAATCCTCTATACACCATTGACTAACCTCTATATGGGTTTCAACAGGGTCCTGAGCTCCTTTATAAGGGATCTTAATAACTAGGGTCCCTAAAATATTCCCTACAATTACAATTTTTGGGAAGATCGTTTAAATTTTTAAAATACACTACAATGTTTTATAAAACATTACATAAGTAATTGATTTGACATCTAATACTTTTCTTTGTCTTTAATAAATACGCCATCTTTAATAATCGTTTCTTTTGTTTCAGGTAAGATATTAAGTATATAAGACTACAAACAGTGACAGTGAAGTCTAAAAAAGTGTTTGAATCTTATCTCCAGTAAATAGATTAAGAGTTGCTTAAAATACATCTGTGTTAGTTTGAGGACTACAAAAATGGGTAAGTCTGATTAATTTTTCTTAGGCGTCAAAACCTTCTAAGTTTATTTACATTAACGTATTAAAATAAGAACATGTATTTATGGTTTTTAAACTACAAGACTAAAGTATAGTTAATAAAAAATAACGTATTAATATCGTACCGATAGAAGCTCGTTGAAGTAGTTGCTAGAAGGCTCTGGTTTCGATGACGAAAACAAAGCAACTTCCACTATGGTTGGTCCCTGGATGAGTCAATCGTATTTGCTATCTCTAGCTGCTATATTTATGCTTCAAAAGGTAGGTCCCAAATTTTCGGCTAACGCTTTCTCTCACCAATGAATGAATTATGGAATTTTGAACGTTGCCAGCACAGCGGTTGTTGAGTTGACCATATACGTATAAAAATAATACTCGAGGCACTGATGATTTGGCTTATTATTGGCGATAGGCTAAGCTTTTTGCCATCATTAAAGGAAACAACGACTTCAGTTTTGATAAGAAATCAGTATAGAAATAAATTAGATTGAATATAACTGTTTCAATAGCAAAGAAGATATATAAAAGTATCAGAAAAACTGCTATTTTTTTTGTGATGTGTGATGATGTGTCAGCAAAGTTACAGACAAGGGTCTCATGACGAAAATAACTAAAAAATACTTTCATCTTTCTTAAATAAAAATACATATAAAATACAACCAAATTAAAAAGAGCTTCTTTTCTGTCATTGTTTAATATTTTTTTTTGCATATAGCATAATTGGAAACCTTAAAGCGTCAAGTTACCTACGGCAACCGATCACAATTATTCGGGCCACACTTTTGTTTGTTATTGTAAAGCGATTCAAACGAATATTTTTTTATAGTTTTTGTAAAGTTATTAACACTCAAATTTTTGTTATGTCTTCAATAGTTCTTGTTATATTGCTGTCCTGTTACAAAGTCCGTTTGAGAAATAAAGCCTTTTTTATATTTTATCCGCTCGCTTTTTCATGACTTCAGGAGATACACATAGTCCACTTAGTTCACCGTATCAAAGATAAAAAGAAAGGTTGGTAAATTAATTCGGTTCAGTTAAATACAAAAACTAATTTCTGCTAAAAAATTAAAATTAAATAACCTGCAATTAATTTTCATATTCCATCATTAAATTTATTCAGATAGCGTTAAAACATTGCAGACTGGATATTACCGTTGTCGGGAAAGAAATGTTATTCGAAAATATATCCTGAAATACCGCTCGAGGACTGATCGGTTTATGTTTACAGAAGTTGGAAATAAAAATATGGCGTCGTCTCGAGGAGCGGCTAATAAAGTGAGCTCAGCTGCAGTCGCGCGATACCTCCCGGATTGTTTATGGCATATTGTTTTTTAGACAGCTACTGAACAATTCGTGTGACGTGTAAATTTGAGTTTTATTACTAACGCAATTACAGCGTGAATCGAGTAAACCCAATTTATTTACAGACATGTGCACCAAATATACGATTATTAATGATATTAAAGTTTTAGACATTAAATACGTATAAAAACCTCACTTAACAAAAAAGATATCACTGTATGCTTTATGGTCACTGAAATAATTTCATAAAAAATAGAAT
Source organism: Acentria ephemerella (assembly GCA_943193645.1). NCBI lineage: Eukaryota > Metazoa > Arthropoda > Insecta > Lepidoptera > Crambidae > Acentria > Acentria ephemerella. Next base: position 1,212,903 of record OW971881.1, read on the forward strand.
AATTATCGTAATATACACACAACAAAAATAAACACAAGCATAAGCGCCCATCATTAATTTCATTGGGATTACCCACTTAAATTTCGCGATTCACCAGAAACTGGGCTTCACGACCAGACTTTACGCTGATAGAGAATAACCAGAGTTATTCGGGTAATCCCAGACGGCCTGTGCAATGTTGTGATTGTTCAAATATTGTTATTTCACCCATTATATTTTCCGATATTTTTCAATTGAATTTGCGAAAAAAGTTTTTAAATTCAAGGAGTTTCAATGCTCTTTTGGTACAGCAACCACACTGTTCTTGACCAATTTAATTAATTATTCTAAAAAGCCATAACGTACTCGCGAAAGTATAGAATCTAATCGAATTCGATCACCCATCCTGTTCCAAAGTAAGAAAAGGAATGTTACTTTTGAAATCGCATTATTAAGTTATTAAGTTGCTGCCAGATTTATTTATTTCAGTGTGAACGTTAGCATTTGGCAGCAATGTATCCAATTTAAACTTATTTTACGAATGTGTCAAGTAAATTGCTAAGTCTTACAAAGTTTGAAGCTACGTACGGCGTCGCTAAGCACATTATGTGTCACTAACTAAAACTGAAGCGAAGGTGTCTTAACTACTGTTTCTTTGGAAACACATTAGTTATGTAACTTGAGAATATCGTTTTTGAATCGAATTTGAGTCATCTAAGTAACACTTGTAATTACAGAACTATCAGCTATCGCTTCGCTATCAGCCGTGTCTTCGTAGATTGAATGTTCAAACAAATTTGGTGCGTAGCTTTTTTGTCCAGTACATTACGAGGAGAACTGACGGCTATAGGGTTTGTGGAAAGGGTACCGAGAGATTTAGCTTGACGGACAAATATTCGTGCTTATCACACAAACATTTGCTCGGGATGGGACTCTAACCGCTTGGCCAGCTGGTTTTGTGATAAAGTGTTTCTCATATTTTTCGAACAACTCATCTTGCCACCTACTTAGGAGTGAAGAGAGATCGTCGACCAAAAATGAGTCCCAATGCCTCTGATAAGAACGGACAGGGATTAAAATACTACATATCTGTTCTTAGAAGCCCTTCTGATAAAGTCGAATCCCCTATTTTGACTATGACGCAGTTAGTATTAACATTTTTTGAGTCCAGAATTTCAGCGCACCAAAATTATTATATATGAGTAATGTTATTATTTTATATGAGACAGTAATATATTAGTAGATAACGATGTTTACCATTTTAAAACAGTTTAATACTGCTTGTATGATATTCTTACAACAAAAAGACTTCTAGATTATTCCAAAACGTATAATACTTGTACCACATAAAAGCTCGAGCGTCACACGCCCAAATTGGCGTGCGAAAACTGCCATTCTTAAAGTTAACTAATAAGCAACTTTCACAGCTATTATGAGCGAGTTGATAAGTCTGCCGGCACACGCATGCGCCTGTCGCGATTGTCGCCTGACGTCACGCGTCACTCGCGCGGCAGTCCGAACCACGCCGCGCCGCACGCAACAGCTACCACAGCCGCCGCGCAAACATCGTAAACAAACACAACATGCGACTATGACCAAAAACAACAGTGCAACGGCGCGATTATTAATTTGAAGTTTGGTGTATTTTGTTCACATTTAAATGTTATAATTAATTTTAATTCACTGTCGTGTTTTGTGAGGAAGCGGCGGTGTTTATATTACAAAAATCGATTAGAAATCGTGTCTTTTTAGTGCCATTTATAATTAAGTGAGATAATTAGTAGTAGCGCTAAACGACATCTTAAAGCCAGTACAAAATATTAATATTCTATTGCCTTTACGCTCTGATTCAAATATAAGTAGGAGCTTCATTTGTACAGTTAGGAACGCTAGTTGAGCAAGTTTGTAAATACTTTAACAGATATATTTGTTGTTATCGAGTTGATATTAACATTATCTCGATGTCTCTACTCTGTGGAGGTGAGTTTCTGGAAAGTATTGAAACACCATGAGTCTGAGACTTTGGAAGTCAGATGAGTCATTGTCACGTTTATTATATTCTATAGAAATGAGTCATTTAGTTAAAAACTAAAAGCCCTTAGCAAAAAAATTATTATCTGCTTATAAAATTAATTTAAACCAAATGTTTCACTAAATTAAATATAATAATAAATTACTAAAGGAGCAGTAAAAAAAATAATAATTTCATAACTTCAATTCGATATCTTTTTGGTCAATATTTGCTTTTAAACAATCGCGTTCCATTATACTAAATAATAAAGATAGTACTCAACGTGCACAGTACATAATTAATTAATATACCTTTGGATTGCCTGACGTTTTCACCAGATTGCACTGGCCGTGGTCACAGGCTGACCGGTATAAAGGTACGACTATGTAATTACCTACTGCACGCGTTAAATCCTGTATTTATTACAATTTTTTTGTTAATTACAAAAAGTAATTATAAAAGCTACATAATAATAAAAACCACAAAAAAAAATTTTCTTTTATATTTATAATAATAAAAAAATAAAATAAAAATCGTTAATCTTTAGAATCTTTACAAAATTCTGTAGAATTACAGTAATCTTAAAATTGACTCCAAAGGAACGAAGCCGCTTTTTTAATCCTGTTTCCGTTCAAGAATGTTTTCCAAAGGCGACCATCATAAGATTTCAATTAAGATAAAGCTATTTTAATGTAAAATATTATGTTGGACGTTTAAAACAATAACTTTGTTGTTTCTTGGCATTCGCCACAGATGTGCATCCTAACTATTAGTGTTGTTTAAAGATAATAAGTGGTATGAGCACGGACAAAACAGTTGTGAAATGTTTTTCGGATTCTGGCATTATGCCGTGTGTACCTTCGACTATCATTTAAAAAGTTAGCTACGTTTTTTAAAAATGTGACAGTAAATTTAGTGCATTACGAAAACTTTTTGGTGCAACATAATAATGGCTTAGTTTTTAAAATATTGTGTGAGTGGTAATTTTATTATAAGAATAGGTGTCAACGACCCATAATTATGTTGAGTCATTGAAATCGAAGCTAAGGTTCACGTAGTGAAATGACCTTGAAAGTTTATTGTATAACGACATTGAACTTCACAGTAAAGATTGCCGATAATATACAAACATTCCAAAAACCACATTCTAAGATATTAGCAGACTGAAATTTTAAATTATGAGCAAATACAAATAAGTAGCAATGTTAATAGAAGCTTGATAAAAATATAATTTACAAGAGTAATTTTTATTTTAAAACCTTTTCTTTGGTTATTTTAAGTTTTCAATATTTTGCCTCAGTTGTTTGAAATATTAGCGTGAAGATGATTAGAAGAATATGTAACATCTGTTTAAATAATTACGAAATGCGAATACAAACTTTACTTCGTGTCAAGAAATGTGGTCTTTGGAAGTTTTTTTAAGTGGTTATTTTACGTTCATAAAGTAATTATTAATTGGAAACGGCTACAAGTAACGTAAAAAAAAATCGTATTTTTTTAACAGCAGCAGCTAGCAACAGTTCGAATTCCTAATAGAAAATAAAAAATATAAGTCAATGACAATAATGATGGAAAAATTTAATAAATGGATTTGTTTATCATAACGAATGACTCATTTTATAAATAAATCAATGGGCAAAATGATTAAAAATATAAACATAATCATATTTTTCTTTTAATTTGAAGATAAATTTACAAACGTCTCATACTCATGGTGCTAATTTAACAATATTATTTACCGACTACGGAATTTATTGACCACAGATAATTTTTTTCCAAATAATATTATCAATATTTGAATTGTTTATTTCGCAAAATGATATTCAGTTAGTGCTTAACAATATTTTAAATAGTTAACAGATGACAATTTTATTGTCATAACAAGACACTAATTTATGTCATTCTGGAACAAGTGTTGACAGTGCTTACTGTTTATTGTCAAGAGGTTTCTAGGAGATATTTTTGTTTAGGAGTAGGCGAAATGGAAAGGGATATAGACATGTTCATACATCAAATAATTAAAATTGAAAGTTTCAAACAATTTTTATCAAGTGTCAGTGACATAGATCCGATGCGCAGAAGTGATAGATTTTCCTTTGGTTCTAGTTTTTTATAAAAAAGTGTCTTTGCAGCAAGCCTAGATCTGTTGAGTTACTTTCAGTAAATGTTCAGTAAGCCAGAAAATAATATAGCATATTTGAGTGTTCATCGTGAATCCCTTAGTAAGTTTTTATCAAACACTTGTATTGGAGCTGCTTAGTTACACTTCAGTAGGATATCCAATATAGAAATAAATTTCACACTTGATATTACTTTTTAGTATGTACGAGTTAAGCTCAAATTAAATTAATTGAACGACAAAAATGATAAATATTTTTGCTCTTAATAATAACTGCCAAATTTCACATTCTTCGAGTTCTAATAAGTTCTAAACTTGGTAGAAGTGGCATAACGAAGGCGATAATAACAATTCATAAACGTCAAATTAGACGCACGCGATTGTCGACTCTAACAGCTCAGTTATATTGTCAGTGAACGGTTTTCAATTATTTTTTTAACAACTTTGTTAATTTTGAGAAAAGGGTGGTTGTTTGTGCTAAAGTTTATTTTATATTTTTTATGTAATAATTATAATTTATTTGTAATAATTTTACTTACGTATTTATTTTATCTACTTTTGTTAATTAATCATTGTACTGTTAAATTGCACGCTGTTATCACTCTAACAACGAACTCAAACTTTTCGTCTCAGTTGTCTCTGGGATTTCAGATTGTATTTTAAAAAATAAAAGTTGATTTTATTTAAAAATTTATTGTCAGAATAATATCAACTTCTACAAGTTTGCACGTTAGATTAATTTGATTTGATGTATCCAAATACCTTTTTTGTAAACTAATTCGCAATGATATTCAATCGCACACTGGTCTAACTCTATCATGTTTGATTCAACTATTAAAAAAAGAAAACGATAAAAAGTTATACTAACGAAATGGAAGGCAAATTGTTTTTATGAAAAAGTAATTCATATAAAATATTTGAACAAATACTACAGATAAAGATTATATATTACTTCACTATCACAGATCACTGATATTCGTTCAAATAGACGTTAAGACATTTCGTGCCATTAAATAAAGCATTGAATTAGTTCACATAAATATTATTTGAATATCTAATTAATTAACACTAATAAAGGTAATTTAATTATAAACGTTGTATAATATAAACGTAATATTGAAATGTTTGTGTGAGCATTGCACAGTTAAAATAAAACCACTTTATTCGATTTAACTTAACTAAACGTTTTTAATTATATGTTTAAATTATTATTTTACATCTGACGCTTCGATTACACGATAGCTTAAAGCATTTATCCTACAAGTCCCGATACAGACATATTAAAAAAAAAAGACAGTCTTTTTTGCGGAGTTAAATTTACCTTCACTGACACCTGAATCATGTTATTTTGTCTAGTTCTGACCACTTTCGATAGAGATCAAATAGAGATTTGGGTATAAGAAATGCAGTTTATTTGTGGAACCGTGATATACTCCCAGAAACCTCGAGACAATTAACGAACATTTACATATAGATTGTACGGCTTGAGAGGTCCAAAGTTAAATGTATAAATAATTAAAGACAGTCATTGTGCTCACTGGAACACTAAAGACGTCAGTTGTTTATGATCGAATATTACCAATACTCATTGTATAATAGCCAATGCCGTTGTGCACGGATGAAATTTAATTGAAGTAATTTTCTCAACTTTTTCATATCAATTCATTAAAAAAGGAATAACTTCCAGGAATGTCATTCTTTATTTATTTTAATTTTGATTTATTTTAATCGGCATGTTTTATGTTGAGCATTAAAGTGAGTCAAAAATAAGTCACCATTTTAGAAATGTCAAACGACGTCACCGTTCATCTGTTTTTTTTATTGTCCTGAAAAGGTATTTAAATAATATTTCGTGCATAATGGAATAAGGCCAGTGTAACAGACACTTCAAAATTGATATTTATTTCAGAAATCTCCGTTGTATTTTGTGACTACATAATTTATATATATCAATACAATTTCCGTAGTCGGGCCCGTCATAAATTAGTAAGAACAGAAGGTTCGCTCAACGCGTAGCATTACGAATTAGATTGTTATATCTTCTTAGAAATAACATTCCTTTCTCCATTCATTACAAATTATGTGATTTTGTAGCTTGACAGGTAGTTGAAGAAAAGCGTTGCAGTATGTTAAAACTCTGAGCAACATTGAGCATAAGCGCGCCTACACATTTCAATGTAGAACAAATATACAATTAATTCAATATATAAATCTGTAGTATATAAAAATTCGTTTCTTCTTTAACTAAAATAAAGTTCTTACGTTTGACTAATCCTAAGCTCCAAGAATGATCTCAAAATGTACTACGATACTAAATTGTAATGATGTTAACAATGAACTAGTTCATGTTTCTCCAAAGAAACTTTATTATGTTGGATTTATTTTACACCTCTTTTGATGGCACAATACAAACCTTAGGCTGAAGACATTTAAAATAAATTTTATTGTACTTCGACCGGTGAATTGCAGTTCATACCCAGTTAGCATGACTAACTGAACTGTAACCAACTGCACACCGACTGCAAGTGGACTGCATATTTGGATAACAGTTTGAACTGTAGTTTGATAATTGCAGTCAGTATGCATTTTGCGTGCAGTTCCAGCGACTGCACACTGACTGTTTGTTAGCTACACTGTCATTGGATCAACTGCATTAAGACTGTCATACAATTTAATTTACCTGTACCCCTAATGTGAGTTTTAATTGTATCGAGACTTCGCTATTATTTGCGTACAGCTTATTATCGCAGTTTCCAATACTTCACAAAAGAGGCGCTGATGTCGTTTGCTTACATTTTGACAGCTGACAACAGACACGATCGAGGCAGTACGATTCGATTAAAACTCACACTAGGGCACTACTGAAGCTGTCTATTTTGGTATTTGAAGTAATTTAATAGTGTCCATGTTAATCAGAAAAAATATTTTGGGATATGACGGTGTTTTGCTGGTTCTTTTACTTCGCAGTGATTCATTTGTGCAGATAGCTTTCAGTCAGCATGCAAACGTTGGAACTTCATATCGACTGCAACGTACCTTGGTTTACTGTTGTATTTGTACAATCTATATTAGGACTGAAAATTTGCAGTCGAACTGCAGTTGAAATGCAGTCCATGTATCTAGAGCCTCACTAATATTTTCCTGATAAAAAAATCTAAGTCGGAATTGGTAGAAAACTGTCTTGGCTATATTAACAAAGCACATAGATTATGTACGTAAAAGATGATTATGAGCAAACCTTCTGTACTTTACTATGTTGCGGTGGCGCAGTATAGTGTATGTTTGTATTCCTCTACAGTGGAATGTTTACTTTGCAGAGCCGAGCGGCCCGCTTATGTCTGAGCCGATATTGAGTTTGTACAAATCCCCTGTATCAGGTAAATATGTGCATTTCCAATTATATTTTATTTTAAATTCTTAAATATTATAAGTGACCCTTTCTCAATTGTACGCCTACTAATAAGAATTTACTTTTGTCATTCGTTCGTATTCCTAAAGTCATAAATAGCTTTACCAATTTAAGTAATTTTTATTGTATTTTGTGTGGTTTAAAAATAAAAATTGCTAGGAAAATGATACAGTAAAGATGAAAAATATGTAAATGTAAATTGGTTATACATTATGGAAAATAGTCTAATCGAAACGAAGACGTGCGATTCAAAATTGTCCTTTCTGTCACCTACTTTCGATTTATTTTAGATATAACCATACTTAAAAGCCTAAAATTAAATAAATAATATAAAAAAATATTATGAACTGAATGTTCGGATGTAGAGAAATAAAGGTATTTCTAGATCCTGAAACAGATGCAATTTTAACACATGTTTCATTCCAATTTTTTGGAGAAAGAGTTATCTTGCTTTTACAACCATTGCAATATTCACTTACTGTTCAGTCTCATTGCCAAGTGATCTCAGATCTATCGAAGATTAACATTTTGATTGATAGAAGCTGTAAAGCTCACACACAAATGTAAGCTTTTCAGCTTCTATCATACAAACTTGATAAAAATTTTATCGTGCCACATTGATAAACATATATAAAGTTTTAGATATGTATATAACCGACTAAGGCAGATAAAACTGATATTTTGATAAAACACGTGTTTAACTCAACGACACTGATAATGTTGTAGAGTTTATCTTTGCTGATATATTTAGAATAAATTTATTTAGAATAAATAAAAAAGGCAGTATTATCGAAATCAATACTGTGTAATACGCTGATAGATGCAGACATTTGTATATAAAAGAAATATATGTGGTGTTATGTAATACACTTAATACCTAGTATTAAGTATTCTTGCAGTAACCAGCCAAGAACTGACCCAGAGGCTCGCCATGTATTTAGAGTTACTAATTCATATTATATACCGATCTAGGACCAATCATGGTTAGTTTGGCTTATCAGATATCGAAAACAGCGCATTTAATCTAATATGGTATCAAACTTATCTACCTTTTTGAAATTTAATAAAACTAACCTCTTCATCGATCTATTTTGGGTACAACACTAACACGTCCACTGCCTTATATAAGTCTTCTGTAATGCCCGCCACTGCTTCCGATTTTCAGGTACTCTCCGCGTAAACAAAACTAATCTACTTCCGAAAAAAACCTCTCGAAATATTTGAATTAAAGCCACAATAAAAAAAGCTTTTGCGGTTACTAAAACCAACCGTTCACACAAACATTTCTCCTTAAAAATAAATACAGTTTATCTCTAAAAAGATTTGAAAAGATTTATTCATAGAATTAAAAAAGCTTGGATTTCAATGCTACGGGTAGACCGCGAGATGCGGCCATACATAATTACGCGTGTGTCGCGGTGCAACTATTATTTCGTTTTCTAGACCTGAGAGCTTGTGTTAATGTAAAATATAATCAATATTATGCATATTTACATTAGAGTATAAGTTATATACATACATCATATATAAACCTTACCTTAACCTTACTGTAGAGAAATCTTCGAGTTACATACAAGACAAAAGCACTTATATTGCTGGAATAAAGGTATTCAATCACCTACCAATATGTATTAAGAATGGCTATTACAAAAAAGCTTTTACAATTTAAATGAATATTTTAATTGGAATCTTTAATCTTTATCTTTAAAAATTGTAATGTCAATATTGTACGCCCGAAAATGGCAATCTGTTATGACTTATGCATGTGACTGTAAGATCTATTTATTGTACACAGAATCACAATAAAATTTATCTTATCTTAAACAACCTTGAGGCAGAGAGAAATATTCGTGTTTATGACATAAACATTAGCCCCGGATGAAAATCAAACCTGGGAAGCCTAACCGAGTAGACTGTAGAAATAAGATAAATACGACCGACTGAACACTGGTCAAATGGTCGTATTTATCGCTATAACTCAGTATCACCTTCCTGGAAGCTGATTAAGTATATAACATATTAGTAGGAATGCACATAATTACATTTTTTTGTATCCATATAAACGCAGATATTAAATTAAATGTCCAATACAGCAGTCTTCATACAACACGTAGAGTCACCATATAAACCCAACGTGTAGCTTACGATACTCATTTCCTTAACGACGCGAGGGATGACTTTTTTTATCATACGAGGGAATGTTGTGGTTAGCTGTGGAAGAAACGTTTTAATCACTAAACGAGAACTTTAGCAGACTTGTAAGTTAAGAGATGTATTTAATTAAAATAACAGTACGAACTTTTGAAATTGCAAATATTTTCGGGAATAACAGGTCATGACTTCTAATAACGATTACTGCTTACTAGCTTTCCGTTATCCGTTATATCTATATAGCTCGGGATGGGAGACCATAAAACTCGAGTAAATATTTTTTTTTTACTAACATTCCGCTCACGAGAATTTCGTTTAGTCTCAGAATATGTTATTTATAGTACCTATGTATCTTAATACCAATTTTTTAAAAACCTGCTTAGTTCTATTTTATTTATGTCAAATGGTACCCTGAACATATAAAAATACAGAAATTTTATGAATGTCTTTTCTTCAACTTGGCGTCACCGAGACCTTTGTCCTCAGTGATTTCGTAAGCTACTAAAAGATGCTAACTTTTATCACAATACTTATTAATAAAATAATCAAATTTTATTAATACATATCGAGATAAAAGCTTTGTCACGTGCTTACATATTAATATCGCACCGATATTAATCGGTAGAATATGCTAGCATTAATAATCAAGACTATTTGTATCCATATTCTAACAAAAAAATGATTATTGTTCTTACAATTTGTATCGTGTCAGTGACCCCTTTATATAACGTAGGATCCTTAAAAAGAGGTTTGAAAAGCATTTTTAGGCTATCAAGGAAGAGGTGGCGAGGGCAGTTTCTCTCGGTAGTCTGGTGAATTGCCTTCGAAAACTCCAAGTGGGTGACTTGGAGTTTTCGAACCACCTAGGTTAGTGGAGTTACCAGTGCCACTACGTTGAAGCATTGAACACGTTGTAAACAGCGGGCTACGGCCAATAGTGGGTAGATTTGTAAACGGATTTCTAGGTAAACGGAAAAAAGGATAATACGTAATGCTACACCAGCTATCTTCGCATAGTTGACATATTAGGGTTGAAGATAAGGATTTGCGACTCATATAGACTCCCTACTATTTGCGGACAATAGAGTAGTTACTGCTTTCCACCAGTGTTGTTATGTATAAAAAAGATTGGTTCAATTATTGTAACATGGCCAAACAACGAGAAAAGCAAGCAAATAATTCTCGTATCAGACCCAATCAAACGAGATTACACTCGTTACATGTGTTATTCGTTAAATTTCCTATAGCGTATCCAATTAAGTTCGAAATTATTTTTTTATTTATATTATCATTAAAATTGTAAAAGAAAAACCTTTTAAAGTTTATTTTCTCTATGAAATAATGTATGTTTCATAAAGTGTAGACTATAATGAGTAAGACTACGTAATTTATACCATGATTACTATTTTGGTGTTTCATAAGGTAAAGTCACACCTTTTTAAAAAGCTATCAACGTTTGATGGAAGTTCCGGACAAAAGCATCAAAATAACGTGTTTTATTTATAAAATAAAAAGCACTCAAATTATCGTCCCTTAAAAGCCTGATCGAAAATATTTCGTACGCTGTCAACGCTCGTTTTTCAATGTTGCCAGTAGCTCATTTTATTAACTTTATTCCATAGAGTTGTAATGTAAATCACTTGACAACTATTAAATATTTTAGTTTTTGTGAGATTATAATACACATAATAATAAAATCTATTTTATTTGTGGGAATATCTTTCCTTCTGTTTTACATAAAAAACTCTATACTGAACTCTATTGAGAAAAACAAAGCTAATACTTACAAATCGAGGTTGATTTACGAGGTTTTGTTATTGATACCAGAAAACTAAAATATCTTCTTAAAACACTGGTTTAACAACAAAATAAGATAAAATTAAATTTCAGTGCTTCTATTTAATTACAATACGACTAAAAATGAAGAAATTAATTGACATTTCTAAACTTTCTATCTAAAATATATCTTACTAAAATAGAAAGTGTATAATTCAAAGTTTCAACTAAATTAATATTTCTAAAAAATCATTTTTATTATTGTTAATTAATAAATTATTGTTAACCTTCTCTTAACATAAATTATAATATGCTATTAATTTATCTAGAGTAATGACAGATTTTGTTGATGATAGATGTCATGATTAATATTGATTTTAATAATTAAGTATTATTTTATATTTCAATTCAATGATAAAGTTTTTCATATAAACTAAACTTTGATGTCAGAATGCAACACAAGTTATACATGAAATCAAATGATACTTATACGAATTTAGAATTTTGCAAATGATTAAATTCCGATTCAATTATGTACTCTGTACACGTTTTTTAATAATTCACAATTGAGACACAGATATCATACTATCTCATAATCCCATCACTAAACTGTGTAAAGGATATACACGAACGTCACTAATGCATCATCAATCACAAAGTTTCCAATTTATTACAAAAATTCCTAAGCGCGCTCAGCGATTTTTTTTAAATCCAACGCAACGTTCATCGATGGAAGCATTATAAAAATATTTGTCAGTGAAATATTTATTACAAAATCATTTTATTCTGTACAATATAAAGAATGTAACATTTGCTTTTGAAATTGTAGCAAGTGTTAAATCAGTAATTATGTCACAGTTAAATTTCAAAACAAATTAGTAATCGTTTATTCGGTAATTTAAATTACCAAAGAAATAAATGAGTTTTGTAATTTTGAATAATTTTATACATTTAAGTTAACACTGCGTGACTTAGTTGTTAGTTAATCATGGCAAATAAACATATAGCTCATATATTGCAGGCTGCAACATTTCCGAATAATATGTCAACGTACCGATAGCAAATATATACCCTATAAATGCCTGTAGGTAGTAATTAATACCCCATATACCTAATTACAAACATACTAATAAATTCAATCGAGACTGCCCTGTTTTATGCTTCAGTGTCAAAGCAATATAAAGTCATGTCGTTGGAAATTCATATTTCTCTTCACCAAGCAGTTTTATTTCAATTGAGTATATTTTAATGTTGACCATTAAACTTTTGGCAGAGCACACCGCACAAATGACACATCATGGGGATGTCGTATCAACCAGTTGGCAGTCTGCCACAATCAATCATTGGTTAGGTGAATTCTCAAATACAAGCTCTGATTATAAAACATAACGTGTCACTTTATATTTGGCTTGGTGTGGTTAATAAGTTACTAAATTTAGGCTTTCTATGGTGTTGCTATTGCTATTAAGATTTATAATAAGGTATTTTAAAGTTTTTGTTGTCAAGACTCTTTTAATTTTTTTTAAAAGAAACGTCATTCTATATGACAACTTGTATCGACCGGATTACATAATCAGAAGAGCTTCTGATCCCTATTTTAAAAAGTCTAGAACAATGCTTTTGAATAGCAATTGCCAACTTTAGTTTCAATCTTCAAAGTATAATCAAAATATGTATCTATTATCTCAATGTTTAAATGTTACCATTTTAATTAAAAATAGAATCCTCCTAGAAATTAAAAATAGTTACCATGTTCTCGCTTAAGACCATCCAAGTGGAGGTCGCTCAAAATCAGAATTGTATAGAATCTCGTTTTCTGGACAGCATATGCTGAGCCTCTTTCAATAATTGTTGTTATTTGGGTTTTTAAATGGAATAAAAAAATATTATTATTTAAAACACATAAAATAACCTTTCTCAGACCCTCGACCACTAGAGGCACAGGAGAATACCTCCTAACAGAGGAGGTCAGACGGTCGATGGTCAGGACGACTGAGAGAGGAATCGGCGGACAATCCTAGCTTAATCGAGCAAGATTACCCGATAGAGTCATCATCCAATTCCCATCTCTTCATGTCACGAAGAGAAGTTGGGACGAGGCCATTGGTTGCGACTACGACTGGTATGATCAAATAATTTTTTTGCAAATGTGGCATACTGACGACAGTGAGATATATACGGCAGTCAACATTTTACTATACTTCTCACTTTTGTCGAATATAAAACAAGTATTTTGTATATTATGTATCATAAATAATAACGCCGAACTCCAGTATGTGCCCATATCATACAACTCAATAATTTATGTACCAAACTAAATCTATCTTCAATATTTCAAACTAATTGATGACACTAGGGGAATCCATTAATGCCATCAATATTAAATTGGTTGATGACATCAAAACGCGGACCGCGCCATAATTATCTCGGACGCAGCTCGACCACAACAAATTGGAGTCGTTCATAATATTTTGCATTTTTCATATCAGTTCGGTTAACGTTCATTGCTTTGTGGTGTAGAGTTATTT